>CM056580.1:10679866-11279866 GCA_029721435.1 Gymnothorax reevesii | reverse complement strand
CAAATCTTTTTTAACTGGTATTGAATTGAAAAAAGGTCTGAAGACAAAATATGAACTGTTTTCACTGATCTGCATGTCCTTCGCACCAGTTATATAGTTGCCCATCAACATGCATTTGCACTTGCAGACTGCTATCACTATTTTTTAAATAAGTGATTCACAACAATTGCTTTATTATTGTAATAGTACTTTTAAAAAGTCATATCTCTGTATTGCTCCACAATAACAAGATAATGACACTCGTTACACCAGTGCCGTGTTGGACTCGCTCACTGACCTGCACTCGTGTGGTGACAGATTTCTCCTTGACCTGGTGGGTTTTAATGCGCTGGTTCTCGATGGAGAATTTGGCATTGAGGTATGAGGGGAAGGAGGCATCGCCGTTCACAGTGTAGGCAGTCGAGCTTCGCTGGTCCAGCCAGCTGCTGATGATATCTGAATTGGTCTCCACCCCGGTCACCTTCTGCGGAACGACGAAGACCTCGTCCGGGATGAGGTAGGCTCCATCCTCGGTGGTCTGGCACAAGGAGTAGCTGAAGTTCATGACCCGACCCATGTCCAGGTTACGCAGGTTATCCCAGCCACCACCCGGTAACACTTCCAGAGCCGGCATAGTCAGAGAACTCGCCCGGCACTCCCGGAGCCCGTTGCTCTGGCGAGTATGGGCTTGCAGGTGGCACTCAGGTAGAAGACAGAGCAGCAGCAAGAACGTAGCCTCCTTGAGAATCATGGCTGCCTTTGTCAAGAGAACCAAACAAGCCTGCTCTCAATTTAACTTCCTGATGACAGGAAGTGAGAGAAACTGTCTTTGAAGTATGATCTGCTCAGGTGTTACGAGACTCTGAGTCACTTTCTTTCTGGTTTCCCCTTTTAAAGCAACCATGTCAGTTCACCTTCCGACCAATGACCAACTGTGATTTATAATGTCTCAAACCAATTGGCTCCTGTGCCAGCACACAAACTTCATCCAAGCAGAGAGATTAACATTTGGCAGGAGAAAGTATTATTTTTCGGTTTCATATTTTTAATCACCAGTGCAATTAAATCTATGCTAACTGATACACAGTATCTTCTATACCTTTTGATATGCAATGTATGCAATATATTATACTGTATTTACACAAAATATTCTTTGTGTAGGAAACTCTACACTTAATATTGTTTATAACAATACAAGTGCTCAGACTGCTTTTCCAGACTGAGGATGACACTTATGAGTCATATTTTACACATATTTTTCACCTCATTAAATACGAGCATTATCATACTTCTGAATACCAATCCTAAAGAAACATTGTCAGAGAACATGCAGTGACAAATACCTGAACAAAATGGAAGTTCCAGCAGTTCCCGATGTATTTTCTCTATGATGTATGATATTAAATAAAAACTATTCATCATTTATCTCCTCCACTTGATCTGGTTGGCCGGTGAGCTACCGGGCCATTGGCCCTTTTTTTGTCATTGAAATAATAAATTAGTGTTTAATTTGCTGGTTATAGCTCATGATACCCATAACGTACCTCTCACCTCAGCTGGATACAGTGGCCATAACTTATGACCAGAGCAGGGCTTATGACATCATATACTTTTAAATATCAAAGGAAGAAGTCCTGGAGCACACAGCTATATAAGGCGATTGTATTTAGGTGCAGGTGACTAACGTTTCAACACAAGGTCTTCTTCAGAGTCAAACGACCTTGTGTCGAAACGTTAGTCACCTGCACCTTAATAAATCTCCTTATATAACTGCATGCTCCAGGACCTCTTCCTTTGATATTAGCATTTTTATACCCCTCTTTCTCAGAGGCACCAGTTTTTGGCTATAACTCCGCCAGCTGATGCACGTCTTTCCATCGTATTTTATCATATACTTGGATTTTCAGAAAGCATTCGATACCGTACCGCATAAGACGCTAATTTTTAAATTGAGCTCCATTGGAGTTACCGGAGGTATTCTGGAGTGGATTCAAAACTGGTTACAGGACAGATTACAAAGA
Source organism: Gymnothorax reevesii (assembly GCA_029721435.1). NCBI lineage: Eukaryota > Metazoa > Chordata > Actinopteri > Anguilliformes > Muraenidae > Gymnothorax > Gymnothorax reevesii. The sequence continues at coordinate 11,277,866 of CM056580.1, read as the reverse complement.
GTGGTGGTCAGTGGTATCTCATCTGAGCTAGGTATGGTGGGGAGTGGCGTCCACCAGGGATCGGTGTTGGGGCCCCTGCTGTTCCTCATCTACATTAATGACCTTGATAGTAATATTGAGAGCAGATTGGTTAAATTTGCGGATGATACTAAATTGGGGGGTTTGGCAAATAGTTTAGGGTCCACTAAAGTGATTCAAGATGATTTGGATAGAATCCAGAATTGGGCAGAAATGTGGCAAATGAAATTTAATGTAGCAAAATGTAAAGTTGTACAAATAGGTAATAAAAGCATTAGAAGGTATTACTTCATGGGAGGTTTAAAACTGGAATGTACTGTACACGAGAAAGATCTGGGAGTGATTGTTGACCAAACCCTCACAGGCTCTAGCCATTGTGCCGTAGCAGTTAAAAAAGCCAATCGGATTCTGGGATACATTGCCAAAAATATTGAGTTCAAATCTAAGGGGGTGATGCTTCTTTTGTACAACACATTCGTCAGACCACCTCTGGAGTATTCTGTACAGTTCTGGGGACCATACTTTAAGAAAGATATAGAGGCTTTAGAGATAGTTCAGTAAAGAGCCACTAAGTTTATTCCAGGTATAAAAGATGAAAGCTATGAGAAGAGGCTGAAGATCCTTAATCTCTTTAGTCTTAAGAAAAGGAGACTAAGGGGAAATCAGCGACTGAATTCCTAGCTCTATTGAAAAGTAAAGGGCTGCATTCCTCTAAATTACCTGAAGAGACATAAGTTCAGGCTGGAAATGTGGTTTGCCCACATGTGCCAGTCACAAGATTGCATTTGTAATGTTACATTCAATACTGTGATTTTTACAAAACAAGCCGTTCATTCCGGTAAAACACGCCTACATTCTTAGCATAGCTTTTCATGAAGTTCCGTGTTCAGCCAAATTCAGGTCACTTTCACAAGCACATCTAAACTATAGTTTTAGATGCTTGCCAGCGTTTAATTTTTATTGCATTTTTTGAAGTCCAGTTGGGGAAAAAATTGCATTATATTGCATGCATGTCTTGCATAATAATGATAATAATAATAATAATAACATTGCAGAACAAGCTGTTGTCTGCCCTAAAACACACCAACATTCTTTCCATAGTTCCTCCTGAAGTTCCGTGTGCTTCCAAATTCAGGTCACTTTCACAGTCATATCTAAACAATAAACTTTAGATGTATGCCAGCTTGTTGTGTTAAGGCCAGGACAGCATTTATGGTTTTAACAGTTTCATGTACCAGGATTTCATAGTTCATGTTCATAGTCACAGTTTTAACAGTTTCTTGTATCAAGTCATTGCATTTCATTATTCATGTTTATTGTCCATGTTTTTACTTTTCCACGTTTTTGTTTTTGCCAGGTCTGCCAAGCCACTCCACCGCTTGTCTGCGTTCCACCCCGTGCCTTTGTTGTTGCACATTTCTGAGCTCTGGTTGGCTTTGGTATTTCCCCCTTCCTTCTGTGCTGTGCTGTGCTGGATTCGGGGCTCTCTAAGCTTAATTTGCAATTAACTGTTTTTAAGTTACTAACATTTACTAACATTCACAGGGAGGTGTAATTCTTAGATAGGCACATTACTAATACCACTAATTTAGACAGGGAGTTTATTGTCATGATTCCTGCTTTGCTATTTCAAGTCTTGCTGTGCTTCTCTGTTCTAAACATTCATGCTGCTTTCAAACTGCATAATTAATTGGTACTTAAGCTGAGCACGCTCATTCTCTTAATGAGCAGGTCATGTCATCCAATCTCTGTCCATGTCATGATCTTGCCCTGCCTCTTGTTCTCCTTCTCCTGGTGTTGCCCCTCATGTCTTGATTTCTTGCCCTTTATCTGGATGCGGTGGAAGTTGGCTGGCAGACAGTGTCTCAAGTTCTTGTTTGCAAGTCTTGTTCCAAGTTTTGTTGCCAAGTTCATGTTCAAGTCTGCTTTTCATAGTTCTTGTTGTTTTATATGTAGCGTTTTTGGTATTCCTAGAATCATTATTTTTTTCTGTTTATGGTTATCTTGCCTGGAGTTTCCAGTGCCTTTTGTTTTTTGTCATTTTTCTGATCTTTAGTTTTTAGCTCTGTGAAGCTCTACTTAGTTTGTCTTTTGTAACCCTTTGGGCCAAGATTTTTGTTGGCCCTTGTGCCAGTTTTGTTAATTTTCAATAAACTCCTCATTCCCCTTGACCTCGCTTCTGGTGTCTACCTGATCTCGCATCACAGCTGTAAGGCCACACCTTGAATTTGTGCTGCTTTCAGTGTATTCAGCACGTTTAATAACAATCCCCAGTTCCAATGAAGTTGGGACGTTGTGCAAATTATGAATAAAAACAGAATGCAATGACTTGCAAATCTCATAAACCCACATTTTATTCACAATAGAACATAGACAACATACCTGATGTTGAAAGTGAGACATTTTACCATTTCATGAAAAATATTTGCTCATTTTGAATTTGATGGTACCAACACATCTCAAAAAAGTTACGACGGGGGAACACAAGGCTGGAAAAGTAAAAGGCATTAATAAAAAACAGCTGGAGGAGCATTTTAAAACTAACTAGGTTAATTGGCAACAGATCAGTGACATGACTGAGTATGAAAAGAACATTTTACAGAGGCAGAGTCTCTCAGAAGTAAAGATGGGCAGAGGCTCACCAATTTGTGAAAAACTGAGACTAAAAATTGTGGAACAATTTATTAAAAATGTTCCTCAATATAAAATTGCGAAGACATTGAATATATCACCATCTACATTACATAATATCATTAAAAGATTCAAAGACTCTGGAGAAATCTCTGTGTGCAAGGGACAGGGTGTAAGACTGATCATAGAGGAACAAATTGATGAGATGTTGAAACATGTCATCATTGAGCCAGCCTCAGGACCATGGGCTTCGCCAGTGGTAATTGTGGAGGCAACATCTAAAGACCCACGGTTCTGTACTGACTTCCACAAAGTCAAGAAAGTGACTGTCAGAGACTCCCACCCTCTTCCCAGAGTTGATGACTTGCTGGACTTTTTAGCTTGTGGTAGATACATCTCAACCTTAGACTTATAGTAAGAGGGTACTGGTAAGTCTCCATGACTCCTGAGTCCCATTCAAAGACGGCTTTTATTACACACAAAGGCTTGTACCAGTTCAAGGTGACGTCGTTTAGTCTTTCAAATGCTTCAGCCATGTTTCAAAAACTCATGAATACAGTGCTGGCAGGGCTGATTTTTGACTGTTTTGTCATCTACCTGGACAACATTGCTGTGGCCTCACTAACCTTTGGAGAGCATTTGAAAGACCTCAGAAAGGTGTTCACTTGCGAAGGCAGGCCTCTCTCACAAGCTAGAGAAATGCCATTTCTGTGAACCTTCTCTGCGTTACCTGGGCTATGAGATAACTCCTGAGGGTTTGAACTCGGATAAGAACAAAATTAGCGCCATTAAAGACTTTCCACCACCTTCTTCAGTTAAACAAGTCAAGCAGTTCCTGGGTATGACAGGGTACTATAGACTTTTTGTTTCTGGATATTCCAAGGGTGCAGAGACCCTCATCTCTCTCACTTGAGAGGGTTACCCATTCATTTGGACTGATGACCGTCAAAATGCTCTGGACCTCCTCAAGTCTAAAATGTGCACGCGCCAATCTTAGTTCACCACGATTTTGAAAGGGACTTTACTATCCAAACTGATGCATATGATGTTGGCCTGGGAGTGGCATTGGTTCAGTATGACAGTGAGGGCAGTAAGAAAGCGGTGGCATATGTGAGCCGCACCTTGCATAATTTGGAGCGGGTGTACTCAACGCTTCAAAAGGAGTGCTTGAGAGTGATTTAGGCGCCAGAACACTTCTGCGCTTACTTCGAAGGGTCTCACGTGAAAGTTGTCACAGACCACAACAGCCTGAGATGGCTAATGTCACGCCCATCTCCTCCAGGTCAGCTGGCCCGTTAGTGTCTCAGACTTCAAGATTTAGATTTCGAGATCATACACAGGTCAGGTGTTTCTAACTCAGTCCCAGATGCACTGTTCCAAAACCCAAATTCCGCAGATGAAGCAGTGAATTTGCTTCCCCCTTATGCTACTGTGGGAACTCTAAATGTCCGTCGCCAGCCCCTGCTGATTTTGCACGACAAAGAGCAGTTGCACACTCTACAGGTTGGCAATGAGGTCATCAGAGCATTACAAATTCAACTGGAGAAGGATCCATGTGTGGAAGCCTTTGACTTTTACCCTCACAATGACTTAGTCTATTTCAGAGATCATAAATCCTCTTCCCAGATAGCAAGCTCCTTCGCTCCAGATCTGCCCCGGCTCTGAGCTGGATCAGCTGGAGTCGGCACAGAGCCGGGGCAGATCCGGAGCGGAGGTGCTTGCTATCTGGGTTGTCGCCTTCAACCATACAAAGATCTATGATTCTATTTCCTATCTTCACTTTGCAAGACACTCTTGCAGTACTTCATGACTATCCAACAGCAGGGCACTTAGGTGTTGCTAAGACACTTGGTTGCCTGCAGAAGTGTGTTTAGGGATGTGAGGGGCACCGAAAAAATATGTCTTCTCTTGTGTGTCATGCCAGCTCACAAAACCCACCAATCGCAAGCCCGCTGGTAATGTGCAACAAGTTGTAGCTTCCTATCCCTGGGAATTTGTGGGTGTTGACTTTGTGGGCCCTCTGCCAAGCTCGTGTGGGAATGAGTACATCCTCGTTTTCATCGATTATTTTACAAAGTGGGTGGAAATCTGCCGGTATCAGAAGCCCCAGCTGTGGTGGCAGCATGGAAGTTTGTTTCTTGTTTCTTTCAGTACTGTGATCATTCCAAAACAAGCTGTTGTTTCCCCTAAAACACACCTACATTCTTAGCATAGCTCCTCATTAAGTTCCGTGTGCAGCGAAATTCAGGTCACTTTCACAAGCACATCTAAACTATAATTTTAGATGCATGCCAGCGTTTAATTTTTATTGCCTTTTTCTGCATTAAGAGCCATTGACTGTAAAGTTCAGGCAGGTTCAGGCAGGTGGTGAGTCACCTCCTTCAATTTTGCTGAAACTTTGGTGCTTTATGTCCCTAACCTAACTAGAAAATTCACCAAATTTTTTTGGCCCTACCAGCACCGGTTCGGGTTTTAGGGGTCAACCAAGTGCAAGCTGAAGCTGTTGTGTATTTCCAGACAGCAGTTTCGTGGAATATCCGCTATGAATCACGTTGTTGCTAATAAAATGGATATTTACAGCACTTAAAAAGTTTAAATAGCCGATGTTCTTCGTTTCCATTGCCTGCAGAAATAATTACGCTAAAATGTTAAGAGTTTTCCCAATTCGTTTGGCAGGGATTGTAGATTTCGAACGGAGTGACGTAAAGGGGTGCATTTCAAGGCAGGGGTGCATTTCTCGGCACAGCACCGTTAGCAGTGCGCTGCGCGTGATGTCCTGACGTCTTTGTTATTGTTCTTTTTTTTTTTTTTTTTTAAATTTGGCATCTCCAATCCCACCCGAATCTGGAATGCCCAATTGGTGAACTATGTACAAAGCTTGCTCGTATGCAACCCCTGACTGCCAACTCAGGATAGTGAGGACAGTTCACGGCTCTCCTCCGAAGCACGTGCCCGTCAGCCACTGATTCTTATACACTCATTGGTTAAATCCTCGTAAGTTCAGAACGAGGGCAGAGGATTCCCGGACATGAACAAACCCAGACTCTTCCTGACGAGCGCCCGTCTGGCCAACAGGAGGCGCTGGAGCAACGAACAAAGCTATTATTGCATCCCCTAACCCGGCAGTCCCTTCCCAATTTGGAATCCTGTAGCGCGATGGCCAATTGTGCGCTACTCTGAAAAAGCTGCCGACCCCTGCCAGTGGGTACGCCGGGGCTCGAACCCGCGACATGATAGTCACCTCTGCACTGCAGCACAGTGCCTTAACCGTGTGAGCTATCCGGCAGCTCTTTGTTATTGTTCTTCTGCGTATGCAGGTCTGTTCAGGGCCGTGGACTGTCCACACGGGAATCAATGTAGGTCAGAACGCATGCAAGTTTCTGAGGGTTTTGATAGCTTAGTTCTAATTAGGATCAACTGGCCAAACTCTTGAGCCCAAGAATTAAATAATAAAATTATTATAATTTCTCAAAAACATAAAACAATCAAAATTTCATTATATGATGCATTTTTAATGTTTAGGTTTTAAAACTTGTGTTTCCGTGCATTGGACAAGCAATTTGTGGACAGAGGTAACAGTTCTGTTTTCTCTTATCTCGGTAAGAGTGCTCGTAAATTTACCACTCGCGAAATTTCCTCTTACCTAAGAGGAGAGCAAAGATGAGAAAACCCTGGTGCATCCCAGAAATCAATGGGTAAGAACAAAATAAGTAAAAATTGGGTATACGAACAAAAATAAGAGAAGATATGGTCTTATATCGCTTCTTGTATGAGGCCTATTGCCTGTCAACACAGTTTGCCTTGCAATCCACCAATGCAAGTAAAAGCTGGATCATGCAAAGAAGAAAGACAAAAAGGGGAGGGCTGTAGAGCTGTAGAGGTGCTGACAAAGAAAAACCATAACTAATGGAAATGAGAATAAATGCTAAAGCAATAATAACAAACAGGAGCGCTCAATCAGGAGTCCCAATTACTTTAGAAATATGAGTGGAGCAGAGGCTGACAGGGTACCTGCAGCAAATCAAAAGAAAAAGGAAATTTAAAAAAAAAACCCATCATGAACAATAAACAAATCCACTTGAGGTGTGTTATTTCAGTGACTTAGAGCAGTGGTTCCCAACCCAGTCCTCAAGGACCCCTGTCCTGCAGGCTGTCCTGTTGCAGCTTTACTTCTGCACACCTGATCCATTTAAGGCCCGATGCACCTTCATGCACACCCTGTTCAGGTAGATCTTTTCTACCAATCAGCATGAAGCCCTTAAATGGATCTGGGTTGGGAGCCACTGACTTTGAGAGTGCAAAGAAGAAGCCTAATGTGAACCCCATCCAGAAATGCCGCCAAATGGACTGAGGCAAAATGGAAAACTGTTCTGTGGTCAGATTAATCATAATTTTAAATTCTTTTTGTAAACCACGGACGCTGTGTCATGCGGACTTAAGTGGAGAGGGACCATCCAGCTTGTTGTCAGAGCTCAATTCAAAAGCTTGCGCCGCTGATGGTATGGGGTTTGTGCCAGTGGCATGGGTAGCTTACACATCTAGAGAGGCACTATCAATGCTGAAAAGTTTATCAACAATGTTTACAACAATGTTTCAGGGAAGGCCATGCATATTTCAGCAAGACAATGCTAACCCACAGCCTGCATCCATCACAACAGCATGGCTTTGCTGTAGAACAGTCCAGGTGCTGAAATGGTCTCCCTTCAGTCTAGACCATTCAACAACAGAAAATATTTGGCGCATCATAAAACGAAAAATCTGCCTTCGTAGACCCAGCCAGGACTGTTGAGCAGCGAGAATCCTATATCAGACAAGAGTGGGACAACATCCTTCTTCCAAAACTCTAACAATTGATCTCCTCGTTTATAGACAGTCGTTTATTTATTAAGCTTTGACTGAAGTCAGGAAATGATCGCACAGGTGGCAAGGCACCTATTGTGAGGCAATCATCCCACAACATGTACAGACAATTGAACAATGAGAAGGAAAAAAAAAAACATATATGCATATACATATATATCGTTAAAAGAAGAGCGAATGCTACACAATGGTAAATATGGCTCTGGCCCATGTGTTCCTGCTATCAAATTCAAAATGAGCTAATATTTTATATCATGGTAAAATGTCTCACTTTCAACATTTGATATGTTGTCTGTGCTCTGTTGTGAATAAAATGTGGGTTTATAAGATTTTGAATCATTGCATTCTGTTTTTATTCACGTTTTACACAACTTACCAACTTCATGGAACTGGGGTTTGTTATTAAACATGCTGAAGACACTGAAAGCAGCACGGATTCTAGGTGTGGCCTTACAGCTGGCATACATCTAAAGTTTATTGTTTAGATGTGCCTGTGGAAGTGACCTGAATTTGAAGCACACGGAACTTCAGGAGGAACTATGGAAAGAATGTTGGTGTGTTTTAAGGGAGACAACTGCTTATTCTGCAATATTATTATTATTATTATTATTATTATTATTATTATTACCATGCGAGACATGCATGTGATGTAACGCAATTTTTTTTCCAGCTGGACTTCAGTCGTGGCTGAAAGACATTCATTGGAAGTGGGGTTTGTATTTTTAAGGGAACCTCGCTTCCCATTTGCTTTCTTATTGATAATGCAATATCACTGTAGCCACTATTGTTTGTATTAGCATACTGTGCAACTTCGGTAGCCTTTGTTCCTTTTTGTTTAGTACAGCAACATTCGTGCCGACTGCAGTACAGTCTATTACTAAAATTACAACCAAATCCACATCTGCACTTGAGTCCAGTCCTCCACTTCCTGTCCTCTGTGCAACTGCACCCTGCACTACAGACGTAACGTTACACCAGCATGTAATCTTTATTGCCTTTTTTGCATTAAGGAGTGTGAAAGTTTCAGAAAACAATATATTGTATTTTTTTATATATATACAAGGAAAGAATCAGAGTTGTCTCTACATCCTCTACATAACTTAATGTTTTTCAACTACTCTTTCTCTAATTTTTTCTAAAAAATCGTCATACAAATCTTTAGGAGTAGTTGCAGTTTGGTCAAAAGACTTACAATTCAATGTACAAGAAACCTTTTCTGAGCACACGTGGGAAGTAATAACAATATCTTCTAAAAATCCCAATCATCAGAAGATACATTGGAATTTTGGCACACAGAATGTATTTAACGCCTTTAAAGCGTTCCTATATGCGTCTTTCCAGGTCTCCAAACTGCGACTTATGTCCACAGGGGGTACTGGGTACCTTTTTTCATTTTTTCTGGGATTGTTCAACTCTTAAAACTTTCTGGCAACAGTTAACTATTGATATTTCTACTCTGATGGACAAGGATATCATCTTAACCCCTAGCGCGTTTTTTCTAAGTGACTTCTCAGCCCTTGAACTTACGCTCTTTCAGAAAAACCTTCTTCTCGCTGCTTTTACAGCAGCTAAGAAGTTACTTGTTAGCCACTGGAATGCTCCATACTTAATGTGTAGGCGTCTATGGGCTCTTAATCTGTTTGATATTATCTCAATGGAGCTGTCAACCGCTAGGATACATGGGGCTAGACCCCAAACATTGAGGAGATGGAGTGCTGTTTTTGTCCAGGTTAAAGCTTTTATTTCTGACAATCTTGTCCAACTAACTTATTTACTTTTTTTTTTTTTGAATGTATTTATTTTTATATTTATTTATTATAATTTTTTTTATTTATTTTTATTATTATTTATCACTGTTGTTGTTGTTATCATTACTTGTATCTGTAGACTTATCTAAGGGTTTTGTCAATCAGATGTTTACCACAGGCTTTCTGGGGGGGGGGGGGTGTTACTGGGAGATATTTTTGCACTTTTGTATCTGATTTCTTCTTTGTTATTTCTAAATAAAAAACAATTGGTCACAAAAAAAAAGAAGAAGGAAAGAATATTGACTGTAAAATAATTTTTCAGAAAAAGAAAATATACAGATTTGGGAAGTCCCTTACGCTGAAACCAGTTCTGAGGCCTCATGGGACTGTAAATTTAGTCTGGCTAAGTGCCAATCACAGAATAGTTTCACTACTACAACAGTCTTCACTATTTAACAAAACGTGTCTCTCAATTTATATGTAACTGAACGGCTCACTAAAAATTAATTGTTTTCTTATCTGTGACCTCAAAAGCCCCGCATAAACGTGGATCAGAAAAGATTAACACCCTCACACCCGGGGTTTGTGGCTGATAACTGAATGCAATGTTATAACTCAGAGCCAAATGAACCAATATGCTCCTGGACGTGCCATCAGAAGTCTGGACGTGATATTTAATTTCTCCAGTAAAACTAACCTGTTAAAAGTTAATATCGTATTTCAGCCATGACTGATGTCCAGCTGGAAAGAAAAAAAATTACATTGGATGCATGTCTCACATAACAACAACAACAACAACAACAACTAGAGCTGCGCTCAGAGAGTGCGAGTACCTCCACCAAGGTCCTGTGTTATTTTTGCCACTATAAGCTAGCAACCCCTCTGTTTATGTAGTCCTGTAGTATTCGCGTAAATATATTTTAATGTGTTTTTGACCTTTTGCATGCCCTTGACCTTGACCTTGACCTCCCAAAATTGAATTACCTCTTCCTTGAACAGTAATTAATCATTCCACCAAATTTGATGAAAATCTATCCATAACTTTTTGCATTATCCTGCTTACAAACGAATCAACAACCCAACCAACAGACAAATGGTAATGATCACATGACCTCCTCCAACTTCGTTGGGCGGAGGTAATAATATTGCAGAAAAAGCTGTTGTTTCCCTTAAAACACACCTACATTCTTTCCATAGTTCCTCATGAACTTCCGTGTGCTTCCAGATTCAGGTCACTTTCACAGGCATATCTAAACAAGAAACTTCAGATGAATGCCAGCTGTAAGGCCACACCTAGAATTTGTGCTGCTTTCAGTGTATTCAGCGTGTTTAATTATTTTTAAAGGAACCTTACTTCCCATTTGCTTTTCTATAGATAATACAGGATCACTGTGGCCAATATTGTTTGTATTAGCATAGTGTGCAACATTGGTAGCCTTTGTTCCTTGATGTTTTGTACTGCAACGTTCGGGCCGACTGCAGTACAGTCTATTTCTAAAATCAAAACCAAATCCACATCTGCACTTCTATCCAGTCCTCCACTTCCTGTCCTCTGTGCAACTGCGCCTTGCACTACAGACGTAACGTTACACCAGCATTTAATTTTTATTGCCTTTTTTGCATTAAGGAGTATGAAAGTTATCAGAAAACAATATATTCGGCAATGAGATGTCGGGCAACTAGTGGTTAGTTTTGGAGGTTTTGACTAAACGTCAGAGTTGGACTGAATATTTGGTTCAACCCCAATTCTGAAATAGTTGGGATAAAGTGTAAATTGTGATTAAAATCAAAATGACTTTCACATCACATGAGCCAATATGTTATTTACAATAGAACAGAGATAACATTTCAAAAGTTGAAACTGAGACATGTTACATTTTGATCGGCAAAATGAGCTTTCAATTTTTCTGGCTGCAACAGGTTTCAAATAAATTGGGACAAAGGCAAAAAAAGGGCTGAAAAAGCAATTAATAGATAAGAGAATGAACTGAAAGAACATTCAGCAAATAATTAAGTTAACTGGCATCAGGTGTGAAACATGATTGGCTATAAAAGGGATGTCTTAGAGAGGCTGAGTCTCTCAGAAGTAAAGATGGCCAGAGGCTCTTCAACCTGTGAAGTCTTGCGTAAAAAAATTGTGGAATACTTTAAAAACAATGTTCCTCAATGTCAAATTGCAAAGGCTTTGAAGGTCTCATCATCGACAGTGCATAACATCATCAAAAGATTCAGAGAAACTGGAATAATCTCTGTGCGTAAGGGACAAGGCTGAAGAGCTTTACTGGATGCCCGTGATCTTCGGGCCCTCAGACGCCACTGCATCACTCACCGGCATGATCCTGTCATTGATATTACTGATAGGGCCCAGGAATACTTCAAGAAACCACTGTCTGTAAACACAGTCCGCTGTGCGATCCACAGATGCCAACTTAAACCGTATCATGCAAAAAGGAAGCCATTGCTGCGCATGATCCAGAAGTGCCACTGTGTTCTGTGGGCCACAGCTCATTTAAAATGGGCTGGAGCAAAGTGTCCTGTGGTCAGACGAGTCAAAATTTGATATTCTTTTTGGAAATCATGGGCGTCATGTCCAAAACCACATATTGCAGCCATTACAACAGCATGGCTTTGTAGTAGAAGAGTCCGTGTGCTGAATTGGCCTGCTTTCAGTCCTGCTCTTTCACCGATTGAGAACATTTGGCACATACTTAAACAAAAGGTCTGTCAGGAAACCCAAAACTCTCCAGCAGCTGGAAGCCGGTATTAAACAAGAGGGGGATCAAATTCCAATGGCTAAACTCAAGAAACTTGTCTCCTCAATGCCCAGACACTCCACTCTGTGTTAAAAAGTAGAGCGTATGTTACACTATGGTAAACAGGCCCCTGTCCCAACTTTTGAGACTTTTAGCAGCCATTAAATTTGAAACGAGCTCATTTTATGAATAAAATTGTAAAATTTCTGTTTCAATATTTGCTGCAATTATCTCTGTTCTTCAATATTGTGAAAGAAATACTGGCTGGTGTGATTTGAAAGTCATTGCATTTTGATTTTATTCACAATTTACACTTTGTGCCAACCATTTCGGAAATGGTGTTGTAAATAACGCCTTTAATATTATCAACTCATATGATTAGTGTTAAATTGGAGTACTGACTGCAAATGAGGAATCTTTCTTTTGTGTTACCTATAGAGTGGTCCAGTCTGGAGCTGTTTGCACCTGAGAAGGATTTATCTCTGCTGCCCGGTGCAGCACAGATCTGCCCAGAGTAAAAGACCAGGAGAAAGAAACGCATTAAGAGCAGAAAAAGCATCTGAAATTCGGTGAAGAACACAATTGATTGTGTGGACATTGAGAAGGAATTACAAATAAAAATTTAACGGCATAATGTGCACAGCTTTTCCTGAACTGACGGATAAAATAGGGAAACATGTAAGACATAAACATTCGTTCGTGAGTGTGTAGGGTGATTTTATCTGTTTGCACGCATGTCCGGCATTCCTCAGAGAAAAGGTGGAGAGAGAAAACATTCAGATTTGAACAACACTCCTTAAGTGGAGGGTCGAATGGGTCACTCGGTCCAGAGAGAGTGAATGAGCCAGCAAGTGGAATAGGGAGTGAGATTGTGTTCTCCATGCCTAGAGTCTGAAGTTTGATAATTAGGAATCAGCTGGGTGAGGGGGGCGACGTTTTAGAGGACCAGGAGCGATCGAACGGGGAACTAAAAGTTACTCTCGCAAACGCGGGGAATAACCACTAAGAAATTCGGGAGAGAAAATAAAGAAACTACCTTTTATAAAACAGGGTGAACGACTGAATAGTCAGAATGCCGCGCTAAGAAACTCAGGAAATGTACAAACTCAATATCTTCCGTCAGAACACGGACCTTGTGGCATTACACTGTGGGCTTGTGGTGCTTGGGTACTTATAGAGTGGGTAATGCTTTTACGTGGGCGTAAGGGCGAGGGGAGTGAACCAGAATCCAGAACCCTCTTATATCGCACTTTAACAAAGAAATGTACCAAAAAGATCGCAGAGGCGCTACTGCCTATTGAACTATTTCCGCCATCAGACCCCTGCAGCTCATCCAGAACGCTGCAGCTCGCCTGGTCCACAACCTCCCAAGACACTCCCACGTCACCCCCCTGCTCACAAAGCTCCACTGGCTCCCTGTTGTTGCTCGCATCAAATTCAAGACTTTGGTGCTAGCCTATCAGGGAGTCAACAAGACTGCTCCAGCCTACATCGGGAGACTGTTCAGACCCTACACCCCTGCCAGAGCACTCCGCTCTGCTACTTCTGGTCACCTGGCTCCTCCCCCTCTCCGCTCCTCCCCTTCCCGCTCAAGGCTGCTGTCTGTCCTGGTACCTCGTTGGTGGAATGATCTACCTATCGAGGTCAGAACAGCAGAATCTTTGAGCATCTTCAAGCGCCGCCTGAAAACCCACCTCTACAGGCTCCACCTTTCCCCCTACTCCACTGCCCTGAATCCTGTCGCTACATCCAATGATTTATTGCACTTAATTCTGTTTACCTTACTTCCTGATTGTTACTGCTTGATTTGGTTTCCCTTCATTTTTTTTGCACCCTATTTTGTCATTTTACTTGATTTTCCTGCCCCTTTGTTACACTTGACCTGTTGCCCTTTTATTGCACTTATTTTATTTTATTTTATTTTATTGCCCTTTTCCTACACTTGACTCTGCCCCTTTATTGCACTGTAACAATGGAACGTGTTCTGTCACTGACTGTTAGCACTTGTACTTGTCTCCTAGGAGCTCTGCACTTTTGTACTGTTCTTATGCACTTTTGTACGTCGCTCTGGATAAGAGCGTCTGCTAAGAACCTGTAATGTAATGTAATGTAATTAACTAAAAAAAACTAGCCTTCGTAAAAGCCTGTTCCCAAGCCAGTAGGTCCATTCGATCACTGCCAGATGCTCTCTCAATAACTTGGCAGTTCGGTTTCCCCTTAATCGCCAAATTGTTGACTTGTAGGTTAACCATGCCCTCTGTAAATGTTGTGTGTGCGCTCCACTTTGAGGATCAACAAACCACATGGAATGGTTTTACGGTAAAATGCCTGTATCCCATATTTGTAAGAGCCCCACTGTAGGCTCTCCACTCATCGCTTATGATTGACGATCCAGGACGAACATGCTTCACTACCAATGGCAGAAGATGCTCACAGGATCTTTTCTTCATCAGCTCTTCGGTGCGTTCCGTCACTCGCAGCATTCCGAAGACCCATTTTCTTCGCCTCCAGGAGGCAGATACTCTCCCACGACCATCTGAAAAAAACTCATCCTGTTCGAGACAAGTCCTATCAAAATCATTCAGCAATGATGCACATACACCAAGGTCCCAGTTTCATGTTATCCTCCGCTGCTCCATCAGGAAACATCTCATTTAACACCAGGTAACAGTTTGTAACCATGATCTTTGATGTATCATAAAGGCCCACCGGGTCAAACAAGCCAAGTAAATATTGACTTTATTCAGTTTTTCCTGAGATATGTTGGTTATTTGTGTGACAAAGAATATGACACAACGTTGGTCACCTTTCTTTTATGGCAGAAGTGGCTTTCATCAATGGACACAAATTCCTCATCTCCCTCCTCATTTTTCCCAAGCTGCTGACCCACATCCCTCTTGTAATTTTTCATTGCTCGCTTACAAACTCCTCTGAGAGCAAATGACTTTTTAGATAGAGTGGCTGAGCTTTTGGCTATGCCATCAATTTACATATCCATCTGTCTCATCCTTGAGAAAACATGACAAAAAATAAACAAAATGTATTAGAATAGGAATTTTTGACTGGTTCCATCCCAATGACTACTGTCAGAACTTACACATTGCTGGCCAGTAAATTACAGGTGAGTATACATCAGTGAGTTTAAACATTCCAACTGCACATTTGCAGTCGCCGTCTATTCTGTGCTGACAATAGGGTCGAATACAAAGCACTGATGGATAGCTAATGATAATGATGAAGTGATGAGCGGGACTTTGATTCCATTAACGTTTACTCATACATTTCAATTCCATCAATCTCATTAATGTTGTGCCTCAGAGTCAACATCATCTCTTAATGAACATCATCATCAATATCGCAGTCATCATCACGTAAAACTAGAAGGCACATAAAAATACATGTCACTAAGCCTTGTTTTGCACATAAACTTAAACAACTATCAAAATCATCGATCTGCAGCTGCTAGACTGCTAGTACACTCGAGTGAGTTACAGGCTAGATACCCATGCTAACAGAAAAGTTTATAAAATCGAAATCAAATCAAAACTTTATTTATAGAGCACTTTTCATACAATAAAATGAAAAAAACATAAAAGGCAATTAAATAAATACAAAAACTAAAAAAAGTTTTTTTTATTGAAAAGTGTGACAGGTCTGATCAAATGTATCCTTCTCCTTGCAATTTCTCCTACTACTTTACTCTCTATTTTTCTCTCCTTATATACTCTTCTGCAGCCCACATTTAGACTTTTTTTTTTTCTCTCTGGGACTTTCCCCTCTCAGACATGCCCAGGACATGCCCAAACCTAGCTCCAGACTGGGCTTAACAAAAAAAAGTCAATACTGCCATCTAGTGGCTTCTTTCTACATTACAGGACACACCTCCACTCTCTTCAGTCATGCGCCTGAAGAGTTCTGGGCTCCTGTCTTTCCCTCATCTCTATTACTGTATTCCTGCGAATACAAACGACATTGAGGATTATACCTTGATTCCGCATTGTGGTTCCTTGTCTGGATCATAACAAAATCACAAAGAGTCTGCCTGACCTCACCATGTATGTTTTCCATGATTCATGACAAACGATGACAAATGATTGTCCCGCCGTAATTGTTCATTTCTTCCTCCGGGAATCAAGTGAATTAATCTCTCTATTCTTAATGGACAGCGGATTACCCATAGATTATCCTATGCAGGAGGAGCATAGGAAATAGGATGCACGTTGCAGATGTGAACATACAGGTCCAGTGTAATGGTTTTGCCTTGCAGTCCCTCCCCCTCCTGCCGTCTTCGCCTCCACTTCAACAGGCAACAGGTGTGGTTCTTTGGACTACAGAGACAACATTAACAGCATCTGTCACCTCCCTCCAGGCCTTCGCTTTGCCCGTCCCTCTCACACCACTGCTAACAGATGACAATAAAAAGTTTTTTCGTAACTCCACCCAAAATTATTTATATCTCCTCTTTGGAAAAATTCTTTTTTCTTTCTCTCTTTCTTTGCGCCATGACTGACAGGTCGACTGGATGCATCTACACCTCCTTATGTGGTGGTCATTGGCAATTCATGGGCGGGGATTTATGCTAATAGCTGATTACCGGGAGTGCGCTGTCACTTTACGATGGATTGGCATTCATGATCATACACACGTGTTAATGATCAGATCTGAGTTTCCCCTCTGTGTTCATGAATCCGGAGTAGGTTTTCTAGTAGCGTAGGCTTTTATGTGCAAATCTAGGCACGAATTTACTAACGTTTCATGAGACCCACTGTATTTAAGTTCTTGGTTTGCGTTCATTCTTTGCTTGATTTTTTTCTTGCTGTGTCCGTCCTGCTCTGCTTAAAAGCTTTTTTACTACCAAATATGGAAATATTGAGAAACTCATAACGTAATCAGTTAATTTGGCTTATCTTCCCCTACTGTCCTGCTCAGCCTTATGAGTTAGCTGAACCTCCAAGCCTCGGGGTTCGAGAGTGAGCTGCATTCATCTTGCCCCGTACCACCGGATTCCTGTTCGGGTGCTGACCTCGATATAGTCTCAGATCATGCTTGCTTGTTCCAACTTAACCTGTTTCCCCCTTACCAGATCCAGTCTGTCTCTGACCATTCATTTGCTGAATCCTGTTTGAGTTCTTATCTTGTTTTAGAGCCATTTGCTACAGTTACCAATCTTAAACATAGTCCTTGTGTCTTTTGCGGATCTGTGCCTGGTTCTTTCATTGCTGTTCATCACAATTATCCTTATTCATCCTTAATAACATACTTTAATGGCAATGACACAAATCAAATTAGAGGCATATTACACTAGCCTCTGGTATGTTCATACTGTATCCATTTCCTGGGAAAGAAAGCCAAATTGAGAGCATGAATTGTGTACTTTTTAAAAGTATTTATAACTGCCTGAATATAGCAGTATTCATATGATATCTCAGTGTAACTTCAGTCATTCTGAAGAGAGGCCAAGTCTTAAAGAACAGATTGACTCCAGATTCTAAATATTGACAAATGGTACAAATTAGGGCACTGGAGCCAAATCTCAGCATTTCTAATGGGCTCTCACTTACAGGTAGAGTAAATAAGCTCACTCAGATTTAAACATATTTAGAACATGTTAACATCAAGATTGAAGAACCTGTGTCACATTGATCAGTGACACCTCCATAACATTCCAATTCAATCTCCATCAATATTGCTTGTGTTTCTCACTTGTTTCTTTCATTCAACCTTCAGAAAAATGTGAAATGAAACTTATCCCTGTGGCAGCCCTGAAATTAAATTAGAGTTAAAATATTTAGATTCAGTTTATAAACTAAAGTAAAACTTAAACCATTTCATCCCAGTGTTTAATCACTTTTTTCATAAGAGCTTTATTATAGTATTTCAATGTCACCCAGGAGATTAACATATAGACAGGGAGGCCGTAAGCACACGCCTGAGGATAATGTATAAACAGTCTGTCAGCAAGCAGATTCTCTCAGTGAGTGATGTTACCGAGTCAGCGCTGCCTCCACCAAGCATCCTTTGGGATTGTGGTATTAGGGACAAGTAATGCCGCTCGACTTTGCGGTGCCTGCTTAGCACCTTGTGTTCTTTAGCTGGGTGACAGAAGGTTCAAAATGCTCAGTCTAAATAACCGGAGGGCAAGCCTTTTCCCAAATTATAAGGTTGGCGTGAGCACGACAGATGTCAAAGACTCAGGAGTGGATTACAGCCTTCCGTTTGCGAAGGATAGCTTGATCAAGCAGTGGAACTCCATGGAGGATATGAGCCGGGACATTTACGATATATACGCTGAGTATGCCGAAGAAGAAAGCCAATCGCCCGTCAGATTCCCCCTGCCTGCCAAAAATTGCATGCTCAACCTCAACGTCGGGGGAAAGTCATACCAGATCTCCTCTCAGGCAGCGGCGAGGTACCCCAAAACCAGGATTGGCCGGCTGGCAATTTACACAGATCACAGCAGGAAGCTGGACCTCTGCGATGACTACACCGTCCAGAACAACGAGTACTTCTTCGACAGGGACCCAGATATCTTCCACAACATCTTCAACTTCTACAGAACCGGAATGCTCTGGATTAAGGACGAGCTGTGCCCCAGGAACTTCCTGGAGGAGATCAACTACTGGGGCGTCCGCATCAAGAACGCTCACCGCTGTTGCCGAATCTCCTTTGAGGAGAGGCACGACGAGCTCGACGACCAACTGAAGGTCCAGCAGGAGTTGCGGGAGGAGATGGAGATGGAGGAGAATGAGGAGCTGTTTGACCATATGTCCTTGGGCCAGGTCCGCAGAGCCATCTGGCACCTGATGGAGAAGCCGTTCTCTTCCATCACGGCGAAGCTGATGGCCGTGGCCTCCAGTTTCTTTGTGTTGGTCTCCCTCGTCGCCATGTCGCTTAACACGGTGGAGGAGATGCAGAACAGCTCACCCACGGACCAGCCCAACGGCAAAACCTACGGGGAGCACGTCGAGAGCTTCTGTATTGCCTTCTTCACCATTGAATACCTGCTCCGGCTGGTGTCCACACCGGACCTGAAGAGCTTCTCCAGGGGCATTCTGAACGCCGTGGACCTGATTGCCATCCTCCCGCAGTACTTGCAGATGGTACTGGAGCTTGTGGAGAGCGAGGAGTATGGGATGGAGGACAGGGACATCAAAACAGTGGGGCAGGTGGGCAAGGTCGGGCAGGTGCTGAGGATCATGCGACTCATGCGCATCTTCCGCATCCTGAAGCTGGCTCGCCACTCGACAGGCCTGCGGGCCTTCGGCTTCACGCTGCGCCAGTGCTACCAGCAGGTGGGCTGCCTCTTCCTCTTCATCACTCTGGGCATCTTCACCTTCTCCGCCATGGTCTACACCGTGGAATATGAAGTGCATCAGACTAATTTCACTAGTATTCCCCACGCCTGGTGGTGGGCAGCGGTAAGTAAAGCCGCCAGATTATTTAAGTTTATCGCGTCAGCAACATCACCCTAAATGTGCTAATGAGCAAGAAAGGGTGGTTTCTATCTCTATGCTCCTGGAGACTGCTGAAAACAAATACGGTGGATGAAACGCGAGACAGACCGTCTGTGCATGGACAGACATTACCTGGACATGAAATTCACCTCCTTGATAAAAATTAGCAAATGATTCCGATAAGAAAACTAGTAGCAAGCAAAAGCTGTGACTCTCTTTGCGCATTAACTTCTTCAAAAGGTACTGGTGTAAAGACCATTGCAAGTTTTTTTTTAAATCAGATTATGAAGTGATTGTCTCCAACCACACAGTTCATTCATATTGATTCATCTTCATTGGTATTAATGTTTCATAATGGTTTGAACAATAGAAAAAACGGTGTCTACATTTTTAACCGAGTTATTGCATCATTCATTATTAAATTTCAACATGATTGGATTTGAAACTTTTTACCTTGCTCCCCTGACATCTAGTCCCCTACCCCTTGGAAGAGATCTCCTCCCATGATTGAGGTTTTGATATCAGAGGATGTATTTGAACCTCGGTACCAAATCTGGTACTGCTTACTGCAACATTGCAGGTGATTAGTTGCAAAAACGCAAACTAATAAATAAATAAAAAAACGAAGAAACTGTAGGAACTAGATACAGTTCATCCCCTGAATCCTCTGAAGCAAAGTAATAATTGCCTGATTATGTACGCACTGTATGTAAATTCTACTCTTCATAAATCATAGATGAGATGACACTGCAAAATATGTCAGTTTATTTTCACATCTTGACAGTCTAGTCTTATATTAGACTTATTTAAACTAGATCTTATCTCTAGTACTTCTTTACAAAATGTTTACCAATGAGATGGAACAATTTCACTCATCTGAATATTTGCCAATGTGATAAGACCATTTCAGCTGACATGCACAAAAAAATTAAAGAAAAACGTTTTTCAGGATTTGCAGGAAAAAAGCTCATTACGATTTTAGATCTCTTGATAAGACAGACTGTTTGCATGGTGGTTTGACAAAAGCAATGATGATGACCTGAATTCTCTCTGAATTTCCCAGGTTAGTATATCCACCGTGGGCTACGGGGATATGCTTCCAGAGACGCACTTGGGACGGCTGTTTGCTTTTATGTGCATATCCTTCGGGATCATCCTGAATGGGATGCCCATCTCCATCCTGTACAACAAGTTCTCTGACTACTACGCTAAACTGAAGGCCAGTGAATGCACCTCAAATTTCAAGAACCGAGGCAAACTACAGTTTGCCAAAAGGGTCACAAGGAGAATTGCTGCTCGTTGTGGGGGAGCACGGCGCCCACAAGCTCTCAGCAACCACCCAGAAAACCTGTCAGAATGACAGAAAAACACAACTGAAAATATTTACCTTTTTATTGCTGCAAGCTCCAAAATGCCGAGCTGCATTTTTCATACCGATATGTGATGTACTGTATATATCTAGCCTGGAAAGTACATTTTTTCCAGTTGGTCATAATCCCCCCCAGGGCAAAAAAAAAAAATCATTTGTGTGCCAATGAGCTGATCATGAGGGGAAAGGGGAAAGTGACACCATTGGCTCTCACGTGCCTGCCGCCTGAGGCGAATAGTATATTACGGGAATAGTAGCAGTAAATTGAGTCAAAGCTGGATAGCCCCGGGGGTCAGAAAATAGACACTTTGTTCTATGTTTCTTCCACCAATGAAATTTGCCTGGTCAATTCTTTAATCAGTTCTTCAACCTGGCTGAAAGATTTGCTACTTACAGTCACAAGTGCAGTTGATAAGAACATGATAAAGGAGAGATATTTCTGATCCTAAATAGTTTACCACTTCATGTGATGGCTTTCACTTCCTTGGTTCCAATTTAATATCTTTCATACGATAGCCATAACATTCTATGGTTCAGTCAGACCATAGTAAAAGTTTACCTCTGCCAAGGAGGGTATGTGTTTGCTTCCATTTGTTTATTTATTTGTTTGTCTGTCTATTAGCAGGATATCTCAAAAGAGGTTGCATAGATTTTAACCAAACTGTGCAGGATGTTAAAGTAGCAGAATAGGAACAAGTGATTGGCATTTTAGCATATCTAGGCCAAAGTCCAGCTGAGATTTAGGCCAAAGTTCAAATCCAGCTATGCTGGCAAAGATATGGGCTCTTGCAAGTCCAGCTCTAGTTCAGTTACTTTATATGACTTTCAAAAATAAATTATGGTTATTTTCAACTGCAGTATGATTATGACAATGATGTTTAGAATATAACTGTTTTATTTTTTGTTGTGCTCATTATGCCTTTTCTCTCCCAAAAGTACTGTTTTTTTGGTCGAGGTGTTATAAGGCTTCATAGATCTGGCCATAATAAGAATAAATGAATGTATCAGACTATATTCTGTGCATCTAATCAAAGGAAAACTGGGTGGAATTTAATGGATAGTTAAAAATATGAGAATTTCCTGTGGTTTTTATTCCTTCCTGATGAATTACCTTAAAGAAAGAATTGAGGACATAATGATAATGATAAATCCCAATCTGAACAGCTTCTGCCAGGACAAATTGAAACAGTAGTGCTTGATATGACTCGCTAAAGGGGAAAACGTGTGTAGTGACAACTCTAGGGAGGTGGACCATATAAATTTGATTTTGTTTTGATTTCATCGCTCAATTCAGAAAGCTTATATTGCCGTCAACATACGGATTTAAATTGGCATGTAAGA
Organism: Gymnothorax reevesii; assembly: GCA_029721435.1. NCBI lineage: Eukaryota > Metazoa > Chordata > Actinopteri > Anguilliformes > Muraenidae > Gymnothorax > Gymnothorax reevesii. The sequence goes on along the minus strand of CM056580.1, from coordinate 11,255,692 downwards.
TGACCAAGGGGAATGGTCTGTCATGAAACTGTGTTTGAAAAATGCTTGCGTGAAATACAGACAGGCAGAATTTAAGAGAAGAAAGGGTTTAGTGTTTTAATTTTGTTTTTCTGTGTGCGAAAGCTTGAATTTATCAAAGCCGATTTGCCTGAGGCCACACATTTTAGTGCTTAGGAATAGATTAGGAATAAAGAGGTCAAATCGGTCAGAGTTTGACATCCAATATGCACAATGCGTTCAATTTTACAAGGTTTATGAAATAATTGCAAAAAATGAAGACTGAAGAAAGCAACTGCAGGTTCATTTTCATTTTGGACCAAAGATATTTCTTTGTGCTAATCTTGTGTATTTTTCAGTAGTATTTATTTACAGTCAACAGCTGTTAATAAGTAAATATGGCTACAGCATAACAATGATGTACAGAATAGAATCTCAGGTGGATGAACCTTTATTAAAAAAATACAACGTATAAGTCCTGCTTGCGGTGTAACTATAATGCTGTATGCAAGAAAATGTGCATACTGTAAGTACACGAAATATATAATCCTCTTATACCTTGGGTAAAAATCCATAGAGCTCTGTTGTGATGACACAAATGCGACTGGTGATCTTTGAGTGACCTTCACTTTAATCGGACCCATCTAGATGAAAAGTGATCTATGACCATGAAGAGACATTACTCTCAGGACAAAGATCATCCTCTATTTGCAAAACAAATCATGTTATTTTTAGAACTAACAATGTAATATTTTAAGTCAGCAATGATCTGTGCAGCAGTTGGTCTCACTCCTCGTAATTATCATAAAATGCCAAAATTTTATGGTCTCAGTCACCATGTTGCCCCCGAGCGTGATGTGTTTTAATGCAACTGCTGAAGCTGGAGTCAGACTGAAAAGTCAGAGCCTGGTTGATAATGTAAGTCAAGGATGGAAGAAATGGGCTCACCTCTGTAATCAACCATTTGAATGCCTGGCGAAGTCGATGAATAGAAGTCGTTGATGACCAAAAGAAAGAACCCACACTCACGCAAACATAAAACTTCTCTGTATTTTTTTCCAGCTGATGTGCAAATGTTGATTTTTCTCCCAGTCAATTACAATTAAAGTTGGCATCATAAAATCTGAATAATACCCATACATAAATGAACAAACAGCCTTGCTAAATTTAGACTGGAAAAGCAGGCAAGCTAACGATTGTGCTCTGCACTCTGTTCAGGAGCTCAGCCAACAGGAAGTTGAGGACTGGATTCAGGTACACGGATGGACTGAGTAGAGTTTATCATGCCCACTGCGCAGCAGAAGGGCACAAAATGAAGCACGCACAAAACAAAGTAGGCATCAAGGTTCCTTATAGACACTATTAGTTATAAAGACTCTGGGCGTAAGCTACTGTAACAATGTTTTACAAATAAGGACACAAATAAGAAGCGAGGTTCCTGTATAAAGTGCTGGATTAAAATAATAACAGCACTAAAGTTTTACGAGTTTTAGAATATACATGCAATACGCGGGGAATATGTCTGTACAAGATAAGAAATACAGCTCAGGCATGTGGTTACAAGACTGCAAAGAATGAGTGCTTAGCTCTGTCTTATTTGGGCAAATACCACCACACAGTGGAAATAGGAATCAGGAGGGAAGAATGCAGTCCGGGTCTTAATGGACAGGTGAGCTGGACGGCTGAACTAGGAACCCTTGCATTCCTTGGTGACACAGGCATACTCACAAGTGAGTGAACTTGAGCATGCAGTGAAAAAGTTTGGGCCAAAAACAAGCTGGAAAGACTGCAATGATTAACAAAGACATGCAATGACATAAAATAAACAACAGCATATCCTCATTCATCAGATACCATGACCTGGAAGTGTGTAAGAGCTATTGTTGAAAGAAAGTACTGCAGTCAGTGTCAACAAGGTAAGCAGTCAGTCAGTGGACAGTCAGTCAGATAGGGACATTGCTTCTTATAGAGTGGCCAGACTGACAATAAGCAGAAAAATTGGGTTTGCATTAGAAATTAAAATTAGAATATCTTAGAAACAAAGCACTGGAAAAATGCGAAAAAATATAAAATATATAAAATATTATAATAGCATATAATATGATTATAGATTATTATAAATATTATACTTGTACAAAATGTAATAATATATAAAATACACAAAAATGCAAAATTTGGACTCTGATCGTTTTCCCTTTGTGGTCTTCAAATTCAAACTGATAAAACAGGATTTAATAAGAATAAATAATTAAGCAACCCAACTTGATGATAATATAAGACCATTTGCTACTACTGGTAAAAAATATTCTGATACGGTCAGTGCCTTTTTGATCTAATCTGCTATCACTGTACATAACAGGTATTTGACTTCTCAATAATTGGCTTCTGAGAGTTTACTCCATGAATCTTACTCCCTCTTTCACAAGCAAACATACACACAAACATGCATATTTAAAATTTTTGCATCATACAAATCAAATCAAATTCTGCCCAATTTGTCATTAATACGGATATAGGGTCTGAGAGGCTAGATCAGGTCAAGTACAAAGACTGATGAGGACAGATCAAATCCTGTCACGACAGCAGCTGGCGCTGACCTTCAGACACTGCTCAGACGCAATGATTCATTCCTCTAATACCGCTGTGGCACCATCTGTATAAGACTGAATTGTATACTAAATGAAGATAACGATGCTCTAAACTTTAATTTAAAAAATAAAATAATAATAATAATAATAATTAATTAATTATTATATGCAATGTTTGATTTCTTCCACATATGCAAAAATGGGCCATTCTTTCAGAGACACCATTTCTACATTAATCTTCTTGTCTTCAGTTGTTTATCAAGGTAAACAGTTCACCTCATTGATCATTTTGAACATGAATTCAATCATGTCATTTTTCATTCCATCATTTTGAGAGCTCCGGTTCAGACTGTGCAAGTTGCTAACATAATAGCTACTAAGATTTAGGGAAACATGCCCCAGAATTCTTCCCTGAATATAATGCGCTCATCTATTCACATTTTTACAGGCAGCAAAATTTAATCAATAACAAATCATATAAAATATTGTGGAATGAGACTCAATTCTTGCGAGTAATAAATGGTGTACCCTTGCCAGAGACCTTAAGGGTTTAACAGATTCAAAAATCATGAGAGAGCTTCATTTCAAAAAATGATCCACGTTAATCTGTTGTCATTGTCCTACTGTATAGATCTGGACTTCTGTCAGATTATTTATATTCAGCATCTGGATGGTTATTACTGTAGACCCTAATCCTTTGCTGGATGGCCCTGCATGGGATTATAATCACTTCCTGGAAGGACGTCCATCCATTTTGCCCTCTTCACAAACCTACTAAATGTGAAAATATTGTATAATCAGCCAGTTTAGCAGCATAGGTTTGGGGAGAATTCAGTGGCGTCACCAGACCTTTTATTCTCGGGATGCACAAGGGAGGAACAACAGTTTGTTCAGGTGGCACAAACCAAAATTTGTGTGTCGCTCATTTTGTTGAGCGAGGAGGTTGAGGAACAAAACTCATTGAGGAACAAAACTCCTCTGAATGGGGTTGCACCACTATTGAAGGCTGAATGTTTTTCAGGGGTGGAAGGCAATAGTGGGTCAAGGCATCAAGAAATGCCATCAGTGCAATTTGAATTTGAAAAGGAGTTGCAAGAAAGGATTTTGATAGATTATGCTTGTTACCGGATGTGGATCTTTGAAAGGCTCCCCTCTGTTCTTATTAGTCCCATGTAGCAGCAGTCTGCGAGAAAAGGAGTGATCGATGTAGAGGGTGTCGCAAAGAATGATGTACATAAGATGATTGTGATTCCTGAAATAAAGGCCTTTTTGTTGTCACTAAGGGGGCAATCATGAATTGAGGGCAAGGCAGTGTGAATGGACGAAATTAGAAAGTGAGTTTAAGCAGACACGGGCACAGAATCAGATGTTGTCAGGGTTTCTTTTTTATGAACAGAAAAAATAACTCTGGGAAATATTATCCTGTAAATCCAGCAGGTGACAGTAACACACAAATGGGTAGTACAATCGCACTACACAGGGCGAGGAGGAGGACTGAGATTAGATAATAGAAGTATAGCATATATGGCAGCAGCAGAAATCCACCCTAAAAAGCAGGATGTAGAGCAGGCGAAAGGGCTTAGGACATGTAGTGGAGCATTTAAGTCATCTCCAGTTGCAGGAATGCAAGTTGAAATGGGGGAAGAACCACTGGGAATCAGGAGGGTGGAGCTAATGTTGGCATAATGGGTGTATTTGCAAGGCCACAAAAAATCCCATCCAGCTAAGGCCATCTTAGAAGATTGCTCGGAACATAGCAATTCGAACCTCAGGAGCTTGGGGTGGGTTGGAAATATAAAAGCAGAAAATATTGATTTATGTGATGTGCAGTATATTTCAAATGTCCCTTTTTCAGAAATTCCTCCTTGGCTATTTCAGATGCCGTCCGTAGATTTTATCATTCAACATCAGCTCAGAAAGAAATCAGAACAGGGAATTACTGGAATCATAGTACAGAAGAATATTGAGCAGCACTATGCAAATAAACTTGCAATATTTACGGATGACTCAAAAGATCCAGAGACTGGACGTACTGCCGCTGCAGTTTAGATCCCGAAATTTAAAGTAGCTTTTAAAAAAAGAGCAACAGACGATGCATCAGTGTTTACAGTTGAGCTCCTGGCCATTAACGTTTGCACTGCAGTGGTTAAATAGAAACAGTAAGAAGAATGCACTCATAGTGTCTGACAGTTGGGCAGCACTGAATAGTATCAAGTCTATGGAATCATGCAGACAAGATATTATTATTGAAATTCATCAGCTGTTATACAACCTACACAACAGGGGCTTGACTGTCTGTTTCGCTTGGGTTCCTGCCCATGCAGGGGTTGAAGGCAATGAAGATGCAGATATACTGGCTAAACAAGCACTCCGGTCACAAACAATAAACATAATTATCCTGTTATGTAGCACAGAGGGTAAATCAATCATAAGGATGCAAATGCAAAAAGTATGGCAAGAGTATTGGGACATAAATGACACCGGAAGGCATTTTTACAATATACTGGAAAAAGTTGGTGTAGGAGGAATGTTCGGCAGGAGCCGAAGAGGTAGACTTGACCCGTCTCAGATTAGGGCACAATGGACTGAATAGCACACTTCATAAAATTGATAAACACCCTACTGGCAGATGTAAATATTGAGATCACCCTGAGTCTGTTCAACAAGTGCTCCTGCAGTGTCCGGGCTATGAGGAGGAGAGGAAGGGATTGAAAGCTGCACTGCAGAAAGATAAGTTTCGCGTGAGGAAAGGAGTTAGGTTCACAAGGGGAAAGGAAGATTTTATTTTGCGCATCAGTAAACTGTAGCCAGAGAAGCAGGTCCAGTATGTGATAAAAGAAAAGATGTGGTTATTATAACAAGGATGAGACTTGGGCACTGTGGGTAAGGAGTGGGTTGGCTCTAATCGGCAAACACCCTGATGGGAAATGTGAGTGTGGTTCAACAGAGAGTGTGCAGCATGTTCCTCTGCAATGCGAAATTCATTCCCACCATATGAGGGAATTGTTCAGAGACCAAGGTGCAGCGTGAGTTTCAGTGTTCAATGTGCCTAGTTACTGAATCTGGGCAGTTCTGATGAAATAAAAAGGTTGTTGGTGTATCTACAACGAACTGGTCTCCATAAAAGAATTTAATTATGAGTACCTAATTACGATCCAGAACTGAACAACGGATGGCAGCAATGTGTCTATATGCACCAAATAACAAACTCAAAGAAGAAGAAGAAGAAGAAGAAGAAGAAGAAGAAGAAGAAGAAGAAGAAGAAGAAGAAGAAGAAGAAGAAGGACCTTTTGCGTACTACGTCACAGCGTTTCACTGTCCTTCAGCAAAATGGTTCCTCCAGTGCAAGTGTCACCGCTCATCAAGGTTAGTTTATTTTTCTTGTTCTTAAAATAATTATTTACGTCTTTAACATATTTTTCCTATTAAGTCATGAAATTCGCAGATTTTTTTTTACTGGAGAATTGTGTGTTATTTGCTATAAGTCGATCTTTAGCGGTATTTGTCATCGTTAGCTGGCTAGCAGAGTTTGCTAGTAAGCGATTTAAGTGAATGTCTTACAGTAATGCTAACCTGCTGACCAGCGTGTTAAGTGGTTGCTGAATTGAGTGTAGCTCTGGTCGGTACAAGGTCAGCTGCAGCTAGCTGGCTACTAACTACTTTCTTTTTGCCGTCGACTTATTTGAATAACCTTGAAATGGTTTAGCTAAGTGACTTTGCTAACTAAGTTAGCTGCCCAGCTTTCCATTCATACATGTTTGATCTTACAATGGGCTTTTAAAATCAAATAGCTGTACGTGGTCATTCTCAGCACTTTCATGCCTTATTTTTGCCTCGAACCATCGACGGTTTTATATCTCACGGGTTCATTCAATGGACTGCGCAGGTAACTCTGGGGCATTCAAAGGCTGATCCGGCCGCAGGATTACGGATGTGCCAACTCAAGCATTGAATTATTTAACTATTAAAGCATTAGCTACTAAATATGACACTGTGTGCACTATCCACATTCCTCAAGTGAACTGCATATATTTTACTGTGCTCTTGTGCAGGAACGAACTGTAACAGAGATGCTCTAAAAATAAAAAACACAATCCTGGAGGTCAAAATAATTCAGAGCGGTTTATTATCCGATACAGTTCTCAGTATTACTGCTGTCGTTTATTAACTCCAGACGAGTCCTGAATAACCTGACGGTATTATGATAATGGTTGTTTTTTAATATACTTAAGTCCTGGGTTTTTCAGGGATTTTTGGAGATTGCAAATAAATATGTGAAAGAGGAGGCTTCATAGGTTCATGAAAGGATAGGCTATTTATCATGGCTCTCCTATTTCATAACTGCATCGTGAGCCTATGCTTAGAATTAGCTTTATGCTGCTGTATTATTTTTAAAGCCTCCAAATAACCTTTTACAGCGCTCTGTTTGACTGTAGATATCGGCTTGAACTAAGGTTAGTTCTTGAAACCACATCATGGGCAAGTTGTCTAATTTTACAAGCAGGTTACAATGAGAAAGAACTGTTAATATACTCAGCAACAAAAGTTTCTGTGACACCAATATTGTTAATTATTTTTCATAACGCAATTATGAAATTGTCATACATGGTGATATCAGACTGAAACAGTACACGTAAACACAACATTGAAATGGAAATCATGAAAATGCGAGAAAATGACTTTGCACGTGAAAATGTGCGTAAATCATGCTTGTGGATGGCAATAAAAGAGGAGAATTTTTGGAATGTTCACATTGTGCCTGATGAACGACGGAAGCATCACTTATCGAAAACACAGCCATTTCGGATCAGGAACTCTACCCTCTAAATGCCAAGACTGTCTGAAAATGATCGGTGGAGGGCCATTGGGATGATTGAATCCGGAACCTCGCCGAGGGAAGTTGCTCATCGCCTGAATGTCCACCGAAACACCATTTGGAACTTATGGCAGCGTCATCAGCAGACAAGACATGTCAGAGACCGTCCTCGCAGCGGCCGTCCACGAGTAACCACTCCCAGACAGGACAACTGGATTCGAAGAACCCATCTCCGAAATCGATTCCAACCTGCAACCATAACTGCAAGAACGATACCTGGTTTGAGGCGACTGTCTGCACAGACAATCCGTCGCCGTCTCCGTCATTTTGGCATTGTCCCACGTCGGCCAGCAAGACGTCCAATACTCACAGTACAACACCGACGACTGCGTCTACAGTGGGCACAACAACATCGACGGTGGATCCAACGTCAGTGGGATCTTGTACTCTTCACTGATGAATCAAGATTCATGCTTAACCGATGTGATGGTCGTTTACGTGTATACCGTCGACGTGGAGAACGTTATGCCAACAACTGTGTTCAGGAATTTGATCGTTTTGGAGGTGGTAGTGTCATGATTTGGGGAGGGATCACGGCTAGAAACAGAACAGATTTGCTTGTTATTGATGGAAATCTGACAGGTCAAAGATATCGCGATGAAGTGCTACGGCCATTGGTGGTACCGTTTTTGATGCAACATGGTCCCGGAATAACGCTGAAACATGATAACGCCAGACCACACGTTGCAAGGATTGTACAGCAGTATCTGATGCAACAACATGTCAATGTCCTGCCATGGCCAGCCAGATCCCCAGACATGTCCCGAATCGAGCATCTTTGGGACGAGATGGATCGACGTTTGCGGCGGTTGGATAACCCGCCAGCTACACTCCAGGAATTGCGACAACCTCTACGTCAGATTTGGAATGACATCCCACAGTAATTTCTGGCACATCTGATTCAGTCCATGCGCCGGAGATGCGTTGCTTGCTCCGGGGGGGGGGGAGGCAGGCAGACGGACAGACGTTATTGTTGAGCAACATTTTATACTGTTGGTCTGCCTGTCGTTCCATGACTGTCAGTAATAAAGTTAGAACCTAGTCTCGCGCAGTAACGCGCGCTTCCTCTCCATCGGAGTTCTGGTTGCTTACGAATGTTCCAGACTCAGACCGCGAACAAACCCCTGTCACTTTCTGTCTCTGCGGCAAAGTCGCCTTTTGATCGACTTTGGAGTGCTGGGATGAAATACATAGGATTTTGTTGCTGTTACGTGTGCTGAGGTAAGTTTTGTATAGTTCCAGAAATATGTGCATAAATGATATTTTGCCCGTATACGTGCTAAACATCAAGTTTAAGACATCATATGTCAGCTAGCTCCAGACGTCTGAAGGTGATGGCCGACTCGTCAGACATGAAAACGGACAGCTAATGAACTTAGTGGTGTGACTCTGAATTTTCCTTGTCACATTGAATGTTTTTCAAATACAGAAAGCCCTCGATCAGACCGTGTTTTGAGAGACAGAAAGCAGACAGGGTTTTTTTTTCTTTCTCTAAAATATGCACCTTGCGTCTTTTCAAATCCCCATGACAACCGCTTGTTCTAGCAGTTTCCGGTTTGCTGAGCACTAACAAGCTATCGTGTCAAAGACGATAACCAAACTTTTATCAGCGTCAACTAATATTGTTCTTTACCACGTCGAGGGCGAGTGATTAGCCCTTGTTTTTGGCGAGAATGACAACTACTGTTTGTGTTTACGTCATTCACTGAGTGCGGTAGATTGTCATTTTTTCTGTTGGAGGAACTTAACTATCTTCATGGTCAGCTATAAAAATGTAGCCTGGTAAACCCGCCCCTCGTAATTCACTGGGGGGGTTTACCAGGCTACAAAAAAGCCCCTGACGTCGAGTGTTTTTTTTTTTTTTTTTTCTTGGTGTTGGCTAACTTTTATCAGCGTCAACTAGTAACTGTTATTGTTATTTACCATGACAAGGATGAGCGAATTAGCCCTTGTTTTTGCGTTAAAAGCCAACGAAGATGGCAACGAACATTACCATTTGTGTGGTATTGATCTATAGGTTTGGCAGAACTTCATTCTCGTCTTTCATTGCTCGGCTGTTAAAAAAAGCATCTGGAGAGGATGGCCCGAAAGAGGCACATGGCAAGACGGCGCAAATGTGTCCTTGAACGGCTTGTTCAGGCCAAAAGGTCTAAAAAATTACTGTCTTTCCAGCCAGCTCAGTGGATTTTATGTATCAGATGTATATTGTGATCTCTTGTACTACCAATCTAACTCAAAACATCTCCAGATTTATCAGTTATACATTGAATATTCAGAAAGCTGAATACGTGGCATATTCCCTGGATCCCACTGATGCCCATAAATATGTGAACACAGGATGAATTTGTAGTTCTGCAGTTTTACTTGGTTTCAGGAGAAAGTGTGCTTTGCAATGCATTCACTTGTAATACTGTGCTTGTATCTTATCTTTTCTTTATTACAGACAGCAAGGTGGTCGGCCTTGCTTGTTGGGATTATCTATGGGAAACGGAGATATAGTGAGTTTCCTTTACATATTCATTCATGATTATTAACTTGTAGGCCCACTTTTTATTCATATAATTCATGTTCTGTGATTTTATAGGAAATATGAAAATAATAAATGGTGTAAAATAATGTCAGAGGTTGTTTTTGTTTATATATGGTAATTTTGATATGGCCTGATTAACCTGTCAAGTTACTTTCTGTAATGGTGTGATTCATTTTTCAGATCAGATGAATTTTATTTTGGGAATAAATAATTCTTTGTCTTCACACAAGTTTCACAAACAGTCTTGCAATGACCTTCATAATTCCAGGAGGAAAAAATCTACCTTACTGCAGTCATTCTCCCTTGCCTCTGACAGGATGCTCTTTTATTTATTTATTTCTTTTTCAATCTTGAAATGCTGGCGATGGCAACTGGAAAGAAATCGGATTTTATTGCTTCAAAGCATGTTGTCTGGAATCACACTTCCCGGAATGTCCAGATGTCTACCGCCCAGTGTAGCCCATATAATGTACATTCATTTTAGGAAATGTACTGCATTATTGCAGTCAAAATTTGTCATGCATTATTGCATTCAAAATTTGTCGAGCATTATCTTGGTGAGAGAGTTTAGTTTTTGCCGCGGCAGCTCAGATATTGTACATTTCTGACGGTGTACATTTCCCTATGTCGCGTGACTGTCAGACAACCTGAAGCCAATCGCTGAGGAGGAGAGGAGGGTCGAGGAGGCGGAGAAGAAAGCCCGGGAGGAACAGGAGCGCATAGCGAAACAGCTAGCTGAAGGTAGCTAACGTACCACTCATAATTTTATGGCACAGCAGCAGTAAATTTTTATAATAATATTCTAGCGATGTTGCTGGATGCTTGGATGACTCCTATTTTGTGTAAAACTATGCGTAGACGGGGCTTTGTGCGAACAGACAAGGAGCCGAAAGCTCTGGCCAATGCTTTGGTCGTCTATGGAAACATCGCTTCCTTGATGATACGCTTTTAATGGGAAATTAATATTTGTGTGCACATGCAACGCTGTCATGCTGATGGGAAATTCTAGCTGTGGACCATTGCTGGCAGAAATGAAGGACCTATCATACAGTCCCAATTTTATCCTGCATTATCCTATTTTGTCGTGCCATGGCATACCAAGACAAGACATACTTAATAGTATGACTTAATTATTATTAAAAAAAAATAGATGTGCAATGCACTGAATACCCCTCAGCCCGATGTCGAAGTTTTTGGAGACGCCCGACCGCCCACCCGCCCAACCGCATGAAGGATAGCAATACCCCATCAGCCATTAGGGCTGAGGGGTAACCAGTTGGAGTAACCAGTACTAAACCAGCCTGTTCAATACAGCTGTGTGGTAAAGAGTATTAAATTATGGCAGAGTTGTTGATAGAAATGTTATGAGATGAAATGCATACTATTTAAGTGTGTATTTGTGTACGTTGACTTAAGAAAAACGACTTAATTCGTAGCTGTGAATGGTAAAGTTGACTGAAGTCTCAAATGATAATTTGCTATTACAGCTGATTTGCCACAAATAACAATGAGCAAAAAACCTTCAAATCCTGATCCCTGACAGTTTAAGCAATGAGCATTGTCCCATTTTTATTATGTCTCCCCCTTCCTTGGGGGGGAGACACATTGTTTTTCCTTGAATTCCCGTTGGCGTCGGCGTTCCCATTTGTTTCCAGAGCATAACTCTGAAACTGTTTGAGTGATTCTCACCAAATTTGATAGTGTCTCGCCATAACATGTAGATGTGCCTTTTGAGGGTTTGAACTGCTTTTGAATTTTATTTTTTCTGTTTCCATGGCGACAATTTGGACTTAGGCATATTGAAGGATGGGACTCATTTCTGGACCATAACTCTAAAATGTGAAATGGGGGAAGGGGGAGACATCTGTTTTTACGTGGAAAAACCGTTTCTAGTTGACTTTGAGGTTGTGGCTGTTTTGTGCTATGTTTATGTTTCACGTGATTGGACCCTGGCGGAACCCATGTATTTGCCATCATCTGCAACATTGTGAAGAGCAGTTTTTGTTTTCGGTGATGCTCATTTCTGTTTTTTGTTTTCCCAACAGCTAATGAAGACACCATCCTGAAATAAATCACCGCCAGATTCAAATAATTTCTATTTCAATAAAATATATCCTGTTTCTGTTTTCTCTGTATCATCCATGTACGGTGTAAACGTGTTCATCTTCACTTTTTGGAATGCAAATTTTTCTCATTTACATTTTACATGTAATTTTAATATGGCGAGCATTTTCCAACACTGGATTGTTTATTTTCCCAAGCCACAATGAAAGATGGCATTTGTTTTTTTTTGTGAACAATTTTTTATTTGGTATCTCTGTGCATTCAGATTTCACCAAGGCATTCTGCATGCAACATTGTAGTACAACTGGATACCTATTTCTCCCCATCCCCCCCAACCCCAACCACCCCCCCCAGGTGATGCCCTCTTACAAGTCGCTACCCACAATGTTTCTATATCCGTTATATTGCTACTAAAGAACCCCCATGTAATAAAGCAGTGACTGAATTAACTGCCTCGTTCCAAGCCTTCACTGTTTTACCCTGGGCCCCATGGATTCTGGCCACTGAAAGCTCCATGTAAATAATGTCAAGGTAACTCAGGACCCAGTGTCGCCAAGATAGAGAATGGGGAGGTTCCCACCTCTGAACCAATAATTTTTTAGCTGCCGTTATACCAGCTAACCATATTCGTTTCTGTTGCTGAGAGAGAACGAAGTCAGAGTTGTCATTCAATAATAACATCCTACAAGAGAGAGGAACATTCCTCTTCAACACAATAGACAATGTTTGAGAAACACATTTCCAAAACATCAAAACTCCTGGGCATTCCCAAAACATATGTAAAAAGGTGCCCATATTGCCCCCCTGGCAGAAAGTACATAAAGGACTAGAAGACACCTTCATACGGTAGCGCCTAAGAGGAGTCAAATATGTCCTGTGAAAAAAATTTAAGTGAACCATCCTGTGATTCGGGTTTCTAGAAGCTGAATTAATATTGTGCCAAATGCTATTCCAAGAAATATCCACCTCCTTCATATTCAGGTCTCTACTCCAAATCTGCATCATTGCTAAGGGTTTATATGAAGACTGTAAGATAAAAGTATAAATTAATGATGCCAATCCTTTCGATTTATGTTTAATAACAAACAAATTGTGCATTGGGTGGCAGGATAAGCTTTCTCCCCAGGGGACACCATAGGCACGCATAGCAGAGCGGAGTCTTAAATATAGAAAAAACGAAGAACCTGGAAGATTATATTGTAATTGTAGGTCCTGGAACGATCTGAGGCCATTTTCATTAAAAACATCAGATAAGGTATGAACGCCCTTACTACTCCATTGTGAGGAGACAAATGGGCGATTATTAGTCAGAAGCCTATGATTATGAAAGATAGGAGAAAAAGTATGCCAGGTTTTTCTAGATTTTGTACACCTTTCTACAGCTCGCCATACTTTAATTAATTGAGTTATTATAGGGCCAAAATGCAAATTGCAATATCTAAGAGGAATCCCTGCATAAATGAGATCACAAAGCCTATAGGGTGATACTATATTGCTTTCTAGCGTCCGCCAAGATACAGGAGTATTAGAATTTAACCAAGTATGCAAAGGACGTAGAACAAAAGCATAAAAATAAAATTGGAAGTTTGGAACAGCCGCTCCTCCGGCGGACTTCTCTCGTTGCAATGTGGATAATTTCATACGCGGCCGCCTACCTTGCCATATATACTTAGACACCATAGAATGTAGTTTATCCCAATATTTCATCGGCGGAGTCAGTGGGATCATAGAACTGTAGAAGTTCACACGCGGGAGCACATTCATTTTAATTATGGAGATCCGAGCTTGTAGCGATGTAGATAAGTGGTCCCACCTACACAAATCCGTATCTATCCGCTTGAAAATATTGTTAAAATTGCAAGTTGATATAGAGTGCAGAGAGGGGTAGATCTCAACACCGAGGTATCTAAAATGTTTGACTACTGAAATAGATGAGGGTAAAGTAGCTTTGTCAATTGCAGAGTTCAAGGGCATAAGTGCAGATTTACCCCAATTTATTTTATATCCTGATAATTTACCAAATTGATTAAACAAATCTAGTACATAGGGTATCGTTGTCGGGGCATTATCTACAAAAAGCAATATATCATCTGCATAGAGTGAGATACGATGTTCGGTTGCATGTAATTTGATAGGGGCAAAAGAACTGGATTGACGGATAGACTGGGCCAAGGGTTCTAAAGACAAGGCAAACAGCAGGGGCGAGAGAGGGCATCCCTGCCGGGTGCCCCGGGAAATGGCAAATCGGGCTGAGCACTTAGTACCAGTTAACACCATAGCCGAAGAGTTACTGTACAGAATCTTAATCATATTTATAAACCCAGTTCCCAAACCCATAAATTCCAACGTCTGCCACAGATATCCCCACTCCAAACGATCAAAAGCCTTCTCCGCATCGAGCGAAAAGACTGCACAGGGAGAGACCGCCCCTACAGAGGCATGTATAACATGAAGTAAACGACGAACGTTGTCCGATGCCAGGCGGCTCTTGATAAAGCCCGTCTGATCTTCATGTATCAACCGGGTCATATAACCTTCCAATCTACGCGATAAGACTTTCGCATATAACTTTATGTCCGCGCAAATTAAAGATACTGGCCGATAACTGGAACAATATGTGGGATCCTTGTCCTTTTTCAATAGAAGCGATATTACTGCAGAATTAGAGCATCCCCAAAACGAGCCTTCCTTGACGGCATATTCTATCATGTCTAGAAGCAAATTGCCTAATTCTGGCCAAAAGGTAAGATAAAACTCAGGAGGAATTCCATCAATGCCCGGGGACTTGCCCTTAGACATACTCGAAAGCGCATCCCAAAGTTCCGACAGCGTTATGCGGGCTTCCAGCGACGCTGCTTCTGTTGTCAAGAGTTTAGGCAACTGAAGATTCTGAAAAAATGCATTACACCCAGCCCGATTGAGATCAATTTCAGAGCAGTATAAATCAGAGTAAAAATTACGAAAGGTAGAATTAATTGTGCTGGGATCCGTTTGTAACTCTCCCTGTGTTGATCTTATGGAAGGAATATCCGAGAAGCGTTCATTGCTGCGAAGCCTAAGCGCAAGTAACCGACTAGGGCGACTCCCATTAAAATAATAATTTTGTCTTGTCCTGCGAATTAAAAATTCAGCTCGTCTTTTAAGAAGAGAGTTTAGTTCTTTCTTGATTAGGGTAATCCTAAGTGCCGAAGTTTCGGAAAAGGATAATTGTTGAGCCAACTCTCTCTGTAACAACTCTGATTCCAATTCCAGTATTTTTCTAGAACGTGATTTCTTAAGTTGCGAGGCAAATGCCGTCGAATTATTTGTAATAAAGCCCTTAACCGCCTCCCAGAGTACTCGAGGATCTGTAACGGAACCCAGATTAAAAGCCAAAAACTCCTTTAATTTGTCACGGAATTGAGACTTAAAAACCTCATCCTGTAACAGCGATACATTAAAACGCCATCGGGGAGCACGCGATGCTAAACTTCTCCAAAGAAAAACGGACAGATTGGCATGGTGATCTGATAAAGACATCGGAATTATCTCAGCGCTATAAATCATTGATTGGATCAATCTGGAAGAAAATATATAATCAATCCTAGAATAGGTTCTGTGCCGAGCAGAGAAAAAAGTAAATTCCTTGGCTGTGGGGTTAAGAGATCGCCAGCTATCAATCAATCCTAGTTCTGTAATACACTCCTTCAGTGCTGCGGATGTATCCAGTTGAGCCCTTATTTCTTTCGCGTTTGACCTGTCGAGTGTTTCGCACATAACAGCATTCATGTCCGCCCCTAAAATGATTTCAAAGTCATTGAGCTCCAACAATTGGTTTAATAGGGAATTATAAAATTCGTATTGTCGAGTTGACGGTGCGTAAGCCGAAACAAATGCTACTTTTTGACCGGATATAATAGTTTTCAAATAAGCTAGCCTCCCCTCATCGTCACATCCCGACTCCAGAATTGATATATTCAAATTCCTTCGTACCACCACTAGAACTCCTTTCGTTTTATTTTCCGCCGAAGCAGAGGCTGCTACGTAATAATATCTACTTGCAAATCTTCTCACATCTTGATGTTTCAGATGAGACTCCTGTATCAAGGCGATATCTATCTTTCTTCGCCGTAACCAATCCAAAACACAGACTCGCTTTTTCTGACAATTTAGCCCGCAAACGTTCCAGGACATAACCGCAATATTAGTCATACGTATCAGGTATTTTATCGAATGACATTAGAAACTGAAAGCTTTGGGTCGCAAAAATGAATAGAATACTGGTAGTACCATACATATCATAGGCAGCCCATACATACGGATACAACGACAAAAAGAGCAATTGACAACTTTCCACCTTATTCCCCCACCGGGCATCACCACCCCACCCCTCCATCCCCTTAGAACAAACACCCCCCTGAACAAAACGCCTCCCGTGAGAGGGGAAGAGCTCATCATCCCCCCATTCCCTCCCTACTTCAATCGCGTGACACATACGACCGATGTGACCCGAAGCAAGAACGCAGTAATTCTGGCTATCACAATCTCACACTGCACATTCAGCTACTGCATCAGTGGATCATCCACATAGTAATTCCCCCCCGAAAAACAACAAAAACAGGTACAATATCCATACAATGAAAACAACGCTAGCAATTCACTCATCTAACTTGAGTGAGTCGCAGCAACAGGAAGAAAGCCCTACGACCCAACCCCATTATCTATTCCACAAACCTAGCTTTAACTGTCGGCAACAGCAGACATGGAATTTCGATAACAGTCCCTTTATTTTACCAACTGTCCGAGATGTGAGAAATCTCCTTCCAAATGGTTCACTTCGACTCATCAGAAAAAGGTATTTTCACGGACTTGATGAACTCCTCTGCCTCTCGGACCGTGCTGAACTGTCGAGGGGCACCATCATGAATTATCTTCAAAATCGCAGGATACAGTAGAAAAGATTGGATCCCCGCTTCCCTTAACGCCTTCTTCACTCCGCTAAAAGCACGTCTTTGTTGAGCAGTGGCGGGACTGAAATCCGGATAGAAGCGCAGTGCCGATTTCTCCATGAGAGCTGGGCCGGAAATTCTGTTTTCCTTGAGAAGCTGCTGTCGGTCCGTATATCGGAGGAATTTGAAAATCAAAACCCGAGGCTTCTCACGGCCCAATGATTGCTGTCTCCCATAAATGCGGTGCGCTCTTTCGATGTGGAGGTCGCGTCCTGCCAGATTCGGAAACCATATGGGGAGCATCTTGGTAAGAAATCCAATCGGATCATCCTTCTCTGACCCTTCCGGTAGGCCCACAACTCGAACATTGTTAAGTCTGGACCTGTCCTCAAGTTCGTTCATTTTGCGCTCTAAATTTTCCAGCTTGCTAGCATGCAAATTTACTGTCTGTTTTTGAGCCCGTTGCTCACTAGAAACGTAATCCAATTTTGAAACCAGTTGCTGCATTGTCTCTTGTTGGCTATTTAGACTTGCAGTGATCGTTGAAATCTGGGATGCTAGCCCCGCTATCTCTGATCTCATTGTTTGCTGCAACATGTCCGCCATTTTAGCAAAGTCAGGGGACTCAAACGCCTTCAATTTTTTCTTGTTTGGAGAAGTAACGGGGGATGAACCCAAGCATCTCCGAACTGCCGCCATCTCAGAAGTTTGCAAAGTATCAATTTCCGTGCAATGAGACCGTGAAAGCTTTGAAAAATGAACGAATTACGGGTCAAAAATCGGAGCTCTAGCTTCGGGCAGCCATCTCGATCCCCTGGTCACGTGATCTCGAAAGATGGCATTTGTGATCACCGTCGTACAGTGGGCTGGGGTTAAAACTTTGCCCCTCAGTGTAATAAAATATAATTTGCAAAAAACTGCCTCACAATCAGGATTTTCTGGGGGGAATTTGGTTGCCAAGACAGTATCTGCCGTGACTGAAAACCCTTAAAACCTTTACTGTAATCAGTCCCTTGACATGTCAGTGGATGTGTTCATTCGTTGCATTCACTGAGCAGATGGCTTTAGGCTGGGTACTTGGGCGCGCACTGCTCATCAGACCGTCAATCTCCATTTTCACTGATTAGCATTCCATCACTGATAGGCTGTAATCCCTCTGGTCCTTGAAACTTGGTAAATCTAGATTTTTCTGTTTTTGGACTTCAGACACCATTTTATAGTAAAAATTGGTCCAATAAATCCTAAATAAATGGCCAGATCATTGCATTCAGCATGGATTCACTGAGCAAAATATCAGAACCTGGGGTCAAGATGCCATTATCACGGCTCTACCGAGAGCTTCTTTGATTTCCTATAAATACCTAATCTTGTAGTTTATTCAACAATTGACCTATAGTTGGGGTATATTTTCTATTCCCTGGATCTTTTGGGAGCATTCGGTCTCCAATGTAAACCAAAAGTGTGAATTCTTTTACCCATATTAGGAAAAATACTCATGGATTATTTTGGTCCTCAAACCTAAGGGATGTAGAGCTTTTTGTGCCCTCAATGATGCATGTGTAATAAGGAGGCACTGATCTGACTTTAGTCCTGACACAAATAACAGAGGCTTTGGGTTTCGGCCAATGCAAAGCACTGATGCTGTACCGGTGTTTAATTAATAAGTTGTATGTCTCAGTGTGTGGAAGAGACTGGCATCATTTTTTATGTGTAGGGCAGCATCAGGTGAAACATTACTTTCCTAACTAATAAAAACAAAATGTATCAAATGCGTAAATATTAATGAACTGAGTTGTTATTCAATAAAGTAATGGTATCCTATGCCAGATTGGCCCATAGTCACAGATGCCTGATCCAGCTATTTGAGTCAGTGTACTGGACTGACCTTAGCATCAGTGGATCTCTGTGAATATTACCAACATTAGAAATGGCAACATGAAAAGGTATTGGTATACACTTGATGTGCATTTTCATTTACTTGGAACATTTCCTCAAGAAATTGAGTTTAGGGACTTTCAAAACTATGAGACCCTGAGTTAACTGAACTTGACCATGTTAAAGGGTTCATTTCACAATAAATACATTTTCTTTTCAATCTCCCCCTACTGGCTGGTTTTATCCTCCATATCCGATTGGTAGGTTTATTAGCATTTTGATCTGCGAGCAAAAGATGTGAAAGTATCATCAGAAACAAGAGCAAGGCAGAGCGTGACATATACCCCCGCCTGTATGCTGATCAAGGGCATATTGAAATGGCTGCTGTGGCGGACATATTAGATATCACACGACGCTGGTTTTCGAAAGGAATCTTCCTCTAGCCACTCCCAATAGGCCATGAAGAAATGGCATCAATCCGACGAGGGATTCTATAGTCATCCCGCAGAAACGAAAAGTTGAGGGACGGACATGGTGTCGACATAATGCCCCCTCTCCTCTGTGGAGGGCGGTGCCACCAGGATTCCCTGTGGGAAGAAGACAAGCCGGTGGAGGGAGGGAGATGCTCTGGGAAATGTTCTGCTGGGAAACCCCGAGTCCAGACACTCATGTGGAATTCAACTAAGCAGCTGTTTTGGCGCCACCCAGAGGACTCAATGACGCATTAGGCAGGTGGTCATCAGTGTTAGTGTGCGTGTATCTGTGCACATGCTCACTCACACACACACATATCCTAGTATTACTGGCACCCCTGAATGGAAATGCACTAAAGTACTACAAAAATGTAATAAGACCACAAAGATAAACTGAAAAAAGCCAACACTAGAGAAATACTGTACCTTATTGTTTAAATTGAAGAAACCAAAATTATTTTCAAAAATCTATTATTTTTAACCTTTATTTCCACCAAATCAAGCTTTCACTATGTCGTCCATGGAATAGTACCAGGTGTAACTACCTCTGAATACCTCAGAATGTGCTGCTTGACAAGGATAACACACGCGTAAGGAGGGTATATCAGAAACCCCATTCCTGGCTTTGTGCTCATCTTCTGCCTTCTTCCGTTCAGGCTCACAGGTTTTCTATTAGACTGAGTTCTGGTCCACCTACATCCAAGTCTCAGGCCTATGCCAGAAGCAACCAGACCTCCTGCAAAAAATGGCCTTAAAATTGGTGGAATCCATTCAGCTGTTGATGTTAACTAGTGCCCTGGGACCTCTGGAATTTAGAGACCATTTTCAACCATTTATTATACAATTATTGTTTCAGTTGAGGTGAATCCAATGATTTATCCACCTTTGACAAGTGCCTCAGTGAATATCACTTCGCCAGGGTGGATAAATCATTGGATTTACCCATAATTGAAGTCAATAACTGTTTTATTATACTGTATGACCCTTCTTGAAAATACTAAAGACAGAGAAGGGTGACAACTCTAACGTAAAGCTCCTCACGGAGACGAAGCGACACGAAATACAGACGCCGTCAGGAGCTCCTGCGGGGAAGCCTGATATATTTTTAGCTGGAGGTCGTTGGATTTTTTAATTCACTTCTCACGCACTTTGGTACAATGAATATCACCGTTCAAAGTGACCGGCGGAGCTCGCCTCAACCAATCAGGAGAGAGAAAATCCTTCCGTCATATAATAAAGGCAATTATAAGAGGTAATGGGGCAGGGTCTGGCGCTCGTTAGAGGGCTCCATTTTTGTCAGGTTTAATAAGTCCACTCTCTTCTTATATGTAGCTGTGTTACAGTTTTATAACTGAGCCCCAGGTGAGGAAGAAATATGGCAAATTTGATTGGAAAATAGTCGCATACATATGATAAAATGAGAAACAAGGAAACCTGTATAGATTCTTCATAGTCAACAGGAGAGATATTTTAGATTTGCGAGTCTGTTTCAGGAGAAGTGATCATCTACTCATACTTGGTGTATGTATACGATATACCGCCCACAAAAGTTCGGTAAAAGAAAAATGCTGATTTCAGTCCCCACAGACCAAGTCTGTAATCATCACTGAACAAATGATCAGCAGTCTTCAGAGTATTTCTCAGTCTGAGAATACGCCCCAGGTCTTCCCCAGTAATCCACTGCCCGGACTCTGTACAGTCCACAAACTTCCAGGTTTTCTGTTGGGAAATGAAAACATGAACAATTGGCAATAAGCAGTCTCCAACCATTAAAACACCAAAAATATAGCACAACAAATCATTTTATATTCAACTTTACATACGTACCAGGACTAAATACATACGATGTAAAAATGGTATCTTGGGAATTTATTCTTTTGAACTTGTTTTGGCCATTGGAAAATTCAACTTCATACGTGATTATACATCTGTAAATTAAATCAGACATGGCACATGGGAGGTCAGAACATTGATTGGGTTTGCATAATCTACTGAATATTTGCTTAAACAAGTGAAGCCACAGATTTACTCCATACTAACTTGGAATCAACACAGTGATCACTCCACGCGATCATAACTTGTCCTCGTGTAACAGCGATAAAACGCAAACCATTCACCTGTTTAGGGAAGAATTAGGAGGTGTTAAGACAATCAAGAGACATTTTCATGTGTAGACAAACAAAAGGAAAACAGTTTACCTGAAGTAGCATAAACCTGGAGTTGCAATAACATCTGGAGTCCTGGTATATATCACTTATGGCTGATTGGTTCAAGCATTCTTACCCTGAACGTAACCTGCTCAGAGCAGGTTAGCTTTATAGCCAGAGTATGATGACAATGTATGTCACGAAGATGAGGATTGCAGTCCTGCTCCAGGAAATCAAACTTTGTTTCCCACCAAGCTCAAAGCTATCCAGCCAAGCAAGAAACCAAGCGTAGTGCAGCTTGACTCAGCTATCAGTTGTAGAACTTCATCATATCCAAACCGTCTCAAAACCGTGACTGAGTACTGTAGCCATCATAGCCGGATAAACATGACATCTACAAGCCTGGCGGTGGACTCTATGAGAAAACGCAATTATCCAATAGAAATAGATCAAACATAGTAATAAATAATCATCATCATCATCCATTGCGATTCTTGGTCTCTTTAAAGAAAAAATCTCAAATGATGTTGTTGTTTATGGCATTAACAGCTGAAAAAGTTCTTGACCCCTGCCTGAGGGACTGTCCTGCATGAAACTACATGGAGATCAGCAATTTCAGAGATACTCAAGTCTTTGAGATCACTTTCCCCACCCTATTAGGCGGTTTGATGTAAATACTATCTGAAACTCCTAACCTGTATCTACATGTCCTTATGCATTGCCCTGGTGCTACACTAATAGCGATGTTCACCCTTTACAAACAATGACCTCAAAGTTGTACCTGCGCAGTTTGGCAGTTGGCAGAAAGTGTGATCAGGACATTAATAACATAGCAGTAGCCTCTTGGGTTCTTCGCTTAAAATCCTGAAAAACGTGATTCCTGAACCCTTAGCGAACCTGTTGGTGCAATCTATAACACAACTGACTGACTGGCATCGCTATTTTAGATGTTTTAACAAGTACGTATAGAGAAGGAGATCTACTAGTGTAAGATGAGCCTTTTTGCCAACCACCTTTCAATTCATCGACGTCATCGTGAACATCGCTATTGGCTGATTAGATCATTGATAAGCAAATTAATAAGCAGGAGTGCAGGTGTTCCTAACAAAGTGACTGGAGAGCATAATTATTTTGAGCTTATCAATTTTCCAATCAGTGCCCAGTCTATTGCAGATTTTCACAAATTCCAGCAGTTTCTGAATACCTAACAAAAGAGTGATTTTTTTTTTTAAAGTAATCAGGCAAGTCTTCCAGAATAACTACCAACAATTATAGAAGATTTCTAGAATTCATAAAAATTCTGAGGCAATTCAAGGATTGTATACATGAAGAAAAAAACTCTGGAACCAATCACCCTAAAGTGTTTTTTCAAAGTGCAATTTAACAATATAATTTAATACAAATTTGGAGTACGATCTCACACTTCATCTCTGACCATAACAAGAGCCATCTGGCAATGGCGGATCCCCCGGCTGTAGGTTGTGTAACCTACAGGTTGTGTGGACAGACGGACGGACCAAAACACCCAAAAGGCACAACTAGACCAAAAGGAGAAGCTCCATACCAAATTTGGTGTTTGTAAGTGGCATAGTTTTCGAGTTCTGGTCCGGAAACAATTTTTTTCAGACGGACGGACTGACGGACAGATGGACACACTGATCGCTATATCCCCCCGCATTATATGCCGGGGGGATAAAAAAGCAATAAATTCCAAATATCTGTGGTACTGAAATGAAATCAAAACACATCTGCCATGACTCCAACACAGTTCTGGGTGCATTTTTCCACAATTCCAGGCCACCGAATGTGAAGGTCGTTTTCTCATAGTTGGCCTGACTGGCTGCTCACACTGACCTGGTCAGGCTTGGCACTGGCCAGTGCACACACATGGATGAGGAAAACAGATGGAACAGGAAGGGAGACCTTTAGGGACAGTGTGCTCTCTGTGGGAAAAGGCAAAGGCCCAACCGCCTGGGCATCCTGCGAGAGGAGAGGGGATCGAGCGAGAGAGATACAGCCAGGCATGTCTGGATCAATTCAACACACTCTTCAACTGCTTCTTCACAGAACTTAATTAAATTTGTCACGTACATTTGGTTGTACAAGGAACCCCCGCAACCATCATAACTCATTTCAAACACTTACTGAAGCAGATATGAACTAAAACAGTTGGGTCAAATTAGCTTGACTCCTAAACGTCAACCAGTGAAATCTAAATTACTTTTGTCAAATTGCAGATCTTTTCTTTTTTTTTTTTTTTTAAACTAAAAAACAGGAACTTTCTACTTTTTTTTTTAAACTTCACATTACAGGCAGCATCACTCGCTTTCATGGAGAGGTTACATGTCAGTGTGGGTGGATTAATGCTTTTAACAGCATCCAATTCACTTTCCAGTGACCACTGGTTCTCAGTGGGCAACGCAGAGGGAGCACCTGCATACAGCAGCTTACCTCCTGCCTCCTCAGCTGCCTGAACTGCTCTGCAGTGGGGAAATCCGGGCTCCCGGAGCTCTTCCATAGCTGGTAAGGGTTGCTGACATTGTTGTCCATGTAATATGTAACATACACCAGGCCTGTAAAAGTTTTGCATTTTACGAAAGAGAAAGCAAAGTTACACAGCTCATTACAGGCAACCTCAATTAATAAAAACAGAAAATGCCAGAAAAATATTCATATTATTGTACATCCTCATTTCCTGAAGAATTTGGCCAATGTGCAAAAATGTGAATAAAACCAGCAAGTGATAATTTCAAATAGTCTTCAAAAGCAAATTACCCAACAATTCAGCATTTGAATACTTTCAAAACCTTGGGATCGCCACTGTAATTTAAAACAGGGCTGAAGTTCCACAGCTTAAACGAAAGCAGCCGAATTTGACAATCCCAGATGGGATCAGCAGACTTGAAGATGTTAATGTTTTCCATATATAAGAACAATCCACTGACAATAAGAGACAGAACTACTTTCTCCATGCAGTGTTAGGACGATGAAACAACAGGCTAAATTTAGTTGAGAAAAATTATTTACGCACAAAGTATGATTTATGGAAAACAAAAAAACAAAAAAACACACTTTTCTGGAACTTCTCAGCACACCCTACAAGGCAGACGATCTAACCTCTAACCCCTAATTCATGACTTTAAATCAAAGAGTGAAATACCTTTGAAATACCACAATTTTGTATTAAGCTGAAATGCACCAAACTGAGCGCCCAACTGAAGTGCTGCATTTCTCATCTCACCGTAACAAGCCGAACTGGCAACACCAGTCAGTGAAGACTGTTTTCTGAGTTAACATATTATCAGCCAATTGAGGGGGAAAAAAAAAAAAAGAAATTGCGAACAGGACTGATAACTGGCTTACCACTTCAGACCTGAGCTCTTATTTGATATGTATTTCTTATTTCTCTTCGCTATTTGGGCTTATTGGTACCTGATAAGTATAAAAACTGGGCACATTTATGAAAACATAATAACATCTTTAACGAAACGAAGTCCCTCTGTGCATATGCGTAACCATCGTGTTTAGCGGCACACTAGATCTTTACATTTACACATTTTTGTCAAAGTTGAATGTCATGGCAAAGCTACAATGCTTTTATGCATGTCTAAACAAGAATAAGCCATGAAATATGATTGGACTTCTTAACATGTCGATGTTTGGGTTTGAAGTGGCCACCCGAACTTAAACTTGCACTCGCCGCCATTAAAATTTTTTTCTGTTGCGTGTCGTACTCCTCTGACACCACTAGATGGCAGTGTAAGTGTCCACACATGTTGTCAAAAGGCCCCAGTGAAGCAGAATTAATTACTGTGGTAATATAACCCAAAATGTGATGTCCACACATGTGGACGCCAGGGCTTAAAGAAATTTTCTGTGCTACCCATTATCAGGACTTGCTGGGCCACTCGTTATACTATACAAATTTTCATCCCAAGTCATCCCAAACTAAACTGAAAACATCATTGTCCCCCTCCACTTCCTCTTGCCATTACAGAAAATCACCGAACTGCAGGTGATCAGTCAGTATTATTATGGGACAGCTTCACACTCAGAGCCAGGGTCAGCTCCATGCTCCTCACTCTCTTATTTTAGAAATCAAGATTCTGCTCCCTTATGTTCCATATTGAATGTAATAATGTAATGCTGTGCCATTTTCATTTGGATCCATCAACTGCAACAATACTGCAACAGTGTGATTTCTAGGACTTTTTTAACTTTTTTAATGCTATAGAAACATATAGTAGACAATTGGTGTCCATTTTTTAATGGCCCTTACAAATTCCCCTGCCTCTACAGCTGCATGGGCCATGGATTGTCCCAGGTTGCACTGATTTATTGCTTAATGGAGAAAATGTTTTTGACATTTAATCTTTTTTTCCCAAAAGTAAAAATTCAGGGGCCTTCCCAGGATCAAAATGAAATTTCTCTTTTCCCGTTTAAGAAATCAAAACATTTTTGTCATTAATTTCATCAATTTTGTTGAAAAGTTACTTTTTTTTTTTTTTGAAGCTCTCCCACCTCGGATAATTTTATAAGTCAGCTAAAATCTGGTGACTTTCAACTCTTGTGGCGCTGACAACTTCTTTATTTTTCAACCAAATTGCCTCAAATTTTGACTGTAGACTTGTTGATTATTTCTACATGCAACCACAGTGGCTTTTTCCATTTGGGGCAAAGGTATCAATTTCTTGGGAGTGCATGTATCATCCAACTGACCCATTTGAGGAATTTTTAAGAAAACCGCTAGCAAAAAAATTCATACACAATATATAGAAAAATCTACATGTGACTGCATAGATATGATATATATCTGACAGTGAATTAAGCAATTAGGTTGGGTGGTTAGGGAGTAAGGCATGCCACAATTCAGACCGTAATTTTTAACGTCAATTCCATGTAGTAACAATGTAAATTAAAACCAACGCCATGGTACATTTTTGTGTTGAACAAATGAACTGTCATGTTATTATACCCATATCTGTGCTGGAAAAAGGTAAATCAAATGAACCTGGAAAGGCCCCTTAATTACACTCCTGAAAATATTGCTTAGCATACCCTCGTGTCTTGAAGATCACGAGGGAAAGACCAGCAGCATGCAGATTGTCCTCACCCTTTCGCCCAGAGAACCCACTCAGCTGGAGACTAATGTGGTTGACTGAAGGAGATGTCCTGTTGTCCATGCTGCTGTAGATCAGCGCTGCGAACTGCCAGCTGTCGGATGTCCCGGGGATGAACGGTTCGTGCGTGCTCGCCAGGACGCCCACAGTGTCATCCTCAAATTTCCCATCCACTGACACCTGTGAAAATACCTGCGTTTCTCCTGTTCGTAACACAACAGAAACACACTGTTACCCTGAAAACAATGGCTGCCAGTGTCCTCAGGTATTCCAGTTGGAAAATGGTTTTATGAATTAGAGCTTAGGTTTGGAGTTACGCTGCATTTATTTGGCGGGTTTTCTCTCCTAAGTGACAAACAAGAAGTTAAAAAAAGTCTTTCCTATCAAGAAGTATTCACAAACTTAATTTCATTTTTCATGTATTGTTCACAGAATGTGTTTTTACTGGTAAAAACTGGTCTCCCCCTCGGTCCCCTTCCCGGGCTAACTCACCGGACAGACTGACAGACAGATGGACAGACAGACAGGCACATATCGAAAGGCACCACTGCAGGACCAGAGTAGTAATTATGCAAAGTCTCGTTAAGATCATGCAAACATTTTAGGAGTTATGCTCCGGACAGAAATGTATCACTTCCAGACGGACTGACAGATTGACGGACAGACAGGCACATACCAAGAAGGCGCCACTGCAGGACCTGAGTAGTAAGTATGCAAAGTCTCATTAAGATCATGCAAATGGTTAAGGAGTTACGCTCCAGAAACAAAGTGGGAACGCGAACGTGAATGGGAACTGAGCCTAAAACAATATGTCTCCCCTCTCCCTCCGGGGGGCAGACACAATAACAGCAGGGCCGTACAGTAAACAACCAGGGGAAACGGTATCTGACTACAAAGGCCAGTTAGCGCAACTGGACGACCAAGCAGAGCAGGCAAATGCACTCACCCAACAGAGCCAGCAGACCGAACGCAGTGAGAATCGGTTTCCGCAGCAGCTGGACATGCGAGGGCTGGGTGTTGTTGACCTGAAAGCGGGCGGTCAGGGTGCGCTGAGTAAATTGGTGCGGGTGGTAGCTCAGGAAGGCATTATCGTTGCTCAGCAGGGTGTAATTAATGGTGCCGTTAGGGTTAGCCATGAGCAGCTCCTGATGCTGGGAGATCACCTACAAAATAAATTATAATAATTACTACATCATGAAAAAAATCATACTAATAATTTTTTTTAATGCTTCCTTTCAGGATCTTAATCTCTTTACAATGAATGGGGAGATTGAGTAATTACCCTAGAAAGGCAGACATTAAATATTATAATAATATAATATAAACATTGTAGAATTCCAAGACACCGAAGGGGACTTTTACCATGAGTAGTGCAACCACAAACACAACTCAGGAGGTTTGCCCGTCTGATAACAGGAGAGGGCATCATTAATAGAGGCAGCCTATAAACTGGGATACAGACCTTAGTGACTCAAGCCCCAGTGCCACTGATGGGACCTTGAGAAATACCAGGTGAGGCTCCTACACCCACATTGCACAAGGGATTGAGCTCCACATAATGTAATCACCTGTAAGCCTCTGAGGATAAAAAGGGTTTGCTACATAGCAGTAACACAATGGAATAATAAATGCAGCCCCCGGACGAGACGAAGTCGGAGCTACTATGGATTTGGCCTTGTCGCCCGTCTGCCGCCATAGAGATTTCCTTGTGGAAGCTCTACAGGCCACAAATTTGAAGCGATTTCTTTTATTTTTGTTATGTTTATGGGCGGGTGCCTATCGATTTTGATTGCCATGGTAACATAATTCACTAAATAATAGAGAATTTTGCGTCAAAAATAAGCCAAAATGAAAAATGCTAGCAATAAGGGGCTTCACCCATTGGCCGCGTGCGCCCGACCTGTCAGGTTGTGAGAGGAAACTCATTAAAATTGGAGACAGCTAACTAAGTGGACCTTCGTGAGTTCTTTACTTCCCTTCGCTTACCTTGACAGCCATGGCTGCATAGGTCACATCCGCTCTCCACGTCTGGGGCTTCGACCAGCCCACCAATGGGTCCGCCTCATCATTGTACACCGGTTTGGATCGGAACCGAGGAAATCGCTCCTGGATTTCCCTCACAGTCTCGATTTCCTGTAACATGATGGGAAGAGACCCGCCTCCACCCTACAGAGGCATTCCCTCAAAATGTACGCATACGAAAGCAGAGCCACAAAGAAATCACCGACAAAACCTCCTGCCCTGGCTTTTATATGCACTAATTTAATCAAGTATGATATGCAGAGCTCATCAGGGTGAATGAACACCATTACAAAGGATAAAAAAGGGTCATCTCGCCAATCATTCCATCAAAACATAATACTTGTGTAAATGTGATGTGTTTATCAAATCACCCAGACCTGGAGCTACTCTAGAAAGCACAATATTGTTCATTAATTTAGTCAAAAAACCGAAAAGTTGAAGCAGGCAGAGTATCCAAGGAATCATTAGATATAAATACTATAGTAATTTTGGGAGTAATAATTCTAAACCTTAAAACATTTCATACCATGGTCTGGGCGAATACTCTTTTCTGATTGGCTGATAGTTAAAACCATGGAACGCACAGGCAGTTCGGCTGCGGTAAATTCACATTCGAAATTCATCTGCTAGCCAACCTGTAACCATAGCAACGTTAGACAGCGTCGGGTAGTTATTCGCCTCTGCGTCGCACCTTAAAACCGTGTGATGCACACCTACGAGTTGAATATCCCACTCATATTTTTTGATTGACAGTAATGCAAGAACTTCTTCCAATAAACAGACATTCGAGAGCCACCTTTTTGTGGAGGGCGATGTAGTCCAGTCGCACGCCTGTCTCCCCGGTAAAGAAGTTTTTGCCGCTGTAGCAGTGCTCCAGCAGAGCCCAGCAGTATGGGGAATGGGGAGGGGGGTGGCAGGAGTCACCCGGACCACCGAATCGCAGCGCAGGACTGGCGTCCCGAAGCCCCTCGGAACAGGCATCATAATAGTTAAGGAACCCTGAGAGAACAACAGATGGTCATTCATCCCCCTCCCAACAGGCTGGGACTTCAGTGTCAAGAAATGTACAAACCGACCCACGGAACTCAATGCAACAAAAGGCATCACTGGAAGGTGACTTTGTCTCATAAGAATGATATACATTTGTTTATTTTTTTTTATTATACATCAAGATTACGCTTGAAACCAAAAACATTTTTTTTATCAGAAAACTTTCAAAAACCTCAAACCTTACAATTTTCTTATTGTCAAACAATATTTCTGTTACACCATAGCATTTCGAAATCTCATTCCCAGTGTCAGAACCCTAAAATGCCAATAATAATATCCCCACATGAGCAACACAGACTGAGCATCAAAATATTTAGAGCTGCACTTTTTTGATTCATACAAAGTTAAAACCAGGTGAACTGATACATGCCCTTGTATGAATAAATACATTTGAATTTGCAGACGGAAGGAAGGCATTAAATGTGTGTAAATACATTGGCGAGGACACAAAAACGCAACACTTCTGAAAAGGTGCCCAAGGTCAAAGTGCCATTAGGCATTTCGGGATTTACCTTGAATTGACATGGTGACATTGTCAAAATCGTGATTGTTCGGTTCATTCCATGTTTCGAAGTTCCACTGAGAGACATAACCAAGGCCGTACTTCTCTACAAGAAAGTGACACTAAATGCTGTTTTCAGTTAGAGAGACATGGGGAGCAAGCACAATGAAAGCGGAAATATAATTATGCTCATGAATCTGTATTTCTTTATAGAGGTACAGTATTGCCACTCCTTAGCTTCACATTGTTTTTTTCTCACCAATATATCTCCTTGCAGTAAGATAAACCAGGTTTCTCCATTCCACAACCTGCCTCTTATCGTCAAAGTTGGTAAAGTAGTTGGACACACTGCCCATCAACTCAAAACCTGAAATAAGCAGACTGTAGAATTAATTAAACCAACCATGAATGACAGTCTAAAGTACATACATTTTGCAATACAACCTACACAAAGTTGAAAAAGTGTTTTAAAGGGCAATATTACCTGGTGCAAGTCCATTTTGCCACAGAAGGTCAATCAATTGGTCCAACTTTGTGAAGTTGTAATGGGGTGCGCCATTTATAACTCTGTAAAGACAATGATTTTCACTTAAATTTCCATTTAATTTGGTTTGAAGTTTGAAGTGTTTGTTTCCATACTGTAGGACAATGCCACACATCCTGTATCTGCTGCTTGCAGTGCTTTATTGAAGCTACATCACACTTACCCTGACAAAAATATTCAAACCAAGGAGGCCTTTTTTTAAGGCCGCAACGCTTCTTGAAATGGAAAATACCTCATACAACATTAATACACACTTCCATGCAATTCAGTCTTACATATTTGGCATCTTTCAAAAAATTAGGATCCCCACTTGAATTTAAAATAGGCTTAAAGTTCCACTTATTTGAATAAAGCAGCTGCATTTGAGAAGCCCATGAATGGGTCCTGGGTTTAAATGGGTTAAAGATGAGTGATAATAGACAAAAGAGTGCATTTACCAAAGATTCATTTTGGTAAACTGACTAAACAGCATTAATATGGTGAAGCCTGTTGGAGTATTTTGGACTTCACCATCCATCCCATTGGTGGAACATCTAACAGACTCACAGCGAAGAGCAATGCGCATCAGGTCCACTCATAAAGATACAAGACTGGTGGCTGATGAGATCATCATCAAACAGCAAAGGAACAATCATTTCTCCAATTCTTTCTTTTAAAGAATTTGGGACCCAAAGAAGGGGTGGAAATCCTTATCCAGAAAGGGCAAATGTGGAGGCAGGCTTTCAGTTCAAGCTAGAATTGACAAACCAGATTCCACCAATCAACCGTTAGAGTCTTTGCAAAGGACCTTGATCAGTATAGTCAGGTGCATCACTGCTTCGTCAGAATTAAACCCTGCACCCAACTGACCCTTTCTGGATGAAGTTCCCATATGTCTTCTACTGCAGAAACACCCGGAGCTCTGTGACTCGAGCACTTACTGAGCAGTAACAAGCTCCAGTAGCCAGTGGATGCGAACCTGCTCTATTCCTCTGTGAGGCACTGAACCCACATAAGCCAGGTTAAGCTTCTCATCCCTACTCAGGTCATACTGGTCTGCCTGCGTGTGAGGAAGAGGAGGGCTGAGGACGGAGAAAAATCAAAGAACACATTCACAAAGGGTTCACAGCTGAAATAATAAGATAGCAGGTTCATAATAGATCACTTTTCCAATTTATCATCAATCAACCTAAAAACCACATAAAACCTCACAACTCAATTTACGTTGAATATGCAAAATTAACCGAACAACTCATTATCACAAAAACATCTCCACAGATAGTCACTTTAAACATCGCTACAAAGACAGCAACAGTTGACGACAGAGATTCCTCTAGCTACTGTAAGAAGTTCATCTACCAGAAACCAGTGCTCCTCCAAAAATGTTTCAGATCCCTCACTCGTCTTTCTGCGTCCGCCGTGATCACGAGGGAAGTCGCAGAAACACAGCGATATGCGGTGAACAAAATAAATAACTGTATCAGTTCCATGTCATTGCCTCAGCTGCGTGCGAAAAGCATGTAGACATTACGTTGCGCACCGTGACCTGTTCAGAAAGGTGTCGCTCGTGCACTTATCTAAGTCAGTGCATCCATATTGCACTTCATAAAAAACGATGCCTATTCTTTGAAGAATTAAAGCTCCATATTGGACGAAAGCGTTTGTATGAGCAGCAACAACAACTAAACACGAGAACTATTCTATTTCCATTTTGTCAACTACTTCCTGGATCAGATGACCCGACAAATCATGTGACAGACGCAGCTTCAAGTTTGTGCTTTGGCTCACGGCGCTCGTACTCCTGGCTGCCGAGATCCAGACAGCTTTGCGGTCGTATGTACAACGAGATAAACATTCTTAGAAGGAATGAAGCGCTGAAACTGAATATAGTGTATAAGATGTATTTTTACATATCAGCAATGGAATTACGAACTCACTTTATGTTGGTTTTTCTGGGACGGTCGCACAATTTACCGTACGAAGTGTCTAGAGACACGGCACTTTATTTTGGTACGGCAATAGAATTCAAGGGATAAGGATTCGTGATAATGGTTAGGGGTTGGGGTTCGGGTTAGGGTTAGGGTTAGGTGGGCCATTTCGGTCCTGGAGGGCCGGTGTGGATGCAGGTTTTAATTTTTATTAATTACCCTGACAAATTGACTTAATTGGTTGCATACTCAAATATAGATTTGTCCAGTGATTAGATCAAAGAAGAAGGTTTCATGAAGGGAGACAAGAACAGTCTTTGGTGGTCATTCATGATAATTTAAATAAATGCGCCTGAAATGTCAGATTTCATTAATGGTTTGGCTAATTTGGACAATCAACTAATTAAAGGCAAGAAGTTGGCGTGAAAACCAGGGACAGATGCGGCCCTCGTTGCCCACCTCTGGGTTAGGAGAAGTATTTGGGTCAGGGTTAGGTTGGGGCAGGGCTTCAAATGGGGACTGCCGTACCTCTCCACATTGAAACGCATTGAAAAACTGCCGTACATGTTGCAACTGCCTTTACCGTAAGGTTGAATTTGAGCGTCTGGCATTGATGTGCGACACTGCAGACCATCATGAACAAAACCTTTATATATGAGTCTATTTTACGCGTCAAAGTAACACAGTAACCTATACACCGATCAGCCTTATGTAATGTGGGGGGAAAAAATCCACTAGATGGCAGTATTGACATTTTTTTTTGTTCAGCCCAGTTTGGGGCTAGGTTTTTGGGCATGTCCTGGGCATGCCTCAGAGGGGAAAGTCCCAGAGAATTGAAACTAGAATGGTTTTTACACGTAAAAACAGATGTCTCCCCCATTTCACATTTTAGAGTTATGGTCCAGAAACGAATCCCACCCTTCAATATGCCTAAGTCCAAATTGTTTCCATGGAAACAGAAAAAATAAAATTAAAAAGCAGTTCAAACCATGAAAAGGCTCATCCACATGTTAAGAAGAGACACTATATCAAATTTGGTGAGAATCGGTCGAACAGTTTCAGTGTTATGCTCCGGAAACTAGTAGGAACGCCGACGCCACGGGAATTCAGGCAAAAACAATATGTCCCCCCCCCAAGAAGGGGGAGACATAAAAAAGTCTGAAAGGTGGGAGGGGGCTGGAAATAGTATATACTGAGAAAAATTGAGAGACTGATGTAGTAGGAGAAATTGTCATAAGAAATAGTGGAAGGATACCTTTGACCAGACCTGTCACACTTTTCAAAACCTGTGTAGCTTTTTGTGGATTTTTGCCTGTGTTGGAGAATTTACTGTCTCAGAACATCAACCCCATCTCAATTACCAAAGGAATTGTAACTATATGATTTTTTTTCTTTTTGTATGTCAATCTTGGTCAGAGTTTGTTTAATTAAATCTGTTTTTAAGTTTTACAATTTTGTCTGTCATCCCTTGCTGTCTGAGATGTCATGACAAATTGGGGCCATAACAAATTGGGGGCTCAAATCCAGGAGAGACCACTGTGTGAGTCATTTATTGAAAATCAAAAATTTCAAATTGTGAAATTTAAAAAAAAAATTTCCTAAATATATATTGACAGATCAACAGCAATGGATGATTTCTTGGCATCACCAACCGTAGAGGTTTTGAAGTCTTTTAAAAAGACAGAACTGCTAGAAATATGCAGACAGTTAGATCTGACAGATGTAAAACCAGCCACACGAAAAGCAAGACTGGTTAGAGAGATTGTTGAATATTACATTGATGAAAATGTGTTTGCGCCAGGAGATCTGGAACAGTTTCCAGTAGAAAATCTAAATGTAGAAATGGAACTTAAATTAAAAATGCTAGAGATTGAAAGAGAGGAAAAAGAAAAACAAAGAGACTTTGAGAGGACAGAAAGAGTTTGAGTTCGAAAAAGTAGCAAGAGAAGAGATAAAAGAAAGGGAGGAAAAAGAAAAACAAAGGCAGTTTGAGTTAGAAAAATTAGCAAGACAGAGATTTTGATTTACAGAAGTTAGACAGAGAAGAAAGGCTCCAAATGCAGCAACTAACTAGAAATGGTTTTTCCATGTAAAAACAGATGTCTCCCCCTTCCCCCATTTCACATTTTAGAGTTATGGTCCAGAAACGAGTCCCACCCTTCAATATGCCGAAGTCCAAATTGTTGCCATGGAAACAGAAAACATGAAATTTAAAAGCAGTTCAAACCCTCAAAAGGCACATCTACATGTTATGGAGAGACACAATATCAAATTTGGTGAGAATCGGTCAAACAGTTTCAGAGTTATGCTCCGGAAACAAACGGGAACGCCGACGCCAACGGCAACGGGAATTCAGGCAAAAACAATATGCCCCCCCCCCCAGGAATGGGGAGACATAAAAATCTAAATAGAAGCTGAAAACAAATTTCATGCTAGCTAGGAGGTAAAGCTGGTGCCTCCATACTCGGAAAAGGAGGTTGATAAGTAGAAAACCCAAAAAAAAGTGAAGTTGGCACATTGTGTAAATCGTCAATAAAAACAGAATACAATGATTTGCAAATCCTTTTCAACTTATATTCAATTGAATACACTGCAAAGACGTGATGTTTAATGTTCAAACTGAGAAACTTTTTTTTTTTTTGCAAATAATCATTAATTTAAAGGCAGCAACACATTACAAAAAAGTTGGCACAGGGGCCTTTTTACCACTGTGTTACATCGCCTTTCCTTTTAACGACACTCAGTAAACGTTTGGGAACTGAGGAGACTAATTTTTGAAGCTTTTCAGGTGTAACTCTTTCCCATTCTTGCTTGATGTACAGCTTAAGTTGTTCAACAGTCCGGGGTCTCCGTTGTCGTTTTGTATTTTACGCTTCATAATGCGCCACACATTTTCAATAGGCGACAGGTCTGGACTACAGGCAGGCCAGTCTAGTACCCGCACTCTTTTACTACGGAGCCATGCTGTTGTAACACGTGCAGAATGTGGCTTGGCATTGTCTTGCTGAAATAAGCAGGGGCATCCATGAAAAAGACATTGCTTGGATGGCAACATATGTTGCTCCAAAACCTGTATGTACCTTTCAGCATTAATGGTGCCTTCACATATGTGTAAGTTGCCCATGCCTTGGGCACTAATACACCCCCATACCATCATAGACGCTGGCTTTTGAACTTTGCGCCTATAACAGTCCGGATGGTTTTTTTCCTCTTCGATCTGGAGGACACGACGTCCACAGTTTCCAAAAACAATTTGAAATGTGGACTCGTCAGACCACAGAACACTTTTCCACTTTGCATCAGTCCATCTTAGATGAGCTTGGGCCCAGCGAAGCCGGCGGTGTTTCTGGGTGCTGTTGATAAATGGCTT
The DNA here is from genome assembly GCA_029721435.1 of Gymnothorax reevesii. Lineage (NCBI taxonomy): Eukaryota > Metazoa > Chordata > Actinopteri > Anguilliformes > Muraenidae > Gymnothorax > Gymnothorax reevesii. Next base: position 11,219,699 of record CM056580.1, on the reverse strand, counting down.
TTGCTTTGCATTGTAGAGTTTTAACTTGCATTTGCAGATGTAGCGACGAACTGTAGTTACTGACAGTGGTTTTCTGAAGTGTTCCTGATCCCATGTGGTGTTGTCCTTTACACACTGATGTCGGTTTTTGATGCAGTACCGCCTGAGGGATCGAAGGTCATGGGCATTCAATGTTAGTTTTCGGCCTTTTCGTTTACGTGCAGTGATTTCTCCAGATTCTCTGAACCTTTTGACGATATTACGGACCGTAGATGTTGAAATCCCTAAATTTCTTGCAATAGCTCGTTGAGGAATGTTGTTTTTAAACTTCGACAATCAGCTCACGCATTTGTTCACTAAGTGGTGACCCTCGCCCCATCCTTGTTTGTGAATGACTGAGCATTTCAGGGAAGCTGCTTTTATACCCAATCATGGCACCCACTGTTCCCAATTAGCCCGTTCACCTGTGGGATGTTCCAAATAAGTGTTTGATGAGCATTCCTCAACTCTCTCAGTCTTTTTTGCCACTTGTGCCAGCTTTTTTGAAACATGTTGCAGGCATCAAATTCCAAATGAGCTAATATTTGCAAAAAATTACAAAGTTTACCTGTTCGAACATTAAGTAACTCGTCTTTGCAGTGTATTCAATTGAATATAGGTTGAAAAGGATTTGCAAATCATTGTATTCTGTTTTTATTTATGATTTGCACGACGTGTCAACTTCACTGGTTTTGGGTTTTGTATTTCCAGTGCTTCGAGAAGGTAGCTAAGAGTTGTCAGTGGCCAAATTAACACTGGCCTCTGATGTTGCAAACTGTCGGTAAAGCTCAACAAGCCTATTCGGCTTTGTCTGCAGATGATTCCTCTGATTATGAGGTTGTCAAAAAGGTTATTTTGACAGCTTATGAGTTGGTTCCAGAAGCTTACCGACAGAAATTCAGAGGTCTGAAGAAATCTGACAATCAGACTTATGTGGAATTTGCTAATGAGAAGAAGGTTTGCTTTGAGCGCTGGTGCACTTCTATGGAGGTCAGATAGGAGAAAGTTAAAACTGTTGTGTCACATTAACATGCTGAAGCCTTATCATGATAGGAATGCTAGGGTTGCAGATGTCACTTCAGATCCTCCTATAGCCGAAACTCGTGAAGATGAGGGGGAGTTTCAAGATGATGAACCTAGAATTAAAGCTGAAGTTCTTTCATGTAAATTGTCAAATTCTAAGTGTTGCAGAATCTTGATGTTAAACTCCAGCATTTAGAACCCTCACAGAAAGATCAGTTTGGGAGGTTGATCAAGAGATATAAAGATCTATTTCCTGATGTTCCAAAGAGAGTTTTATAGCCTTTCATGATGTAGATGTAAACCAATAAAACAGCATCCGTACCGGATGAATCCTGAAAAGAGAAAGATTCCTGAGAAAGAGGTTGAGTACATGTTAGAACATAATATTATCAGACCCTCTAACTCAGATTGGAGTTCACCCTGTGTGCTAGTTCCAAAACCTGATGGAAGTACTAGATTCTGTACAGATTATTGCAAAGTCAATGCAATAACTAGAACTGATGTGTTTCCAATACCTAGGATTGATGATAGTATCGATTGAGTAGGGCAAGCAAAGTTTCTGACCAAAATTGATTTATTGGGGGTTATTGGTGCTTGCCTTTGACTGAGAGGGCCAAGAGCATCTCTGCAATTGCCGGATTGCCTCACACGAGTGCGAACATTGACAACCTGATCACATGGAGTGACTCCTGGGAAGAACATCTGAAAGATGTAGAGACGTTGTTCCAGCGCCTGACCAAGGCTAACCTGACTGTTAACCTGAACAAGAGTGACTTTGGTTGTGCTACTGTCACGTATCTTGGCTACGTCATAGGTTAGGGTAAGGTGGCACCCATAAATGCTAAAGTCCAAGCCATCATGGACTTTCCAGTTCCTGACAACAAAAAAGCTTTACGCCGCTTCCTTGGAATGATCGGGTACTACCGCAAGTTCTGCAAGAACTTGGCTGAGATTGCTCTCAGTCTCACTAACCAACTGAAGAAAGGCGTAAAGTTCACTTGGGATGAGGCATGCCAGAGAGCCTTCGATCGCCTGAAGTCTCTGCTGTGTCACTTGCCCGTGCTCAAATCTCCTGACTTTAACAAACTGTTCTCCATCGCGGTCGATGCTAGCGACCAAACTTGTGGATCTGTGCTTGTAGGAGCCATTGTTACTGTTTGTTTGAGGTGTTGAAACCTGCTGGCAAAACTGTGTAGACCTGTGTACCTCTGTGGCACATCAAGGGTTAAAATGGCCCAAGTGGCTCACCTGTGCCAATTAAGCCACCGTGGCATTAGAGAAAGAACTGTGGTCAGAGTGGAATGTTTGGAGACGCCAGCAGGCAAAAGGTTTTTCAATTGATTTAAGTCAGTTACTTTGTTTGATTTTATTTTATTTTGAAAGGAATAAAGACGGAGTTTAATTTACTGTTTTGTTTGAAGAGTTTAATGAATGTTTAGTTACCATTTCGCATGAAAGAATAAAGCCCTTTTTTTGTGGAATTGTGGAATCTATTGAAACCCCTGAGGCGTCATGATGAAGTGACTTAATGGAAGGCACTACAGTGCTCCTACAGAGAAGTGACTCTGATGACATTGAGCATCCCGTGGCATACTTCTCCAGGAAGTTCAATCGCCACCAAAGGAAATATTCCACAATAGAGAAGGAGCTGTTGGCTCTAGTTCTATCCTTACAACACTTTGAGGTTTATGTTTGTCCAGGAGTTTGACTTGCAAATTATGCATGTAAAGGCTACTGACAATGTAATTGCTGATTGCTTATCCCTTGTTTGAGTATATGTATATATCACGTGTGTTTAATAGCATATTGTATTATTTGTATGTAGACAAGTGTCTACTTAACCATTTTTGTATTGAAAAGAAAAATTTTGCCTTTATGAGTCAAAATTTTTCCCTTTTGGAATGGAGGTGGAATGTGAGGGGGGGGGGGGGAAGCCACTAGATGGCAGTATTGACATGTTTTTTGTTCAGCCCAGTTTGGGACTAGGTTTTTGGGCATGTCCTGGGCATGCCTCAGAGGGGAAAGTCCCAGAGAATTGAAAAAACTCTGGAAGGTGGAAGGGGGCTGGAAAAGAGGTATATAAGGAGAAAAATTGAGAGAGTAAAGTAGTAGGAGAAATTGGAGAAACAGGAGGAAGGATACATTTGACCAAACCTGTCACTCATTTCAAGACCTGTGAAGCTTTTTGTGGATTTTTTCCTGTTTTGAAGCATTTTCCTGTCCCAGAACATCACAACCAGGCAACCTCATCTCAATTACCGAAGGAATTGTAACTATATCTTTTTTTTGTATGTCAGTCTTGGTCAGAGTTTGTTTCATTAAATCTGTTTAAGTTTTACAATTCTGTCTGTCATCCCTTGCTGTCCGAGATGTCATGACAAATTGGGGCCATAACACTTAAGATTAAAACCACTTGCCGATTATAATGAAGGTCTTCCTTGTGTTCTCCAAACAGTTCCGTCAAACTGATGTCACTTGAACTTCTAAACTAAGGGCTTCCCAGGAGAACGTTTCCTTGAGTGTCTCACTCACCACCAGGTTATCGTCTTACCACTGTGCTTGATAATGTCATCTCCTCCCAGGTAATAGTGCAAGTACACCCAGCTGAAGCACATGAGTATAAGAAAATGGGACTCACTGGACCAGAAGCAGACAGGTCTCCAAGCTTAAGGGTCCTATACACGGTATGATACATGTTGTGATACATGCCTTATATTACTGTAATTCTCTTCGACTTGCGTCACAGTCTTCCTTATCTCTGTTTGGACCAGATGGGATTGCATTCATAGCCCTCATGCATCAAAGAGACTTGGTCACCCAAAACTTTCAAAGTGCTGTTATATATAACTGACAACTTTTATCTTTACCTAAGACTTTCACTTTACTGTCAAAGTTGGTGACCTAAACCCTTTCACTGCTGTTGGTGTCTTGGTCAAAATTTCAAAGAGGAGAAAATCTTTCGAAATATTCAAAACCCTACAGTGTTGTGTTCGGAATGTGCTTGATGAGAGCTTTCCAGTGAATGCCTATGTGCTATGGTTCGAGCGATTTTCAAAGGTTTTGATGTTTCAGAAATGTTGTCAAAATCACCACTGGCAGTGAAAGGGTTTGACAATATTTCCGACAAAAACATTGATAATATTAGTTTTAGAGTTCATATAACACCAAATGGCCTCCAGTAAAATAATTGTAGTGTATGTCTAACATGCAAACCCAGTGGCTATATGCATCTGTGATTTTAGCAGATGTTAACAGATCACCAAATCCCACTTCCCCCCAAGGCCCTAAACCAGGTTTAGTAAAAGATACCCCACTCAACAGCTTGTTAAAAGTTTTTTACAAAATGGTTCGAAAAGATGAGGCTTTAATGCTTCCAAAACACTTCCAAGTGTTGTGAGAGTAGGAAGAGTTGTCATACACATAATCCGGGTCGCCATTAAATTGAATTTCTGCACATGTGAATGAATTTACTAATCTGGGGGCAGTGGTGGGGACAGTTAACAAAACTTATTGATATTAAAGATCCTATTTATCCTCAAGATGTCTTGATATAAATTTAATACAATGATGCAGTCCTATATTAATAAAACCTAACATTGTCAACATATAAACTAATTTTTAACGGAAATATTATTATTATTATTATTATTGTATTTATATGAATAAATGTGAAAAAGAAATGTGACTTTGGGGCCAGTTAGAATTTTTTCAATAAGACCATGAACTATTTGGATTGACTTAGGGGAGAGCTGGTAAGTTACATTTTTCACATGGACGTCATTTTAAAAGATAACATTATAGACCGAAAAGTGATAGACCGAAAAATGTGAGGCATTTTTCTATTTCATGAAAAATATTAGCTCATTTTGAAATTGAAACGTCAGAAGTTAAACTTTTTTCTCTATTTTGCCAAATTTTATTGAAATTAAAGATCATAATCAACATGCTTGGTGGAGCTAGAGAACTGATACAAAATTGCTCCGAATAAATGTTTTTTTTTTTGTACGATTTATTTTCTTGTTCTCATACACTTGCCTGCAGTGTGCTTGTTTCGCCCAGCACGTCAATTAAGGAATTGACCAATCAGTTCTCAGCAGGTGGTGGCATCCGCAGCTTTATGGCCTCCCTCTTAACGTGATCCCACAAAAAGCAGACAAATTTAAATTAAGTTAATAAGAATCTGGATGAAAATCCGTTTTCATCGGGCTCACGGTATAACAGGAGCGCCAAGTCGTGCAAGGTCATAGGCTTTGAACTGAGAAGCAGACTGCCCTACAATTTCTCCCCAACATTCTTAGCTTGTCTCAAATTTATTTTAGCGTTTGGTCTGCTCTTCCAAAATGCATGGTCGTAGGAGGTAAGTTGAGCCTGTCTGGAGCAAAAGCTTCTGAAGACATCATATGATGACAAGCTATTCTGGTTTATGAAGTTCTGTTTAATTATGGATGTCCTCGTGGACCGTCGGCTGTATTCAAACGCTCATCAGAGGCCGATTCGTATAACTAGTCGTATCTTGTTTGAAACACAAACCAAGCTTCTTCTTGGAACATCGTGAATTGAACGTGTGGGAAAAGTTGTTTATGGTAAATTTTAATCTGTGAAATGTACAAAGGTAGTCAAAACTGAGTAATTTGGGTTGCATTCAGCAATCTATAAAGTCATGTTTATTTCAATAGTGCGTGTTTTAAAACGCGTTTCTAACCTAGAGTTTCGTCTTCCAAATTATCCAAACCATTGCGGGATAAAATGGAAGTTACGTGGTGACTGATTGCCGATTTTCAATTTGTAGCGAAGTACTTGCTTTATCCCTTATATCGGAGATTAATCAGGCCTGGGCGCGACTGGCGGACATTTGGGATAGCCTCGGAATCAGGGAAAATCAGCGGGTGGAGCGCACGCAGGCAGTGAAGAAACACATTGAGGTAAGAATGGCACTCCGTACACTCTAGCCAGTACAGCAGTGTTTCCCAATCCTCTCCCGGAGGCCCACCTGTCCTGCATGTTTGAGATCTCTCCCTGCTCCAGCACAGGGGATTCAAATGATCAAGTTGTCATCAATCAGCTTTAGGGGGTGATTAACAAGCTGATCAGTTGAATCACCCGTGCTGAAGCAGGGAGAGATCTAACACATGCAGGACAGGTGGACCTCTAGAAGAGGTTTGGGAAACACTGCAGTAAGCACAATTACATTCCTGGGCATGTGTGAAGCCACCCGCAGTCTATTCTTCTGACACCTTTTGATGTGGGCTAAAATTCATTTGTTTTTATCTCCAATGATTATCTTGCATTGTATAACTCATTTTAATGGTAAATGTCTTCCATTATGAAGGAGCATTTTTGCGCATTTCAGAGTAAAAGCACCTCTGTACAGGGCTTCTAAGATGAATACATCCATGTCCTGGCCTCTCTTCTATTGAAGGGTCTCCTTAATCAAATGATTTTGGAGGAGGAAAGTTTGAAGCAAAGAATTGAAAACAATATCAGCATTTTCCGGAAGCAGCTGGAGGACTTGAGTGAGGAGATGTCTTTAGAACCCTTTCAAGTGAGTACATTTTTTTTTTCCTTCCCCTCCACTCAGAGTGCATATATATTTGTATTTCTTTGAACTATAGGAAAATATTTATGATAGTGTAATGTGAATATAGGCCACTAGATGGCAGTATTTACCTTTTTTTGTTAAGCTCAGACTGGAGTCATGTTTAGACATGTCCTGGACATGTCTGGGGCAAGTCTCAGAAAATTAAAAAAGAGGTCTAAATGGGGGTGGGGTCTGCAAAAGAGTATATAAGGAAAAGAATTGAGACAGTAAAGTAGAAGGAGAAATTGCAAGAAGATGACCAGACCTGCCATTCTGTTCAAGACCTGTGACGTTTCTTTTGTGGATTTCTTTGCCTGTGTTTGAGCATTTTCATTATCCAGGACATCACCAAGCCACCCCACAAAAAAGGGTCAGTAAATATTTCTGTTTTTTTTTTTATTCAATCTTGGTCATTAGTTGTTCGTTAGTTGTTATTGTCTTTGTCTGTTGATTAAATGTGTTTAAGTTTTTAAAACAGTTTCTGTCATCCCTTGCTGTTGCTGTTGCTGTTTGTGTTGTAAATGTAATAACAAATTGGGGCCATAACAATAGAATCTTGACCGATGCCCTCAGCAACTCTATAAACAAGATTACTTAAATGAAGGAATGTACCTTGTACTTAAATAATGCTGGCATGCTTCAAGGCCTGATTAAAATTTGATTTACAGCAGTTTTGTGTCTTGCAGTAACAACTTGTAACAACAGTAACACAATGGATGTGTAGTCTGAAAAATATTTTATCTTCCATTAAATAACCAGACATGCATTTCAATGCATTGACAGGTGAATTTGGAGAAAAGACTTTTGGATGTAAACCATACTCTGAGATGGAGACCAGGGCGTCTGTGTCCAACCTTGCAATGCAGTTTTGTACTTTAGACGGGTACCTTATGGCGTGATTGTTTTACCTTGCAGGTTGACAGTCTGTGTTTTTGCATGATTTTTGGCATGGCCACGTAATTGTCTTTTGGGTATTTTATGTATGCACGTTCTTATGGGCAGCATAGTGGTGCAGTTCGGCGCTCTCGTGCCTCGCAGTGAGATGATTGTGGGTTTGAATCTGGCATGATACCCTTTCCAGAGGGTTTTGACTACAAGATTTGATTCCTTATTTTCACTGTGAAACCACTTGTCCGAAGCTGGCCGCGCGCTGAACTGCAGCCATGTGCAAGTGCATGCAGTCAGGGTGTATTGTGCGTGGCAGAAAATCCTGGTTGGATATTTTTCATTCTATTTTGAAGCAGATTTATTTATTTATTTTTTTCATAATATGGAATTGGATCATTCATTTGGTGGAGGAAAAGCTAATCTTGCAAGCAATGAAATCAAATTAAGCAGAGGAGGGCAAAATGCTCAGACATGAGACAAGAAAACAGAAAAACTGATCAATGAGCAAGATTTATGCCATACATTTTGCACCCTTTTAAAATTTTTTTTTATTTAACATTTTATTTAACTAGGGAAGTCCTGTTGAGATTTAAGTCTTTTTCAAGGGAGCCCTGGGTGTTGAGTTGAGTGAGAAGACAAGTTGCACAGCCAATTAGATCAGGGGATTATTAGGTGGCAGGTTGGGAATTTCGCCATGACACCAGCTGAGCCTCCACTCTTGAAGTGTCATAGATTCTTCCATGAATATAGTAAATCAGGACCTCGGTTTAACGTCTCATCCGAAAGTCTGTCCCCTTCAGTACAGTGTCCCCATCACTGCACTGCAGTATTGGGGATTATTACCTCCGCCCAACGAAGTTGGAGTAGGTCATGTGATCATTACCATTTGTTGGTTTGTTTGTTAGCAGGATTACCCAAAAAGTAAGATGGATTTCCCTCAAGTTTGGTGGAATGATTAAGTATTGTTCAAGGAAGAGGTGATTCGATTATGGGAGGTCAGGCAAAAGGTCAAAAACGCATTAAACATACTTGTGCGAAGATTACAGGACTGCATGAACACGGGTTGCCAATACTGACAAAAATTGAGCACATTGGCGGAGGTACTTGCGCTCTCTGAGCACAGCTGTAGTTCCACCAGAGGAAAGATCGCAACCCTCTGGCCACCAACACCTCTTGGCAGGAGAATATAATCATTTTTAACAGCAGGTTGATGTGATGCCTACGGCTGTGGGAGTGCATCTGCTTTTTGAGGTTGAAATTGAGTATTTGAAATTAATGTGCAAGAACTCAAACACGATCAATGCTGAAAATACAAGTGCTTCATCTGAACAGGACAAATGAAGTTGGGCTACATGCATCAGGAACAGCTGTCAGGTTTTCAAATTGAATATTTTTTACGAAGTGCAAGAACTGTGTAGAGAAACTAATATCTTTGCAATCAAAAAGCCTTAAGTTGAAAACAATCTGAGCAGGATAAATCAAGCATTGCTGTAATGCAGCAGCAATAACCGTAAATGAGTTAACTGCATCATCCCAGTCATTTAGCATCTCAAATGCAAGCTGTAGTGAGAGTGCTGATGTGGAATCCTCAACACCTTTTTACCTGAAGCATTCCACTCTTATGTTGGGTACAATTGGAGTTCTCCCAGTATACAGTGAGACTTATTGGCCACATTGGGCTCATTGCTGAGGACCAAATATCAGTTGATGCTCCTCATGGCTTTAACCGTACTGCTCACGATATATTTTCAGGATAGTTAACTCTGCCTTGGCTCTAAGGGGGAGGCGCAACTGAATGATTATCAGTTCTTGCTTATTTTGCCTCGCTTGTTCGCTGGCTGGAACATTAGCTACCCATCTGTGGTGCAGTTGTCTCCGGCTATTGATTCTGCACAGGTCGGTCTCATCTTGATAGAGCAGTTCAATAGACTCATTCTTTATTCCTAATGTGTAGCAGTCTCAATGCCAGCTTCCAGTTCTAGAACCTTCTCATTCTTGCATGAAAAATTACCACTGAAGGCAGCAGTCACAACTGAACTCATTGCACTCAGAGCACCGAACTGCAATCATGGACATTTTCTTACTTGGATCATTGCCAGTGTAAACTGTCAGAAGTTTTTGCTCTGAGGAATCTTTCTGGATTGGAGGGCACACGCTGTCAGAGTGAGAAATCGGACCAAATGCAATCGGTAATCAAAAGCTAAGTTTTAAGAGGCTTAGCTGTAATTAGTATAAACTTGAAATAAAATGCTCAGCAGTGCAGGTGTGACTGATAGAGGATGTATACCATCAAAATCATTGGCCATCCTGTCAGAACTTTACCTGCTTTTTGCGATCAACAGACCATCCGCTTTGCTCATAGGATTCTGCACAACCCCTCACATGCACCACACTCCGTGTTCGAGTGGCTCCCATCAGGTCGCAGGCTGCGATGCCCTCGCTGCAAAACACAGAGGAGGAGGGCCACCTTCGTCCCCAGAGCAGTCCTGCTCCTGAACAATGACCCCGCCTTGTCCCAACTGCACTGACTGACTGCACACAGCACTTTACCATTCAGCACAGAGCACTTTTTACTGGCAGTAGCTGGATATTTTTATTATAGGAACTGATGTATGTTTTTATGTTGTTGATGTTTGTCCTACAACGCTGCTCATTATACCTTTTTAATTTCCCCTCGGGGACAAATAAAGTTTTTTGATTGATTACAAAACAGGAAAATGCTTTTGAACCTGCTAGTTTCACAGAAATGGCTTTACCGTGTCCCTGGACTAAATGGTTTTCTGCGGCATACCTCTAGACATAATTGTTTATGGTCTTGGAATTTCTCTAATTTGTCTGAAACTGGCTTTAGTGGTCAACATGTTCCGTTCGGCCTGACCTGTTTCTCGTTCTGCTCTTAGCTGGAGGACGGGCTGACAGTTCTGCAGATGGAGAAGAACCTCCGCATGCAGGTGAAGGCCCTGGAGAAGGAGCGGATCAAACGTCTGAGGGAGCAACACGACCTCCATCGGCTTAACCTGGACTTGTGCGAGCAGCTTGGAGCCACGCCCTACAGCCTCCCCGCACGGTGTCTGCTTTCCCAGGAACAGCTGTGGGAGCTGCAGGAACACATCCGGAACCTGAGCGAGGAGAAGGTGTGCTCCGCCTCAGCTTCGGGAGGTCCTCAGGCAGCCGGGGCTGAGGAGATCTGAACGTGTGCAGAGATTAGCGTGTTAATCGAGATGGTATTTGTATGGTTGAGAACTCTTCATGCAGAATTTTGGCTGCTGTAATCTTAAAAATAACTGTCTGTGTAGATTTTCTTAGGTTTTGAATCCTAATATTTTTTATTTTTATTGATTTATTTTTTTTCCATTTGACATCTCCAATCTCACCCGAATCTGGAATGCCCCATCCAAGAACCATGTGCAAGCCCGCTCGTATGCGACCCCGTGTTGCCAACTCGGTAGAGCAGGACAGTTTGCGGCTCTCCTCCAAAGCGCGGCCATCAACGACTGCTTCTTTACACTCAGGTAGAAACTTTGAAAGTTCAGAACGAAGGCGGAGGATACCGGAACATGAGCAAGCTTACAATCTTATGAGTGCCCTGCTGCGCAACGGGAGGTGCTGGACCACCAAACAAAATTACTATTCTAATATCCCAACACAGCAGTCCCTTCCCAATTTATTTCCCTGCAGCGTGGAGACAGTTGTGTGCTGCTCTGAAAAAGCTCTCAACCACTGCCGGCTGGTACCACTAGAGGTCGAACCCACGTCGTGGTGGTCGCCAGTGCTCCACAAGCCAACCCCGCAGCCTTGAATCACAATTCTTAATTCAGATATTTCAGATGGTTCATGTTGCTATATATTTTTGTTTCTCCCCGACGACGATGGTTGGGAGATACTATGGTTTAGTTCCGGGGCTGCCACCGCCGCAGAGATTTTATGTTCCGGGCTCTGGAAGCCACAATTATTACAAGAATGTTTTCAAATTTTACACAGGCGAAAATAAAATGTGTATATAAAATATGACAATTCTCAAGACTGATTTTTGTCAATTTTGGTGGGGCTGTCATGACAAAGAGAGGAATAGAGGTTCAGGAGCCTCCGCCCTCTGTTGTGCAGTCTGATGGCTGTGGGGACAGAAGATCTCCTGAACCTCTCAGGCCTGCAGCACAGTAAGATGAGCTGCTCATGTGACAGCTCCTCTGCCCTGACAGCATGTCGTGGGGGGGTGGCTGTCATTTTTGATAATCGCCAGAGGTTTACTGCAAGTCCATCTCTCCACGACTATCCCCAGTGAGTCCAGGCTACGACCGAGTGCTAAACCAGCCTTTTCAGCGAGAGAACTTGGCCGCCGCAGGGACCGAGTCGCATCTCCCCGATCCCCAAATTTCGAACAAAATGGTCGCTGGCAGCCATATTGGACGTCTGAAATTGACAAAAATCAGTCTTGAGCATCGTCATATCTTTGCCTGTGTACAATTTGAAAACGTTCCTGTAATTGGGGCTTCCAAAGCCCGGAACACAAAATCTCTGCGGCGGCCCCGAAACTAAACCATAGTATCTCCCGACTATCGTCGTCGGGGAGATGCAACCAGTTTGTCCAGCTGCTTGGTGACCTCATCAGACACACTACCCCGTCTGCAGACTACTGTATAAAAAAAGCCTCTCAAAGGCGTTACCATTCAGCCCTTGGATTGGTTGGAATGAATATATTAAATTGACGAAGATGTTTTCAAGTTGTCCTGTGGAACACACAATGTAAGATGGCGGCTGTGACGGCCATACTGGACATCCGTGCCGTCAAATTCGATGGGCATCTGTAAATACACAAGACCAAGCAACAGAGCAGCAATGCATAGATTAACGAAGGCACTTTCAAGTTATCGTGTGGAATACAAAATTCAAGATGGCGGCTGTGGTGGCCGTACTGAACATCCTAGCGCCATCAAAATGGAGTTGCTTCTGTAGGTACACAAGGCCAAGCAACACTACAAAAATGGAGCTGATTGACAAAGGCGTTTTCAAATTATTTTGCGAAATACGACTGTTTACGGGACAGACGAACAGACAGATGGGCATTGCACGTAACGACAATATCCCTCTGCCCCTTAGTCGGGGCTGGGGGGTAAAATGGACACACCACTACGGACTGATAAAACACCTACAGCATATCCCTGCGTACGTCAATGGACATGAACCTCATTAAAAAGAATTGCCAGTTCTGTCGCCTCCTTTGAAGAGCATCAGTGTCTAGTGACCAGTCCAGTTTGTTATTCAGCTGCACTCCTCTAAGTATTTATAGGTTTGCACCACCTTTAATGTCCTTCCCTCAGATGGGAGGCTGGACTCTTATTTGGCTGCTGTGCATTCTGTTTCCTTGGGGCAACCAATTTGTGCAACAACATGGGCCTAACATTGGTGTCCCCCTATGATTGCATGTGCCTGGAGTCCTGGATTCCCGGTAGTATTTGCAGGCATATGTATGCATGTCCTCTTGGGGATGTTAAACTCAAGTCAATTGTTAAATAACATCTTTACAGTCTCTCTGAAAGATTTTACTTGTAAAGACTGTGGATGAATATGCCATCAACTTTGTTATATTCGCAAAATGCTGCACTTCATACATAAGAACTAATTTCTCAATGGTATCCCTAAATTTGGGGCTTTTATGGTAGAAATTCTTCTTCTTCAAAAAGCTTCTTCAATGCCTTGCCTCAATTTTGTGTACTTTAATTTTTTACATTTCTCAGCAGTTTTGTGTTTTTTTTTTTTTTTTTTTCCAGGTTGTTGTATCTTGGGCATAATTTATGACTTCACCTTTTGATTGCTTTGATGCATATCTTTAGCTTCCTGTCATTTAAATGTCAACTATTCCTGTTCAATGTTGCTCTGGTTTGGATGAATTTTCCTATACTTAGTATTGATCAACGATCAATTTTTTTTGAGTGAGCAGCCTGTTCTGTCTCCCTCTAGAGGAGGAGAGTCGAAGTGCTCTCTGAGCTCCGGGAAGGCATCAGGTCTGTGACAGCCGAAATTGGTCCGGAGATGACTCTGGAGGGAGAGTACGATGATCGGGACGAATTTCTGCTCACGCACAAAAACATCAAAGCCCTTCGGCTGCAATTGTGTCAGGTATTGCTGAATCTCTATGGTACTTCCTGTTCAGGATCAATGTGGTAATTTGACATTGGAGCTGTGTTTAACTCTGGTGCGCTTCCTTTTTTATGCCCCCACCACACATTGCTTTGGGCATATAGGGTTACCCTTTGGGGTTCATCAGGTTGATGAGGGGTATCGTTTATCCATTTCTCAAACTAGTCGACAGAATTCATTGAAGTTATACACGTGCCTGGTAGGGATGCTTAAGGTGTGCATCTCATACCTTGTTTCAGAACCTTTTTTTTTTTTTTTGAAATTGATAGCTTTTCAGGTGTTCGAACTTTGGTAAAATTTGCCAAGCCTCCTTCTCCCTTTGCTGTAAATGGGCAGTGTAGTACATCTACATCCTCTCTCAAACTGTTCAAGAAAATTCAATGTGATTATACATGTGCTATGTATGGTCCCATAAGGTGTGCCTCTCATACTTTGTTCCACAATTTTTAAAAATTATTTCAGGTGTCTGAACCAAGGTAAATTTTGCCGAGGCAAGTGTCCCATGGACACACATTTTATTTATTTGTTTATTTTTTTAAATAAGCTAAAATTAACAACTAGAAGTAATTGAGTCAACAAATGCATTAAGTAATGCAATTTTTTTTGTATGCTTAACGATTGTTCTTATACCTGACTTGTTTGGCTTTTTAAAATTTATTTATTTATTTTTTTTTTAATGCATTGAGCGATGGAGTTTTTGGTATTTAAGTGTGTTGTGGACATTAAGTAGTCACAGCTTAAGAGATTTGCTTTCGTCCAGCTGGAGATGATGAAGGCCTCACTCATCGCCAACAGAGATGAACTGAAAGAAAAGGCTGTGAGGCTGTGGAACCGTCTTGAATATCCAGAGCAGGCCCAAAGGGAGTTTCAAGATCATCTACACACCACTCTGTGTGCTGAAATCAGACAGGTGGGTCTTTACTCCAGTGACTTTCTTGCTGGCAGTACTACGAAAGTGTATATTTACCCCCTCTGTACTCCCTGCGGTGTTGCACATCTGTTCCACTGAATTGCATGGGGGAATAAGCACCGCTCTTGAAGCCTTAACTCTTGCCAATCCACAAAAATGCTTTTGCGCTCGCTGCTTTATCTCTCAAATACACTGCTTTTGCATTCATCTCTGCATTTCATGCACCTAAAAAGCTGCTGCATAATGTGATGAATGTGGGAGCTTTTGTCCTCTGCGCAAGAGGCAATGCAGTGAATGGCCTCTTCATTCAATGGTTTAAGAATGAAACCAGGGTGAAGGTAAATTAAAACCCCTCTGCAGATGTAGACGCCCGCGTCAGTAATTTTCGAAATTTAATTGCTAATTTCCGACTGTCTTGCTTCATTGGAATAATTTTCCAGTTTCTGGGACACACATGGGGAATTAAAAAGCTGTAAATGGGCTCATAAACAACAGGAAAAATTGGCATTATTTGTATTCTGTGCAAAAGGGATTTGGACTGTTCATTGTAAGAGAAATGGAGCTCAAAGCGTTCACACGACTCGTGTGAAAATGTATTTGTGGCATCAGTTTCACTACCAACCAATTACTCTCATTGAATTGGTAATTAGCTTCGGGTGTAAGGACGCGTCCTGGTTTAAATACGGCCTGCCGCGGAAAAGAAAATGTGGGGCGGAAAAGTAAGTTAAAATTTTTGCTGTCTCTCCACAGTGGCAAACGGCGGTGGATCATCTTGTGGTCCTGCAGAAGGCTCAGCTTCAGGAGGTGATCCGAAAAATTCGAAGGGATCTGGTGGAGGTCTGGGACAAGTGCATGCTCGGGCCTGAGCAGAGGAAGTCCTTCCACGCACACTTCCGCAGTGGTGAGTGGAGCACCTGGACTGACGTGTGGAAAAGTGGTGGCTGTAATCCCACTCACCTGTGCCCCTCAGGTAACTTCACAGAGGAGCTGTTGGCTTCCCATGATGAGGAACTGCTGCGTATGAAGAGCTTCTATAAGGAGGCTCATCCACTGCTGGAGATGGTGGAGAAGTGGGACAAGAACTGGGTGATCTTCCAGGACTTTGAGGTACGGCTGGGTCTATTATTTTATGAAAGCAAATTAAAGTTTGGCTAGTTATTTTACACGCAGCCCCCCCCCCCCAATATACTGTTTTTAGCACTCCCAAGGTGTATCGGGATGATAGCTTGGAAACCGCTTAATTCATCTTTACCTAATTTTTTTTTTGGTGCATTGATCGACTATTCAACTGGTTCCCATTTTAGGCTTCTGCTGCAGGGGGTGGGCGGTTGTTTTTACATGTAAAAACATTCTCTGGTAGACTAGCATTTTTGCTGGCCTGTCATGTTACGGTACCACGGTGAGTGTCTTTGTCTTGCAATGTCTGCCCCTTCTCTCTGGTAGAGGAAGGTGTCCGATCCAAATCGCTTCTCCAACAGAGGAGGTACACTCCTCAAAGAGGCCAAGGAGAGAGTAAGAGTTCAGAAACTGCTGCCAAAGGTACCGAAGAAGTAGATTTTTTTTTTTTATCGATTTGTTAAAATTATTCCCTTTTAACAGTAATTGTGTTGGGTGAAAATTTGCTTCTGTTGGTCCTTAAATGGAATTCCTAAAAATGCAGGTCTCTACTTGGAAATGGTGCTTTGACCTCTAAGAAGCTCTGCAACTTCTGTGATCAGTCGCTAAGAGAATGAATTTTTTTTTTTTTTTTAAAGAAAGTTATTATTTACAACTTTGAACAAATTACAGCTGACTTTAATGTGGGCATGAATTATGATTTGCTTACTATTTTCAAAACAATTGTACCTAAAATTTGAAGTTGAAATACGGGGGCTTTAGAATTTGAGTTATGCATGTTGGAGGTGTTGGAGTGGGTAATACTCTGGTCATGTGTTTGTAAGCTGGAGGAGGAGTTGAGGGCCGGCGTAGAGGCCTGGGAGAAGGACCATGGGTCTGTGTTCCTGGTGTGGGGACAGAGGCCCTTGGAGCACATCGCCTCTCTGAGGGAAGAGCTTCAGCTTCAGCGAGAGAGAGACAGGATTGAGAGGGTGAGTTAAACCCGATCACATCCTCTGTCACGTAGCACAGCCAGGTCATTCCATATGAAATCGACCAGAGCCCCCCAGGTCGCCAACTCAGATTTGGCTCAAATTTATTTTGGGAGTAGTTCTATATTCAGAATTAACACATTCAAATTTTTAGGCTCCTACTCCTGGGGATTTTTGAGATCTGGCCCCCCGAAAATCGGGAGCCCCGCCCCAGGCGATTTAATACCTTAGGGATCCGAATGAGGGAATGAAACATGTCAGATTACCTTCGGAAATTATGTAGCTTGAGTTTTTGAGTAGACGCAGTCTATTAAAAACTTCTAGTTGCTGAACAAAGGGGATAATAATGGGAGTTTTTACCCCAAAATGCCTATTTTTGATGCTATTAAATAGTGAAAGAGAAGTTGGAATTTTGAATAAATAAAGCCAAGATGTATACACTTATGTAAAACAAGTTCCATTACCATGGGTATCTGCCCACATGGGAGTGTCAGGGGTGAAGTTCTATGAAAAGTAAAAAAAAAATAAAATAAAATAAAAACATAATGATAATGTATGCCTTTTTGTTTTTGAATGCTGAAATATCTAAAGGCTTAGATACAAGAATATGTTTGGTGTTATGGAAGGCATTAGTTGGGCGGGGCGAGCGGGAGTGTACAATGGCCCACAGGCAAACCCGCTGCAGCGGCCTGAAACATCTCCAATAGGAGAATCCTGCTACAGGAACAGGGCAAACTCAAACATGCAAATGCAAGAGAAAGACATTGCATATCCACATTAACACAAGAGAAGTGCTCCCAGCCGCTATTGAGAGTACCAATTAGAACAGCTTTTATTTTAGACCTAAGCAAAAAGAGCTTTGTTTAAGTTAGATTAAATCTAATTCTGACATCACTTGGTTAAGAACAATACTGCCCTGTCAAGCCAGACGGCAGTATCTGCAAAATGGTGAAACTGAGAAAATTGGCCTGAAAATTTACTCTTGGTACTGGAAGGCGATTACATGGACCACAATGCTATCAATGACATTGATTTCTTATTTCCTATTTCCTACACTGAATTGTTGGTGAACCGAAATATTTTAATAATAATAATTTGACCCAGGTAGGAGTTGCTGCCTTTTGGCTTGACCTCCTGCCTTACTAAAATCAAAATGCAATGACTCAGATCTCACGAGCCAAGATGTTATTTACAATATAACATAAAATTTCAAATGTTGAAACTGATTCATTTTACATTTATCCACGAAATGAGCTTATTTCAAATTTTCTGGCTGCAACAGGTCTCAAAAGTTGGGACACTGGCAAAAAAGGGCTGAAAAAGCAATAAATATAAGGGAATCAGCTGAAAGAACATTTAGCAAGTAATTAAGTTAACTGGCGTCAGGTGTGTAACATGATTGGCTATAAAAGGGATGTCTCAGAGGCGGAGTCTCTCAGAAGTAAAGATTGCCAGAGGCTCTCCAACCTGTGAAGGTTTGCGTAAAAAAAAAAAATGATAGAATATTTTAAAAACAATTTTCCTCAACGACAAATTGTAAAGACTTTGAAGGTCACATCGACAGTTTCTAGCATTATTAAAAGATTCAGAGAAACTGGAAAAATCTCTGTGCGTACGTGACGAGGCTGAAGACCTTTCCTGGATGCCCGTGATCTTTGGGCCCTCAGACGCCACTGCATCACTCACCGGCATGATTCTGTCATTGACATTACTAAATGAGTCCTGATCTTTCACAGATTGAGAACGTTTGGCATACCGTATTGATCCGATTAGAGGACTATATAATTTTTTTTTTTTTAATCCCCCACCCCCCCTTGAAAAATGCATGAAAATTATGCCTTGTCTTATTTGGGGTCTAAGGAGTTACCCACGTAAAACAATAGGTGGCACCATATGAGCGTTTTTCTCTCTGTCTGTGTTTAGAGCAGTGTGACCCTTGCGTGATTCTGTAAACAAGTCTGCTGGAGTTGGGTGTGTTAGCCTACATTTGCATAAAATGACTAAAATGACAGAAGGATGCAGCCAGGGCACAGAGATCCACTTCAAAAAAGTGCTTATGAAGTTGTTCAGGTGAATAAAAATCAGAAGTTGTTGTTATGAAGCGAAATTTAAACTCATGGTTGTAAACGAAGCTGAGAGAACGAACAATGTGAAGGCAGGAAAAAGATACGATGTGACAGAAGGAAATATAATTATCATAATCGGCAACCGAAGACACGTTTCTTCTCCATGTGTGATCTAACAGCAATTAAATCATGGGCTAAATTTAGTAAAGTTGCGGAACAAGAACAGAATTGCGTTGCACAAAACTTCTGTTTCAAAACCATTATTAGTCCTGACCTGTTCTCAGTCATTTTCATGATTAACAGAAGGTTCACTCCGAGAGCATCTCCGCACTTAACACGTGTTCTCCAGGATTAGGTAAGACGACAATCATTCATCCGGACGCGTATTTGAGGTATTTAAATCAACGCCATTCAAAATGAACAGGGGGGAAAAATAGTTTGTGGTGTTTTGTGGATGTTAATGCTCTTAAATTTTGCAGACTGTTCTGACACTGTTTGTCAAGCAAATGTGCACTATTTATTGGACAAGTTAGGCCAGTAGGCGTATGCCTGTTTTATTTCACTGTTTTCATGGCATAGAACCGTGAAGTACATTCTGCGCTTTGCCCATTTGCGGGGCTATAGAGGATTTTTTGATCCCCTCCCCGCCCCTCACCCTCCATGATAAACACCAAAGATGTAGAAATGTACAAAGGAAACAATGAAATTTTTTTTTTTTTTAATGCAAATTAGATTTTATTCAAAGCATTTTTCCAAATAAGGGTCTTGAGAAAGAGGGGTTGTCTTTTATTCGGGTCAATACGGTAATTAAAAGAAGTCTGTCAAAGGAGACCCAAAACTCTCCAGCAGCTGGAAGCCTGTATTAAACAAGAGTAGGATCAAATTCCAATGGCGAAACTTGTCTCCTCAATGCCCAGACACCTCCACTCTGTGTTAAAAAGAAGAGGGGATGCTACACCATGGTAAACAAGCCCCTGTCCCAACTTTTTTGAGACCTGTAGCAGCCATCAAATTTTAAATGAGCTCATTTTGTGGACAAAATTGTGAAATTTCTCAGTTTCAACATTTGCGATGTTATCTCTGTTCGGTTTTGAATAAAATACTGACTGGTGATTTGAAAGTCATTGCATTTTGATTTTATTCACAATTTACAATTTGTCCCAACCATTTCGGAATTGGGGTTGTAGATACTGCTTACTTGCACGTGTATTGATCAGGCTAATCTCTTCGAAAAATAGATGGAGCTGGTGCTGTCGGGTTAATGGTGGGTTTTCCCAATTTTGAGAAATTTGCAGATGCTGCCGTTTGGCTTGGCGGGGCAGAGCAGTGATTGATTTTAATTTGGTGGCTAGAAAGTGCAGTGTGTCCTCCAGGCCTCATGGGAGCAGTAATGAGGCGCAATCGTGTCGTTTTTTTCATCTGCGCTGGTTTGTGTTTGCATAGGAATGAAATTCAGGGTGCTTAACGTGAAGAAGAGAATTGGGTTAAATGGCTCTGTTCTTTGTGTACTTAACCTCTGTTCTATTCTAAAAATGCTGAGTTCAGAGCCTTTGTACCAGTCATGAGAGTTCAGTTTATTTGGAACTTAAACGAAAAGAACTTAAATTGTATAATTTGTTGTTCTGCAGAAAAATATATTGTCCATTTGCCATGTTTAATTCCTCTTGTATGTTTATTTCTGTAAAAATCATTGACTGGGTATACATTTTGGATTTTATTTGACTGGGTAAGTATTTAGATTTTGTCACTTTGATTTAATCCCAGATGACAAAGAAAAGTGAGCAGACCCCCCTAAATGTGCAGTTAAAGAGACCTCCGATTGGAGTGCATGGAGGCATCACACCCAGCAAGACCAAAAAGGTAACCGGTGTTCCTCTCAACCCAACTTTTGGACGCCTGTATTTCAATGAGCCAAAGCATTGGCTGTTAATCCTCCACGTATCGCCAAAGCATCTCTAAGTTAAGAACAACCTTGGGTCCCAATATTTTCCCAATGAATTTTTAAAGGGCGTCAGGCCTGGTTTGCACGTGTAATTTTTTGTTTATTTATTTTTTTATAATGAGGTTAGTCCCACCATTTTTCCACAAGATGCAAAAACACAAAATGGTTTCAAGAGCATGTCAAACCAACAGGTGGCGATGATGTAACTTGATGTAAGACCATGTGAGCCAATCCGAAGCCTTTGCTTGTTATGAGGGGCGCACACTGTGTCACAAGCCAAGAACTCTTTTTCTTGTAAATGGGGGGGGGGAGAATCTGGAATTCTTCTGCTTGGAAGGAATTTTCTAGAAGCTCAGTTTTCAGTCGCTGACCACGCCGTTTGCATGTGGACAAAAGGCCAAAATTCTTCAGTAAGGCTACATTTTGAAAAGCACCTGTGTTTGGGTGCTTAGGGCCTCAGTCTTTCCTGCAACTACTTCCCCCTGTTCATCCTTGTGCCCTCAGTTCTGTGCTCAATGGCACATGACCTGGCCGATGCTCATGATGAAACGCAGGGCTCGCCAAATCCCGCCCTCAAATCCAAACACAATCGCCTGGAAGGAAGGAAAACCAGGACTAAGTGAATAATTAATGCTGCTGATTGGCCAGACTCATCTCACCTGACTCCCAGGTAAAGGGAGGGTGGAAAACCAGCAGTTCTCAGCCCTCGAGGACCGTGATTTGAGGAGCCCTGATGTAAAGGATAAAGGGACCATGTGGTCCAGGCAAGCTTCTTTTGCTCCAAGATCCACTTTTGACTGTGTGCCTGTTGTGCTTTTGACACTGGACAGGAGTTAGAATGGTGACACTCTCCAGTGTGTAGCTACAAAGCCCCATACCTAACAGGGAGTGGTGTAAAATAATTTTTTTAAGCGCCGTTCCTCCTGTAAATGCTAAACTTTTCTGTGACCTGTGACAGGACAGGCCTTCTGTCGGTCCCGCCCAAATGGCCTTTGTTACCTTTGTGCGTTGACAAGCTTTGGGTGCCCAACACCCAATTACCAGTTTGTGGTATTTGTTTCCTTGAACCACTGTTCATAGGTACTCTGCACTGCTGACAGGAAGTGTTGACCTATTCTCTCCACCCCCAGCAATTCCCACCAGCAGTCCTCCAACATGGTCATCAGGCCAGGACTCTTTGATCCTTGTCAAGATCGCTTGAGTCTCTTCTCCCGTATCCTAAAAGTTGACTGCGCGAACTGGCTGTTTTCAGTCCAGGGCTGTTCTGCATTACCCAGGAAGGGCCTGTGTGGGTGCAGCTTTCATTCCAACCAAGCAGTTGCACATTTTACACAACTAATCAACCTTGAGAGTCTTTGTTAATGAGCTTGATTAGCAGTATCAGGTGTAAGTTTCCTGACCTTGATATGCTCAATTGTTATACATTGATCAAATTTATTTGCTTCATCCATGAGTGGTCATAATGTTTTGACTCATCAGGTTGTATTGAAACTTATTTGTGTTGATATTCAGCTTGTTGACATTGACACTGCTGTGAGTAGGGGTGCTTACTACTTAAATGCACTGCAAATTATGTCTCATAGGGGCAGTTTTTGTTTATCTATTTAAATGGTTTTGACATGGTGGTTTTTTTTTAATTTTTTTAATCATCCACCTACTCGGTTTCCGATGACACCCATCCAGACGACGTCGCGAACGAACGGCGGCGGCTCATCCAGCTCAAATGGCCCAGACGTCACCTTCCTCAGTGTCTCGGTCAAGCTTACCCGGTCTTCGCCATCGGTGAGAGTTCAATGAGTGCTTTAGATTGTCCACCATCAGCACGAACAAAGCAGAAGTCAGTTTTACACAACCTCATGACTCAGTCTGAAATCAAACGTATTTTATTGATTGGTTTTCCCATTATTCTTTAGCTGGTACTTAACTGATGAGATTCCAATTATATATATAAAAAAAAAGTCTATATTTGCAGAAATTGATGTCAATAATTTTTTGAAACATTCCTTGTAATACTTGTAATGTGAATATAGGCCACTAGATGGCAGTATTTACCTTTTTTTTGTTAAGCTCAGACTGGAGTCATGTTTAGACATGTCCTGGACATGTCTGGGGCAAGTCTCAGAAAATAAAAAAAAAGAGGTCTAAATGTGGGTGGGGTCTGCAAAAGAGTATATAAGGAAAAGAATTGAGACAGTAAAGTAGTAGGAGAAATTGCAAGAAGATGACCAGACCTGCCATTCTGTTCAAGACCTGAGACGTTTCTTTTGTGGATTTCTTTGCCTGTGTTTGAGCATTTTCTTCATCCAGGACATCACCAAGCCACCCCACCAAAAAGGGACTGTAATTATTTCTGTTTTTTCTTATTTATCAATCTTGGTCTTTAGTTGTAGGTTGTTATTAGTCTTTGTCTTTGTTAAAAATTAAATGTGTTTTAGTTGTTAAAACTGTGTTTGTCATCCCTTGCTGTTGCTGTTGTGTTATAAATGTAATAACAAATTGGGGCCATAACAAATTGGGGGCTCAAGGTCCAGGATAGACCATTGTGTGAGTAATTTATTGAAAATCTAACATTCCAAATTGTGAAATTGTTTTTGTGAATTTTTCTAGATATATATTGACAACAGCAATGGATGATTTCTTGGCATCACCAACCGTAGGGGTTTTGAAGTCTTTTAAAAAGACAGAACTGCTAGAAATTTGCAGACAGTTGGAGCTGACAGAGGTAAAACCAGCCATGCGAAAAGCAAGACTGGCTAGAGAGAGAGTTGAATATTACATTGATGAAAATGTGTTTGCACCAGGAGATCTGGAACAGTTTCCAGTGGAAAATCCAAATATAGAAATGGAACTTAAATTAAAAATGCTAGAGATTGAAAGGGAGGAAAGAGAAAAAGAAAGGGAGGAAAAAGAGAAAGAAAGGGAAGAAAGAGAAAAAGAAAGGGAGGAAAAAGAGAAACAAAGAGAATTTGAGAGGGAAGAAAAAGAAAAACAAAGGCAGTTTGAGTTAGAAAAATTAGCAAGAGAAGAAAAACAAAGAGAATTTGAGAGAGAGAAAGAGGAAAGAGCAGAAAGAGAGAGACAAAGACAGAGAGATTTTGAATTAGAGAAGTTGGATAGAGAAGAAAGACTCCAAATGGAGCGACTAAAAATTAAAATAGCAATGAAAAATAAATTTTGTGCTAGTCAGGAGGTAAAACTGGTGCCTCCATTTTCGGAAAAGGATGTTGACAACTATTTCCAATGTTTTGAAAAGGTAGCAAAGAGTTGCCAGTGGCCAAAGGAACACTGGCCTCTGATGTTGCAAACTGTCCTCAAGGGTAAAGCTCAACAAGCGTATTCGGCTTTGTCTGCAGATGATTCCTCTGATTATGAGGTTGTCAAAAAGGTTATTTTGAGAGCTTATGAGTTGGTTCCAGAGGCTTACCGACAGAAATTCAGAGGTCTGAAGAAATCTGAAAATCAGACTTATGTGGAATTTGCTAATGAGAAGAAGGTTTGCTTTGAACGCTGGTGTACTTCTATGGAGGTCAAGGATGATTTCAACTCACTAAAAGAGATTGTGTTTGTTGAAGAATTCAAGAACTGTGTTAAAGATGATATTAAGACCTACCTTAATGAGAAGCAAGCACTGAATTTGCAATCAGCTGCCAAATTTGCAGATGAATATGTTCTCACACTTAAGTCCAAATTTCAGTCTAACAATAATAGATGGTCCCAATTTCAGAAAAAGGGTTATGGTGATACCCAAGATTCCTCACCCAAAGACAAAGACAAATCTGGTGATGGTGCTCAGAAATCCAGTAACAGGTCTGATCAAAGTGTGAAAGCTGACAGTGACAAAAGTGGTCTAGTTTGCAGTTATTGCAAGAAATCTGGTCATGTTACAACTAACTGTTGGTTCCTTAAAGCTAAGAAAGAAAAAGAAAAGGATACCAAACCAAATGCCTTTGTGAAAACAAGGTTAGAAACCCCTGTAGTAGATAACCAATCTGCTAAATTGCCTGCTTCTTGTGGGGCTAAAAAGCCTAATACAGCTGACTTTGTGAGGGAGGAATTTCTTCCATTTGTGTCAGAGGGATTTGTGGCTCTGAATGAGCATACTACTCCTGTCCCCATATATATCCTAAGGGATACCGGAGCTTCTCAGTCACTTTTGTTGATGGACTCCTTGGAGTTACGTGATGAGACCGCTTCAGGGGATTTCATACTTGTACAAGGTATTGAAGGGAGGACTGTATCTGTACCCCTGCGCTCTATATTCTTGAAGTCAGATTTAGTTACAGGACAGGTAAAGGTGGGACTTATGTCAAGTCTACCTATAAAGGGTGTTTCTCTGTTGCTAGGCAATGACCTGGCTGGGGGCAAAGTAGTTCCCCCTGTACATCTTACTTCACAGCCGAGCACTGAAAATGGGGATGAGGACCCATCTCTGTATCCTTCTTGCGCAGTGACTCGTGCTATGGCCAAGAAGGCTAAAGAAGATGATGTTGTGGTGCCGTCCAGTACATTGAATAGTCAGGACTCAGGTGGTTCGCCTCATGACTCTGATTGGCCTACTATGGTTTCTCCGTTTGAGGACTTATCAGATACTTTTATCAGTTCTCTATTCAGCCAGCCGGATGGGTCTGGTGATTCTGATGTGTCTGGAGACTTGTCTCTGTCCAGAAAGCGGTTGATTGAGGAGCAAACTAATGATCCTGAAATTGGTGTACTAAAGAGGAGAGCCCTTCCTGATAAAGAAATAGATGCAGTTCCAGTTGGGTATTATCTCAAGGATGGTGTGTTGATGCGGAAGTGGCGCCCTCCTGATATCCCTGCCAATGCAGATTGGGCAGTGGTCAGGCAAATTGTTGTTCCGAAGGTCTATAGGAATGAGATCTTAACAATGGCTCATAGTTTACCTTTAGGAGGTCATCTTGGTGTTAACAAGACTGTTGATAAGATCATGAAACACTTCTTTTGGCCTGGGCTTCGGAAAGACGTTTCCAACTTTTGCAAAACCTGTCACACTTGTCAGGTAGTTGGAAAACACCAGTTAGACCCACCTGTAGCTCCATTGCAGCCTATCCCAGCATTTGGGGAGCCATTCTCTAGGGTCATTGTTGATTGCGTTGGTCCATTACCCAAGACTAGATCTGGAAATCAGTACTTGTTGACAATCATGTGTGCATCTACCAGATTCCCCGAAGCCATACCTCTACGTAACATCAAGGCAACTGCAATCTCGAAGGCTTTGATAAAGTTCTTCACGTTGTTTGGTCTTCCCAGGGAAATTCAGTCAGACCAAGGTAGCAATTTCACTTCAGGATTGTTTCAGCAGGTTGTGTATGAACTAGGTGCAAAACAGATTCTTTCTAGTGCCTATCATCCAGAAAGTCAGGGTGCCTTAGAGCGGTTTCATTCCACTCTCAAGACAATGATGAGGACTTATTGTTATGACCATGAGAAAGACTGGGATGAAGGGGTTCATTTGCTGTTGTTTGCAGCTAGAGAAGCAGTGCAGGAGTCTACTGGATTCAGTCCATTTGAGCTAGTGTTTGGTCATGAAGTAAGAGGACCTTTGCTATTATTGAGTGAACAATGGCAAGAGAAAGAGCCGCATATCAGTCTGTTAGACTATGTTAGCAAGTTCACGGAAAGATTGCGTGCAGCTTGTGACCTTGCCAAAGAGAACTTGAAATCAAGTCAGGGAAAAATGAAAACTTGGTATGATCATAAGGCTAGAAGCCGTGAGTTTAAACCAGGAGAAAAGGTCCTTGTGTTGTTTCCCTTGCAGTCCAATCCATTGCAGGCTAGATTTCATGGTCCTTATGAAATTCTGACAAAACTCAATGATCTCAATTACATTGTGAAGACTCCAGATAGGAGAAAACCAAAACAATTGTGTCATATTAACATGCTAAAGCCTTATCATGACAGAAATGCTAGGGTTGCAGCTGTCACTTCAGATTCTCCAATGGTCGAAACGTGTGAAGATGAGGGGGAGTTTCAAGATGATGAACCAAGAATTAAAGCTGAAGTTCTTTCATGTAAATTGTCAAACACTGAAGTGTTGCAAAATCTTGATGTAAAACTCCAGCACTTAGAACCCTCACAGAGAGATCAGTTTGGTAGGTTGATCAAGAAATATGAGGATTTGTTTCCTGATGTTCCAAAGAGAGTTACTATAGCCTCTCATGATGTAGATGTTGGTGATGCCAAACCAATAAAACAGCATCCATTCCGAATGAATCCTGAAAAGAGAAAGATTGCTGAGAAAGAGGTTGAGTACATGTTAAAACATGATATTATCAGACCCTCCAACTCCGATTGGAGTTCACCCTGTGTGCTAGTTCCAAAACCTGATGGAAGTACTAGATTCTGTACAGATTATCGCAAAGTCAATGCTGTAACTAGAACTGATGTGTTTCCAATACCTAGGATTGATGATTGTATTGATAGTGTAGGGCAAGCAAAGTTTCTGACCAAGATTGATTTATTGAAGGGTTATTGGTGTGTGCCTTTAACTGAGAGGGCCAAGAGCATCTCTGCTTTTGCCACACCATCTGGATTGTACCAGTATGAAGTCCTACCCTTTGGCATGAAAAATGCCCCAGCCACGTTCCAAAGGATGATACAGTCTACAATCGCCGGATTGCCACACACGGGTGCGTACATCGATGACCTGATCACATGGAGTGACTCCTGGGAAGAACATCTAAAAGATGTAGAGACGTTGTTCCAGGGCCTGACCCAGGCTAACCTGACTGTTAACCTGAGCAAGAGTGACTTTGGTTGTGCTACTGTCACCTATCTTGGCTACGTCATAGGCCAGGGTAAGGTGGCACCCATGAATGCTAAAGTCCAAGCCATCATGGACTTTTCCAGTTCCTGACAACAAAAAAGCTTTGCGCCGCTTTCTTGGAATGATCGGGTACTACCGCAAGTTCTGCAAGAACTTTGCTGAGATTGCTCTCAGTCTAACTAACCAACTAAAGAAAGGCGTAAAGTTCACCTGGGATGATGGCTGCCAGAGAGCCTTCGATCGCCTGAAGTCTCTGCTGTGTCACTTCCCCGTGCTCAAATCTCCTGACTTCAACAAACCGTTCTCCATCGCGGTCGATGCTAGCGACCAAGCTTGTGGATCTGTGCTCCTACAGAGAAGTGACTCTGATGACATTGAGCATCCCGTGGCATACTTCTCCAGGAAGTTCAATCGCCACCAAAGGAACTATTCCACAATAGAGAAGGAACTGTTGGCTCTGGTCCTTTCTTTACAACACTTTGAGGTTTATGTTTGTACAAGACAAAAGCCAATGATTGTGTACACTGACCACAATCCGTTAATGTTTTTGAGTAAGATGAAAAACAAGAATCGGAGATTGTTGAATTGGAGTTTGATTTTACGGGAGTTTGACTTGGAAATTAAGCATGTGAAGGGTACAGACAATGTAATTGCTGATTGCTTATCCCGTGTTTGAATGTGTATGATATGTATATATAGACAAGTGTTCACTTTACCATTTTGTATTGAAAAGAAAAATTTTGCCTTTATGAGTCAAAATTTTTCCCTTTTGGAATGGAGGTGTAATGTGAATATAGGCCACTAGATGGCAGTATTTACCTTTTTTTTTGTTAAGCTCAGACTGGAGTCATGTTTAGACATGTCCTGGACATGTCTGGGGCAAGTCTCAGAAAATTAAAAAAAAAGAGGTCTAAATGTGGGTGGGGTCTGCAAAAGAGTATATAAGGAAAAGAATTGAGACAGTAAAGTAGTAGGAGAAATTGCAAGAAGATGACCAGACCTGCCATTCTGTTCAAGACCTGTGACGTTTCTTTTGTGGATTTCTTTGCCTGTGTTTGAGCATTTTCTTCATCCAGGACATCACCAAGCCACCCCACCAAAAAGGGACTGTAATTATTTCTGTTTTTTCTTATTTATCAATCTTGGTCTTTAGTTGTAGGTTGTTATTAGTCTTTGTCTTTGTTAAAAATTAAATGTGTTTTAGTTGTTAAAACTGTGTTTGTCATCCCTTGCTGTTGCTGTTGTGTTATAAATGTAATAACAAATTGGGGCCATAACATGCTGGTATTCCTGTTGAATGTTGATTTATAAACTTTCCATGGTAAATGTCTTGCTGAATTCTCCACCCATATATGCACATTGACTTTTTTTTTTTTTTTTTAATATTTTATTGACTTATCCTCATTGAATTCAAGTGGAACACCTGCTGATATTGAGAAAAGCTTCACTGCTTAATTCCTGTTATGAAATCTGTTATCATCTTGACAGAAATGGTGGCTTGTATTTGGTTGTACTGACTGGAATAAAATTTTGTGGATGCAGAGAAACAAAACTCTGGACACCAGCCGGCATTCGTCTCTCCCGGAGAATAATGGCCTGAGGAAGAACAGTGGGATCGGCAGGTACCAAAAATTCACCGTGAGTTCTCCTCTCAGGCTGTGGCCCAAACTGTCATTTGTGAATCTGTCTACTCTTTACGTGAGGCCTTTCATTGTGGACAGTCTAAGGTACTCCTGTGTACTAATCATGGTGTCTGATGAGCATCTTGACGTGGCACACCTGTGAGGTGGGATGGATTGTCTCCGCAAAGCAAAAGTGGTCACTATCACACATTTAGACAGATTTGTGAACAATGAGAGAAATGGTAATATTGTGCATCTGGAATGAATTTTAGATCTTAGTCCATCTCATGACTAATGGGAGCAAAAACAAAAGTGTTGCGTTAATATTTTTGTTGTGTGCATATGCGGGGCTGTAGATTAGCGAAAAAAATTTGAATTTTCCAAAATTTTTGTGGGACTTTGGGCATTTTTTTTTTTATTTGTAAATGTATGTTCTGTGGAATTCTACTTTGGTTATTGTGTAATTGTTCTGGGACACTTCATAAGTCAGGCCGAGGGTGTTCAAACACGGGCGTTTCTTGTTTTGTTTATTTCTAGGCTACTTGTTTGATTGCTAACACACAAGCGAAGTCTTACACTGCCATTTTCTCGATTAACCCTTGTCCTGACTCTGGGCTAATGCTAATGGAGGAGCAGCAAATAGGGAAGTGGCTACTGGTGAATGATGTCACTGAGTGTGGGTCCACTATATCGGTGATCAGCTGGACTCTGGTTAAGTGCCAGATATGTTGATCGTGCAATGACAGATACCCAATGACCTAAACGCCAATCCTCGAGCTCCAGATGTATGTGATGTCATAACGTTAGAGTGAAACTAGCCAGAAAAAGCCAGGACTGTATTTGTAATCGAGGGTCGAATTTGGAGAGCCCTGATATTGCAGTTGGGCAAAAGCTTGAACATCAGTTCTAACCATGGCGGGGAGGGGGGTTTATCATAAAAACAAAGCAATGAATAATTATTTTGCTTTGGCAGGGATATTCACGACATCTATTTACTTTATATTTCAGGGCGAACTCTCCAAGGTGAATAGTGATGCTTTCCTCAACTCAACAAAGAATTTTTAATGACTGCTGTAGATGAAAAAGTGAGAAGTGTGTTTTATTTATTTTTTAGCTGTTCATTCTTAAAAACCCTTCCCCATTTTTCATTATTTACTTTGAATGGCATCCAGTGAGTGTTGAGGATCTATTTGTGTGGAGTTTTAAATCCAATGTCCATGAATTTTGGAATCAGGTTTTCTAACATGAATGTGGTTAAATTCCTTTTAAATAAATTATTATGGAAGGATCTTAAAATATTTAAAATACTATAACAAATTTGGAAACATGAGTAAATGGTCTGCAAGTTGACTCTAGTTTCATAATAATGGCAGTGTGAATCGTTACTTGAAAACATTTGGGGAAGAAAGCCTGCTCTTGGAGAGCTGGAACCCTGCATGTTTTGAAATGTTTTTCACTTGATTCACATGACTGTTGCTGGTGCAGGGATTGGTAATAAGGCCCTGTTCACACATACAAGGGTATTTTAGAAAATTTGGCATTTTCTGTGCATTTCGGCTTTTCGTCCGAACGCAAATGCATTTTTTGGCACTAAACACTGACCTTTTGCCTTTTGGGAAAGGGTCTTTCAGGGTGGGGATTTCTAGAAATCGTTTCCTTTGTTTACGTATGGGCGGAGGAAACGGTTTGGGTTGTGACATCAGAGTGTGCACCTGCTCCTGAGTTTTCCTGGCTTGTGATTTACCAGCATGGTTTTGCATTAAATTGGATCATCGCCACCTATTGGGATGGCATTCTCTTAACGGGGCTTCCATTATCTCTTTGCATCTTCTTGAGGATGAAGGTTTTTTTTTTTTTTTTTTTTTTTTTGTTGAAAAACAAAGGCGGATGTGTTGGAGAGGAGATCTAGAACAGTCCAGGAGGGTTATGGCTCCTCAGGACCGAGGTTCTCTGCTTTCAAGGAACATTGTTTATTTGCAGATTTGTCTGCTGTCGTGAGCTTGAAAATGAAGATTTTGGTGACTGGGAACCTCTGAAGCACGTTACCAGTTTTTAAAATTTGTCAAGCAGAGAATGTATTCTGTATATTTCAGTGTTCTGTACTGAAATTTTCCTTTTCTGTGTGTTTGCATTGTCATCTGTATTGTCTAATGTTGAAATATTAAATTTTGTCATCCTTTTGTGGGTGTTTTATTTTTTTTGGGCATGATATACTGGTGGTGATGACATTCACACAGTTTTAACAGGGTGTAACTGGTTGTTAACAGTTCATTAAAGCACATGCATCAGTTTCAAAAATCATAGCTGATGCAATCGGACATCATTCTGAAAAGCAAGAATCGAGCCTCCCTATGAGATGCAGTACATCTTTCTGTTTGATGTGCTTTGTTGAATTTGAGTGAAATATCCATTCTGAGGTCAACCAATACTGGAAAATGAGGATACGCTTTTCAGGGTGCGCTTAGTTTTCACAGCTCTCATTCCTCCTAAACTTTGCTGGCCTGGTGTTCATACAGAGCACAGCACCAACTAACACCCCAGCTTTAACACTGGAACTGACATGTCATTTGTCACAAGTGATTGTGCACGAGTGTGTTCAGAAGTGCCCCATTGTGATCATTTAATGGTAATTAAAGGATTCTGTTCCAATCTTAGAATTGGGCAGGTGAAGCAACTGTTCAGTCACAGTAACCTGATGCTGAATGGAGCAATTTATTAGCATTGCAACTAACCCCAGCTTCCTCTGCATCTTCTGATGTTGCAGTGTTTACATACTTTGTGCCATTAAATGCAATGGTGAGGTATGTTCTGTATTTGCAGCAGATTGAAGAATCAAATTATTATTTTTCTTTTAATTGTTTTTCCAGTGAGGCACCAGTGGAAATAAAAGCGTGTGGTATTGTAATCCTGACGAGCACCACGTTCACGCGCCAAGCACTTCAGTAACGACAAACATTGAGCTGCTTGTGACGTGTACAGTGACGTTTGATTTGTTCTTTTGGGTATGGTCAATAGCCTACGTAAAGCCAACAAGAAAAATGCTACTGCATTTAGAAAATGGAACGGCTTGCGACAGGAAGGCGAAAAAATGTTATGGGCTGATCACACTCACCGAGAGGTGCTGCGTCATTTGCGCTGTCACTGTTCAACAATGTTGGCTGTCTACCCGAGAATGGAACCCAGGCACTGTCACTGACCGACTCGACACACCCCCCCCCCCCGTAGGGCAGCTGCGAGTAACTGTGGTAGCTCAGGAGCGCCACATCTGGTTACAGCCTGTACGTGACAGATTCTCATGTCATCTGCTGGTGGGCTTGTTTGAAATCGCATTTTCTCAGTCCCCTCCATTACGCCCCCCCCCCCCTTACCAAATGCAAATGCCTTTCCTGTTTATTTTTAACTGCACTCTGAGCCGTAGTTTCAGTCCCTGGAGAAGCAGGTATACTTTGACAGATTGATCAATAAGTATCTGTATCTGCGTATGTACTCTCCGTTACACCACTGATCCTCTGTGACATTCGTGACGGCAGAACAGGCCGATGACCTAAATGCACGTGAAGGGAAAACCTGCATATGACGTCTCCAGGAGAACACTGGCTGGTGCATTTTTTTTTTTCCTAGTACAACCCCAATTCCGAAATAGTTGGGACGAAGGAAAAGGCCTGAAAAAGCAATTAATGAGAATCAGCTGAAAGAAGCAAGTAATTAACTAGCATCAGATGTGTAACATGATTGGCTATAAAAGGGATCTCTCAGGGAGGCTGAGTCTCTCAGCAGTAAAGATGGCCAGAGGCTCTCCAACCGGTGAAGGTTTGCGTAAAAAAAATTGTTTTTTGTTCCTCAACGTCAAATTGCAAAGGCTTTGAAGGTCTTATCAACGACCGTGCATAACATAAAAAGATTCAGAGAAACTGGAAAAATCTTTATGCATACGGGACAAGGCTGAAGATCTTTACTGGATGCCCGTGATCTTCGGGCCCTCAGACGCCACTGCATCACTCACCGGCATGATTCTGTGATTGACATTACTAAATGAGCTCAGGAATACTTTAAGAAAGCACTGTCAATAAACAGTCTGCCGTGCCATCCACAGATGCCACCTAAACCTCTATCATGCATAAAGGAAGGCATTGTTTAGCATGATCCAGAGGCACCGGCATGTTCTGTGGGCTAAGACTCCTTTAAAATGGACTGTGGCAAAGTGTCCTGTGGTCAGATGAGTCCATATTTGACATTCTTTTTGGAAAACCTAGGCGTTGTGTCTTCCAGCGGAAAGGGGAGAAAGACCACCACTCCTGTTATCAGCATTCAGTTAAAAAGCCAGCATTTCTGATGGTATGGTGATGCATTAGTGCATATGGTGTAGGACACTTGCATGTTTTAAAATGCACTATGAATGCTTTAAGGTATATAAAGGTTTTAGAGTAACATATGGTCCCCTACAGTGGATGACATCTGGAATTTTTTTGAAGAGGCCCCCAAGACTAATGACCAGAGTGGCGCTTATATACTTGGATTTTCAGAAAGCATTTGATACAGTTCCGCATAAGAGCCTAATTTTAAAAATGAGCTCCATTTGAGTTACAGGAGGTATTCTGGAGTGGATTCAAAACCGGATACTGGACAGAACACAGTGATGGTCAGTGGTATCTCATCTGAGCTAGGTATAGTGGGGAGTGGCGTCCCCCAGGGATCGGTTTTGGGACCCCTGCTGTTCATCTAGATTAATGACCTTGATAGGAATGTTGAGAGCAGATTGGTTAAATTTGCAGGTGATACTGAATTGGGAGGTTTGGCAAATAGTTTAGAGTCCACTAAAGTGATTCAGGATGATTTGGATAGAATCCAGAATTGGGCAGAAATGTGGCAAATGAAATTTAATGTTGCAAAACGTAAAGTTGTACATGTAGGTAATAAAAACATTAGACGGGATTACTTCATGGGAGGTTTAATACTGGAATGTGCTCCACACGAAAAAGATCTGGGAGTGATTGTTGACCAAAATCTCACAGGTTCTAGCCATTGTGCCGTAGCAGTTAAAGCCAGTCAGATGCTGGGATACATTGTTAAAAGTATTGAGTACTAATCTAAAGAGGTGATGCTTCCTTTGTACAACACATTCGTCAGACCACATCTGGAGTATTGTGTACAGTTCTGGGGACCAT
This sequence comes from Gymnothorax reevesii, assembly GCA_029721435.1. NCBI lineage: Eukaryota > Metazoa > Chordata > Actinopteri > Anguilliformes > Muraenidae > Gymnothorax > Gymnothorax reevesii. The sequence continues at coordinate 11,185,478 of CM056580.1, read as the reverse complement.
ACTTTAAGAAAGATATAGAGGCTCTAGAGAAAGTTCAGAGAAGAGCCACTAGGCTAATTCCAGATAGAAAAGGTGCAAACTGAGAAGAGGCTGATGATCCTTAATCCCTTTACTCTTAGGAAAAGGAGAGTGATTTGATCGAGGACTTTAAATGTGTTTAAGGGATTAACAAATTGAATTATGCAGTATTCATTCGACCAAGTGTTGTGAGTAGAACTTTGAGTCACAAATGGAAGTTGATCAAAGGTAAATTTAGCACTGACGTTCGGAAATATTTCTTCACCTAAAGAGTAATTTCAATGTGGAATAGCTTGCCTGATCATATTGTTGAGGCAGAGACCTTGGGTTTTCAAGAGCAGGCTTGACTTCAAGCTAGATATCATTTGAGTCTGAAAGGATATATTCAGTATAGTATAAAGAAACTGGCGAGCGTAGTTGGGCTGAACGGCCCGTTCTCGCCATTCATGTGATGTTTTCTAATCCAGGGAAGGCCTTGTGTATTTCAGCAGGACAATGCAAAACCACATTCTGCAGCTATTATAACAGCATGGCTTTGTATTAGAAGAGTCTGTGTGCTGAACTGGCCTGCCTGCAGTCCTGATCTTTCACCGATTGAGAACATTTGGTGCGTAATTAAACGAAAAGTCCGTCAGAGAAGACCACAAACTCTCCAGCAGCTGGAAATCTGTATTAAACAAGAGTGGGATCAAATTCCAATGGCTAAACTCAAGAAACTTGTCTCAATGCCCAGACGCCTCCACTCTGTGTTAAAAAGAAGAGGGTATGCTATACCATGGTAAACAGGCCCCTATCCCAACTTTTTTGAGACCTGTAGCAGCCGTCAAATTTTAAATAAGCTCATTTTGGGATAAAATTGTAAAATTTCTCAGCAAATGTTGAAACGATGTCATCTCTGTTCGGTTGTGAATAAAATGCTGGCTGGTGTGATTTGAAAGTCATTGCAATTTAATTTTTCACAATTTACACTTTGTCCCAACTATTTTGGAATTGGAGTGGTTTTGAATAGTTAAAGGATTTCCTGAAGTTTGCTGTTAACAATAAAACGGGCTGTTTGACTGATAATTCTAAAGCGCAACGAGCAAATTTACAACAAGTTTTATGATTGAAAGCATGAGACACCCTGGAAGAGCACGGCACTGGGTTTGGGACATTAGTGTCCCGGCCGCAAAGTCAGAACAAAAAATAGATTTGGCAAAACACATCCTTTTAAAATAATCAGCCCTTCATCCCTTTTTTTTTTTTTTTGGTCCCAAAACTGTATTGCAATTATGTCAGTTAAGTCTTACAAAGACAAGAGCAAGTCTTACAAGATTAAGAATGTAAATCTATGCAAGGGGAAAGTATATTCATGAGTACAAACCTTCATCCCTCTTTGGAACTGGTCAATAATCTGAGAATCATGACTTTTAGAATTCATTTTTCTCCCTCTAGGTGGCGTTAAAGCTTCAAGTATATTGCATGTTCTTGTACTGTTACTGTTTTTGAAACCTGATCTGTGGATGCATGTATTGAACCGGATGCAATATTTTTTTTTATTCTTTTAACATGCATCTTTTGAGATTATGCTAAGAATAATAATCTCATAATTCTTTTTTTCATATTTTCACACATTTTTAAAGCATTGTAACCCCATAATAATTGTCCATCTATGCCATTGTAACAAACCAATAAAAATCATCCTGGCTCCCTTAAGGACAATTGTGTCAGCGAGTTTGCTGCAGCACACCGACCAGTTCAAGCAGCTTCGCTCTCACAGTAATAAACATACAACAAGTTTTGGTGAGTCAAATTGAAATTCTGTTATTCTCCATTAAACCTTAATTTGACAATCCTACTTCAGCCATTTGAACTCTGGGAGAACTTGAGACTGAAGGAAGTTGAAGTGTTGCAAAGTCTGGTGAATCATTAAGCTGAAAAAATGTCATATTTGAAGTGCTGGTTGATGCAGTTGGTATAAGTACATATCTTTGGATTTTTGGGTTTGTGTTTGGATGCATTCTGTCTGTATTTAAGGAATGATTTTTGGGCCTAACAGAACCCTTAACTGACAGAAAGGCCCCATCCGCTTGAAAATAAGCAGGGGAATTGCAAGCTTTCCTTTGATTCTCTTAAGTTTTGCAGTGTATTGTATATTCTTCTGACCATTAAGGGAACATAACTTTTGCTGAAATATTATGTAATATACAGCTATACGTCGACAAAGTGGTTCAGACAAAGATTTATTTTCATCTGGTTTAACTGGATAATGCGTAAGGGCAGATTCTTGACTTTTATTACAGGGTGTTTTCATACATTCTGGTTTCATCTTGCAGCAATGACAGTTGACAAATGGCGCAGCCCCCATATTTCTGGTGGACCATGATGTTACGTTGATTCCTTGGTGTGGACTTAAGAGACTTTCTGTCTCTAGCTTTTATTTCAATTTTTGTTTGCCATTGGAGTCTGATGTTTGACACTTCAAGAATCGGTGCGACAAAGAAAAGAAACGTTGCCATGATAAAGCTGAGATACGAGAGAAATTTTGGCTCAACCATTTACTCAATGCTATACCAACCGAAGGCTTCAGTACTAATATTATTAATAATAAAAGTAATAAAAATTATACTTAATTCAATGCCCATTCATCAGTTACACAAATGTCATAACCAATCAGTGTCATCTTAGTACATAATACAATGTACTGCTAACACGTAGTAAATAATGATGGGATGTTTTGCTTTTTTCAAATGTTTTTATAATTCAGTTTATCATATATTCTGTTCAGCTGAATTTGTTTTTTTTTTTTTAATCTGATTAATACCTGCCTGAAAAGAGTCAAGTCGTCTCTGTAAATTTAATATTGTGTCTTTATCCAGGTAACTTAATCTTGTTTTGAGAAGAGCAGCTCAGGCATCACAAATTAACAACAAGGACCAAACGAAAATCAACAAATCTTGAAAATTTACGATGGGACCACTGGCACAGCAACATTAGCTAGATGTTTGCAGCCTCTGAAGTAAGGCTCCTGGGTAGTCATCGCCAGTTTTGGCCATGGCCGGAGATCAAAGCGCACGCCTCCTGATTTGAATGCAGACCGAGAGGCCAATCCTGTTCCCGTAAACAAACATCTCCAGATAAATAACCGTGTGTGGATTTGGACAGCTCTTTCTTCTCCTGTCATCGTTTGGGCATTTCCTCTTCTCCGCATGCCACAAAGCCCTCTCATAAATCACCTCCACTGGCCACCGCAACATCAGATACCTCGATTGGTGAACCCCCAGAAATTTAGTCACATAATTGGTCAGCTGTGGGCCCTTCCCCCAAATTCCGGGAACAAACCGGAATCCTAAAAGATGAGACTGACCCGAGCCCTACCGTCCTTCCCTCCATCCGTTCTCTCGGCTCAAACGTCCAGACAGCAGCTCTCGACACAGATGAACTGAGCAGTCTCTTGTGCCGAGTGCATCGCTCACTCTTGACACACGAGTACGTAAAGCGGTGGTCAGCGGTGAGGCATCAGTTAGTTAAATGCAGGGAGGAAGGAACCCTCCCCTCTCAAGGCGGCTCAGTGCTCAGCTTCCCCCCCATGTTCTATACTCTGAAAGGCTCCTTGTTTACTTAAAGGACCATCAGGCTTGTCGCTGCTGAGCATTTATGACCTTTTAGCTGGCCCGTTATCTCAGGCTGCTCTGCTTTGACAAGCATCAGGCTGGGGAAAAAAATTACCCAGCATTTGTTTTCTAAACACAACCACGATTTGCAGATCTCAATCTCAAATTTTGCTGTTATCCCATATTGGATAAAGTGAAGTATGGATGTGTAGATTGATAGTTTAAAAATGAGGCTTGATGAGAGTTCCGTTCCATTGAGGCTCATGGCCAACTGGATACACATCACTGTATAAGCATCTGTGGTCTGGATTCAGTTCTTACTGACATTCTGATGAATTACGGTTTGGTTGCTCTGACATTTTATTATTGGAGATTGCCATGTACCGTGTGAAAACCGCAATGGGGGAGAGAGAGAGATGGTGGCTTTTGGGATTTTATATTTACACAGTAAACTACAGTATAAGATGTGAGTAATAAAAATATTGTTTGTATTGCGTCACTGTATTTTGAGTTGTGAAGCATTCATATTGTAATTGGGGAATATCTCTGCAGTTAAATCATGGTACTGATGCTACTTCTTAAGAAGGCCCTTTCCTCCAGGGCAGGGCTGATCATTGACAGATGGAGACTGAGATCCAAGGACTGCCGGGGTGTGTTGGGTTCACTAGGCCTCTCCAGCGTTGTCCCAGCATGCTTAGTGATCCGTCAAAGGTTTACCCTGGCCTAAAAAGCCTGTGGGGGTCTGCATTACTTGTTAAGACCCTCTTTCTGTCTGTGAAGCGAAAATTTCCTGTGGCCTGAGGAGTGATGTTATTTTGTGGCTTCTTTTTTTTGCCCAATTTGTTCAATTTCCTTAAAGTTCAGCTGTCTTCAGCTCCTGTGCTTGCCCTGGGGGCTTATTATCGGCCATGTGTACGTGTGGGGTTTTTTTTTTTTTTTAAAGTATGGTATTGCTCGCATACAGTGTTATGACTTAAAAAAATATCACAACAAAGAGAACCAGAAAGTACAACTAAAACAAATTTATTCTTTAATAAAAAAAAAAAAGTTCTTCAAAAAAAAATATCCACTATTCAATTCCTAATAACACTCTGCCACTATTTAAAGGCTAGGTAGGCAGAAACCTAAAAAAAAGGTTTGAATTGAGTCCACACGGTTCCCATCCCATCAGCTCTGACCATAGATATATATAGAACACTAGATTGCTGACAGGGTATGCTCAAGTGAAGCATCTGTTCTCCGAGCCTATACACCCGGAAGTAAAATTCGCCCATAGACTCCCATTCATTTTCGCCTACTTTAAAATTACATTTTCAAAAACACTTGCGTGCGAGTCTGTGTTATTTTGGTATCGCTGTGCTGAGCAACATTTTGTCTCCCTAAATATGTGCTTTTCGGAGGATGGAAAGCGGCACACTTACTAAAGGGAAGATCGAAATGTGACTCGATGTCAACGTTAAAGTGCTGCAGAGAAGTGACTTTCACGCGATCCAGGCTTTTACCTCTGATAAGATAATTGCTTGGTAGTTATCGCCGTTATAAGAAACGTCGTTTGAATGTCCGTATACGTTATCAAATTACACTCTGGTTTCCTCACTTCATTGTACCCTGGTTGACTATTTGACATCAACCGAATTGTTTATATTGAATCATATGGCTAACGTTGATAAAAGGAAGCGCTAGTGAAGCCTTTCTCCCCTCCTTGTCTTTTGGAGCTCTGTATAAAACAGACAAAGCGACTTGTCCACTGTTTTAAATATTATACGGGTAAGTATTGTCGTTGAATGTCAAGTACAAGTAGCTAGCTAGCTTGCTAGCTACCTTTTAAATTTTATTTACCACTAAGTCAATGCAGTCCCCGCGATGCCAAGGTAGCTCGCTGGTGACCGTTATCAATCGCTAGCGTTCGCTTTCAGTCAGCGGTCTGTTCAAGTCAATGGGACGGCTAATTAGCAAGCTAGCACGAAACGCGATTTTTTTTCTATTAAAGTTACAACTTTGCGTTTATACTTAACTTTCGCATGAAACGTTTCATTACAGCTCTTCAAATAAATATTGCTACAAAAGGCAGTCGCACATTTAAGCATTTTCTCGCTTGTGTCAACTTATTTGAAATTGGCCTCATGGGAAACCATTCATTTTTATGAAGAAGTTTGGTGAATCATTATGGCGGCCGGGTGCTTCACTTTGCTGATGTCGTCATATTTACATTATCCAATCTAGTGTTCTAAATATATATATCTATGGCTCTGACCCAAGCTCCTCCGACCAGACACGCATCTGATGCAGCGCTGACAATGCCTTATCGGTGGCCACCGTCAGCTGGCTATATTCATGGCAAATCGCACACACACAACCTAACCCCCATCACAGCAACTGTGTTTAGAGGAAAAGGAATTTAGCCGTTTACCTGTCCAAAAGAAGTACAGCGAGCTCCGAGTCCAACTTGAAACCAATGCTGTCCCGAACTTCTCTCCATCTTCGAAATGCAACGCCGATATTGACATGCGTTTTATTGCGTTCATTGTCAAACTCTCTTTTAGACTCCCTTTTCGCCGAATCCGTTTTCCTCTGCTTGGGTTGTTTTGCACTGAACGCGGGTGTTTCCAAACGTGGAATGGCAACTTTTCCTGTCCGGTCGTCGGCCATTGCTGCAGAGTGGTTTCCGCATCAGCTGTAGTAGAACAGCCAATCGCTGTTTGGCTCTCTCAAAGGTCTATAAGCTGCTCTGTGATTGGTCAAAATCTACCGTCACGCATAGATTCTTTGCAGGCTGAAAACAGAGCCTAGGGGAGACGTAGAGGTCTGATCTTTTTTCACATCACTTCCTTTGCATTGTCCCCAATGTTATTATGTAAATTTTTGCCTAAAACGGTCAAAAGGAAGCTGCCTACCTAGCCTTTAACTGTTGCCAAAACAAAACTCTGGTCTGTTGTCTGTCTGCTCTCTGTTGTGCTTAAAATCACAGCCTTTCTATAGTCTAGCAACCTTCCAGAAAGATCCACAGGATTCTAGGGAAATCCCGCTCCCTCCAAGCAGGAAAGTGCCAGAAGCTTCCAGAAATTACTAGCCTTTTCTTAATGATTTTACAAATACACGCCACCAGAGGGTGCCCAAAATAAATACAGCTGACCAGCAAGGCAGCAAAACAGCATGTAACAAATCTTCATTTACAAATGAAATATAATGCTGTACAAAAAATTATCATACAAAACACCTCCCCTCTTTAAGAAAAGAAAGGTTTGCTAAAAGCTTTTGTTAAAATTTAACACAGTTTTATAATCAGAACAATATTGAACTTTACACAAACATATCATTGATCATGATCACAATCATATACATAACAACCAGTGTAAGTCTCACAATCAAATAGAAAAGTAAAATTACATTTTTCACATTAAAATAAAGAAATAAAATTACATGCGTGAAAGTGTATCTGGGATTACATTATCTTTTCCCCTGATGTGAGAAATATCCAAATCATACTCTTGCAAAGGTAAACTCAATCTCAGTAATCTTTGATTCTTGTTTTTGATCTTGTGCAAGAATATGAGGGGATTGTGATCACTGAAGACCTTGATGGAAGTAGCTGTCAAAATAGACTTCAAAATGTTGCAAGGCCAAAACAAGTGCCAAACATTCTTTTTCAATTGTTGAGTAGTTTTTCCTGATGTTTATCAAACTTTTTGGAAAAGTAACAAACAGGATGATCTACTCCATCAGTGTCTTCTTGCAGTAAAACTGCACCTGCACCAATGTCACTGGCATCGACTGGCAACTTGAACTCCTTTTTGAAATTGGGAGATAAGAGAACTGGTGCATTTTTGAGAATAGCTTTCAGCTGGTCAAATGAATTTTGACATTTTTCCATCCCAAACAAATTTTGCATTTTTCTTCAGTAAATTTGTCAAAGGTTCAGAGATGATAGAGAAATTTTTACAGAATTTTCTGTAGTAGCCAGCCATCCCTAGAAATCTCATGAGCTGTCTTTTAGTTGTTGGCTCAGGAAATTCAGTGATAACTTTGACTTTTGCATCAACTGGTTTGACTTGACCCTGTCCTACAACATGACCGAAGTAAACAACTGTTAACAAGGTTGATAGTCAGCTTGGCATCACTCACTCTCTGCAAGAAGTTTCTGATGTAGGTGAGGTGCTCTTGGAAGCTGTCACTGGTGATGATTGTCGTTGATATAGGCCTCACATCCTGGTAGTCCAGCAATCACTCTGTTTACCAGACGTTGGAAGGTGGCCGGAGAATTTTTCATTCCAATTGGCATGACCTTGTATTGGTATAATCCATCTGGCGTGACGAAGGCAGAGATCTCTTTTGCTCTATCTGTTAAAGGGATCTGCCAGAAGCCCTTGAGGAGATCAAATTTTGTGACATGCTTTGACTGTCCAACTTTGTCAATGCAGTCATCAATCCTGGGGATAGGATATGAGTTCGTTTTTGATAGAGCATTCGCTTTCCTGTAGTCCGTCACCATTCTATATGTTCAGTTGGGTTTTGGAACTAGGATGCACGGAGAACTCTAGTCACTGAAACTTGGTTCAACAAAGTCATTTTCAAGCAGGTATTTGACTTCTTGTTTAAGGTATTTCTGCTTCTCTTGATTCATTTTGTAAGTATGCTGTTTTACAGGCTTGGCATCATCTTGTAGGATGACATCATGGTAAACCAAATCAGTCCTTGATGGAACGTCAGGGAATATGTGACTATATTCAAATATGAGCTGCTTTAGCTGCTGTTGTTGAAAAGGGTCCAGGTGGGACAAGTTGCTGTCAATATTTTGAAGAATGTCTGAATTTTCAAGTTTGACTGGACCAGGTTCATTTTCTAAGGGGCAGTCACAATCTTCTTTCGAATTTTCCAGTTCAACTGTATTTACCACATTGACTGGCTTTTGCTGAGTGTCTCTATCAATGTATTCCTTCAGCATGTTGATGTGACACATTTGTTTTTGTTTCATCCTTCCAGGAGTTAAAATGATGTAATTTAGATCACTGACCTTTTTGAGGACAGTGTAAGGGTCAAAATATCGGGCTCTTATAGGGTTTCCAGGAACTGGCAAAAGTGCAAGAACTTTGTCACCAGTTTTAAAACTTCTATCTTTTGAATGAAGGTCATATCTGGCTTTCATTTTGCCCTGAGCTTCTTTGAGATTAGACTTAGCAAAGTCACAGGCCTTAGAGAGACGATTGCGGAAGTCAGAGACATACTGAAGCAAGTTCATTGGGACATCATCTTCGGCCAGAAACTTTTCCTTCAGAAGCTTCAAAGGTCCATGGACTGTATGCCCAAAAACGAGCTCAAAAGGACTGAACTCGAGACTCCTGAACAGCTTCACAGGCAGCAAACAGAAGAAGATGGACACCTTTATCCCAATCTTTCTCTGTGTCAAGGCAGTAGGTCCTTATCATGTTCTTCAGGGTTTGATGGAACCTCTCCAAAGCACCTTGACTCTCAGGGTGGAAAGCTGATGACCTGTATTGTTTAATACTAAGCTCATGCATAACTTGTTGAAATATGCCAGACATGAAATTTGATCCTTGATCAGACTGAATAGACTTAGGAAGACCAACAAAGCAGAAAAACTTGTTAAGAGCCTTGATGATGATGAAGCAGTTGGCTTGGTTTATTCTTGTTGTTGTTTTTTCTTAAGAGTATAACACTCAGAAATAAGGTGACCTTGCTTTTTGCAGTATTGGCAAGACACAGAGGGTAAAGAATCAGAGGATTGCTTCTCACTGGAAGGTTTCCTTTCAGAAGTGGCCTTAGAATCATTAGAAGTGTTATTAGAAGAAGTCTTGGACTGAAACTTGCTTTGTAATTTAGAAAAAGTGGATTTTTGGACAAAAGAAGACTTGAGTCAATGCATAACTATCAGCTAGGGTAGAAACACCTTCCGAAGTATTGGCTTGTTTTTCCTCAAGGAAAATCTGAATATCAGGCTGGACACACCTTTTGAATTCCTCAACCAGAATAAATTGCCTCATTCTATCAAAATCTTTTTCGACTTTCATGGAATTACACTACTGATCAAGCAACTTTTCCTTTAACCTGCCAAATTCAACATGAGTTTGACTGGCTTCCTTGCGAGGATTCCTAAATTTTTGCCTGTAAGCCCACATCAAAAGTCATGATTGCTGGTTTTTAAACTAGTCACAAGATTTAAAATAATAATCTTCGGTGAATCCAATCTCGGTGGAACCTCCAATTTGTTATGACTTAAAAAAATATCACAACAAAGAAAACCAGAAAGTACAACTAAAACAAATTTATTCTTTAATTAAAAAAAAATTTTTCAAAAAAAAATATCCACTATTCAAATCCTAATAACACTCTGCCACTATTTATACAAAACAAAACTCTGGTCTGCTCTCTTCTGCTGTCTGCTCTCTCTGTTGTCTGTCTGCTCTCTGTTGTGCTTAATATCACAGCCTTTCTATAGTCTAGCAACCTTCCAGAAAGATCCACAGGATTCTAGGGAAATCCCGCCCCCTCCAAGCAGGAAAGTGCCTGAAGCTTCTAGAAATTACTAGTCTTTTCTTAATGATTTTACAAATACACGCCACCAGAGGGTGCAAAAATTAACAAAATAAATACAGCTGACCAGCAAGGCAGCAAAACAGCATGTAACAAATCTTCATTTACAAATGAAATATAATGCTGTACAAAAAATTCATACATAACAACAGTAACAACGGCCTGCCAATATAGCCTGTATTGGCCGACCTTAAGCTGTATTGGCCGAGTCTTGAAGTCGCGTACTTGAAGTCATCGTCATAATATTGTCATGACCTCGGCCTGCGGCCTCGGGCCAATTCGGCAACCCTCATGTCAATATCAAGGCAATACGGAAATAAGCAACTAGTAACTCACATGTAATGTGAATAGAGGCCACTAGATGGCAGTATTTACCTTTCTTTTATTAAGCTCAGACTGGAGCTAGGTTTAGACATGTCCAGGACAAGTCCCCGAAAATAAAAAAAAAAAGAGGTCTAAATGTGGGTGGGGTCTGCAAAAGAGTATGTAAGAATTGAGACAGTAAAGTAGTAGGAGAAATTGCAAGAAGAAGGATACATGTGACCAGACCTGTCATTTTGTTCAAGACCTGTGAAGTTTCTTTAGTGGATTTTTGCCTGTGTTTGAGCATTTTCCTTACCCAGGACATCACCAAGCCACCCCAACAAACAAGGGACTGTAAATATTTCTGTTGTTTTGTTGTTAATCAGTCTTGGTCCTTAGTTGTAGGTTAGTTGTTAGTTGTTTTTTTTTTTGTTAAATTAAATGTGTTCAAGTTCTAAAATTTTTGTGTCATCCTTCGCTGTTGTGTAAAGTAATAACAAATTGGGGCCATAACACACACAACAAAGAAACATCGCTAAATGAACAGGAAACTTCAACCCCAATTCCAAAAAAGTTGGGACATTTTGTAAAATGTAAATAAAAACAACGCAATAATTTACAAATCTCATGAACTGATTTTATTCACAATAGAACATACTTTCAACATCTGATAATGTGGTTTAAGACATTTTACCTTTTTCATGATTAATATTGGCTCATATTGAATTTAACAGCAGCAACTGAATCTCAAAAGTTGGGATAGGGCCATGTTTACCATTGTTTTGTATCTCCTCTTTTAACAGTCTAAACCTCTGACAAGTGAGGAGACCAAGTTTTGGGAGAGGCACGTCATCCCACTCTTGTCAGATTTCTAGCTGATCAACTGTCCTGGGATTTTTTGTTTTTTGATGCGCCAAATGTTTTCTATTAGTGAAAGGTCTGAACTGCAGGCAGGCCAGTTCAGCACTCAAACTCTTCCACTGCAAAGCCATGGTGTTCTGATGGATGCAGAATTTGGTTTGGCATTGTCTTGTTGAAATATGCAAGGCCTTCCCTGGAAGAGGAATTATCTGGATGGGAGCATATTTTGAAAAACCTCTATATACTTTTCAGCATTGATGGTGCCTTTCCAGATGTGTAAGTTCCCAATGCCATAGGCACTAATGCAACCTGATACCGTCAGAGATGTTGGCTTTTTAACTGTGCGCTGAAACAAGCTGGATGGTCCCTCTCCTCTTTAGACCACATGGCATGGCATCCATGTTTTCCAGAAAGAATTTCACATTTTGATTCATCTGACCACAGAACAGTTTTCCATTCTGCCTCAGTCCATTTTAAGTTAACTTTGGCCCAGAGAAGATGGCGGTGTTTCTGGATTGTGCTCACATATGGCTTCTTCTTTGCATGATACAGCTTTAGCTTGCATTTGTAGATTGCATGGCAAGCTGCGTTCACGGACAATGATATCTGGAAGTGTTCCTGAGCCCATGCAGTGTATTCCAGTGCAGAATCCTGGGAGTTTTTAATGCAGCAGCGCCTGAGGGCCCGAAGATCATGAGCATCCAGTATTGACCTTCGCCCTTGTCTCTTGCGGCACACATTACTCCAGATTGTCTGAATCTTTTGATTATATTACGTTCTGTAGATTCAAAGTCTTTGCAGTTTTACATGTGGGAACATTTTTCTGAAATTTTTCCTCGATTTTTAGATGCACTTTTTTGCACATTGGTGAATCTCTGTCCAGCTTTACCTCTGAGAGACTGATTCTCTAAAATGCTCTTTTCATACCTTGTCTTGTTACTGACCTGTTACTAATTACCCTAATTGTTTTCAAAATACTCCTCCAGCTGTCTTAAGTACTGCTTACTTTTCCAGCCTTTTGTTGCCCCTCTCCCAACTCTTGAAGTGTTGCTGCCATCATTCAAAATGAGCTAATATTTTTCATGAAATGATACAATGTCTCCCTTTCAACATCTGACATGTATATGTTCTATCGAGAATAAAATGTGGGTTTAAGAGACTTGCAAATCATTGCATTCTGTTTTAATTGACTATTTAATGTAATTTCACACAGCATCCCAACTTTTTTGGAATTAGGGTTGTAAAAATTAATCAGGACCTGTATTCTGACAATCAATTTCAGAACATACAAGTGTAAAGAATGCTAAAATGGACAGATGAACAAAGCAGATGGCACAAATGAATTAAGCATGTCATGAAATGCTCTTTAGGAGGATTATGCAAGCTCGTGGAGGGACTATTATTAGGGGAGACTAAAATTATCCTGGTATCGATTGGGAAATGGTGAAAAGACAGGGTAGGGGGGGAGAATTTCTGGATGTTATAAATGATAAATTCTTGGTGCAGTATGTTAATAAACCTACGAGAGAGAGGGCAATTTTAGACTTAGTGCTCTGTAATGACCCAGATAGAATTAGCAATGTTGAGGCACTGGAGTCACTTGGGACAAGTAATCACTCTGCTCGTAATTTTGATGTTTCATGGGAAGTTAATTTTTGAATACACCTTCTTTTCAATTTTAGGCGAGCAAACTTTGACAGGTTGCGCTCATATCTAAGTGAAATAAAATGAGACGCTCCTGGACTGTGAGTCCGCAAATGAGATGTGGGAAAGATTTAAGGGGGTTTTACTTGAATCACAATGCAGATTCATTCCAAAGGTGTCCAAAACGATTTGATACAGTACCGTATAAGAGACTAATTTTTAAAATGAGCTCCATTGGAGTTACAGGAGTAACTGTATTCTGCATTAAGTATTCTGGAGTGGATTCAAAATTGGTTGCAGGACAGAACACACAGAGTGGTGGTCAGTGGTTTCTCATCTGAGCTAGGTATGGTGTCCCCCAGGGATCAGTGTTGGAACCCCTGCTGTTCCTCATCTACAGTAATGACCTTGATAGGAATACTAAGAGCAGATTGGTTTAATTTGCAGGTGATACTAAATTGGGGGGTTTGGCAAATAGTTTAGAGTCCACTTAAGTGATTCAGGATTTGGATAGAATCCAGAATTGGGCAGAAATGTGGCAAATGAAATTTAATGTTGCAAAATGTAAAGTTGTAGATGTACAGTGCCCTCCATGATTATTGGCACCCCTGGTTAAGATGTGTTCTTTAGCTTCTCATAAATTCATTATTATTATTATTTTTTTAAATAATATAGGACCATAATGAAAAAAAAGAGGAAAATCCAACCTTTAATTCAAGGGCATTTATTCAGTGGGGGAAAAATCCCACATTAAGAAAGAATTCTTTTACATCAAATCATGTGTGCCACAATTATTAGCATCCCTGATGTGAATACTTTGTAAACCCCCTTTTGCCAACAAAACAGCCCCTAATCTTCTCCTATAATGTTTTACTAGATGGGAGAATACAGAAAGAGGGATCTTTGACCATTCCTCTTTGCACAATCTCTCTAAATCATCGAGCAACCTGGGTCCTCTCCTCTGCACTCTCCTCTTCAGCTCACTCCGCAGGTTTTTAATGGGGTTGAGGTCTGGGAACTGAGATGGCCATGGGAGGAGCTTGATTTGGTGTCTGGTGAACCATTTCTGTGTAGACTTGGCCACATATTTAGGGTCATTATCTTGCTGAAAGACCCAGTGACGACCCATCTTCAGCTTTCAGGCAGAGGCCACCAGATTTTGATTTTAAATGTCCTGGTATTTCAAAGCGTTCATGATGCCATGCACCCTAACAAGGTTCCCAGGGCCTCTGGAAGAGAAACAGGCCCACAGCATCACCGATCCTCCCCCACACTTCACAGATGAGGTGCTTTTCTGCATACTCGTCTTTTGTGTTCCGCCAGACCCACTTAAAGTGTTTGTTGCCAAAAAGCTCTATCTTTGGTCTGACCAAAGCACACGGTCCCAGTTGAAGTCCCAGTACCGCTTAGTGAACTCCAGACGTTTGCGTTTATGATTGTGAGTGAGAAGTTTTTTCCGTGCATGCCTCCCAAACAGCTTGTTGGCATGTAGATCACGCCGAATGGTTGTTTTGGAGACTTTGTGACCTCAAGATGCTACCATTTGTTGCTATTCTTGAAGTGAGCTTTGGAGAACTTTTTATTTCTCTTACCATCCTCCTAACTATGCGTGGTGGCAAAATTACCTTGCGTCCTCATCAGGGCTTGTTTATCACCTGTACCAGTTGTTTTAAACTTCTTAATGATTCCTCTGACAGTAGATATGGGCAGGTGCAGGGAAGTGGCTATTTTCTTGCAGCCATTGCCTGACTTGTGAAGGTTGAAACGCATCTGCCTTACTTGAATGGTGTGTTCCTTTGTCTTTCCCATGTGGAAGAGTGGATAAGAGAAATGGCCTCTGTGTCACGTCATATTTATACCCCAGGGAAACAGGAACTGATTAATTACTAAATAAATGTTCCAAGATACTGTTGAGAAACAGGATTTTTTGGGTGTTGGCAATATGAGGTGAGCCAGACGGTTTGGTCAATGGGTAATGAATGTGCATTAGGTGATAAAGAGAAGCCGTCAGGTCCGGCAGGACATATCGCCTATTTGCGACTCCCAGCTGGGAGCTCCGCTTGTCTTCAGTTCCGACAGGACAATAGGCACTAGCACCTTTTAGTTGGGTGGTTCAGGAGAGGCCCAATTGTAGAGTATTGCTTTTTATCAATGTGTAAACCCTGGAACCAATCAGCAACAACTTCTGATAACATTAAAGAAGTCATATGCAAATGTCTGTACTTTAACATGTTTGAAGCTTTGTACAAAATGAAGGAATTTTGAACGCTGCATCACGCTGTTGTTCCCACGGTCAGCTGTGTAATAAACTTTTTCCTGCTTTTGCTACGAATATCGGAGTCTGCTTCTTCATCGGGACAACGTTCTTGGTTTTTTATTAATTTACCAACAATACTCTGATCAACTTTTTAAACTACTGTAGAAATGACAGGAATACTTCAATTACATTTATTTCCTAGGAATTGTTTGGGGTGCCAATAATTGTGTAACAGGTGATTTTATGAAAAATAATTATTTCTTAGGGATTTTTTTTCCCTTAAAATTCACTTGAGTTGAAGGTTACATTTTTCTACAATTTTCAGTGTGAGAGTATGCTTCTGCAATAAAAATTGAATTTATTTTAAGGCTTTTAACACATCTTAACCAGGGTTGCCAATAATAATAGAGGGCGCTGTAGGTAATAAAAACATTATACGGGATTACTTCATGGGAGGTTTAAAACTGGAATGTGCTGCACACGAGAAAGATCTGGGAGTGATTGTGGACCAAACCCTCGCAGGCTCTAGCCATTGTGCCGTAGCAGTTAAAGCCAAATCGGATGTTGGGATACATTGCCAAAAGTATTGAGTACAAATCTAAGGAGGTGATGCTTCTTTTAGACAACACATTCGTCAGACCACTTCTGGAGTATTGTGTACAGTTCTGGGGACCATACTTTAAGATGTAGAGGCTCTAGAGAAAGTTCAGCGAAGAACTACTAAGCTTATTCCAGGTATAAAAGATGAAAGCTATGAGAAGAGGCTGAAGATCCTTAATCTCTTTAGTCTTAGGAAAAGGAGACCTGGGTGATTTGAGGTCTTTAAAGATGTTAAAGGGATTAAAAAAGTGAATTATGTAGAATTCCTTCAACCAAGTGTTGTGAGTAGAACTCGGGGTCACAAATGTAAGTAAATTTAGCACTGATATTCGGAAATATTTCTTC
The DNA here is from genome assembly GCA_029721435.1 of Gymnothorax reevesii. Lineage (NCBI taxonomy): Eukaryota > Metazoa > Chordata > Actinopteri > Anguilliformes > Muraenidae > Gymnothorax > Gymnothorax reevesii. The sequence continues at coordinate 11,169,308 of CM056580.1, read as the reverse complement.
ACCCAAAGAGTAAATTCAATGTGGAATAGCTTGCCTGACCATATTGTTGAGGCAGAGACCTTGGGAGTTTTCAAGAGCAGGCTTGACTTAAAGCTAGATACGATTGAGTATCTGAAGGGATATTTTCACAATAGTACAAAACCCAAAACCAGTGAAGTTGGCACGTTGTGTAAATCGTAGATAAACAGAATACAATGATTTGCAAATCCTTTTCAACCTATATTCAATTGAATACACTGCAAAGACAAGTTATTAATGTTCGAACAGGTAAACTTTAATTTTTTGCAAATATTAGCTCATTCGGAATTTGATGCCTGCAACATGTTTCAAAAAAGCTGGCACAAGTGGCAAAAAAGACTGAGAGAGTTGAGGAATGCTCATCAAACACTTATTTGGAACATCCCACTGGTGAACGGGCTAATTGGGAACAGGTGGGGGCCATGATTGGGGATAAAAGCAGCTTCCCTGAAATGCTCAGTCATTCACAAACAAGGATGGGGCGAGGGTCACCACTAACAAATGCGTGAGCTGATTGTCGAACAGTTTAAAAACAACATTCCTCAACGAGCTATTGCAAGAAATTTAGGGATTTCCTCATCTACGGTCCGTGATATCGTCAAAAGGTTCAGAGAATCTGGAGAAATCACTGCACGTAAGCGACAACGCCAAAAACCAACATTGAATGCTCGTGACCTTCGATCCCTCAGGCTGTACTGCATCAAAAACCGACATCAGTGTGTAAAGGACATCACCACATGGGCTCAGGAACACTTCAGAAAACCACTGTCAGTCACTACAGTTCGTCGCTACATCTGCAAGTGCAAGTTAAAACTCTACAATGCAAAGCGAAAGCCATTTATCAACAACACCCAGAAATGCCGCCAGCTTCGCTGGGCCCAAGCTCATCTAAGATGGACTGATGCAAAGTGGAAAAGTGTTCTGTGGTCTGACGAGTCCACATTTCAAATTGTTTTTGGATAACTGTGGACGTTGTGTCCTCCGGACCAAAGAGGAAAAGAACCACCCTGACTGTTATAGGCGCAAAGTTCAAAAGCCAGCATCTGTGATGGTATGAGGGTGTATTAGTGCCCAAGGCATGGGCAACTTACACATATGTGAAGGCACCATGAATGCTGAAAGGTACATACAGGTTTTGGAGCAACATATGTTGCCATCCAAGCAATGTCTTTTTCATGGACGCCCCTGCTTATTTCAGCAAGACAATGCCAAGCCACATTCTGCACGTGTTACAGCAGCATGGCTCCGTAGTAAAAGAGTGCGGGTACTAGACTGGCCTGCCTGTAGTCCAGACCTGTCTCCCATTGAAAATGTGTGGCATATTATGAAGCGTAAAATACGACAACGGAGATCCCAGACTGTTGAACAACTTAAGCTGTACATCAGGCAAGAATGGAAAGAGTTCCACCTGAAAAGCTTCAAAAATTGGTCTCCTCAGTTCCCAAACGTTTACTGAGTGTCGTTAAAAGGAAAGGCGATGTAACACAGTGGTAAAAAGGCCCCTGTGCCATCTTTTTTTTGCGATGTGTTGCTGCCTTTAAATTATAAGTTAATGATTATTTGCAAAAAAAAAAGTTTCTCAGTTTGAACATTAAACATCTTGTCTTTGCAGTGTATTCAATTGAATATAAGTTGAAAAGGATTTGCCTTCAGTTGGCTTATCGAACTTGCCTGGAAACGTGTTTACTCGTATTTCTGCCGGCTCGAGTCCCGAAGCTGCGTCTTATCACGTTGCTTGCTTTGCATCAGAACTGTTATCATGAATGCTTTTTGCTGTGCATCTAAACCCAGACAATGGTTTGAGTTCATGTGACATTGGTCTTGGGTGATATAAGGAGTATCATGCATACATTCCACTACTTTCAGTTTGTAAATGTTGTTTTGTTAATTTTCACCGTGATCACATGGTGACAGCACTGACGCTGTAACGAACTGACGCTGGCATCGCGCACGGCAGCGCTCACTGCTGCCCTGTTTAACATCACTCGCATGAGCTATCGTTCATAGATGGATCTGGGTCTCAAGCCCGGCGATTGTTCGCGAGTAAACACTGCTCCGAGCGCTAAGTGGTTAAGGAAAGTTACACATGAACTTTCATTTGGTGACATTTCACTTGACTGTTGGTGACCTTTTGTAGGTCAAACTTGACATTATACGATTATAATGACTTGTTTTGCCAAAACGGTCACAGATGGACCTAGTTTTGTATTAGAGACATATAGGAAATCATGTATGAACTTTTATTTGGTGACCTTCGAACATCAAATGTGACGACTGAAAATTCTATTTCTTGTATCACTGAAATGGTCATAGATGGGAGTCAAGGTTTGTGTGACTGACATCAAGGAAGTCACATGAACTTTCATTTAGTGACATTCAACTTGCGTGTCAGTGAGGGTCCAACTCGACAGTAAAATAACAATGACTTGCTTCACCAAAATGGTCACAGATTGAGCCAAGGTTTGTATAGAGACATTTAGAAAGTCGGATATGATGTCCATTTGCTGACCACAACTTCACCTTCCGTGACCTTTGAAGTTCAAAATCGACTTATTAAATTTTCAATGACTTGTATCGGCAATACTGCTTTAGGGTGTAGGTTTGACCATCAATGATTTGAATGTCAATGGATGCTTGAAATTTTCATAACTTGTATTGTCACTTTAAGATTGCTTGCTGGTAAGCTTCAGGACCTTTGGTCCCATTGTTCGAATTGCTGTTTTTGTGTCGCCTGCGAAGCAAAGCAGCACATAGGGATCATGTTGTCCGGTGTCTGTCTGTCCGTCCGTCCGGTCGTCACACTTTCAGTTGGTAGTCACACGCAGGCGACACGTGTTTACCTGAACACTGTAGTTGATAAATTTCCCTCAACACCTGAAAAAAAAATAGCCATTTTTCTGACTCACACCCCTGGAATTTGCGTATCCAGTATTCATCTCTTTGGAACAGTTAGTGTCCTCTTGTTTTGCGGACTAACCAGCCTACTGGCCAGCTGTCTTTTACGAAAACATATGTACCATGCAAACGAGTAAGACTGACTCATGATCTCTTATTGCAGTTAAGAAACCATTTTCAGGGTTCGTTCTGATATTTTGTCAATCTCCTGTAAATGAAAACTGACAGTCCTTTCTGCTGTTCAGTACTGGTGGTTTCGGAAGAGTTAATAAACAACTATTTTGAATGAATTAACACAACATAAAATAACCAGGACACAAGCGTGAGGGGATAATTGAAAACTTTAAATGAGCAGAAACAAGATGGAAGGGATAAAAATCAAAAAGACAGCAGGGGTGGGCACAAAAGTACAAGCTGCAATTTGAAATAACCCACACAAGTTCCAGAATGAACCATTCAATGCACAGGAGCACTGAACATGTTGAAGTACAACTGCAATCATGGTTCATAATCTTTGGCGTGGGAGTTGTCTGCAGTTTTCAAATCATCGCCTGAAGGGTAATTGTTTTAAGGCCGAAATGTACAACAGGCATTCATGCACAATTATCCCTGTCAGACCCCTTGGGAACAAATAATTTTGATACAGAGCAGCTCTAGTATATCCAGTTTGGTATTTCCAAGATCCTTCACCTGTGGCTTGAACATTGCCTCTGAATACTGCCTGAGTCAGAGACATTATGCTTTGAGGCGAATGTCAGTCCTGGCCACAAGCTAAATTTATTATTTTTTTTTTTAGGAAAAATATGATAAGGCTTCCGCTCTGAGCCACACTTCAGCCAATCAGATTGTACCTAACTGAAATTGTAAACTAATCAGATTGTATGAAACTGGAATTTTTCCCTATAAAAAATAATCCAGCGTCCTGGCCTTCTTGTAGATTGTGGCGCGCACAAGCAAAAGGCTGCTGACCAGAGCACGTCATTTGAGATTTGGAGTTGGGTTATTTTTTTTATTTGCATGTTTATGCATATACAGGTTGTCTTGTACTTTAACTCCGCTTCATCAATGATTGATCACTTAGACCCCTCAGTTATTCAATGGCATTATGTGAATTAATGTTACCTGAGAGTGTAGCTACCAATTTATAGCTTGTGCTGTGAATACTAATTGAGTCATTGTGTATTGGAGACAGGTGAAAAGAAATGATCCTTCCTTCCTGTGTTAGATTTGACATGTAAACACATTTGATTGCAGTAAATCTCTGAAAGACATTTTCAAAAAAACATTTTAAATACACTATCACGGGTCACCTGCTTTAGGGCTGTTCATAGCTGGGTCACTTGCCTTCCCTAAATAATGGTCTTCACCGTGCAGCCTTCATTTTATTTTCCTGATTTAACCCTTCAAGTCCCCTATCATATGCTTCCTCACCTGAAATAGGTACGCGTGCCATTGGTACTCTCAGGATGCAAAGGGTTAAGTTGAGGATAAACCTCCTTTGTTCGGTTTGGGTTTGTTGGGAAAACTATAAAGCTGGGAGAATATTTTGGTGTTAGTCAAATCTGAAGACCCTTTATTAGTTGTCAACAGCCAACTCCATTTTCCCTACATTTATGTTCTTTGGAGCTGATTTTCATTCTTCCTGATCAGCTGACATTCTGAGATTTCTGTCCCCCCAAAATTGTACCTCCCTGTCCTGAGACTGGGAGATTCCTGAGTCAGGGTAATGTCTCATCCTGATCTACAGGGCACTGTAGAGAACACAGACCTCCGCAAACAGGTTTTGATACACATTTGCATTTTAAATCAGCCGCCGAATCTGGATGTGTATCCGGATCGGTCTGAAAATTCAATCACCTCTTCCCATTTATACAGTCCAAGTTTCCATAACATTTCATGGTGATCTGTTGAATTGTTTTTGAGTAATCCTGCTGACACACATACAAGTGATCACGATACCTCCTGACGGAGCTAATAATGTCTCCACGCTTCATGAACCATCCGCTTGTTCCACCTCAGGTCTCACCGGTGACTGGCTGTCTCGTAACGGCTTGAGGTGGGATGTAGGCTTTTTGGCCTTTCTTCACATCGCCACCGCCCTGGCTTTGCAAATCTCTCCGTCAGTAACGCAAAGCTGGCCACAGAGGACGAACCCCAGCCTTTCCAGAGGCTTGGAGCGCAGCCATGTTGACTGCCACTAATGGGTGAGAAGTGACAGATTTGAGCTCGAACCTTAGCTGATCTGTGTAGTCTCTGTGCAAGGGAGCAAGGACACTGACTGCCAGGCACACCAGGTGGAATAGTTTAATGGTAAAAAAAGAAAAAAAACCCTTCCCAAACCGTGTCCAAGTGTTCTTCAAAGAATCGAAGCTCTGCAGTAAATCAAAGTACCAAAACCAGCAGGAAAATAATGAAGCTCTCATTAAGGGCTGAGATATTGGAGGTGCGTGGCTCTGATGTGGTGCTAATGTAGATGAGGTCACAACATGGGCAGCGCAGGGCTCATAGGTTTATGGGACCCAAACGAGCCAACTGTTCTCACTGATTTAAAGCCAATTTACTGTCTGTTTATAAGGATGGATTTGTCTCTAAAAATCATTTATCACTTTTGAAGACCTTACTGTGCTTTCCACCTCTCTGCATTTTTTTTAATGGATTTTTTTCAATGCCAACAGTGTGTTCTCTTCCACTCTCTTCTGCACGCTATTTTATCGTTCATGTTTCTTCGGCTCGCCTTTTGAACACTTGTCACAAAAGCAGAAAAAGGTTTTTTTTTTATTTTTTATTTTAGTTTCAACAATGGTCTGTGGTACACACAGATTACTTCACTCTTTGTTACTGACAGGAAATAAAAACTCTTCTCCTCTTTGTTTGAACCTAAAGACAAAAGGCCAGCTATGTGAACAATATTACTAAATTCAGCCATTTCTTAAAAAAGGAAAACAACTTTCACATCTTGACTGGTGGTTGGAATTGACATCGATGTTCCGCTTTGATAGATCTCTGGTATGTTTCGATATGTTTACAATTTTTAAGGAATTGTGATTCTGGAAGTACTGTGATTCTATCTCATTTTGGCTTTTAATTGAAAGCCCTTTAGCGTAAAACGGGTGAATCATGGATAAGCAGTGTGAAGTTAAGTATCACTTTTGACCTCTTAAAGTGAAAGATAACTTTCGTCTTAAATGAAATGAAAAAGAAAGAACAGCCCCTTCGGTGCTCCAAAATACTTTTTTTTTCTTTTTTTTCGTCGTATTTTAAGACGAAACTGAATGGTAAATTCTTTAGCAGCTGGATTAAAACACTCAAGAATTCCACCATTTTTGCGTTAAAGGACCAGCGTGTAAAATGGAGGGGAAACGGTGACATCAAGCGTTCAGATTGTAGACTGCAGCGCTCACTCACTCACGCTCACTCCTCCCGTCGGCAAAAAGACGGTGACCTCCGAGGACCAAAACACTTTTGCAGTTATGGCGTCTTCCACGAATGGGATTTATACACGTGACACGCGTTCTCTTGCTGGCTGGATTGTCCGTTATGTCTATGGTTCGGGCTGCAGTACCAACATGGCGATGCAAGATGGCGACGTCCCTAAAGCAAGGCCCTTGCTATATGTAAATATAAATATATAATTATGAGGCTACGAAAACCAAACAAATGTTATTTTATAGCGATTATACACTTATGTAAACATATTAATGGGTAGTATTTTCAGATTTTGCCAATATACTAGGGGTGTGCTCAAAATATTGATATGGGAATACATCGTCGCGGGCCTCTTGGCGATACACGTATCGATATGGAGACGTCAGTATCGATATTTTACATGCAACAAACAGGATTTACCAAGCTTCAGAAAACTGCGTCTCTGATAACTGCTCCTTGCTATGCAATGCACATTTCGACCACACGCGGCAGTGGCGCCATAAGCGGGAGCGCTGCTAACAGTAGAAGAAGTGAACATAGGTACACAGCACAGCATGGATGAAGACGGTGAAGGGAAATTGTTTTCACCCCCAGCCAAATTCAAGGCACGGATTTGGGAGCATTTCGGATTTAATAAACAACATGAAAAGGTGGATCTGAACATGACGCACGCAGTATGCAAACACTGCAGAATGAAAACTAAGTACTGAGGCAACACTACAAATCTGCACCTCCACATGACCCGACATCACGCTTGCATTTCGCAAGCAAAGGATGCTAGTAGTAGCACGACACAAGCAAGTTTGATGGCGGGGTTTCAGGCGAAATTCCCCCCAACATCATCAAAGGCTCAAAAAATCACTGCAGCACTATTATCCTACATATGCAAAGACTTACGCCCGTACAGCTCAGTTGAAAACGAAGGCTTCCGAGAACTAATGGAGTAATGTGAGCCACGCTACACTATACCGACTCGTCGCTTCATAGCAGACACTGTGGTGCCAAGTTTGTATGCGGAGGTAAGACGACATGTAATCAATTCCATTTCAGAGGCAAGTAGAGTAGCCATTACATGTGACCTGTGAAGGTTTGCGTAAAAAATTGTGGAATACTTTAATAACAATGTTCCGCATTGTCAAATTGCAAAGGCTTTGAAGGTCTCATCAACAGTGCATAACATCATCAAAAGATTCAGAGAAACTTGAAACATCTCTGTGCATAAGGGACAAGGTCGAAGATCTTGACTGGATGCCCGTGATCTTCGGGCCTTCAGACGCCACTGCATCACTCACCGGCATGAATCTGTCATTGACATTACTAAATGGGCCCAGGAATACTTCAAGAAACCACTGTCTGTAAACACAGTCTGCCGTGCCATCCACAGACGCCACTTAAAACTCTATCATGCAAAAAGGAAGCCATTGTTGAGCATGATCCAGAAGCACCGCCGAGTTCTGTTGGCCAAGGCTCATTTAAAATGGACTTTAGCAAAGTGACAAAGTGTCCTGTGGTCAGACGAGTCCAAATTTGACATTCATTTTGGAAATCATGGGCGTCGTGTCCTCCAGGCTAAAGAGGAGAAAGACCACCCCTCCTGTTATCAGCGTTCAGTTCAAAAGCCAGAATCTCTGATGGTATGGGGGATGCATTAGTGTATATGGTGTGGGACACTATCATGTTTTAAAAAGCACCATGAATGCTGAAAGGTAAATAAAGGTATTAGAGCAACATATGCTCCCCTACAGACTACATCTATAACCACATACTGCAGCTATTACAACAGCATGGCTTTGTAGTAGAAGAGTTCGTTTGCTGAACTGGCCTGCCTGCAGTCCTGATCTTTTACCAAGTGAGAACATTTGGCGCATGATTAAACGAAAAGTCCGTCAAAGGAGACCCAAAACTGTCCAGCAGCTGGAAGCCTGTATTGAACAAGAGTGGGATCAAATTCCAATGGCTAAACTCAAGAAACTTGTCTCTTCAATGCCCAGATGCCTCCATTCTGTGTTAAAAAGAGGAGGGGATGCTACACCATGGTAAACAGGCCGTTGTCCCAACTTTTTTGAGACGTAGCAGCCATCAAATTTGAAATGAGCTCATTTTTTGGATAAAATCTTAAAATTTCTCAGTTTGAACATTTGCAATGTTACCTCTATTCTATTGCGAATAAAATACTGAGTGGTGTGATTTGAAAGTCATTGAGTTTTGATTTCATTCACAATTTACGCTTTGTCCCAACAATTTCGGAATTGAGGTTGTAGAAAAGAAACTAAAAATGAGTAAAAAAACAACATAAACATATCTCCCATTGCTTGACATTAAAACCAGAAAGGGGGGTTTGCACTGTGCATTCACCAGTTTAAGCTTACAAAATGGCTCAAAACATAATAATTGAGTACAAAATGAGTTAAACTGTGGTTATTCAATATTACTGTCACTTGATTGCCAAAGCATTCCGCGGCTTCTCATTGGCTGTATGTTATCGATGGATGGAAAGATGGTGGCTTTCAGTTTTGTTCGGTCGCATTCTTGCCATTCGAAGCCTTGTACAACTTAAAGGGTTTCTGAACTAATTTTTCATAACTGCATTTAATACATAAAATCCAATTTATGCATAGTAAAAATACAAAATATGCGTGTTTTGGAAACATATTTTCGGGGCAGCCATATAAAGCTATGTTTCCATCGATACGACTGAAGTCCGGTTGCGAAAGGCTGCGGGGCAGACACGGGACATCGCATGCGGCCCATGGTGCGTCCTCAGTGTTTCCATATAAACGGCTAAACTACGCTATTATTACCTGGCCCCTCCCCTATGGGCCAGGTTAAGCAATGATCATGTGTGTGTGTGTGTGTGTGTGTGTGTGTGTGTGTGTCAGTCTGTCAGCCCGTGGCTGGGTCCAGGTCTGCTATCTCTGATTGCCTTGTTGTGAAATTAATCGGAAAAATACGCATGCGGCTCTGCTCCAAGAGCCGGGTGAAAATCGCATTGATGGAAACACCGGGCTCTCAAGTTAATAATGATAACTTGATAATCCCGTTTTCAAAGGTGCAATTTAAGTGCATGCACTTCGTTACAGCACTTCAGGTTTTTATTTATTCATTTATTTTTTGAGGATTTGTACATCACTTTTTTTTTTAAGCAGGGACTCTTACTCTACTACATTTAAAAGATAAAAATAATACTTTCACTTCGTTACTTTGACACTGGCAACTTGGTTCCTTGTTTCAGATTAAAATATTAATTGAATTCATTATTTACGGATTATCCGGATTTTGCGCGTTCGCGAAGAACAAAGGTGTATCTTTGTGCAGATGTGTCTGCCAGTGGACGGTGAGCTGCATATTTATGCGCGCAGTTACAATATTCTATCACTAGATGGGACTCCAGGATCGGTCGCGAAAGTTTTGTGCGCATTGTAGGCTATTTGCAGAATGGATGCTGACCGCGTTGTCTGTCGCATCTCGTTGTCAGAAGTGGTAGCTCAAGTAGGCGAGCAATTAAACGTTGCGATATACAACTATCTATCTTATTTCTGCATGTTGCGTGTATATTTCCTTTTACTTTGCAACATCAAGCATTTTACAACACCGATAACAGCTGTGCTAAGCGTCACGAATATGAGTTAGCTGGCCAGCTACGGCATTCGCGAATGCTATTTGACATGAGCTTAAGAATTTGATTTCAACTTGCTAGCGTTTCCCCCTGGAGTAGTTGATAGATTTTGAACAAGATAATGTTTAGCCATACCTGTACTTTTTTATTTCAGTTGGACTCCCAAGTATAATAAAGGCTAAATTAAATAATTCTTTTGTGTATTTGTATCGTTTTGTCAGTCACAAACAAGAGATGTTGCGGTACCACCTGTGACACCGGATCGGAGCAGGTCTGTGCCTGCGGAGTCACCCATATTTTCTGCACACGCCGACGATCAGACACGCTATAACACCACCTATAGCCCTTATAGACCTTGATTGCGGCTAGGCAAGATGAAGACCTCTCTGACGTCATCGAATGACGCCACGGGCACCTAATTAACTTTGTGGCTGTGCAGCCACAGACATTATTTTGTTTATTTATAGAAAAGATAAACAGCCTATATACATTTTTATTAATTTTAATGAGGTTATATAAACAAAATACACTTTTTAAAAACATATTAAGTTTATTGTTCACAAACCCTTTAAATAGCAAATATTTAATATATACTCAGTGCCATTTAAAACACACAGGTGAGGTATGCACTGTATTTGCGGTAAATTGAAGAATCGATTGATTTTTATTGCTTTATCAGTGAGGCACGAGAGGAAATTTAAGCGCGTGGTATTGTAATCCTGACGCGCGCCAGGTGAACACGCCAAGCTCTTCAGTAATAACAAACATTAAGCTGTTCGTGATATGTATAGTGACAATTTACTTGTTCTCTCTGGTGTGGTCAATGGCCTTCATAAAGCCAACAAAAAATTCAACTGCATCAAGAAAATGGAACGGCTTGTGACACAGGAGAGAGAAAAAGAGCCTTTGGCATGTTACTGGCAGATCTCAGCCGCCGAGAGGTGGTGCGTCATTTGCACTGTCACTGTTCAACAATCAGTTGGCTGTCTATCTGAGAATGGAACACAGGCACTGTCATTGATGGACCCCGCTTCGGGCAGCCACGAGTGACAATGGCAGCTCATGAGCATACATGCCCACGGCCCCTACAGAAAATCTATTTTTTGCTCATCAACAGGAGTAGGAACTCTACACCTCTGACTGTTGGCATCTGCCTCTGTAATTTTTTGGCTCTTTATTTCCCGGTTTCTGTGTGAGAATGGAAAACGGGGACTGTCGCTGACTGACCACAGTAAGGGCAGCCATGCGTAAATGGGCACAAACTGGTTTTCTGTAGGGCCCGTGTGCATGCATGTGTTGCTCACATAGACGGCGTCAAACGGTACTTGTGCTCACCCTCAATCGTCTCGGACCCCTCATTTAATGATCAGTTTTTTTGCTAACCAGAATCTGTCACGTATAGGCTGTAACCAGATGTGGCGCTCTTGAGCTGCCATTGTCACTCGCGGCTCCCCTAAGCGGGGTCGGTCAGTGACAGTGCCAGAGTTCCATTCTCGGATAGACAGGCGACTGATTGTAGAACGGTGACAGTGCAAATGACGCACCACCTCTCAGTGGCTGAGATCTGCCAGTAACATGCCAAAGGCTCTTTTTCTCTCTCCAGTGTCACAAGCCGTTCTATTTTCTTGATGCAGTAGCATTTTTCATTTTTTCTGTTGTCTTTATGTAGGCAATTGACCACACCAAAAAGAATAAGTCAAGTGTCACTGTACACATCACAAACAGCTCAATGTTCTTTATTACTGAAGTGTTTGGCTCGTGCACGTGGCGCTCGTCAGGATTACAATACCACACGCTTTTCTTTATTTCCTGTCGTGCCTCACTGGAAAAGCAATAAAAATCTATCTATTCATCAATTTGCCGCAAATACAGTACATGCCTCACCCAGTGCGTTTTTAATTGCGCTGAGTATATAATTCATGGACACCATATAGGTAAATCTTTAATTTCATGCTGGTTTTGTGCAAAAGTTGTCTTTCACTTCAAGGTAATTAATTTCACATTGTCAAGCATGCCCTGAAAGTCAGCTTTTAAATGCTTTTAAGATTCAGCTTTACATGTGCAAAAATAGTTGGCCTATGCTTGTGTAAACACTGAAGGCATATATTTTTTAAGAAATATATGAACTAAAATAAAATGACAACATAAAATGTTAATTTTCAAATGCCAAGAGTTCAAATGAAGCTTGCAGAGGTTAATCGTGCAAACACAGAAAGTAAGGGTCCAAATAAAGTTTGGACTCAGTTAGGACTTTACACTGGAAATGGACGATGATATGAGCCCAGTAAAATGCAAACTTTGTCGTGAAAAAAGAAAATACCGTTGAAATAAAAACAAAGCAAAACAACTGCCTTTCTATGAATTGGACTCAATGTACATCTCAGCCACTGCTTTATCTCAGGAAACACGTTATGTCAATCATGTTACTTAAAGCGAAACTCCCCAAAGGATATAAATTCAGGGAGAAGCCTGGTTAAGGAAGGGGAGCCAACCCACTATATACTATCCTGGAGTAAATTTAGGGGAGAATGGGAAATAAAAATTGTAATGACGCGCCCACGAGTCCATTGTGGACATGGAACGTCATTTTATGCGCCTACTCTGTGGATAGTATCTGGATATGATTTATCCACATTGCATTTACAAGTAGCCACCGCAGTACATCTTTGCTACTAAACTAATCTGCAATGTCCCCTCAGTGAAATGCCAATGTCTGTTAATGAGACGGTGAAGGAAAAAAAGTTTCTCTTCCACCCAAGCGTTAACGGCATAGTGTGGGACATAATGTTTTGGATGAAGCATTGCACTGATGGATGTGGCCTCGGTAGATGGGCTCATTTACACTTGACCACTTTGAGGGCACAATGCAAATCAAGACTCTTCCTGCGGTGATTTCAGGATGTGCTACATCCCTTCTTTTAACTACAGTCTGTAAGCGTCTGGGAAGTAAGGAGACTAACTTCTGGAGTTTTGGGAGAGCAGTGTTGTCCCACTCGTCAGATGTGGGATTCTAGCTGCTCAACAGGCCTGGGTCGTCTTTGCCGAATTTTCCATTTTATGATGCGGCAAATGTTTTCTATTGGCGAGAGGTCTGGACTGCAGGCAGGCCAGTTCAGCACCCAGACACTTCTACTGCAAAGCCATGCTGTTGTGATTGATGCAGTACATGGTTTAGTATTGTCTTGCTGAAACATGCAAGATCTTCCCTAAAAGAGACGGGATCTGGATGGGACAGTATGTTGTTGTAAAACCTCGATATACTATTCAGAATTGATAGTGCCTTTACAGTAAGCTACTCACGCCATGGGCACTAATGCAACCCCGGACCATCAGAGCATGCAGGCTTTTAAACTGTGTGCTGGTAACAAGCTGGATGGTCCCTCTTCTCTTTAGACTGCACAACCGCAGTCTGTGGTTTCCAAAAAGAATTTCAAATTTTGATTCATCTGACCACAGAACAGTGTTTCATTCTGCCTCAGTTTATTTTCAATTAACTTTGGCCCAGAGAAGATGGTGGTGTTTCTGGATCGTGTTCACAAATGGCTTCTTCTTTGCAAGATACAGCTTTAGCTTGCATTTGTAGATTGCACAGCAAACTGTGTTCACAAACAATGATTTCTGGAAGTGTTCCTGAGCCCATGCAGTCTATTCCAGTGCAGAATCATGTCTTTTTTTATTGCAGTGATGCCTGAGGGCCCGAAGATCACAATCATCCAATATTTACCGTCGGTTTTGTCCCTAGATTTCTCCAGATTTTCTGAATCTTTTGATGATGTTATGTACTGTAGATGGTGGGACATTCAAAGTCTTTGCGAATTAACATTAAGAAACATATTTCTAAAATTGCTCCACAATTTTTCGATGCAGTTTTTCACAGATTGGTGAACATCTGCCCCTTGTTACTTGTGACTCTGCCTCTCAAAAATGCTCTTTTCATACCCAGTGATGTTACTGATCTTTTGCCAATTAACCAACTCATTTGCAAAATGCTTCTCCAGCTGTTTTTATCCCCCCGGCATATAATGCGGGGGATATAACTATCACTCTGTCCGTCTGTCTGTCCGTCTGTAAAAATGAGTTTGTCCGGGCAATATCTCGGAAACTATATGTGCTAGCTTCACCAAACTTGACAAACATGTCAATCATGATGTGTAGATGTGCCTTTAAAAGGTTGTTACACAACCTACAGCCGAGGGGATCCGCCATTGCCAGATGGCTCTTGTTTTATTAGCACCACTTTTCCAGCCTTTTGTTGCCCCCTCCCAACTTATTTGAGAGGTGTTGTTGTCATCAAATTCAAAATTAGCAAATATTTCTCATGAAATGGTAAAATGCCTCGCTTTCAACATCTGATACGTCATCTATGCTCGATTGTGAATAAAATGTGGGTTTATGAGAATTGCAGATCATTGTATTCTCATTTTATTCACGTTTTACACAATGTACCAACATCATTGGAATTAGGGTTTGTAATTATCAAGCCCATGGCATAGAATAATGATAATAATTCTTCTTATTATTATACATTTGAGTAACAGGCATGGTTGTGTGATATAATCAACATATAGTGTCGTATTGACGGTGAAATACAGAAAATAATATCATTTTAAAAATCTTGAAATGAAATTATTCACAAGATAAAAAGGACCAAAGTGCATTATTCCTTTTAAAATTACTTTTTAAAATGCCTGAGTGCCAAACACTTGAGAACATTATTTGTCATCTGCTCATGTATTATGTGGTTGTCTTGCGTTGAACTAAAATGAAATGTGACACAAAGACGATGCAGCTGAATTTTCTAGGCTTTAATAAACATGCATTTTCAGTTCCAAAGTAAGTAATGAAGTTGGGATAAAAGCAGATGAACCATTGCGCCGTGTGTGATCTGTCAGAGCTGGCTGCGGTCGTGACAGGGATATCTGACAGGAGGGTATTGATACAGCTGCTGTTATTGTTGCTGAGGAGACAAGGTTGCTCAATAGACAAAATGTGAAAATGTATCCTCTTAGAGATTTCCAAAAAATATCATTGAAATGCTTGCTGGTTAATGTGGTATACTACAGACACTGTGTGAGCCAAATGATGAAACTATTTGGCACTTTCATTGGACAAAATCCACTGTCCGTGCTATCAAGTCTGAGAGCCCACCATGATTCTCATTAGCCCCTCCAATATGTCATCCCCCAGTCAATGAAATTTTTAATTTGTTCAAATATTCCCCCGCACAAGCCAAGTACAACAGCTTGTATTGTGGAGACAATTAATTTGTGTGATGGAAAACCAGCAGCCATTGTGCTTTTCCATTCCAACTTGGAGCCACATTGCACTGTGTAGCGGTTGTGCAAAACTGTCACATCCTTAACAGCCCAGCAGGGGGAGCCACACCCGAGGATCCTGAAGGCTTTCTGCCAGACAGCATCCATCAGAAAACCTTTTGAATATGTGGTTAATATTGTGAAAGGGTCTGTTTGAACGCAAAATATGATCTTTTCCAAATCTTTGTTTACAAAACTAGAACTCAGAAGTAAAAACAACCAGGTATAAATAATAGAGCAGGATGAGTAAAAAACTGCCTTTAATGCCCTCAGGGTTACTGTGTGAGTATTTTATCAAACCCTTTGGTCAGGCTAATGCTCCTGCTGTTTCCGAAGCTCTCATAAATTATGTCCTACTTAATCTTTCTGGCTTTGTTTATCAATGAAACATCCTGAGGTTTGCTAATTCCCTCATAGACTATGTTAACTATGTATGGGTACTCAAGACTACGACAGTCCCATATTTAGAAAAGTTGAGAAATTTGAGTTTCACAGGTCCAAGTTCTCCTTTCTTGGATATGTTATATCCCCAAAGGGAATACAGTTGGATTCGACCCAAGGTAATCACTGACAGTCACAGCCCACCACAGTCAATCAGATTGCGAGATTTCTTGACTTTGTCAGCTTTTACAGAGGATGCGTCCGCAACTTCGCTACTGTAGCTGCACACCTCACAGCACTAAGGTCTGTCCAACTTGCAAACAGTAGAGAGCAGGGGTCAAGGCGACTTTTAACAACAACAAACACCGGTTTATATCAGCAACCACCCTGGTTCAGCTTAACGCCTCCCTGCTAGTTCTGGTTGAGGTTGATGCCCCTTGCCATAGACTGTACAAAAAGATGGTGGAAGCAACCGTGACATCACTTATTGGTTTTAGAGTACCATTTAGGAAGCCTCGATTTTGGCAATTTGAATAGTGCCATTTTGTCATTTTGAAACCAGATTTCATTCCTATTGGACGAGAGTGTGAATTGAATATCCAGGGAGGAGCGAGGGGTGGATCTACGGGCGGATCTGACCGTATCAGACGAGGACCAGAAGATAGCTACGCCCCTAAAGCATATTCTGGCATTATCCTTCATTCTAGTCTATTTGGAACCATAATTTACAAAAATGAACATCGTGATATATCGAAGAAGACTTGAAACTTGCGGTAGATACCATAAAATGATGTGGAAAATCATCATTCAAATGATAAATCAGGTGGGAAAGTAGGGTCATTTTCTCATAG
This sequence comes from Gymnothorax reevesii, assembly GCA_029721435.1. Classification (NCBI taxonomy): domain Eukaryota; kingdom Metazoa; phylum Chordata; class Actinopteri; order Anguilliformes; family Muraenidae; genus Gymnothorax; species Gymnothorax reevesii. Next base: position 11,152,806 of record CM056580.1, on the reverse strand, counting down.
ACTTTTGTAGGATTGAACTTCTTTCTGCAACCACCGACATTGCCATCTGCTGGCCATGAAATAGAATGCAAATTTTAGAGATTTCTGCATTGGCCTGTTTTCAGACCTAGGTGCTGTGGCCATCTTTTTATACAGTCTATGCCCCTTGCCAATGAATCAGAGTTGTTCGTTGTTAAAGGTCTGGCAAGGTTCACAGGTTTCATCCTTGTACCTTCTTCGCTAAGCACCTGCCCCCTTCAGAGAGGAACTAAGACTATTACTAACAAGGAGCTGCTTGCTGCTTGTTTGCCTGGCAGCAGATTCAGTTCAGAACGAATGTGTGAAAAACAGCACTGTGTTTAAGCTGTTTTATACTTCTGGGTAATTTGCATAAAAATGGGTCAGCGTAGGGGTTTTGTGGAGTATGCAAAGGTTCCAAAGGTCGCACACTCCACACAGAGAATAATTTGATGTTTGGTGATTTGAGGTGGGACAGTGGTCACTCCTGTGACAAATATTACTTGACAAATGTTGAGTGATTTATTTAGAAGATAATCAAAGAGGTTTGATGACCCTGGAATACATTATCAGGGCATAATACTTATTATCAAAATTATAAATTATACTTGGATACTAATTACATGGCCTGTGCGACCAGTGGTACATGCGCATAAGTGTAAATGCTCAGCTTATTCGCAAATACTGTGCAAATTAAAAATCACGCAAAATATGAGGACGATGCAGAAGAATAAAACAGCTATATTTTATTAAATTATCCTGAGGTTATTGCTTTTTGTGGCAGCCTCCATTGGGCCACATTGCTTAAGAGAACTAGGCCTACGCTGTCGGCGGCCGACAGCAAGAGGTATATCCCCGAAATTCCCCAATCCTCGAAGCCCCCTTTATTAGATTCCCCTTGGAGGTCTGTGTAAGTAATTGTTCCAGAGATATGGTTAAAAAAATGTTTTTTTTCCCTCAATATATAGCGCCACCTGGTGGCAAACGTAGGAGTGCATACTTGCCCAAAATCTAATCAGTTCATCCTCTCTACCATATCTAGCCATCTGCTTAAAATGAGAATCCAATGTTAAGTATTTTGTGAGTCATCGCGCTTACTGCTAAAATCTGCGGATGCGGCGGGTGGGGCAAAACCATCATGTCCCCAAAACTTGTATGTCTGGGATGTAATTAATACTAATTTTCTCATATGTTCTGACCCTGTGCAAGGTTTTTTTTTTTTTTTTTTTTTTTTTTTTTCCCAAAAATGCAATTTCATCGTAAATTTACCTTTCTGATGAATAATGTATACATTGATATATTTGATTGGGTGAGAATACTAGAAAATTGAAAGTTTCTGGGAATTCCTGATTAAAAAAAAGCAACTATTGCTGACCATGCGCATCACTTCATGGCAACAGTCCACCTATTTTCTAATGGCAACTTCCAGCTGGGTCACAAAAAACACAACTCCAAGGGCCTCCATAATCTCACATTTCAATCCAGTAGAGCTGCTTTGGGATGTGGTGGAACAGGAGATTCCTGAAAGGAATGTCCAAATGGCAAATATGCAGCAACTATACTTATGCAAACTTATACCACAAATCTATGAAATGCCACCTACACCTTGTTGAATAAAGTGGCCTCTGGATGTATATACACTTAACAAAAATATAAACGCCCCTTTTGACACTATTAAACTTTAATTAGCATTAAGGGTTTTACAATATATTAGGTCATACACAGTTCATTTTATTGTTTAATATGCAACAGATTACTGTTAATTAAAGCAAAATAGCGGCGTATGGCAATAAGGGATACTCGTAGACACGGTTGGGATCACGATGAGGACGACGAGCGTGTGGGTTCGCTTCTCTTAGGCGGTTCCGGACAGTTTGACGTGTGAAGCGTCTGTTGCGCAGACCAACTGTTTCATGTGCTGTGCGTGTTGCTGGTTTGAGGCGATCACGCAAAGGGAGAAACCGGATTTGACGATCTTGTGCTCGTGTGGTCACACGTGGACGACCAGGGTGAGGTCGATTTGCTTGACTGTTAGTTTGTCTAAAATGATCTCCGAAAAGCCCTATTGTCCGATTGTGAAGATTCAGCTGTGCAGCAACCACTCTGGTGGACATTCCTGCATCCAGCATTCCTATGGTGTGTTCCCGCATGATTTGCGACATTTGTGGCATCCTGACTTTCAATGAAATTTGACACTTTGGGGTGGCTTTTTGTTCTCCCCAGTTTTAGGGAGTGTCTGAGTTCTGTTCATGCTGTTTGAGCAGCGTCAGCACATGCCACACCTGTGTTGTGGGGGGAGTCAATGCATCACTGAGCAAGTGCTCAATGGCAGAGATGAACACAGATGTTGTATACAAATCAAGACAAATAACCATTTTGCGCAATTAAGACATTATCAGCTCCTTTAGGATACCACATTTCATGGTGCATATAATTTTCATGGGGCGTTTATATTTTTTTTTAAGTATATACCCCAATGATTCTTATAACACATAGAGGATAACATTTTCTATCTTGTACTGGTACCCGTCATTAGGATATATCACTCAATAAGCAAAACAATTGGTTCTCATAGTCCATGTGTTTGATACAGGTATACAGGCTGGTAACTTTGACAAGAGCCAAATCATTAAAGCCTCATGACTGGCTCAGAGCATCTCCAAAATGGAAAGACTTGTGGGGCGCTTCTAGTCTACAGTGGCGAGTCCCACCATTTGTGGTCTGAGGAGGAACAAAGTTCAAACCAGCGACAGGGTGTTGGGCACCAGGCTTATTGATGCTTGAGGGCAACAAAGACTATCCAGTCTGGTCTGGACCGAAGGAAGGGCCACCAGAGTCATAAGTCACAGAAAATACCACCACACAATGCACGGGACCCTGTTGCGTATGGGACTGCGTAGCTGTAGACCCAAAAGTGCGCCCATGCTAACCCAAGTGCATAGTCAAAACACCTTGCAGCGGGCACGCCAGTGTCAGAACAGGGACCTCGAGTCATGGAAGAAGTTCACCTGCTCTGATGTGTCCCGTTTTCTTTTTCATCTTGTGCTTAGCCCGGTAGATGCCCTCCATTTTCCCAGGAAGGAGGGCACCACGATTTCCTGTGGAAGAACACAAGGTGGTGGAGGGGGATGATGAGAAACCCTGGGTCTTGGCACGCGTGTGGATGTCAGTTAGACGTGCCACCAGCCTAAACACAGCCCAGGTACATTCCTTCATGGCACCAGTATTCCCTGATGGCAATGGCTTCCATCAGCTGGGTATTGCATCCTGCTACACCACACAAAATGTTTGGGAATGGTTTGATAAAACATGACCGAATTACACACCATTGCCGTAGCCTACAAATTTTCCAGATCTCAATCTGATTGAGCATCTGTGGGATGTGCTGGAACAGTGAATTTGATCCACGGTGGCTCCACCTGGCATTTTGCAGGACTTAAAGGATCTGCTGCTAACCACTCAGTGCCAGATGCCCCAGGGCGCCGTCAGAAGTCTAGTACAGTCCTGCCTCCGCGATGGGTCAGAGCTGTTTGCTGTTCAAAATAGGCAGTTGGAGATAAAATTTTGTCTATACATAACCTGTCAAAAGATTTTAATGCTTTTCTGCCAAATTTCAGTGAGATACTAGCAACTTTAACTCACGCAAATATTGCTAAATGGCACAAGACAAGATTTTAATGGTCAAGAGTCAAAAAGAACCTGATATCGCACTGAATAGTGACCTAAGTTGGGCAATTAATGTAGCAATGGACACAAACTATGTGTTTAAACTCATCTTTATGGAATAAATGTTGATTGAGCAGTGTACTGGTCATAGAATCATGACGCCATCAGTATTTATATCGGTACCCTAAAAGCCCTGCCTTCACTGTGCAGTAGTGTCTGCCACCGAGTATGATGTCCCTGGAAAATAAAGGCTTGCTTTATGGCCCAAAGTACTTGCATCAGCCAGAGAACAGAGGAACAGCACAGAACTTTCATTTCCCTTGTAAGCAATTTAAAGCTATCCCCTGCAGCGCTTTCTTTTGTTGTATTGCTATAAGATAAATGTGGAGTTTAGCTCAATTGATTCCACACTACATATTTTGGTATGCTATATTTTAGTCGCATTGAGTATACTACCTGACTAAACTGATTTCTAGAGGGCTTTATAACCATTGGCTATTGTAGCTAACGGAAAGAAATCTCTCTAGAATTCAATCAGCTAAGCTCCCTGCCCTACTACAGTCGTAGAATGCTGGATCAGTATCAAGTCAGGGTGGCTGTCAGGCCAATGTCCATATGACAATCAATGGACTGAAAATATGCGATAACCTGCTCAGTTGTGCAGTCTCCAAGAACATAAACACGCTACCAAGCCAGTCAGCTTCTTCGACGCACTTTTATGTCTCTTTAATGAAAAAATCTCATGCATTCTCCCCGAATGTTTTCCCATAATGTTACCCTCCCCCCATCCTGACACCAACCCCTGCTGTAGTCACTTATTTGTGCAAAGCAATAACTTAAACTGTTATTACTGTGCAATGCACATCATTACCATCACTTTCGCCAATTCTCAAATTCAATATAAAATTGTGACAATCCTTTTCATCCTTTTTTTTTTTCATACAGTTTACCACCTCTGTGTAAATGCTTCTTCACTCTTATTTCCAAGTTGATGCTGATCATGTCTTTTTGGGGCTATTGAGTGAGAGGAAAAGCCATAGATATCACTGTCTCAGTGACAGCAGCGAAAACAGTATTACCACTTGGAAACACTGGGGGGAGAGTGAAGAAGTTGTCATTTGGTACTTAATTATACTGCTCAAAAAAATAAAGGGATCACTTGGAGTTATATTGTGTTGTTTAAGTGTCCCCTTTATTTTTTTGAGCAGTTTAAAAATGTGCATTTGGCAAAATACAGGGGTGAACAGATCTGCTTCGCAATCTTTAGCCTAAAAGGTGGGCACTTTGATCCAATCCTTTCATCTTTCCATCCCTGAAAACGAATTAAAATTCTAAATTTGAGAAAAATTTACATGACACCTAAACAAAAATTAACAGCTTCAGTATTGCTCACCTTTAGTGACCTCCTAGTTTTTTGGTGAATCACAAGGCAGGGCTTTTGGAGAAAATGGTCAAATCCATTCAACAGTATGAGTCTTCAGGAGCATTCCTGGGCAAAGCTGTTTAAATTGCTCTCCAGTGAGGGAAATTCCTCTTTCATTCTTGGCTGCAGACAGGTATTTATACTGAATATGACTTTCTTCAGGTTGGTCAATAAAATGGCAATAAAGGTGAATAAAATAAATATTGAAAACAGTCAGAAATCTCTCTTGTGAATACGTTCTTTATGAAGTCTAAGTTGTAAAGTGAATCCCAGGGCTTTTATTCTTGACCAGGGGCCGCATTCGCAAACCCTTTCAGTGAAAAAGTGCTAATCCAGGATCAGCTTTCCATGCTCTTTAACCTTCCCTTGTTCCTTAGAGCTAAGAGGTAGACATGATCTCAGATCAGCGTTCTTGTTCTGAAACCTTCTGAGTACAGGCCCATGTTTTTTCAGTGATGCTCAGTTACATAAAGATTTCTCAAATTATGGTAAAGTTCTTAGATGTGTATGACCTGTTTTGAGTGGTACTGGATATTAAGCTGCAGTTACGTCCTTCACTCGTGAAGGAATTCTTATATGAATTATTGGCAAGTGTTCATCTGAGTCAGAAGTATCATCTTCAATGTGACTGCAGTGAATTGAATGTATTTGAAATTACTATTTCGCTGCTTAACCACAGCCAACATGTCAGCTTGTATAATGTTTTATTGTGGCTACCGGCACTGAAATATAAGATGTTTTTCCCTCAATTCTATGTAACTGACAACCATTGAGAGCTTATTGTCAGTGTTGCCTTTATGATGCCTTTTGTTATTTGACGACCCTGAATAAAGACTGGGGAAAAAAATAAAAATGACCCCAACTCCCTTGCGGCCCAAGACAAAAAGCATCTAAAAAAATATTTGCTCATAATGTAAAATAAATCATACATGTGACAACATGGCATGAATAAAAGGAAAGCATCCCATGTTGAGTGAATACCCAACTGTCAAAGTTTTTTCTAATGAAAAATGTAGTTGTGTGCTTGTTAAATCTCATATCAAATGCATACGGCTCATAAATTATTGACAGTTGGGAAACTACTCTTTTTTTTTTTTTTTAATTTGCCATCTCCAGTCTGACATGAATATGGAATACCTAATCAGAGAGCTACAGTATATACAAGCATGCTGATATGTGAGAAATGCTGACAGCTGGGGACAGCCAGACCGTTCACGGCTATCCTCCTTTGCACGTGCCTGTCGGCTGGTTCTGCTATTCTCCTGCTGATAAAAATCGTGTACATGGAATGAAGGTGGAGGAGGCCTGAATAAGTGCCTCCGTGTAAAACTAACGAGCATCAGGATGGCCAGCAGAAGGCACTTGAGCAACGAACAATACTGACCCAAACCAAATATATCCCTCCCATTTCCCCTGAGCAGCATGAAGCTAATTATGCGCTGCTGTGCTCTCCAGGCTGCTGGTCACATTTGGCACTGGCATGACACCAGTCCGAATAGTCTTTTTTTGCTTGGGAAAGTTCCTAACTCCTAGAAAACGATCCAGAAGTATTTACGTGACGGCCATAAGTGTGTTTGCATTCTTTAAATGTAAAGGAAAAGTGCTACAATGCTTCCTAATTTATCACCTTTAGCATTGGGTACACTGAACCATTCTTTCTGAAAAGAAAGGAGGAAGCGCTATCCCGCAATTTCCCAATGACCGTCCGTCCGGCCAATAACAAGAACAAACAAACATGACGGGCAGGAGGCGGGTGATCACTGAGCCTAGTGTAAGTGCACTCGGATTCGGAGTGCGGTTCTCTTCCGAAGCTGTAAGAGATCCCCTTTACACCTTTCCTTCACCACATGACGATTTACACAGAGTTTAAAGAAAAGTGGTTAGGAATTGGGCTATAGGACGTAATTTTTTAACTATGCGGATGCAGCCCAGATTTGATCCATTGCTGTTGTGTTTGCTGTGCGCCATCAAAAAGTGCCTGTGGGCTGCCGGGTTAGCTCACTTGGTTAAGGCGGCGCATTTGCGGAGCAGTAGTGACTACCATGGCGCAGGTTCGATTCGGACTAACCGGTAGTGGTTGGCAGCTTTTTCAGAGCAGCGCATGATTGGCTTAGCACTGAAGGGATGCAAATTGGGAAGGGACCGCTGGGATGAGAAGCTAAAACAGTTGGCGCCTCCTTTTGCTCGTCAGTAAGATTCTGAGCTTGCTCATGTTTGCTTGTGTTTTGGCTTGAGAGGGGCTGTCTTGCTTTGGATGGAACCAACAACCTTTTTGACACCATTGTACATTCCCCTGATGTTTCCTGTAATGGCTGCGCTATCGATATCCTCGCTGAGCTGAAAAGCCAGCTGAAAAGATCCACCATGGATATGATCTTCTCCCTACGTCAACTCCAAGAGAATTGCAGTGAAAAACGGCAACACTTGTATGTTGCTTTCATTGACTTGACAAAGGCATTCGATCTAGTCAGGCGGGATAGCCTGTTCCAGATCTTCCGGAAGATCGGCTGTCTACCAAAACCATATGGCATCATCAAGCCATTCCTCTCTGACAAGAAGGCAATAGTCCAGTAGGTTAGCTACACATCAGAACCTTTCAACATTTTTTGTAGCGTAAAACAACGCTTCGCACTGGCCCCTACCCTGTTCGCACTTTCTTCTCCATCCTCCGAAAGCATGCTTTTTGAAAAATCAACAGAAAGTATCTACCTGCACACCAGGTCAGATGGACTCCTGTTCAACCTTGCACATCTGAGAGCAAAAACCAAAGTATGTAAGGTCTTCATTCTCGACATGCTATTCGCTGATAATGCAGCAGTGACCACTCACACAGAGCAGCAACTTCAGCACCTCATGAATCAATCCCCTCAGGCGTGCAAAGACTTTGGGCTTACCATAAGCCTGAACGTGGAAGACTGAAGGAGAGCCCAGGACGGGGATTGAACCCCAGACTTCGGGGTAAGAGTCACGCACTGATCAAATCGCCAAAGGGCCAGGCTCGTTGACAAGGTAGCAAGGGAGCGTACATATTAGGAGACGTTTCTAGTGACAGGACCCATCAACTGTCTCACATCTCCCCCTCTTTCGGGAGCGTGTCCTCATCTTCCGTACTTTATGCATGCTGCCATCCATTGGGATCCCCTGAATCCTGCCGATTACGCCAGAATGTGGCAGGCCGAAGGAGGGGCCTGGTGGGGGATTGAACCCCAGATTGAACCCCAGACTTCCGGTTAAGAGTCACATGCGCTGATCACATTGCCAAAGACCCAGACTCATTGACAAGGAAGCCAGGGTGCATACTTATTAGGAGACGTTTCTAGTGACAGGACCCTGCAACAATCACATAAAGTACACTTAAGTCCTGGGCCATGACATCACCACACCACTTGTCATCACCATTTACAATTATTAACTGGAAGTGGCCCATGAATTCACATACCTGGGATCAGCTATCAGCAACAACCTCTCTCTAGACGCCGAGATAAACAAGCTAATTGGAAAAGCAGCATCCACTCTGGCACATCTCACCACACGCATCTGGGAGAATTCAAAGGTCACTTTCACGACTAAGGCTGCAGTGTACAATGCGTGCATCATCTGCACCCTCCTTTACGGCAGTAAGTCTTGGACCACCAACTCAAAACAGGAGCGTTTGCTAAATAGCTTTCATCTATGCTGCCTTCGTTGCATTCTTGGCATCTCCTGGAGAGAGAAAGTGCCAAACTCTGAGGTTTTGTCCTGTGCTGGCCTTCCCACAACGTGCACACTTCTCAGGCAATATAGAATGCGCTGGTATAAGTGATACTGGTATAATCCTCTGCAATGGTATATATTTATCTTCAAAGAATTACATCTCTAATATCAGAAAAACCAAATCTAATTAAAAAAAAAAATTATTTTTTCAATAAATGCAAAGCTGTCAAACATTGAGAATGCATGGGTTCTGTAGCAAACTGTACAGCGCTGCCAATGTGAAAGGTTGGAAGCCATTAGCCAATCAAAAGCATTTCCCATGTCACATGTTTTTTTCATGTGACGTTTGAGTGACCCAGTCCAGTCGAGTTTACAATGGTGGACTGCATGCGTTTCCTCTTGTATCGCCTCGCTGTCACTATCCTCGAAATTTGTTTGTTTAGGTTCAAACTGGTATCCCTGCAAACCTTCATCGCAAATAATTTCCTCATCTGGACTTGTAACACAAGCCATGTTTCCATCCACACGTTCTTATGTGAATTAAGTCATATTGAATTTAAATGGCCTTATGGAAACGGTGAAATTCGACTTGATTTCAAGAATATCAACACAAAGTTTATATGGTTGATGGAGCGTCGACATAAAATTGCCAGAGAATTAGTTTTTTTTTTTTAATACGATGAATGTACACAGATTGGATAATTCTTTCGAAAGATAAACAGCATGGCAGAGTTTACTATCGCTTTAAGCCACATCCATGGAATGGAGGATACAGAATCCTGCAGTACATCCTCTTTGGTGAACTTGCCTCAGGAAAGAGGACCGTAAGGAGACCTCAGCTGCACGGCAAGGATGTCTGCGACATGAAAGCCTTGGACATCACACAAAACTGGGAGGACGTGGCAGTGACGCCAGTAGCTGGCGAAGCATGGTGCAGCGGCAGGTCAAGATCAGCAAGCACCAGTTCCAAACATGCACAGCGCCAGAAATTCTTGATTTGGGGAGCTAGGGGAGGGCTAGATTTTTCATTGGAGGGGCTTATGAATTTTGACGCAACAAACACAAAATACTCCTACAGTACCGTACAGCAGTGGCGGGCGGTGGACAGAGAAAAAGGAGGGTGATAAACATGTCTTTAAACGGCTTATTAGTCTCGATCTGTTTTTGGACAATTTCCCCTGTAAAAGACACTTGAAGCCTCCCCTCTCAGATGTAGCTAATTGTCTTCATTAAGACGAGAAATCAAACGCAGCAGTTGAACGCAAAAAAGAGCGTAATTCAATCTTTTTCAATTCAACAATTATTACGCTCAGGTTTGACAACTTGATTTGGATATGACAATATTTAACGCGTAAAATCCACTGTGTTTTTTCGAGAAGAGTTGCTTATTACGGCAGGTGAATTAAACATTTTATTGAATTTATTATAAGGGGAACTTATTTCTTACTATTTCTTCCCAATAACGTAAGTGAAGCTATCCATCCACTCGATTTATTCAGTTCAGTTAATTAGCCGTTCTGTTCGCTGCTGGACTTCTGTCGCAGGCGTAATGATTGGAGCTAGGTCTGCCAGCCAATCAAATCAGTTCAAGTTGCATTTTATTTACAGGCAGTGTTGATTGACAACATCCTTTACGGCATAGCAACGCAGCAGTTGATTTTGGATCACTTACAGTACATTTATTTTTGCTTGGGGGGGCTAAGGTTTTTTCAGGGGGGGCTTAAGCCCCACCCCCAATCAATGGTTCCAAACTCAAACTGAAAAAAAGAGACTAAGTCAAAAGGCACAACAACTTGCCGACATACCTACAACTTACACCTTCAAACACTGTGAGGGAGCCTCCCCGACTTGTTTTGGGACTTGTCAGCCACATCTGACGCTGTAAAAAAAAAATAAAAAATTAACTCTGACCAAGAGGGCGCATTTCTATGTTCCACCCTGACCGACGGTGGCCTACTGCACTGTATTTTTTCACAGCAAATATATTTTTGTGCCAAGCAGTTAGAAAATCCATTCAGCATTCTATATTCTCTTATTGAATTTGTAAAATGGTGGAAATAGTTTCAAATCAAAATTTTAACTTATGTTGTGAAAAAAAGCAATTACTGCATGTTTTATTGTTTGAGAGAATCCAGTCTGTTGCGATCCTAATCTGCCTCGTGTAAATCAGATAAACTATGCAGTGTATATATTTTAAGTATGACTCCAAAATATCAGGAAAGGGGGTGGGGGCAGTCATTTCCAACAGCATCAGCGCACCAGGGCAGGATTTATTGCTGGAAGCTGGAGATTTGGCCAGAATTTACCTCCTGTTCATCTCTCCAAGAAAGCTGGAGAAAGTTATTCTTGCAGAGGCTGGCTGGCTTATGCGCGTTCTCTGAAACTGTGCCGTAAAGTTTTAGAGTGAAATGCTTGGTTTCTCATTTTTGACTAGGGAACTACCCAATATGCAGCGAGGGATTTATAGGCAACATGTCAAGAGAGGTTTCTTCATTTATGTTGATCGCACAGAGATTGAAATTCCCTTCCCAAATTAGATCTACTTGAAATGAATACAAAAAGAATGGACTTTATTGTGAATTAAGTATCTTAGCTGGACAGAGTATCTCTTATATTAATACTTTACTTGGGTTGGAACAAGAAAACCGATCTTTAACCTGAAATATTACAATGCTTTGGAGAGGATCACTGGATATTGTTAAGTTGATTGATACAAGATCCGGAATAATTGACTGCATGTGGTCAGGATACTTAAAATGAATACATTCTAAGTGTAATTGAAGACTGCTCAGCCAAAGTCAAACATCCTGATTTGTCTCTTATGGTGGGAATTCAACTGTTTTCATTTCATTCAATAAGAAAATGCACATTTTCAAGAAAGAAATCTCATACTCAAGTATATTGTGATTTTACAAATAAGATAAGTTTACAATTGAAGAGTTGAGATGCAAAACCCGCAAAGTCCACTCAACATCTTTTGTTTTAAATTTTTACTCAGCTTATTATGTAAATTATGTAAATCATGTTGACATATCGATGTAAAATTGGCTTTTGATTGTTGCATTTGCAGATCAGGCGAGAGAAATTAGTGCGTCTAATGAGAAGAACGTTTGGGTGTAATCAAACGAATTTTAGTGCGACAAAATATCTTTCTTATGGGAGGGCCATATGCAGCCCTCCTGCGCTGAATGTAACAATGTGACCTTTTCCATCTGAATGAACCATTTCATTCAAATAAAACCATCTGTTCTGCCCATTACTCACCTGAGAAAGATTGCTCCCTCGGCCTGGGATCTGTTCCGGCTCTCAATATTAGCTACTGTGTGAAACAGAAGAGCCTGCATACTGCACGCTCCATGATGCTAATCACTGATGTCAATTTCAGGTTGTCGCCTACATATTAGATTGTAGGAACCAGCATTTGATTTTGCGGACACCTCGTGTGACGAGCGTCAGTTGAAGCTCGTCAGTATTGCTTACCAGCTTAGTTTCCCGCCACTCGCACCAATCATTCTGTTATTAGTTCAGCCCTTTCATTTGGTTCACTTCTCACTTCACCTCACGATTAAATTCCTGCTTTGTTTAGTTTTCTTTTGTCAGTCAGACCCCTCACTTCCCTTTCTGTCCTCCGCTGCTGCGGTAGCAAGCAGAGCGGGGGGACATAGTATTCAGCTCTGTCTGTCCGTCACGTCCACCCGTCCTGCCGTCCGTCACGTCCCGTTTGTTCTGAACGCGATATCTCAAGAACAGTTTGACTAATTCCATTCATCTTCGGTGTCAAGGAGTATTGGTGTGATGCACCAACCCCAATTGATTTCCGTGACCTTGGCATTATTCTCATGGTCATTATGACCATTTGACCACTTAATAATACCTTGTCAGCATGATATCTCAAGAACGCTTTGACCGATTTTATTCATCTTTGGCTTCGACGTGTATTTGTGTCATATGCTGACCCCAGCCGATTTCTGTCATCTGGCAGGGGACAGAGCCACGTTTAGTGGCAACACTTGTTCTATGCTGGTCCGGGTCTCTCCCTTTTGGAGACTAAATTCTCTCTTTAGTGAGAGCTTGCATTAACTGGCATTTCTACATTTTCCTTTCTAAATGCATCTCTATCTTGGAGCTCACATATCTGCATCTCCTCACTATTATTATTACTATTTTGTAATTTGGTATCTCTCCCTTTCAGGAGCGATGAAACTTATCCATTTTGTATGACTCATTGCCATTGAGCACACAAGCACAAAGAACATTGTGTCATGGTTTGGGAGCTTTGAAAGCTGTTTGTTGGTCTCGTCCGGGACGATATTGTTTGCTCCCTATCGGATTTCTGGGCCAGCTGGCATTGATTGGGGGCGTGGCCCGGACTTTATTTAAGCTCCTAATTCGCCTCGCTCCCGTTGCTAGAGTGTCAGTTCTTCTTTGGCGCTTTAGCCGGTAAGGTCTCTTGAGAGATATTGTCAGGGACGTGGTTGCTTATCAGGTATAGTGTTAGTGAACATGGGAATCTTTGGTTTATTTCTCTTTTCTTTTGTTTCCCTCGAGCTCGCCTGTTTTCTACCTCGGATGGCGGCAGGTCCGTTGGTAGCGCGAGTCTCGTTATTTTTATCTGCTTTTAGTCTCTCAGCTCGCTGTGAGTGTTGCCTTTTTTTCTGACCGCTGCTCTGGGCGTCCACATCCAGTACCCATCACACATTGTGTACTTTGTGCAATGTCAAATAAACCAGTCATTTTGCCTGCTACTCTGTGCTTGGGGGTCTCCCTCTATTCCGGCGCATAACACCTCATCCTTCTTTATGTGGGAACTCTTTGGCTTCCCGTTGTCACTGCGATCAGTTGCTGATCGAATGACATCTGGCTAAGAATACCTGTTAATGTTCAAACTATATGATTGACCTGGTAGAGTAAATGGTAATCCGTTACAAACACAAACACAAAAAGGGTCTATTTGGGTCTTAATAGAGGCAAATTAGCTGTTATTGTACAATCCCAATTACAAAAAAGTTGGGATTCTGTGTAAATTGTAAATAAAAACAGAATGGAATGATTTGCAAATCTCATAAACCCACATTTTATTCACAATAGAACATAGACAACATATCAGATGTTGAAAGTGAGACATTTTACCATTTAATGAAAAGGATTGGCTCATTTTGAATTTGATGGCAGATGGTAAAATTTTCCTCCATTTTATAGTGAATAGTTAAAGCTGGCAGTGCTAATCCTCTCTGACCCTCACACTGGGAAGATAAATGTTGGGGTTGCAGTAAGTGAGAACAATATTGCAAACAGAATTATTCAAAAAATTAGGCTATAAAAACAAGGTGGATAAATCTGACATTTCCACAACTGTGGCTCATTACCTGAATGCAGCTATGCACGCAATTGCTCTCCCATCTCTCGGAGACTGTTCGGTGAGATCAGGTGACCGCCTGGAGCCCCATAAATCTCTGGTTAAGTTTCTCTTGGAGGTATTAGCATCAACACATCACATAAGGGAACACACTCTTATGTAGGGGCAGTGCAGGGAATTCAGCCTCCTTTGAGTTGAAAGTTGTGTTCTGTCAGGATTAGTCATGCGTAAATATTTATTCTGGTGTTGTGGATGTGGAGCCACAATTTGATGTGTGTACGGAGGGTCTCCCTGTTTGACCTCCCCCACGCTACACTACAGCTGTGGGCTTCAGAGGTTCTCGCACTGTCAACATTGTCGTTTTCATCAAATAAATGGAACCAAATTCCTAAAGGGGAGACATCTGGACCAGGCTCTAATCATAGAGTAACCATCACCAAAAAGGAATATGTGGGCTACTGGTGTCTCCTTTGAACCCTCGAATGCTGCTTCATCTCAACCACTGATGTTCATCCTGCTGGACATCACTTATCACAGGGTGAAGTTAAGAGTCAGGCTTGAATGATAATAATATCCTGTCCCATGTTTTCAGGGCAATTTAATTAAAAGCCGTGGAGTGTCTGATGTCTTTTCTACATTTTAGTTATGGCTACAGCCATTTGCTTACAGTCTTAGCCTTTGGCCTGCATTTCTCTTAAAATGAATCATATGTTTTGCCACTTAATACAAGGTAACTGAATATGATAAAATACTGGTTATAATTAGATGCTACCAGGGGCACTTCACCCTTCACATTTCAGTAATTTGCTAAGCCAAAACTAACTGCTCCAGGAACAAAGTACCTCCCTTTATTTGCAGAACATAGTCATGGGGGTGTCCCGTTTTACACTGCGCCCAGTCCTGGCTCACTTCACTAATTGTGCCGCTACTGATAACAGCTGCTGCATAAGGAAGTCAAAATCGTACAGAAGTTTCCTTGCTTAAGTTTGAGTTAATGCCTCCAAATTCACTGGATGACATTTCTTCCTCCAGATTACATACCAATGTTATTCCCACGTATTGGTCAGAGGGGGATGAATCCCGGGGCCTCTTAGTTTTATAGGTAAATATTTATTCGTAAAACTCATGTAGTGGCATGGCGCCTGCGCACTGGGAAAGGCGGGTAGAGCGGGACATTGGGAGGAAGCCGTATCTCCTGATTGGGTTCCTGGTGGGGCTTTCACCTTCGGAAGAAAAGCAGAATGGTGGGGAGAGGGAAGCTTATGGTGGAACGACGATGGTCGTTTATGGTCAAAGCTTATGTTTTTCTATAAAATGCATTAGGTGCCGACATAGAAAAAGCTGTTTTACTCAAAATGAGTAAAATGGATATATTGCGCTTTGGACACAAACTCTTCATTTGTTTACCTGTTCCCGAGCAATTTAAGGAAAACTAACTAATCTGAACTTAACTCAAAAATAAAGACCGTGAGCTCTTCATTAGAGTGGTGTGGTGGCTTTGGCCAGCTCGGTGTACTGCTGAAGCGACCTGTTAAAGGTAAGCCCTGCTTCTACTTCCAGTTTCCATTCTAGGCCTGCCTCCTTCTTATGAGGGCGAAATTCAGCTCATAGACTAACGTGACCACAGCAACATATGCCGAAGCGTGTGGGAGTCTGTCCCAAATTATGCAGGGAACATAGATTATAGAGCCAAATGAGTTTGTCCAAAAATATGGATCTCACAGAAGGCCAATACGTTTATGCCTCAGTTTCAATTCCTGTTTAGTTCCTACATTAGACTGAATAAAAACACAGAGGGGGCCTGGGCGAAATACAACACAACTAATATTGATTGTTATTAGTACTTGAATTTTCTTTTTGTATGAATCCAGAGCAGTTTGTACAGCATATTGTAATTATTTCTATTTCGGAAGTATAAAGCAACACAAATCAAATTTTCTATTAAGTCCACTCAAAAGATGATATTGTACGTCTGATGCTTCTCCATAAACAGTGGTGTCATTATTAATGTATGACATTTCCAGACAGAAGGCTTAGTGTTGGTAATAAATTCAAATATACTTTAAACAGGGATCTGTTACTGTTTTTATTGCTGTTAAGTATCCATTTCACAGTTAAATAAACATGTACTGCCAATGCAACTATGATATATTTCATAAGTAAGCATACGCAATGTTGCTGCATTCAGCTTTACATATACAACCAGAAAATAATGAGGTCACTGGAAAGAATAAAGATTCCACATCAGTGCTTAAGCCTGTTGGCTAATATGAAGACAGAAGAAATCTATGATATATTGATGCGCCTTGTCATTTTGCTCAGACTAGTATTGCTGATTAATTATAAAAGGAATTAATATCAGATACAGTATATCCCTACCCCTGATCTTATGCAACTGCGACTCCTCATCGCTTAAAGACTGCACGATTATGGTGAGCTGCTTCAGGGTGTAAACTTTTAAGTGTAACTCTAAACTTGGCACAGGACCTCATTTAATCAGAGTTGTTGATTTTCAGCCCCATTTTCAAAATAGTTGGTGATGCTGTGTTAACGTAAATAAAAACAGAATCATTATAACTGTCTATTTAATTCAAAGTAGTTCATAAACAACTCGTAATTTGCTGGAATTCCAAAATAGTTTTTTTTTTTTTTGAAAAATATTCTCATTTTAAATTTAGATTAATTGACACTCAGCCTGCATTTCACTTTGCTGGCCAGCCTCTATAGCCAGGTTCTTCCTGCATGTTTTCCCATCGAGGAGTTTTTCTTCATTGCTGTTAGAGGATTTTTGCTCTCCCAGAACCGGGTTTTTTTTTTTTTTTTTTTTTTTTAACCTAAAATATTATTTTGGAGATTTAGCCCAAGGGTTCATGAGACATTACTCTGGAAAGCGTCTTTGTCACATTCTTTCAGTAAAAAGCACTACACAAATAGAATTAAATTGAATGGATTGTTTGCACCACAGCATCAGTAAACTCTGCTTGGGCTTTTTAATATATTAAATCCCTTTCAGGAGTAATATGATCATGAGGTGACTAATGTTCCCGTCTGGACCTTCCCAACTGTCACGTCTGAGCCTCGTGCCAAAGGCAGGGAGGAGGACGAGTCTCTGGCACAGAAGTGGGTTTCGGTATATTCATCATGCCCACGCCGCGAGGCAGTGGACACAGACGTGGCAGGTCAGAAAAAAATAAAGGGGAACTGAGGTTCCGCAATGACAATGGGTAATATCTGCAGTGGCTATAAGACTATAGCTAAGCATCACTCAAGAAAAAGGAATTGAGGTTCCTGTTAAAACTTAAATCAAAAGGGCTGCGTTAAAGGTGGCAGTACTTAGAGTTAAAGTTAAACTCGTGAGGTTCGGATAAATTTGCGATACTTGCAGCACCGTTAGAGCATGGCACTACGAGACCTGACAAAAACATTCACAAATGAACTAGTATTCGTACATCTCTGCTACCACTCAGAGGAAACAACAAACAGATGTAAGTGATAATTGAATTATGAGCAATGAGAGATTTGGATATAGTAGACCAGTGCGCTGGATGGCAGAGGGCGTGTCCTTGCACCAAGTTGAGCTGTTAACTGATTGCAGTTGGTTTATAGATCACTGAATTTAGGGGGGACTGGAAAAAAAACATTTCAAAGGGCTTTGTGTTGATTCTTCTTCTTTGACCTGCTTTGAATGCCTTTTTTTTTCCTCCAAATTCCAAACCTTGTCACAATTTTGCAGCAATGCTTTGGAAATGTTTGTACTCTCCGATACCAACCATGACAACATTTCTCTTTCAGTTGTTTGTCTCTGCGACATGCGTTGTTGGTCACCAGATCTGCAGCCCCTGCAACTTGCGCAAGCGCAGCCTAGTGGGATTGTGTAATGCTGTTACAGTGCTAGTTAGTATCTGAACACTTGCTCATACAACATTTCACTCTCATCCTACTGCTTTCACTGCTATAGCAGCCTCCTCTATTCTGGGAAAGCAGTCCAGTCAATGTCAGGATATAGTTATGGGGATTTCCCTTTATTCCAGACAGTAAAGAGTGACTGAGGCCGCGGGGTTAATGTGGGAAATCAAGCCCGGTTCAAAGTGAGCTTTCCTCTGATACAAGCAGCACAAGATGGGGTTGAGGTCAGAGCTCTGTGTAGGTCAAATTCCTTTGAATCACTCTTCACATGCCATGTGCACACTGCAGCTCGCTCTGTGCATGCGGTGCTGCCATGAGGAAACTTCCCGCACTGATGGAAGCGCAGAATCATCTGGAATGTCATTCTGTAATACAGCATCAACATTTTCTCTCAGTGGAGTGAAGAGGCCTCCTCAGAACAACAAAAAAACAAGTGACGCATGCCTTTGGCTGCGTTTAGCCGTTCACACCATCAGCAGGCAACCTAAGCAGCGTTTTTCTGCTTGACTGGCCCGACTTTTACGCAGCTTCATGAAACGCTCACCTTATAAGGATACCTTATTTTTCACTCCATCCTCATTTTACGATTTGTTTTGAAATGATCGACCAGGAAAAGGTAAATTTACCAGAAAAAGTAACTCCCAAGATGTTGTGATTACATTGAAAGGATTAAATAACCGAATTGTTTACATCAAAGCCGACCAGTGTGCCCGTTAATTTTTTCTCTCTCGCTTTTCTTTTTTTGTTCCCGTATTTTCACAAAAGAGCAAGTTCAATTCAGTTTTTGTGCTTTCAGATTATGGAATATCCTGCCTCTGTAAATTACTGACACAGCGAAGGCAGCCAAGCTCCAACAGAGGCCCTGTCTATTACAGTTAGCTCTCAGTTGTGCTAGGTTCCTCTTATTGCTGTTATTCTTATTTTATCTTTCATCTTGTCAATATTTATCTTTGATTTTACATTTATGCCTTCCGATCCTTTCCAGTCTGGCACTTTCATATCCTTGCAGATGTAATGCCAGGGCGCAGAGAGGCGCCGTTTGTCAGGATAAGCCCTCCCAAATTACACAGGGGAGCACAGTTGATCCCCTTCAATGATTTAATAGGATGAATCATGATTATGGGTGATACATTCAGACCTAGAGCTCCACTGGTCAATCTTCAACAAATAAAATTTTTACTGAGAGCAAAATCAACATGAAGATTGAAATAACAAAAAAAAAAAATCAAGACAGTCTGGTCGGCCACGACTGCATGGGTGTAGCCCCCAAAAGCCCGCTTCTCCCCTTTGTAGCGCATTATGTAGCCAATCACCATGGCAGCCGAAATCGATTGGTGTCATAAGTGAAGTATAACGCATGTCCATACCAAATATGAAAGTAATTGGTCAAAGTAATCGGACCTGTACAGCGTCCACAAGGAAGTGTCTGCAGATGCGGAAGCGGCGGCAGTAGTGGAGACACAAGCATGAATCCATAGTACCCGCCCAACTTCGTCCGGAGAAATGATAACTCGATAGTGTCTGCTCTCTTCATTACAGTTAGTGGAGCCGGATCCATGAGGGGTGCACGTTCTGTCTGTTAATGCAGGTTCCCTCTCGGTACTGCAGTTTCCTCTCGCTGTCTGATTACATGCAAGTTAGACCAAGCGGAAACCTTTAAGTACCCGTAGGTATGAATTGTCAGTATTTGACCTTTTGTTTTTGTAATTTTTCTGTTTATTGCATAATTTTCTGCATATTTTTAGTGTCATCATCGTTATTTCAGCTGTTGTATTTATTTTCCTGTTGTAATTTCCATTCCTTGCTCTGGACACACATGCTTTTACTATGCCCCTCACTCCTGCACTCGACATCCACATTCTGTTCGTTAATTACTTTCCATTAGTTAACTCGTTTCTGGCCACACCCCTAGTCATGTTGTTTAGCTCTCGCACACCTGTAATCACTCCCTCACTACCTTTTTTGTTATCTTCACCCATTTATATAACCTGTTTGCCTTTGTTCTTGATGAGTCCCCCCAGGACATCACCGAGAGCCTTGTATTGTCTATTGAACAGTCTGTTTGATTTTGGTTTGCTTAATAGTTTTCGCCTGATCCCCTGTGTACTGTGATATTCTGGTTTTTGACTTCGACTAGCATCGTGGATTCATGATTCTGTACTCCGACTGTTTGGCTTCTGACCTGTGGACTGTACTCTGAATTTCAAACCCAAAACCAGTGAAGTTGGCACGTTGTGTAAATCGTACATAAAAACAGAATACAATGATTTGCAAATCCTTTTCAACCTATATTCAATGGAATACACTGCAAAGACAAGTTACTTAATGACCGAACAGGTAAACTTTGTAATTTTTTGCAAATATTAGCTCATTTGGAATTTGATGCCTGCAACAAGCTGGCACAAGTGGCAAAAAGACTGAGGGAGTTGAGGAATGCTCATCAAACACAACATCCCACAGGTGAACGGGCTAATTGGGAACAGGTGGGTGCCATGATTGGGGATAAAAGCTGCTTCCCTGAAATGCTCAGTCATTCACAAACAAGGATGGGGCGAGGGTCACCACTTAGTGAACAAATGAGTGAGCTGATTGTCGAACAGTTTAAAAACAATATTCCTTAACGAGCTATTTCAAGAAATTTTAGGATTTCATCATCTACAGTCCGTAATAGTCAAAAGGTTCAGAGAATCTGGGGAAATCACTGCACGTAAGCGACCACGCCGAAAATCAACATTGAATGCCCGTGACCTTCGATCCCTCAGGCGGTACTGCATTAAAAATCGACATCAGCGTGTAAAGGACATCACCACATGGGCTCAGGAACACTTCAGAAAACCACTGTCAGTTACTACAGTTCGTCGCTACCTCTGCAAGTGCAAGTTAAAACTCTACAATGCAAAGCGAAAGCCATTTATCAACAGCACCCAGAAACGCCGCCGGCTTCGCTGGGCCCAAGCTCATCTAAGATGGACTGATGCAAAGTGGAAAAGTGTTCTGTGGTCTGACGAGTTCACATTTCAAATTGTTTTTGGAAACTGTGGACATCGTGTCCTCCGGACCAAAGAGGAAAAGAACCATCCGGAGTGTTATAGGCGCAAAGTTCAAAAGCCAGCATCTGTGATGGTATGGAGGTGTATTAGTGCCCAAGGCATGGGCAACTTACACATATGTGAAGGCACCATTAATGCTGAAAGGTACATACAGGTTATGGAGCAACATATGTTGCCATCCAAGCAACGTCTTTTTCATGGACGCCCCTGCTTATTTCAGCAAGACAATGCCAAGCCACATTCTGCACGTGTTACAACAGCATGGCTCCGTAGTAAAAAAATGCGGGTACTAGACTGGCCTGCCTGTAGTCCAGACCTGTCTCCCATTGAAAATGTGTGGCGCATTATGAAGCGTAAAATACGACAACGGAGACCCCGGACTGTTGAACAACTTAAGCTGTACATCAAGCAAGAATGGGAAAGAGTTCCACCTGAAAAGCTTCAAAAATTGGTCTCCTCAATTCCCAAATGTTTACTGAGTGTTGTTAAAAGGAAAGGCGATGTAACACAGTGGTAAAAAGGCCCCTGTGCCAACTTTTTTGCAGTGTGCTGCTTCCTTTAAATTCTAAGTTAATGATTATTTGCAAAAAAAAAAAAAAGTTTCTCAGTTTGAACATTAAACATCTTGTCTTTGCAGTGTATTCAATTGAATATAAGTTGAAAGGGATTTGCAAATCATTGTGTTCTGTTTTTATCTACGATTTACATAACGTGCCAACTTCACTGGTTTTGGGTTTTGTAAATTAGGATGACCCTTCTTGTGCTGCATGTCTTGTGATTGGCCTATAACTGGATTGTATGACTTTAAATAAGCACTCTAGTAGAACCGGTAAAGCCACCAAACACGATGCGAAATTTCTGCTGGCTTTATTTGTCGGTGTTTGACCGCAAGACCATTTTTACTGTTTTGCTTTGAAGAAATCCTGCCCTATATGCGCGAAGATCCCATTCATTTCTATCGGAGAACAACCTGCCAGAGGATTGACACGCGAATTCACTCCACCAACCAATAGCAATGCTAGTTTAACCGGGGCGGTACTCCCCAAAAATCTTCAACCAGATGGCGACGCAAATGTCGCTATGCGAACGTCACAAACATTTTACTTTATGAATATAGTGCCGGCTTCTAAATAAAGATATGTGCAAAACTGATTATGTTTTCACGTCTGATGTTGATCTGGACCGATATTTTGTTGTGAAACTGAAATCCATAGGTTATTTGACACAGCTAGCTCTGTTGAAACGCAGCATTAAACTGATTGTTGGTGCCGAAGTCTGATCCCTGTCATGAATGGAGAGTGAATCCATTGATTGGCCAACTGTCCAAGGTGTGTTCCTGCCTCCTGCCCACTGCATGCTGCGAAAGGCTCCAGCATCTGCTCCCCATCAAACCAGGAGTAAGTGGATTTGCTAACGAATGGACAGACGGACAATATAAAGCTTATAGAAACTCAAAGATTCGTCATGCATGATACGTCATGCATGGCCAAACATAGATAAATAGATAGATAAACATGAACCAATCAGACATTAATCTGCATCATGTCTTTTAGCCCTTAGAGTGCTGAAATACATTTTCAAAAAAATTATGAATTAAATTATCTTGTGCGGTTGAAAATCTATCATGTGGCGACTTGTTTAAAAGAGCTCACTTGCGGGAGCTCTTTTAAACAAGTCGCCACATGATAGTTTTTCAACTGCTTTGAATTTCATATCTTACATCAGTGAGCAGCACTTTGTATTTTGTGCTCTAAGGGTTAAGACAAAACACACCTTATGAATGAATACTGTTACCAAGGTTGTAATAAACTAACTCCAAATTGAAAGATGCTGTCTTGGTTTCAGGAGTCTATTTCATGGTGGTCATGAATTAATACACCAGTGACATTTAGATGCTGTCAGCAAAAAAATAAAAAGCCTTCATGAATTTTATAAACTGTGGCACTTGATCCCTTAAGAGGGAAAAGATGTTTCCACCATTTTTCCCAATAGAAAACAAAAAAAATGAAGGATGAGTCATCTCAGATGAAACATATTTACTGGTGATACTCTTTGCTCCATTGAACATCTCCTTGTGAAAGATTTTGTGGAAAACATGTTCCACTTGTTAACATTCTCAGATTCACTCCACACTTGCAATCCCTCCTTGTGCTGGACTTACTATAAATATTTGAGTGTAACTGTTGACATAAAGATAACACTGACAAATGGAGTTAACATTTAGGTTGCAGAATATTGCCCCAGCATCGTGGAGGGCAAGGATAGATGTCCACACAAGCGCTTTTATAGCAGCTAGAGTTTGTTTAGTCGATATTTATTGTCGCTTTATGTGGCTTGATTCTTTTTAGATTAATTTTAATACATCCTAGTCAGGCACAGTTTTTTAAAATTGTAATTCATTATATCAGTGCGAAAGCTACAGCATGAGTCTTTGGTATTATGCATTTGGATTGGAAGAACTCTGATACTCAGTCTCAAGATGAAAGGCAATTCCAATTATTTTTAAGCAATGGTGGAGTTGAACATTATTCCTCTGGCAGTAACGCATAAGCCATTGTGATAGCAAGATGAAAACAATTATGCTCTTTACTGATTTTGCTGGAAGTGCAATTCAAGCTAAAGGTATCATTGATGGAGCAAGACAGGCTCATTCGGAAAGTCATGGGTGAAAGCCAAGGATTGAAGATTACAGGATTTTCTCCATTAACTTTGGCCTCCTGTGCAAGGTAACCAAGCCAAATGATTCAGTAGACTTGTTTGTTCCATCCACTTTATGCATTACAAAGACATAGAGCGAGGAAATTACGGAATCACCATGCAGCAACTTTCGGCAGCACGTACTGTATGTTTTGAAAGTGAGTACAAATGGGTGCAAGCACATTATTTGATATTAAGGGGTTTCACTCAAGACATCCCCAGTCTCACGCAAATGCAAAACTTGCAAACATCCGTACGTAGCAATCAAACATCAGAGGTCACTGAAGCGCACACATGCCTTACTCATGAAAAAGTACTGATACTCATGTAAACAACAGCCAGATAACCTCTGGGTTTTCATGACCCTGTTGGTCAGTGACATCAGGAAAAATATGAAAATTGTGAGCTTTTTTATAGCCAAACTTGTCTGTCTTCATTAGGACAAAGGTGTACGCACAGCTGGCTGCATTTGTGAATCTTCGCCTCTGATGAAAGGTTATCCATGACAGAAACTTATCGCGAAAATTATGCATTATGTTGGTCTCATAGGACTAGTTGTTTGTGTAATGAACAACCAATAGCTAATATCAATGAGTCACTTCTTAGACCGCGCAACATCAAAAAAAAAAGACTTGAGTTTGGCAAGATATTTAATGATCAGACACAAAAAAAAGCCTTTTGGACCAATGAATCAAAATTTGAAATTTTCTCATCCAAACGAAGAGCTTATGTGCACCGTAGTGTTGAGAGAACATTTCAAAAATCAAAGTCACTCTATTGTTAACTCCTGGATGAGCCATTTGGGAATCTTCCTGCCCGTGGTCCTGCTAACGGCAGATTGATTGATTGATTGATTGATTGGTTAGTGAGTGACGCTGGAGTCTCATCACAACACTCTTTCCTAAGCTTTGCTTATCCAGCTTTGCTTATCTGGAAGTGATGACTGTTTAAGCCCTTCAGCAAAACTTTGAGTTGGTATTATTATGGTTGGGGTTCAGTCTGCTCAAAAGGAGTCAGTGATCTCATAAAAATCGACAGAATCATCGATCAAAAGAAGAATCACAGCATGCTTGGAGGCAGGCATAGCCATTTGGAAAGAGACTGACTGGTCGGGAATTTTATTTTCAACAAGATAATGACTCCAAACACACTACTAAGTCGTGCAAAAATTCTCAGTCGGAATGAAACATTTGGTGACATGCAGGTTTTTACATGGCCTGATCAAAGTCCAAACCTTAATCCGACTGAACAAATCTGGGATTTTCATCATACCAAAATACACAAATCTGTTGTAGCATTGAAAGAATTTCTTTGGTATGAACTTCAAACCATATGGAATGGTTTAGCGAGTGAGGACAAATATGGGAACTCTATTCCTGAAAGATTAATTGCTGTAATCAAAGCAAAGGGTGTCCACATCAGGTATTGACCTAGGGAGGGAGCCAGGTTAAGCAATGATCGTGTGTGTGTGTGTGTGTGTGTGTGCGCGCGTGTGTGCGTGTGTGTGTGTGTGTGTGTGTGTTTCTGTCACACTGTCAGCCCGTGGCCATTACCTAGCCCCCCCCTAGGGGGAGCCAGGTTAAGCAATGATCATGTTACAAGGAGAATTAGCTAGCTAGCTAGCTGCCCGGGATAAACTACGCCATGCCACAGGGACCAGCGCATTGTTCGTCTGTCCTCGTATTAAAATGGAGGCCGCTGCGGCTCGTAGGCCTATTTGCTTGATGCCTGAGGAGCCTGGATTGTCGTGTATTATATTGTTTTCTATGTCTGCTTAGGTCATTTTTGTATTAGTTTTGCAAAATGAACATTACGTAGAATTTCTGTGAACGTTTGTGCTGTATGTAATTATTTCATTATAAGTGTGTAGCTAGCATGCTAGCTAGCTACATGGAGCTTCGTTTTGTGACACGGACCCCTGCGAACCATAATCGCGATGCATTTTCATAAAACAGTATGCTAGTTTGCATTAAATAATTGTTTCCTAATTGTATGAGTTTTGTTGGTTGTGATGTTACGATTGAATTTGTGCTTTTATTTCTATTTGCGTTGCATTATTTCGCATACATTCGCTGCATACTGCCCGTTTTTCGACAAAGTGATCGCGTTGACACGGATCTTGCATGGAATTGCACATAGCACACGGGGTCCGCTTTCCAGCCAGCTGGGCTTGCTGAAATCACTGATTTTTTCTTTTTTTTTTAAGATAGTATAACGTGTTCTATCGTCTTCTGTGTCTAGTTAGCATTTTGTTTTACCTAGCTGGACACAGCTAAGCATTTTTGTGGTCATTTGTGCAGTTTGAATAAATTTGAAATCATTGTCTTTGAACATAGTTTGCCACGCAATCCACAAATGCAAGTTACAGCTGTACCATGCAAAGAGGAAGCCATATGTGTATACAATCCAGAAATGCCGCCGTCTTCTCTGGGTCAAAGCTCATTGAAAATTGACTGAGGCAGAAAGGAAAAATGTTCTGTGGTCAGATTAATCAAAATTTGAAATTCTTTTTGGAGAGCATGGACACCGTATCGTGCAGTCGAAAGAGGAGAGGGACCATCCAGCTTGTTATCAGCGCTTACTTCAAAAGCTTGCTTGAAAATGTTTCGTTAAAAGGTGCTCAGGGCAGAACACAAGACAATGCATCAACAGAGTCAGGAAAGAGGACATGTAAAATTGGCTCATAATAATAATAATAATAAAACTGAGTGAACATAAAGAGTTAATTATGAAACACCCTGGAGCAACCATATAGGCCGATAAAAAAGGACCCATATCACAGTGAGAAATATCGGCTGCCTGGACCCCAGCCTGGTGTTGCAGACCTAATTTGTCATTTTATTCTGAAAAAGAAAAAAAACACACACAGTAATCATGTTTGCTGACCGTGCGCTTTGGCACTTTCTCTTGAGTTTATTAAGAAAAAAAAACAAGGACCCAGCACCCCAAAATACATTACAGCACACATTTCAGTATTTTGCAAATGTTACGGTCTCCTGTGGTCTAACAGCACAGCTCATGTTCACATACACAAACAGAAACATTCAGTTAAACTTATTTTCCAGGGAGCATTATCGCTTAAACAGTTAGTGTCACCATCCTGAGGGACAGCCGTAAGCTGCCTCCACTCGGGCAAACTATACTGAGTACTTCAGGGTCCTGATAACTCCGACAAAATGCTGTAGCCTACTGTAGTCATACAAGTTTTAAAATGAAGAACTCATTTTTGGTGGGAAATGACTGGACCTTGTCTAATCGTTCTCTGATCTACCAGAGCATATTTTCTGAGTGAGTTGGCCAACGTAACCAACTGTCCACAATAACAGCACACACCATGCAACTCCGTAAACTTATAACATAAAATGCTACTTGGATTTTGGACGATATATATATCTGATTTCACACATTTGTAGTGTATTTGTACCTTTGCATAAACCTTACCCATTTTAGATCATATCTCAGGATTGTTGATCGAAGCGAAAGTGAGTGAGTCCAGGTAGGCTCGGAGGAATTTCCTTCCATGGAATGCAGGCATGCAAAGACACCATGGGATTGGAATTGACATTGAGATCAGAAGGAAGCTGCAGCTGCACTGTAACATGAGGCTACAAATAAACTCAATGACCACTTTCTTCAGTAGTCTATATCTATATACAGTATATGCATAACTTCCTGACTTTTCTGACAGCTCCAGAATATCAACCAGACGAGGCACAGTTTACTATGAGGGAGAATATTGCATAATCCTGTTCCATCAAAGGATAGCCATTAGATTTCCTTTTGGCTGAAGAGCTTACAAAGAGGAATGACTTCTAAGAAGTTCTTCCTTGACCAGACATTTATAACATGGCATAATCAATTCAGTACATCCAACACTTGCTTTAATTCCAAACCTGGAATGGAAAGGTAGGTGAGTTATGAACCCTGTTAAACGGGAACAGACATTTGAGACTATTACAAATCAATAGCCAAATTGCCGTAGCAGGAGGCTACAGGCTTGCAAATACATTCAACTACATTACAGCAATTTCTTTCCTTTCTGACTCCTCTCCTGCGCCAACCAGACAAGGTAACCCTATAGTTAAACTATTTACCACCTGCTTAACCCCTTTCTGCAGACGTAGACGCCCGCATCTGTAGACCTGCAAATTGGAAGCACGCTGTTACTGTACTCGATCACTCAATGGCACCCCCGGATCAGTTATTGAATGTTCACAAGCAAGCAGACCTCCAACGCTTTTCTGAATATATGGAAGTTCACTTCACGCCCGGTTTTTCAAGAGCTGCATGAATTAAACTCCTCAGCTAAGCCTGATGTGCAAACTGGTCAGTATCCTTGCCTATAGTATCGATCCAGCAGTTTAAAAAAACGATATCTTGACACAGAAAAAATCGTTTTCCTCTGTAGCAACCAGATAAGCCACAGTGAGCCAACAGTATTCCAAGTAATGGTTCAGAAAAATCAGTTTTCTGAGGCAAAAAAATCGACACGGTATTGATTCTCTCACATTCTACTGTTAATTACAGTCGTCACATACAAAAAAAATCGTAGTTCCCTACCGTGGATTTACGCGCAGATCCATTCATTGACAAATTCAGCGCTTCCTTATATCCACCCGAGTACTGGCGTTGATAGCCAATCACTCAACCATACACTCAAGCTCTTCTGCGTAATTGGATATTCAATGAATTGAATTCATGAATTGAATTCATGCCCTGTGAAGCTACCCTGGTAAAAATGTATTGATTGGCTCGTTTCTTGTCCAATTCCCGAGTGTTTAAACATTTTAGAGTAAGTGAAACTAATTGATTGGACAAACAGAGAGCATACAAACCTATGCATATCAGCAGGCTCGGTTGTATCCTGTCTACGTTATGCACATTACGCGGTTAAAATAGACGCGATTTATAGAAAACGCGTTCGCAAAACTGGCCTTGAAGTGTCCAGTTACATTTACAGGATTTAAATGAGATAAGGATATGGTCAATTGGAATTATTTAGAATGAAACAGGACCGGAGGGTTCCTGCTATTGGATCGGTCTCTGGAGAAGGGATTCATGAGAAAGGTGAGGCTGCTACTTTGTTATTTGTTGTTGTTGTTGTTGTTTTTGGAATGTATACGTACTCAACAAAGTCGAATGTCGAGGTTTTTTTCCTGTTTAAAACGCGAACTGCCCGTGCATTTGGATGGACCCCCTGGTACGTTCATTGCACGTTTCTTTTGAATCCAGGGAGGCAATGGATTGTTCCCTGAAAGTGGAGTGTCTGTTCTGTTAAAATAAGGTATATTTCAGAATTCAGATATTACTGAGTTAGTGAGTTGCACTTGTTCCTTATAAGTAATGAAATGAGTTTGTGAGCTTAGAAGAGGGGACTGGTAGCTTCCATTACAGGGTGAATGTTCTAACCGTTTAATAAGAAGTTTATTTAATGCGTGTTTGTGCTGGCTTGGGGCACTTTGAAGTAAAATGGCCAAAACTCTAAACTTTATTATGGAGAAAAGGCATGTTTTGTGTTTGGAGTGGTTACTGGTGACCATTGATATTCAACTGCCCTGAGATTGATAAATTCATACTAAACTCAACCAGAAAATCATTTGTTCTTATTAAATTTCATGCCTTAAAACTTTATTTGTGTTATATACATGATTTTTTTATGATTTGACAGGACTTCATTTTGAGACTTCGGGGAGACACTTGGGTAGCTGTATAATTTGGCTAAAAGCATGTAGGTAATCTAGAATGTAATGTTGAAGATGAATTGTACTTGTGGTCAAGGAGTTTATGATCCCAGAAATGTATAGTTTTAAGCCCCAGCAGTTTTTCAATCCTCAGAATTATTTTTTTTGCGATTTCAATGGTGAATTCTCATGAAGATTTTTTATGTTTGCAGCTCATTTTCTCTACCATAATCATGAAAATTAACTGAAATACTATGTAATTCTAAATGCTGTAAGTGTCTTTTCAGAATTGAGCCACATTTTTCCTCTTTATGAAGCTTAAATCTTGAATTATACAGCATTAAAGTGGGTAACCCAAAAATAGCCAAATTTGGCTTCTGCACAAAGGGGTTAATAATGCAGTGACAAAATCATTGCCTAAGTGCATTCTATCAGCTTGTTTTCATTTTATTTTAGCTAGCTACCTATCTTTTCAAGCAAAGTGGCCTGTTACAATTTTCCCTGAACCAGACAGGCAACTATCTGCTTAATACAGGCAAACTGTTTTAATTCTAAAATCAAAAGTGTAACGATCAAAGAACAATGTTAAAACATAACAGCCAGTTGAGGAGATTGCAATGCATCTGCCAAATACATTTCTGTTAATAAAAAACTCATAAATTCACTACGTCAGTGTATACAACCCCGATTCTAACACATTTGGGAAAGTAATGGAAAATGCAGATGTAAAATCAGAAAGGGGAGATTTTAAAACTCCAGTGAAAAGTCCGTGCTGATTCCTACCCACGTGCTGTCTTCGTTTCCAATGACACCCAGCTCTGGCACCCTTTTTGGGAACCGAACAAATTTTGTTCCATTTAGTTTTTTCATCCAGTTAAATAAATTTTGGCTCAACAACCAAACAGTGACGTTCAAATAATGTCTGGGATGAAGAAAAAACTAAGTAAAATGCATGTAAGTCAATCAGTAGAGTATCAGTATGAGCTAAGTATTCTGCCAGCTAACATCCCATCTACTTTGTGGAAATAGGCTTAAATGCTGTAGTAACTGGATAAACTCTATCCCCTTGATTTTTTTCCCCTTGATCGCGGTTAACTTGGCTAAACAGTGTATAAACAGGTGATGATCGAGTGGACAAATTTAGGCCCGAATTCAGAGAGAGAGATCAGATCAGCTGCTGTTTATCCAACGTACATGGTTAGTCACACCTGTCTAAGTGACAAAAGAAATTCGATTAGTCCCAAGGGACGCTTGTTTATCTTGTGTACGAGCTACCAATTCTCTGTTGGCTTGCTTGTGTGGCTGTACGTATGACCATGGATCTCTTGCACATAATTGAAATAACCCAGGAAGAGATGGCCGACCAAAGGCAAGGTGCCGAATTGAGGGTTTTCAAAGACAGGACGAATCCTTTAGAAGAGTATAGCGATATAGAATTTCCAATGAATCATACCTTTATATTCTAGACCTAATCGAAGCAGACATTGACCATCCCACAAGACGAAACCATGCCCTTCTTCCAGTCCACCAACCATGAATTGCCCTGCGCTTTGATGCATGTGGTGCATTCCAGATGGTTGTTGGTGACACGTGTGGTGTATCACAGGCTACCTGCTGTCGAGTAGTTTGTCGTCTTACCGAGGCGATATGTGCCAGGAAAACCACTTCATACATGCAGAGTGTCACATGACACCACTACACATCGGCTAAGCGGGGACTTGTACGCGGATGGGTTGTTGTGATTCTGCCCTTTCGCGTGTTGTCCCGAGCTTATTTGCTTATTTCCAGATCTCAGTTCAGCCGTCTGACAATCCGCTCCCAATCTGTCTCCAGTGACTGCCTTCAATATGCCTGCGTCTTGTCGTCCAATCACGTTTCCTCTTTCGGTTTGGGCTTTGGTATTTCATTCATTGCTTCCAGCTGTGTTTAACTCCGGGTCTCGAGAAACTCTGAGTGAAGGCGCTCTCTGATAGGATATTACTAACCCATACTAACCAGCCCTTATTTAAGGGTGATTGTAAATAATTCATCCCGTAGTATTAACCTTGATTAACTCATTTAGCGAGCGTGTGCGTTTCTGGCTTTTGTATTTTCAGTCTGAGCTGTATCTGTTTAACTGCATTTAAAACCCTGTGCTTTCCCTTGCTTTTCTTATGGTGCTTTTTCCTCGTCACGTTTAGATTGCCTTAATCTAAACTGTCTCGCTTGATTGCTCGTCTCAGCGTCTTGTCTCGAGTCATTATTGTTAACCCGGTCCTCGTGTGATTGTTTATTTATCCCATGTGTTTCTGTTTCAGTCCGAGATTGCTTTCTGAGTCCCCGCCTACTCTCGTGGCTATTTATGTGGCAGTATTGGAATGGATTGTCAGACGGATCCTCCGTATTGTCTCGGTGCTACATAGTGAAGTCTCAGCTCCTCGTGCCTTCCGAGTTTTTCACATGTATGTTTCCCGAGTCTCGTTTGCTGCGCCCGAGTCTTGTCTGCCCCGTGTTTAAGTCTCCCAGTGTATCCGTCAGTTTAGTTAGGTTCAGTTTTTGTTTTCTTAGTTTATCCTCACTTGGAGAGTGTACTTCTGTTTCCCCCTGCCTTTGGCAGTGTACTTTAGTTTTCCCATTTGTACAGTGCTTGAGCACGGTGTTTTATTTCTGGCGTGTCTGCCAACCCTTTCTCCAAGTGCTTTTTGTGTTTAATAAACACTTCTGCTTCCTGCATCTGGTGTTCCCCGGACCTCTTCTTACATGGGTAAACTCCCAATTATGTTCTACCTGAATTGCGCTTGTCACAGGAGTTTATCCACATGCGTACTTCTCTGTTTTAGCCACCGTACAGTAGTTGTACATGACTAAAATAATCGGGTGATCACCACTCTTTATGAATTTGGGCATATGTGTTTGTATGTGCGTGAGTGCGTCTAATCTCGATCTTTAAGAACAAAAGGGAATTTCCATTTTCTTTTGGAAGGTGTTGTCTAATTTCTGCATTTTCAGGAAAACCCAGCATGTACATGCAAATATATGTACGCTTACAGGTCGAAATGCGCACTGAAAATACATCTATTTTTATGATTTTTGAAGATTCTTAAGATATGAGCGAGGAAACAGCCTGATATTTTAGGTTTGCACAAGCGCAGAACCACGAGGTAGCATATTTTGATTGGTAGCAAAATTTGTCAGAACACAGGCGCTCGCCTAGACGATTGCCTAGGCAGAAATCCATCCCTTTATTGGCAACAAGTAGTCCTGGCTTGTTCTGAATGGTTTTCCTTTAATAAAACTTTTTCCAATTTAAGAATAATCAAGTGGCAATTGAAGACACGGCATCTCTCCACCTATGCGATCTAACAGCGGCTAATGGGCTACATTCAGTTCTGAAAAATAATTAATTATAATTAGGTCTATGCACTGGCACTCAGCGCCGAAACTTTTTTTCTAGCGAGAGCGGCATTTCCTCTCACTGGAAAAAAAATGACCATTGCTGAGTGCCAGTGCATAGACCTATTTATAATTTAATTATTTTTAATTTAATTATAATTGCCACTTGATTATTCTTGAATTGGAAAACGTATTAATAAAGGAAAATCATCAAGAATTAGTCAGGACTAATTGTAGTCAATAAAGGGATGGATATTTTCCCCCAAATTTTCAGGTCTAACGCTGGCCCTGAAGCAGAGACCACAGTTCTTGTGACCACAGGGGAGTACACTGTGGCAAACTGTACAATTCAAACTCCCCTTTTCATCCTGGAGAATCTTCCTACTCTCCCACTGATTGAAGCATTAGACGTGCAACTGAAGCGCAACAAAAGTTGACTGAGATATGCTAAGTTCTTGCCAGTCTCAACAAAAGTTTTGGCCTGGATAGAATACCTGCAGACCCTATCCATTTTTCTGAACCCCTTAGTTCCAAAGCATGTGCATGCTCTTGCTCATTGAAAAGGTCTGAGCATGTGCATTTCTTTCTCAGGACTGAAGTGCAGACACCGTTATATCTGTCAGCCTGGTCAAAAGCGACAGAACTGTCTGCAGAAGCAACTATGGATGCCATGTTATCTTAGCAACTGGAAAAACCTGCAATGCAAGCCTAGTGAACCAAGCATACAAAGCATCTAACTTAAAACTCAGGTATCTACTTGCCAGTAACAGTTTACTTGGCTGTCGATATAAATGGCAGTTTTCCTGGGTGTCCACATGAGTAGCAGTTAACCAGGCTGTTGGCATATGGCTCATTTGTGGTACGGTCTGGAGACCTGCAGGTAGCTTTGGCGTATTGAGCTGTTTAACTTCAGATACCTTCAACATATACTGAAAGATTAATACCCTCGGCATTGAACGGACTGTAGGACAACTTCTGTTTTTCGGGTATGTAATAAAAATGATTGATTACTGACTTCCACGCAAAATTTTCTATGGCCAATTCCAAACAGTGGCCAGTTATCACAGTTGCTGAACATGCTTCTTCAGGGTCCAGCTGAAAACCACACTGTGTAATTGTGACATAGGCCTAGAGTTTGAATCTGTGGCAGCTCAGCCTGAGCTGTGGCAGACAAGCTGCAACCTTTTCCATCCTGTGGAGCTACACATGACCCAGCTGCAGCCCAGAAGGCATGGAGCAGAGAGGCAGCCCTCCCTGCCCCCAAACAACCACTATACCTCCTACTTTCTCTCATCCTTCACCAAGACAAGTTCCTGAACCCTGTTTTGAATTTGCTTTTCCCGACTGCTGCAGGACTCGTGGGATTGGATAACCTGAGCAGGGTGGTCTATAGCCCCTACCTTGGAAGCACTTGCTTCCTGGTTCACTGTCTCAACTAATGTATCTGAATGTGATAAATCAAAAATAAATTTTTAAAAAATCCCTCTGGTATAATGTTAGTTTGCGTACGTCACAGTTACCGTTCCCATGCTTTCATGTATCCAGTCCATAACTGAAAAGCTAAAACAAATAGGATAATGGGCTGAGAGATGCACACCTATATGTTTTGCATCTTTATTAAATCATTTGCACAGAGGTACCTGAGGTACCATATGGACTGGATAAAATTGGATAATTATCAACAGTAACGGAGAGAGAGTTTTCCTTAATATCTTTCCGAAGTTGCCGTAGCTTTGATTGATTTTTGAAAGGGGCTGAGCTACCGGTGACTTCTGAATGCTTGGCGTCCATTTCACGGTATTCTATATCAGGATATAACTGAATTGCTTCACACAGGCCAGCTGAGATGTTATGGTGTTAATAAAAACATCATCAGACATCAAATCGCTTGCTGTCTTTTCATTGGTCTTTCCTGCAACATATGCTCAGCAATCACATATGCGACACAGCTGAGGAACAGACAATATTTCCCCAAGGACATAATTCAGGACGGGCTCTTGAGAGTGGAGGAACACTGATTACATAAGTACAAGCAGATGTGCATGTAATCTTTCCCAATAACTGTAGGGGTAGATGTGGGACTTATTCAAAGTTCCACAGTATTAGGATACTCGCATGCTGCGTGTGGAATTGCATACTTGTTTACCAATCTGACGCAACCCCATCTAAATGAGGTGCAAGTGCCATTTCCTACTCTTGGAATTTAAAGGTCTCTGATCACCAGGGTCTCGACGGGACCTCAACACTGACCATGTTGCATTGCCACGATGACAGTTTTGGCTGGGCACCTTCAAAGTGCTTGGCCCATGTAATACGTCACCTGGGTATCTTTGTGTGGGTGATATACTGTGCTATAACATCTATTTTTGGCCACAATCAGTAATCAGTTTGCTAGAAGAGTGTGATTCCTGACCTCAACAATAGAATCAGACTGTGACTTCAAATTGTCCATCACCAAAATATACAGTGAATGTGATGTCAGTCCCATGAGATCCAGTTGAAAAAATTGACCATTCAATTTTGAGCATTTCATTTACTATTTTCGAAGCAAAATGTGCAAGAATTGAACAGGGTTACAAAGAAAGTTTTTTTAAGCGCACAACTGCACGACCCACAGTTGGTCTACAACAGTAGTGTTCGACCCTGTTTCTGGAAAGCTACTTCACTGATGGTTTTTGACCCAAATTTATCACACCTGATTTGGTCAATTAGCAGCTCTGCAAGATTTCTAACTGGAAATGAGATGTGCTTTTATTCAGTTGGAATGAAAACCTTCAGAACAGTAGCTCTCTAAGCACAAGGTTGGAGACCACTGGTATCCTGACGAAGATCACTTTGTGATCGAAACGTTGACGACAGAATAAATATTTTGGGGAGCATTGTCTTTGTGTGCTGTTATGGCCCCAATTTCTTATTACAATCTACAACACAACAGCAACAGCAAGGGATGACAGACACAGTTTTAAAAACTTAAAACACATTTAATTTTTAAACAAAGACAAAGACTAATAACAACTAACTAACTGACCAAGATTGATTAGTAAAAAAAAACAGAAATATTTACAGTCCCTTTGTTTGTTGGGGTGGCTTGGTGATGTCCTGGGTAAGGAAAATGCTCAAACACAGGCAAAAATCCACAAAAGAAATTTCACAGGTCTTGAACAGAAATGACAGGTCTGGTCGCATGTATCCTTCTTCTTGCAATTTCTCCTACTACTTTACTGTCTCAATTCTTTTCTTTATATACTCTTTTGCAGACCCCACCCACATTTAGACCTCTTTTTTTTAATTTTCTGAGACTTGCCCCAGACATGTCCAGGACATGTCTAAACATGACTCCAGTCTGAGCTTAACAAAAAAAAGGTAAATACTGTTATCTAGTGGCCTATATTCACATTACAGTGCGGACGTTACCATTTATCTCTTTGCTTATTTTCACATTCTCCTGCACCTCAGTTGAGTGGATGTGCATGCTATATTTTCTTAATTTGGAGACCACTGGTACTCATAAAACAACGAAATGACAAATAGCCTATAACCGCAACAACACTGAAACTTCTCAAGCGACATTTGTTGAGCAAAGCATTTGCTAAGCTGCAAATAACCTCACTCCTGTTATGTTTCAAAAAGGAGACAGAACTCTGGTTACTGACATCTCAGTCTGAATTTTATGTTTGTGTTGGTGAACTCCCCACTGCCAAAAGCAGGTTTAACATGTGATGGACATTTAAAAAATATTTCTGTTCAACTTTGTAGGGAATGCACTAGGCACTGAATTAATGTGGGAAAAAAAAAATTATATTGCTGCACTGACAATCAACATGAATTTAGTTTCATATGAGGCAGGTCTTCGTCAAGGCACGTTGAGCAGTAAGGCTTAGCCAGTTGATGTGATCCATCAAATATCTTAAGAACTAGCTCAGCTTCACTCCCTGACTTTAAAGCGGGGATCTCAATCTGGTCCAAAAAAGGGCCAAGGGGCTGTAGGTTTTCATTCCAACTGAGCAGAAGTGCACGGAAAACAACTCAACTTTGCCGGCTGAGATAGATTGATTTCATTATTTGATTCAGGTGTGCTTGTGCTCGGTTGAATTGAAAATCTGTAGGCCTTTTGCTCTTTTACGGATTAGGGATGCATTTCCCGAAATCGCTGATGCTAACTTACATATTTGGAACCATTGCCTGTGAATGGACGAACTGTGTACGTTGCAAACTTCGTTAGCCACCATGCTTTTGGGAAATGCACCCCAGGTGAGATCCGTGCTTTAAAGTGATTCATACAGTATACAGTTGGTGCTTTCAATTAGTTGGTCGCCTAATGTCTAAACTCAAAATAAGAAACATAACCATTGAATGTGCACAGTTCCCCTCCATCTTTCATCAGTTAAAAATGCAATTTGCAGGGCTGTAATTATCCGTTGGCACTTTTAATGCAATGTGTGCTCCTTACAATTTCTTGAGTTATATGACAGCAAGCTCGAGTGACTAAATCCCACTGCCTTAAAATAAATAAATTAATAAATAAATAAATGAAAAGGAGTAATGCCAGTCCACAAGAGCTCCTATTGTCCTTAGTGGGTAAAAAAAAATCATTTTTATAAATGAAATGGCGGACATACCAGTCAAGTCCAGGGAATAATAAGACAATGATTGACGCTGTGGTTAACAGTCTTGGTTCCCAACAGTTGCGGTAAATATTTTTCCTCTGTTGTTGGTCATGGAATGAAAGAACAGTCACAGTCAATAAATTCTCTTGCATTCTGCGGTTTCTATTTCACAAAAATACCACAACCGAAAAAAGATTAGAGAATGACATATTTCACAGTAACAAGCAGAAGCCTTTTCATTTGATTTATTTTCTCCCTTAGCAAATTGTCCTGTGGTCATTCATGAATGTCATTCATTGTTGAAGTTGGATGGTATCAACAAAATATCTGCCAACAAGTTAATGTAATTTGCTAATACTTGTAATTTATCTAAGTCCAGTGGCTTCTAAAGGTATTCAGAGCCTTGCATATTTATTTATTTATTTATTTGAGGAATTTTTTTCTTGCCTTAGGACTGGAACTGTCACCCTTGGAGTTCTATTTTGATTTTAAGCTTGATTCTTCGCAGTTGGTTTCAACTGAGATTTTAATCCTTCGCCATATTAAAAGGCCACCATTTTACACTAATGTCTAAAATACTGGAATTTCTCTCTTGTGTTAAAAAGTGGCATTTAGCGCGGAACAGAACTGGCAAATCTTCTTTACAATAACAGACAGAGTCTAACGGGTTTGGTTAAATGACACAATAATGTGCAATGGCCCCAAAATAAATCAGTCCCACCTCTTAAATTTGAATTGACACATGAATGATTTTGGCCCTCAACATGTGCATAGAGTGTTTATACCTGTGGTCAGCTCTACATGAATTGGTTCTGTTTGGAACCCGTTTGTAGAGGAGAGGTCTCCTATCCTGTTCTCGGAGATTTACCACCCTGTGGATTTCACTCCAACCCTGGCAAACCAAGGCTCGCAAAAAAGCAAGAGGTCCTGTTATGAGGAGAGTCCAATGTGTCAAATTAAGGCTGCAATAAAAACCCAGAGGACGGTCCATCTTCAGGAACAAGGATAGTGACCGCTGTTGTGAAGTAGCTGCAAATGTTACAGCTCCAACTCAAGTAGTAACCATTCAAAATGTAATTGATTGTCGTAATGCTAAAGCAGAGCTCCACGAATCACGTTCCTCGGGGGCCAAGAACTGCTGGTTTTCCACCCTCCCTTTAGCTGGAGTCGAGTGTGAAAGCAGTCTGGCCAATCAGTGGCAATTACTGATCACTTGTTGCTGGATTTGGATTCAAGGGCCAGATTTGGGAAGCCCTGTGCTAAAGTAACAGAGTAGACTAATCTGTTATCCTACTTCAATACGACTGTACTGACTTTCACACTGCAGTTGCTAAATTTTGCAGCTTCAAATGCAGCGATTTTAGCCGAAAGAAATTCCATTAACCTGAATATGTTACATTCTAAATCAATAATAGAACAGAAAGCGTGCGCATGTGAAAATCTCAACCTCACGCTGCAATGAAAAGCTAACCGCTCTCACATCCGAGCTCATAACCTTACACCTTATAAGGGTAAAAACTCACTAACTCAGTAATATCTGAATTCTGAAATACACCTTATTTTAACAGAACAGAAACGTCACTTTTAGAAAAAAATCAAACAACATGTTTCCATATTCAATGAATGAAGAATGGTGTAATGAACGTACCGAGGGATCTACCGACGTGCGTGTGCTGCATGCATTTGGAGAAACAAAAACATCGGCATTCCATGTCTTTAAACGCGGTATAAATTCTACAGCGAGAAGCCATATTGAGCAAAATGCAAACAGAGTAGAAATATGACATGTCTTCTTCATTGATGCCCTCCTCCAGAGACAGATGTATCGGGTAGAAGGAACCCTCCGGTACTGTTTAATTTGGAATAATTCCCATTGACCGCGTCCATACAACATGTATCTCGTAAATGAAACTGAACACTTCAGGCCAGTTTCGAGTGTCTTTGTTTCTTTGATATCGCATCATTTTCAGCTGCGCAACCGGGGCCAACATTCGAAGAACACAGCTGACCTTACTTTTACGCTTAGCTTTGTGTCCTATTCTCATTGTCCGATGAATGTATTTCAGTTATTGAGGAAAGTTTAAACACTCGGGAATTGGATAAGAAACGAGTCTATACATCGTTACCGGGGAAGCTTCACAAGGGCGTGAACTATAACTGTAGAGTTACAAAGATGAATCTGAGCACATAATTGAGTGACTGGCTATAGACACCAGTACTTGGGTGGATAGAAGGGAGCGCTGAATTTGTCAATGGAGGAATATACGCGTTAATCCATGGGAGGGAACTACGCATATTTTGTGTGTGATGACTGTAATTGACTGTAGAATGTGAGAGAATCAATACTATGTTGGATTTTTTGCTTGACAAAAAAATTTTTTTTAACCACTAATTGGAATACTGTTGGCTCACTGTAGCTAAAATGGTTGCTACAGAGTGCTAAGTTTTTTTCTGTCGCAAGTGATAATTTTTTAAAACTAATGGATCGATACTATGGGCAAGGATATTGACCAGTTTGCACATCAGGCTTAGCTGAGGAGTTTAATTCATGCTACTCCTGAAAAACAAGGATTGGAGGGAACTTCTCCATTCTCTAAATCGCGTTTCAACTCTGCCTGCTTGTGATTATTCAATAGCTGATCCGGGGGTGTCATTTTGTGGTCGAGTACTGTAACTAAGTGCTTAAATTTGCATATCTATAGACGCAAGCGGCTACATCTGCAGAAAGGGGTTAAAGTGATCTGTGCATCAGTTAGTTGGTAAATTAATCCAGGCAGAGGTATGTTTATTAAAATAATGTAAAATCAGTTTGTTACAGCTAATACTTCACCTGGCCTGAAACCGGAATAGGTTCATGAGGTAATGATTCTCGTAGAATGTGACACTATGAAATTCCAATGTGTTATTAGCAGTAGATGGGAAGGTTACATATGATTGGTTTATCAATGTTCATTAGTCCTGCATTTTTTAACCTTAATTTAACCAGGGAATTTCAGCTGTAAATATGTCTGTTTTTTACCCTGGGAGAGAGATGCCGGATAGAACTGTTTCAAGCAGACAGGAGTTAAGCCCCGGAAACAATCGTTGGGGGTTAAGGGCCTTGCTCAAGAGCCAAATGACTGAGTTTGTGACAACTCCATCTCTGTAGATCAGGGATCCGCAGTGTCTCCCAGAAAGGCCCGGTGTGGGTGCAGGCTTTCATTGCACCCAAGCAGCTACACACCTGATGCTACTAATCAAGCTTATTAGTAAAGAGTCCAGGGGTTGATTAGTAGTATCAGGTGTGTAATTGTTTGGTTGCGATGAAAGCCTGCACCCACGCCGGGCCTTTCAGGGAAGGATTGGGAACCCCTGCTCTAGATCACGTCAGAATCTTAAGCTTCACTGGGCGGCTTCAGCCAGAAACTCTTTTGTTTCTGGTCAAGCAACACACCACTTGGCTACCCTGCCGCCACCAACCACTAGACTGGACCCTGTATCATAGTTAATTAGATTGAGGCAATGCATGTAGATCAGGGTCTCCAACCCTGTTCCTGGAGATCAACCGTCCTGTGGGTTACAGCTCTGCCTCTAAATCAGCACACATGATTCAACTAATTGCCCAGCTTGAGATCCTGATGAGTAGCCAATTCGTTGTATCAGGTGTGCTGAATTCGGCACAGAGTTGAAACCAACAGGATGGTGGCTCTCCAGGAACAGGGTTGGAGACCCCTGAGTCGATGTACCCACATCCAACTGTCACTGTCATGGTCTGATCACATCGACAAAGTTGTTGCCAAAATGGGTAGAGCTGTCGCCATAACGCGTAAATGTGCATCATTTCTCAATTCTCAGTTGTTTAGTCGTGTTGTTTGTACTTTGGTTTTATGT
Source organism: Gymnothorax reevesii (assembly GCA_029721435.1). Lineage (NCBI taxonomy): Eukaryota > Metazoa > Chordata > Actinopteri > Anguilliformes > Muraenidae > Gymnothorax > Gymnothorax reevesii. The sequence continues at coordinate 11,111,488 of CM056580.1, read as the reverse complement.
CATTTAGATTACTGTTCAGTTGTATGGTCTGCTGCATCAAAACTGTCTGCTAAGGAAATTACAAGTGGCTCAAAACAAGGCTGCAAGACTGGTTCTTGGTTGTTCTTCAAGAACTAGTGTTGCAGAAATGCATGAACGTCTTGCTTGGCTGATGGTCGTGGATAGACTATCTGCTAATTTATTAGTATACTTTCATAGAATTATTAACACTCAGACTCCTAAATTTCTACACGATAATATAATTTACTGCTCAAATACGCATTCACATTACACTAGAGGGGCAAACAGTGGACAGATTACTCTACCCCTACCTAAGTCTGACTCTATGAAGAGGACTGTATTCTACAGATCAACTGTCTTTTGGAACAATCTTCCAGTGGTGGTTCGTGAAATTAAGGGAAAAATTGGTTTTAAAAAGAGATTAAGAATGTATATGTTCTCATAAAAGCATCTTGATTGTTTGATTGAGTGAGGTTTGTCATGTGATACAAGAAGGGTGTGTTGCTTTTCCTTGTTTTAGTGTTAATATTTTCATAAGTATTTTCAGTGTTGTTGTTTTTTCTCTTTTAACCGAGATTGTGAGCAATTGACATTGTAATTATTGTGTTTTGTATGTATTGTCTGGACCCCAGGAAGACTAGCTGTCATCTTGGCGTCAGCTAATGGGGATCCTTTTAAATAAACAAAATAAAGAAAACCTAGGGTCATTAATTGTTCCAGTAGTAACACTTATCAATAAGGTATGCAAAATCTGAGTGCTTGCTAGAGAGCAAATGAGGAATGACTGTAATTTTGTGAAAAGTTAGTTTATTTGCAGTGCTTTGGTAACTCCTAATCAAACTGATTAGGCCATTCAATAACAAACGATAAGGTAAACATAATGTCTTCCAAGTCTACAGTTCCTAATTCATTCCTCAAATTATCTAATCATTTGCTAATTAATAAAATTTGAGTGTGAGTTACTCAAGAACTGGCCACGAGCAATTAGCTCAACACTTGCTCCTCATTTGTTTCCTGAAAACAACTCAAATTTTTTCTCCTTGTAAAAAGCTATCATTACAGCATCCAGTTGGAGTGAAGCTATGCATGTAGACATACCCAAATCCGACCCAAGCCCAAGCTAATTAATTATTGAGGATCCACGTTCCACATAAGACTATTTATTTCTCCATCCAACCCCAGTTCCAACAATAGAAGACCCCAATGACTTGGATCAAGAAAAAAATTCCTTGAGCCTAATGAATTCTCACATCTCCACATAAGAGGTATTTCAAGCCTGGGAAAAAAAGCCATCAGAACACATAACCTCCAACATCATATGGAGATTGAGAGAAATATTTTTTGGGGAAGGCCCATGCAAAGAATGAAAAACTGCCTGGGATTTCCACATCAGATTTCCCCTGTTTAAATTCATGCCCAGGGATAAATAAATAAACAAACCCCAGGGTGTGTCCAAAGGGCCACATCACCCTGCCCACGCCCTCACAAAATCTTCAAACTGATTCAGAATCCAGGAATTGATCCGGTTCTTCACCAAAAACTAATCGTTTTGTCCCAAACAAATTTGAAGACAATCCATCCAGAATTGCAGCCTGTCGAGTGCAAACAGACACACAGATAAATAAATTAATAAATAAACTAGAGGGTGTGTCTGGAAGGCCTTATCACCCCGCCCGATCTTCACCAAAAACATATCATTTCTTCCCTTCCACCAAAGGATTGTCCCCACCAAATCTGAAGACAATCCATCCAGAATTGCAGCCTGTCGAGTGTAAACAGACACACAGATAAATAAATTAATAAATAAACTAGAGGGTGTGTCCGGAAGGCCTTATCACCCCGCCCGATCTTCACCAAAAACAAATCATTTCTTCCCTTCCACCAAAGGATTGTCCAAATCTGTCCAAATCCACCAAATCTGAAGACAATCCATCCAGAATTGTGGCCTGCAGAGAGCAAACAGTCACACAGAGAGATAAATAAATAAATATATTAACAAACGTGACAACCACATACTCCCCTTCCACAACATTCGCTGCGGACGGGGTGAATAAATAAACCTGACAACCACATACGGGGAGAAGAATCAATAAATAAGTGCCCAAGGTGAGCTTATCAATTATCAACGATCATGGATCACTGTTGCTAACTTTTAGAGACCAAAGGCAAATTTTTGAATACAGGTGCCCAACACCTGTAGTCTCATAGTCTTATATATATTAATATGGAGTCTTATATATATATTAATAATAAGCACATTTATTCACTGGACTTAGGATGTTCCTGCACACAATCAAGAACCTGATCACCGAAAGAGCACCAAGCATGCAAATCCTGCATTTTGAAAATATGTGGTGCAGGGCACTTATTGAATTGATTGATTAAATTATGTGTGACAACATTATTTATGACCGTACAACAGTTCCAAAAATATATAAATCTTCAGTGAATGGAAATAGGGAAATTAAATGATTGACATTGTTCAATAAAGTTTCAGTAAAGTTGATTTTTTTTTTTTTCTTTGGACATTTCATAGACTAAGGGAAAGTTTTGAAAAGTTTGAATTCAGTAATTACAAATGTATTTCTGGAGACAGAAAACACTGCTACATCTGAAGTTTTCACAGACAAACCTTAAAAGCTTGTAACTGGGTCAGAACCTTCTCTTTGCGCAGTGGATTCTTGCCAATGCCATTAGCTGCGATGGGAAGACCAAAATGTCCTTGATTTTTCTTCAGCTTACAGGGCTCGTATACTACTGTCAGTAAAGAGTAACACTTTCAGCAAATATCGAAAACGTTTTTTTTTTTTCCCTGCTGCACCTTTCATGTAATGAAGACACTTATTATGGAGGATCGGAATGGCCAAATCCAAAAGAAATAAGGAAATAGGTGACTGAAGAAATAAGACACATAAATAAATTTGCAATTAAATGTCCCAAAATTAAAATATATACATTTTTTATGAATTATTTTTGTTACCTCTTTTGTACATCCCAACATCTTTATTTCAGCGTACCCTCTTGACATGTTTTGCCATTGCATTTTTATGGTGGGAAATGCTGTTGCAAAGTAATGCATTATAAAATGTGAAACGACTATGCTGGAATAAATACGTAAGGAAATAGAAAAGAGGGAAAAATGATGAAGTGGCCAAATAATGCATTATGGCAGGTAAAATTACTAGCTGTAATAAATACGTTTGAAAATATGAATGGGGAAAAACACAACACCAAAATAATGCATAAAAATGTAAAAAGGCAATACATTTTATTTGTAGTGAATATACTGGCATAATCAATTATTCATTGAATGTTTTGTTTATTTTTTATTTAGTTTGGAGCTTCTGCCCTCCATAATGCACAGCCACTATTCAAATTCACCTTAAAAATGCTAATAAAATCATATTTGTTGGCTAAGGTCTAACCACCCTTATCTGCAGCTGAGTCTCTGCTGGCAGAGTGAAGCTGTGTTCACTTTTAGCAGCGTAAAGTATCACCATCGAATGACCTCCTTTTCAATTGGCAAATTTCGGACATTTAATTCAGTTCCAAATTGCAAGATGTCACAGAGCTCTGGATGCTAAAGAGGTTATGTTTCTAAAGCATGATCAATAACATTTGCACAAATTATTGAGAGGAAATATGACTTGTCAGTTAGCAAGGTTTTGAAAGTTCCCAATGCATTTTAGCTATCATCTCTTTTGGATGAACTAGTCTATAATGCCTTGACGTTCCCTTCTTGGATGGGCTTAAGTGCTGTAATTATCAGAAAAGGGTCAGGCATCTGCCATGTTGAGAGAAACCAGACTTGTTTTTCTGTAGTGCGAGGCGGGTGATAAAGGGAAAATACGTTCGGGCCAGATGTCCACTCTGGCGTGTGATGCGGTGTTTCCCAGGGAGTGAGGGGACGTAGATCTTAACCAGCTTAGCCACATCTCAAGTTTCTGCAAGCAGCACCTTGGGTTTGAAGCTGGGCTTCAAATGTTAGGCTCTGGCCTCAGAGACACTTCAGTCGACACGTAGTTAAAGCTGTTGGACATCTGTAATAGTAAGCCAGCGCTTAAAGTAACAGGACAAACATTTCCTGCCAAAAAATAGTAGTGGAGGCCTGAGGTAACACTAAGATACAGAGAATGTGCAAGCAGAAAAAAATCACATGCTCTTTCAGCCATTTCTATCGCACACTTCTACTAATTCCTTCACCAATGTACAGTGAGCGCCGTAATATTTAGGTCCATTAGACTGGCACTTATAGAGCTTTTTTCAGAGTGTTTAAAGGATATAATGACAATCGCACTGAAGCGCAGACGGTCAGATTAATTTGAGGGTGCTATAATCCATCGCATGACCTGTAAATAGAATTATCCACCCTGAGACAAGAATACTTGGATGGCATTGGATGAAAGCAGTCACATGGACATCCCGTATATTCCCATATTATGCTTCTGAAGTCCGTACCCGGTGTGCGAGTAGATCATCTCTCATACCGTCTCTGGAACAGCTGAAATGACGCATGTGAAAAAAGGTCTTCGGTGGGATAAATTTGTTATGCAGTTTGTTAGAGGGTTAATACAGAAATATATGGAGATCAGTAAATGCCATATTTGGCGAAGCGTCATAACTGACCCCATATATTTCTGTATTGGCCCTGTAACAAACTGTGTAACTTATAGATTCAGCAGCTTTTGTATATAATTCTTCCAATTTTAAGGAATAGAAATATAGGACAGTGTAAGATAATATTGATGTATCATTTAAATAACTGGTAGGATTTCCTTTGCATGCAATGATTACTTGAAGTCTGTGACACAGACATCACCTGATGCTGAGGACTACCCCTGGTCTTAATTTCCTGCTTGTTTTGGGGTATTCAGCATGTGAAATACTTGTTCAGCATGTTTAGTTAGATTCTGATCAAGTGATTGACTCGGTCAATGGAACCAAAATAATTTTAAAAGTGGTCAATTAATTATGGTGCTCACTGTATTTATTGATTTGTGCATTTACTTATCAACTACATGTCACAAAAACAAAGGAAATGGTGGTGGATTTTGGGTGGAGGAGGAGGGCCCACCCTCACCCTGTCACCATCAGTGGCACAGCAGTGGAGCTGGTCTCCAACTACCAGTACCTGGGAGTACAGCTGGACAACAAGCTGGACTGGTCCAGCCACATGGACACTCTGTACAAGAAGAGTCACTTCCTCAGAAGGGTACGCTTTTTTAACATTTCCAAACCTTTGCTGTGCACTTTTTATAAGACTGTTGTTGCCAGCGCTCTGTTCTTTGGGGTGGTCTGCTGGGGGGAGTCCTCTCGATCGGCAGATAGAAACAGAGTGAACAAACTGGTTAAAACAGCAGGCTCCAGCGTTGGAGCACAGCAGGACAAAATTGAGCAGGTGGCTGAGGTGCGAGTGCTCAATAAACTGAACTCAATCATCAGCAACCCGTCACACCCACTTCACTCTCTTGGGGTGTTTAGACAGGGCACCTTCAGCCACAGACTGATCCCCCCCAAAATGTAAGACTGAACGCTACCGGAAGTCTTTTCTGCCAGCAGCAATTAGACTGTTTAATGTGCAATAATGTGTATGTGCAATAGTGCTATTTCATGTGCCATAGTGATCTTTCATGTGCAATAGTGATCTTTTATTTCAACTATTGAGTGTGTTTCTGTGATGATGGGCTATCTGAATGTTTTTTTTTGCTGCTGTAACAAAGCAATTTCCTTGAAAAAGGATCTATCTATCTATCTATCTCTCACCTAGTCTTTGTGGATAAAAGTCATGCCGCTCTGCCCTTGTAGTTTTTTTTTGCATCATTCCAGTTAGCTCCTGATGCTTAAGTGTCACTCAATATCAAATCAGAGATAATGAGTCTTCCAGCTCAACTTTACGCCAAAGCTATGGAGAGTGAGAGTTGCGTCAATGAGTGGTCAAGTTGCTGGATAATTTTTTGTTCATTAAAATGAAAAAAAAAAGTGATAAATATAATCTCTAGTTGCTAGAAAGCTGCGTAGGCTGTGTCTTCGCTCGCAAAACTCCTTCATGTCACTCCGGCTGGGTTATACTGTGCTTAGAAAATGTATTCGCCCCTTTCCCTTTTCTTTAATTTTTGGCATATTTATCACGCTGAAATGCTTCAGATCATCTAAACCAGGGGTCACCAACCCTGTTCCTGGAGAGATACCATCCTGTAGGTTTCTGCTCTGTCTTCTAATCAGCTTACCTGATTCAAGTAATTAGCCACTTAATTGCCCAGCTTGTGATCTTGTTAAGTTGCTAATTAGTTGAATCAGATGTGCTGATGTGGAGATAGAGCAGAAAGCTACAGGATAGTTAGCTCTCCAGGAAAAGGGTTGGTGACCCCAGATCTAAACAATTCAAATATTAGACAATCATAAGCCAAGTAAACAAAATAACATCGTTTTAAAATGATAATTTCATGAATGATAATTTAAATGATAACTATCCAACCCTATCTGGCCCTTGTGAAAAAGTAATTGTCCCCTTGGTCAGTAAATCAACCCATTAAACAGATTCAAGTGATAATTGGGATAAATTTCACCAGACATCCCGAGCCCTGAAACTGCCAGTGCTGCTGAATCGAAATATCAATTTATACCAATATCAATATCACAAGACCTGTCTGACAATGCGAAGTAGGCAAAAAGCAGCATGTGATGCTGGAATCTAAAGAAATTTAGGAACTGATGAGAGACCAAGTTATCTGCATCTTTCAGTCTGGAGAGGGTAACAAAGCCATTTCTAAAGCTCTGGGTCCCCTGCTAATGACTGAGAGCCATTATCTACAAATTGAGAAAACTTGGAACAGTCAGGAGACTTCCCAGGAGTGACTGCCCGACCGAAATTTCTTGAAAAATGTATTAACAACTCATCTAGGAAGTCACAAAAGAACCAAAACTAAGGTCCTCTGGCATTTGCCCAAAAACAACTTAATGACTCCTAATGGAATGATAATCTGTGGAGTCAAGAGTTGACCTTTTTGGAAGACATGGTCCCGTTACTCCTGGGGTAAAACTAACACAGTAAAATAATAAAATAAAATAAAAAAACAATGGTCAACCATGATGGTGGTAATGTTTGGAGTGGCTTAGTCAAAGCCCTGACTTATATCAAATTGAGATCTTTAACAGGTAGTTCATGCTCAAGACCTCCTCACTGTAGCTGAATTGCAAGCAATTTTCGTGGCTTATTAGCCAACCTACAACAGGTCAAAACATCTCAACAATGAATTGAGTCTTACCTAAAAGGTACAGCGTGCAGATTTTCTGTTATGTCTGACGCATCATCTAGTCTAACACCTCATGAGAGTGAAGTTGTTAGATGTTCGTGCTCTTGTCTACATGATACACTGTCATAATCTGCAAAAAAATTTTAGAAGCAGCCTCTCATTGGACAGACATCAACAGGAGCACAGAGAGAAATCCTGCGCACAGCAGACATGAGCGAAGGGTGAGAGAACAGAACAGAAAAGTAATTTGAACTCGGAACATAGAGTGAGAGACTGTGATGGGAACACATGGACAGATTTATTTTTTTATTCCACCTTAGGCCATTTAAGCATAATCAATCACCTGATGCAGTTCACAACAGCAGTTATTACTAATAGTCACACTGCAAAGACTTAGTGAAATAGGCATCTTTTGACGATTAGGCTAGTCATCACAATGAAAGAATTCGTTGCATTAGCTATGTGTAAGTATCATAACGATATGGTCTTATAGCTGACTAATTTGTTCGCATGAAGTTAGGACAATTAGAATACATGCAAACTCAACCGCTTTTGGCGGTAGACTACCGGTTTCGGGCGCTTCATTCTGAAAAAAAAAACTCCCCAAAAGCGGTAGTCTACCGCCAAAAGTGGTAGAGTTGGCATGTATGTACTAGTAAGTAATATATTGAAGTTTGAGCTGCGTATTTTAACATTGTATTTCAATGGATACTCGATAAATCGGGATTAGGTGGTCAGTAAGGCCACAGTAAGGCTGTCAATAAAAGTTACTCAAAAACTATGAAATCAAAATTTTTCACTCCGGGGAGGCATGCCTGTACTTCAGGTGCAGTCACCCAAGAGTGCAGTAGGTGGTGATTTAGCAATAGGAGAGGAAAATTGGTCATTCTGTGCTGATGACAAAAAAAAAGGAAAACACAAAGTTGAAGAAAAGTGACTGCAATCCTACATCTCATTCATAACCACTCAAGCTGTAGAACATTCTGGACTGGATTGATAATGGAATGCTTATACATGTGCCTAATTCTAAAAGATGTGCAGGAGCCACTTTCGATTAATCTATAGTTTCCCTTTATTTCTAATTTCATTGCTTCATTATCATTTCATTTTTTTTCAATTTTGCTTAAACAGTCAGATAAAATCCTGCTTTTTATAATGTCATCTCTAGTTCTTAAACTCCCTTAAAACATTTTTATTTACATTATGATATGCATGTATGGCTTGTATTTAAACAGAATGAAAAGAGGGAGGGATAACTTGGCAGTTTGTACGATCATGGTGTTTTATTTTAATACTCAGTTAAACAGATGTCAGTTCAGTTTTTTTCCGCAGTGCTTACACCTGTGCCTGCTCAGTGCTTGGCTCACCTTCACCCATGCCAGATCAAATGTTGAATTAACCTACAAACTGGAATTGAAAACCAGGAGAGGCTTTGATAGGTTACAGACCTCAATGTTAAACCCTCTGTCCAAATGCTTCAGTACAATTTTATATTTTTAAATATCTATCCAAACATCTCTTTTTGAAAATCAGTCAATATCTGCTTCCTGTTGTTGAGAACTTAATTCTGTTCTTGGGCTCCTTTGTGAAAAAAATTAAATAAATAAGTAAATAAATAAATAATTGCAGACCCCTTTATCAAAATCAGTCCAACTTACCATTTCGTCTTAACTGAAATTATTCACAGCTGGTTCCATGTTCTGGTCTTCAAGCCACAGATTCTTATGGAAGGAGCAGGGTAGGGTTTAGAAACTGCATGATCCTTGGATGTGCTTCGCATTTTTCATGTCAACACAGTGAAGCTTCAGTTATTGAATTTTTTAAAATCACTGGATATATTCCAGCTCTCTGAAGTAGCAGCCTCTCCGGTGTTTCCTGTGGTGTTTGACTGAGATTTGCACGTGTTGTGGTTCAAGCTCTTGTGTGGCTGCAATGAAATCTGTTGGACCCTTGAGTAAGACCCATAACCCCCGTTGCTGTGGGGGGGATGGCCCCTGCTTTGTCAAATTAAGTGTGCTTTCAATAAAAAGTGTATGCTAGATAAGTGTAATGTAACATGATCTAATTAAAACTGCATACTTGGTGAATACGTAGTTCTATATGCTTTAATACACAAGAATAGTGAATTAACATGTGATTTGATTGACAACTTTCTGAACATATTCACACTAGATGTTGTCATAAATATAAAAGGCATATAGAAGTACAATTTTGCTGTATGCTTTCACCTGGTGTAAAAATATCCCATTAACATTACACAAAAAAGACACCCATTCATCTAAACTCTGAATGTCAGGATTGTTGATATGTAGCATCGAAGAACACTTACTGTTTTTCAAAATACAATTTATTTTCTAGGTGATCGTTGGAACTGTAAGCGACAATAAGTTTATTGTGATATTAAAGAGGAATGTGGTGTTCTGCTTCATCTGCTTGTAATAAAAATACTTGACATTTCAAATATAGAAGAGAATTTATTTGTGTCTTAAAGAAAGTATTTGTGTAAGAAGACTAGAAGAATGAAAATAAATTGACAACTTTGATCTTTATCTTCTTTAAATATTACATAAAATAAATAATTTATTTGAGAGCAGTCCATATAAGCAGTGGATGAATAAGATTGCTGAAGCTATGCATGTCAGTCACTTTGTTTTTTTTTCTCTTTCCACAGGACGCCCCAGTGCCCAGCTTTCCTCCTCTGAGTTTTTTGCTTCAGCTGTTGTTGGTCCTGGAACTTGAGGGTGCGTTTCAAGTCCGCGAAATGTACCTGCATGTTGTAAATACTACCTTCTGCATACTATTTCACACGTGTGCTCACTCCCAAACCTTTGACTGATGTCCATTGGCTCTCTGTCACATGAAATTGAAGAACTCAGCCAATAGAAACATACTTCCTTTTCGTTTCTTGAGTTGTCCTTTTTATTGTCGGCCATTTTGAAATGATTTGGCACGGAGAGAGGAGTTCCTGTTCAGTCTCACACTTGCGACAAAAAAAAAAAAAAAATCCAAAATGCACCTTCTGCATGATACCTGGCAGCCTTCATTGCACAGAGTTCAGGCTCCTCCATGAAACAGTGCTTGTCCTTTTAGAAAAGATGTCCTTCAAAAACTTATGTATACTTATGTTTTTTTGGAAAAAATCAGTGCTGTAGAGCCATCCCGCAGCGATCTCAGTCCGGAGTCACTGCTGCACCATGATGGGCAGGAAGTGTGTGGCGTTGTGTTTCCTTCGCGTCTTCTTACCTTTGAACGGCTTTCCTTTCACGCTCAGCCCGACAAACATCTGCCTCTTCCCATTCTGGTACTGCGCCGACGCGTAGGTGTTGTATCCATTCTCCTCAATGCGCTCCTTCAGCGTGCAGTCCGTGCCGTAATCCCTCTGAAAGGCAAGAACATGCAATTTATTGGCATTCATCCTTATTTTTTTCAGCACAACAACACTGTGACAACCTTTGCGTTATGGGAGCAACTGGGAAACGTTGTTATTAACAAACCGGTCAGAGAACGCTAAAGTTCTCCTCACATTCATGGAGAGACCACTGGACAGATGGCTGGACGGATGGATAAGGCCTCGATCAACTGTCATTTAACCCACCCGTCCAGTGGGTGGGCGGACTTAAAAGCAAATTTGAAAGGCCACTGCAAGTAGTTTTGGGCATATTCTCCAGAAACAGAAGTAAGGTCTAGGTCTCATGTCAAAGGGAACATAAAATGTCCTGTAGAGTTTATAAGTCAAATTTAATTCTTGCACTGGTTTCCTTGACTTAAACTTAGCAGCCCATTTGAGCTACCTTAAAAGAGTGTATGGTTTTTCAGAAAATTGAAAATTGCCGAAAAAGTTGACAGTCGCAAGTGTAGCAGGCTAAAGGAGGGCCCGGGCGGGGACTTGAACCTCCAGACTCCCAGGTAATAGTGAAACACACTGACCACATCACCAAAGAGCCAGTCTCATTGGCAAGGTGTCCAGGGTGCGTACTTATTAGGAAACATTTCCAGTGACAGGACCCTTCAACTGTCACACAAGGAGAAAGGTCAAAGAGCACAGGTCAACAAAAACATTCAAAAGCCACAACTAGAGAATATTGCAAACCTGCACAAGCAATTTACCGTAGAAAAGCTACTGTTAACAGAATCCGAGATATGCTCCGGAAACAAAAAACAGTGAAGGGGTCATTGCAGAAATGTCAAAGGTCAGAGGCCACAAAAAAGGTAACTGATGTGAAGCTTTGGTAAAGGTCACAAAGTCAGTATACTATGGTGAAGATGCAGCATATAGTACAGACAACTGGATCCAGACGGACGCACGCACAGGCATACGCACATAGAAGGACACAGCCTCAATCAATGGTCCGCCGGCTTACCTTACAGGCGGAGGGGGACTAAAAACTAATTATGGAGAAAGACAGGGATCTGCATGGAATTAGCTGTTCAAGACCTTGGTAAGACAAAGCTAAGAACGGGACTTTTTTATTTAAAGATATTGAGATTGTTGTCCATTTTATGGTGGAATCTTGGCAGGCATATCCCATAAGGTTTGTGCCATGACAATTGTTCAATATGTTTTACCCCTTTCAAATGAAACAAGCCCAGCCCTCCAAAGGGCACTGACTGACATTCAATGAAATTAATCATTCACAAACTTTTTTAATTTTGCACATTGCTGTGACTGGTGAGCTATGGTGACTTAATTCAGAGATATCACAGAGGACCGCCACTTCAACCACCACTGGCGGACACACGGCTGTTTTTGGTTTTTGTTTTTTTTTGTCAAGCATTCTCCCTCCTCTGTCTCCTGCAATTTTTTTTTTGGTTGGTCTCCCTGTTATGATTCTGATCTGCTTTGTCATGTTTTGATGGTCTGTCCGATTTGGATTTGGATTTCTGCGATGTCTGACTATTCTTTGAAATGCGTATTGTGATTTGGTAACAGAGCATTATTAGAGTTCATGTATTGTCATGTTTCACTTTTTACCATAGTTTCGTTCTGGTCCATGTTTTTGTTTCTGCAATGCATTGCACTTTGTCTCCCCCTGTCTGGTCTCTTGTCTTGTCATTGCTCACAGCCCCGGAATTGCATGCCACTCTTCGGGTGATTTAATGGTTTCTGGATTTCAGCCTTCCTTCCAATCTCATTTACTTCCTTCGCCTTACTTTTCTTCTTTACTAACCCATACTAACAGTTTGTTGTTTTCGCTAGAATTAATAATCCAACTAACTTTGTATAAAATACTAACTTACTAACGAGCACTAAGGGATTGCATAGCTGCACTTATTAATTGATTAACAAGCTCTCAGCACTCGCCCTGTTCTAGTCTCCGCCTCTTGTCTCACCCTAATCTTCTCTGCTGTGTTTCTGTGGATTCTCCACACCTGCTCACGCTGTCCTTTCTCTCATTATCTGTGCACGTTAGAACTCCTTGACCGGAGCCGTATGTCTGGCGATAGGATTGTCTTGTGATCCCTGTCCGCGTTTTGGCTTTTGGTCATTTTATGTGATTAGGTTCTCCCTCTTGTTCCCTCCTTTGTAATTAGCCTCATTTCCTGCACCTGTGTTCCATGTATCATGTGATCTCCCAGGAGTGTATATTAGGTGTCTTTTCACAGCACTTCCTTGTCAGAACTTTTCCCTTGTTTACCAGTGCTGCTTTTCGTATTCGCCTTGCACTCATAGTGTTACTCTTCTGACTGGACTGTTCGACTTACGATTTTTGCCTCTGCATTTTGGATTATTGTTGCACCTGTGTTTATGGACCCTTTTTTTGCCTGACTACGATTTTTGTGATTGCTGCCCTGTTACCGGTTTGGATTTTGCCCACTGGTTTTTGGTTTTTGCTTCTCTGACAAACCTGTGCCTGTGTACCAAACCTATTTTTGCCCGACCACGAGAACTGTGTTTGCTGCCCTGGTCTTTGACTCTGATTCTGCCCTTCTGGATTGTGACTTTTGGATTGTGGACTCTGTACCTTTGCCTTCGACCCTGCAGGGGTTACCCCCCCTCGCTCAAAATCTCTTTACCTGCAATCCTATGTTCCCGCGACTGGTTCCTGAACGATACCTCACACTCCCAGCATTTGTCAGCAACTTCTGGAGTAAATTCAGAATGCTACAGCCCATGTCACACCTGCTAGACCTCTCCATGCTTCCTCCTCAGGTGGCTTGGAATGCCTCAGCTCCAACTGCTATGGTGACTCTGGCTTGCATAGCCCCCTCATTGCTGGTTGAAGCTTTATTTATTATTAGTGATTCTTTGTGTTCATGTTGCATGCTTTGTGACTGCACAGAGGCTTATGTATCTGCCATGGTTAGAAAACTGAAGCCAGTCGCCACCCACATTTGCGTTTCCCGAACTCGGCACTGGGGACCCACAGTGTCCATCGCTTTTTTTTTCCCAACCACAATTGCAGTCCCAGAATTTTAATGAGTTTCTCATTTTTCTCAATCCGTTTAATGCAAAATTTTTCCTTGCAATATTTTGTAAGTACATGCATTTCACTCCTTAGACTTCCCTAACACATAAACTGTATGTATTTGATTTCATGATGGTTAAGTTCAAAGTTGCATTTTTTGCCCAAAGCAAACAACAACACTTTAAGAGCTTCTAGAAGTTAAAAAAAAATCAGCCACAAATGTGACCAGTGGGATTAAATGGGTAAATGGCGTAACTCATGATCTCAGCTATTATTCATCCTTTTCAGTCACATCATGGAAGAAATAGCTGCACATGCCCTGAAGAGTTCGATATTCAAAGTGTTCTATATTCCAAATGACTTATTTACTTCATAAAAGAAGGAAAAATTATGACACTGAAACTGAAGAATCGATTGGGGTTCGGCTGTTAATTACAGACAAGTGGTCACGAAAACAAGGCATTCAATGGGTAATTAAAGAAACGTGATTCAAAAAAAAGCAAAGTTGAGTGGCTTGGAGCAGCAAGCGGCTGGGGAACAGCAGGGGAATTGCAAAAGTAATAGTCTGAAATGTTTATAATTGAATGTTAGAAGCATTAAAAAAAATCCTTGGAACTTGACCCCCAGCATTCCTATGTGTTATAGCCTAGTGTTAGCTCAGTAGCTATCGATCTCAAGGCTGACAGGGAAATCAACTGCAACATGGGCCATAACTACATTCCTGTCTCATCGAAATTTTTAGCTGTTATGGATGCCAAAAATTGTCAGTTGCATCTCAGGCTTGCGTGCAAATGAATAAATTCTAACATTTTGGTCTGTCATTGGCAATCTCACACCAAATAAGCCCTGAAATTTTGCAACCTTGCAAATCTGTCTCAGCTAGCTTATAATAAAGTACACTGTCCAATGTTTATTCACAACATTTTACTCAATCACATACTACACGTTGAAAGGATTCACAAACAATGTTATATGTGGTAATAATACCCGCAACGTTTCAGCAAAAAAACTTCCCGTCATTCGTTTTATTATATCAGTGTTCATCTCTGAAGTCATCATAAACAGAACTATGCAAAATCATATTTGTGTAAAATCCTGTAATATCACTCTACCTTGTCAGTTGACATCGATATTTGCTTCTGACGTCTTTGCGCATTTCCAAATCCTTCAGCTTGTCAATATATGAACCTTTGCTGTTTTCCGTGAGGGGTTTGGAGGATCAAATGCGACTTATATCCATGATTTTGACAAAGGTATTGCACTCAGAAAATGGAGGGGTGTAGTTTCAGAAAAGGTGCCAATATTTACATAATATGTCTTCAAGAATCAAAAAATAATGCCGGAGGGAATTAGTGATGCCCTTCTGTGTGTCCGTCTGTCCGCCTGTCACGCTTCTCCTGGACCAGAACTCCTTCAATATTTTAAGTATTTTTGTTGAATATTTCTCAACAAAATTTAATACATGGATATACGTACCTTAGATTTGCCTCATAGTACTTCTCCTTAAATGAATTTAATATATGGCGACATGTTTTACGCGTGGCTTTTCTTACATCCATTCGTCCGTCTGTCCTCCCTTGTGTTTTATTTCCAGGCCAGATATCAGCCAATCTGTGGCGAACAATCTAAGTAGTACATGGCTGTTCTATTTGATTTTAGGAAAAATATTTGGACAAAACTTAATTTGCAGCCTATTGATTCACCTGTGCCTTGAATTTGATCAGCTCAAACTATTGCCACCGTGACTTGACCTGCTTACTCAAAATCTCACAAAATAGACAAATCATGAATGGTGGGCTTTAAAACATCATTGAATGCACAGCCATTTTTGTCAACCTGGTTTAAGAGAGCGAAGCGTCTTTGTAACCTGAACAGTTACTTAAGAAAAATTTGTGGTTTGTCAATTCTGGGATTGTATTTGTGGTTTGAACAAAAACCAGCATACACACTGGGTCCCTAGGACCGAGCTTAGGAATGACTGGTTTACACAACTTGCATGCAAAATGAAATATCCAAAAAATAGTTTTTTTTTTTTTTACAATTTTCCCCTATTGTCCAGTATGATTTGTAAGCCCAATTGCAACTGTTGACCTATACCAGTGGTAACGAAATACCTGGACATCTACCATGTAGGTTTTCATTTTCAATCTAAATATTTACACCTGACCTCTAATTAACAGCTCAAATTAGAGAATGATTTTTTTTTTTTAGGTTAGAGTAATCTGCAGGATGATCGATCTTCAGGAGCAGGGTTGGTTACCACTAGTCAAACCATTGCCATATGCCCATTTTAATGATTTAACATAGCCATGACAGCTTTAGTAGGGCATCCAGCTGACTTATTTCATTTACAGTAGACCTGTTGAGCTGGCATAGCATCATGGCTGTAGAGCTGATGCCAAGGACGTTGGCTGTTAATCAGCCAGACCAGCAAACTTGGCAAGCGATCGAGTTCATCCTTCGCTTGACTTAAAGGTTACCTGACATGAGGCACACCACCTGAAATTGTTGGTTTATTTTGTTCTATATCATCATTTATATCTCTCTCTGCACTCAAAAGTTCTGAAATGGCTGAAAAATCCTTCAATTTCAAGGAATAAATGTGATTTTTTTGCACTCTTACGCCCTGCCCCCTGAAGAAGTTGGAAGTTTCCAAGACGTAAGTCACATGTTCCTATGACATCATCAAAGGAAAGCACCTCCGCCATAGCAATCTCTGCAGTCCATTTACAGGCTTGTTTACGCCCATTTTCTAGTCTTTTTTAGGGTATGAGCCTGAAATCAAGATATCCATCTATCGATCTAATCGTTACACTCGACAAACTGTGTTACGTAGGCTAACGTAGCTAGATGGCAGGATACATAGTGGACATGAGGACAAATATCCAAACTCAGGTACAAATCTACTGACGAGGGTACAACAAGGCATCAAGATAACTCGCCGAATCATAAAAAAATATTGTATGCATGTTGTGACTGACTTCACAAGCCTATAAGCCAGCATTAGTTCCATAGTGATCATGGATGCCCACCTCCTACAGCACAGCCGGCAATCAGGCATCACAATACAGCCTCCCGAGTTCATCTGGGTCATAATGAGACGGCAGCTGTCGATAATCCAGTTACCCTCGCCTGCTAGTTTATCAAAGTTAACCACCTATGGTGTTAAACTTCAGGATTATTCGCCAGAACATTTGCCAGAATGGGCGGCGCCAAACCGTCTTCGCACCGGACGCGAAACAAATTTTTTGCATGACAAATTACATTTAAAGTCAATGCAAAGAAGAGAATACACGCGAAACGCTCTGCTCAAAAAGCTCACTGACTGCCAAAACTGAGACCCTTGTGATTAGCTATGGTAGCCCTTCAATATTTCAATATTAACACTCAGATCTATATCATGCGTTCCAAAAAAAAACTGAATTACTACAGTAATACAATTGTTTTTTGGTGGTAAATTTTATGGTATTCCAACAGTGGTTTTTTTTGAGGATCTAACAGCGGTATATGGTAAATAAAGCGTAGCGTATATACATTTCATTGCCGAGCGAGCGAGATCTGACCAGCTGGCTGCTTTGCGTGACATCAGTTGCCATATAAGGCCAGTTTTGGACATTTCGAAGGGGGCGTTCCCGATCAATTTAATTAATCCAAAATAGTTTAAAAACAACAAATTTTCACAGAAAAGCGTGTGCATCTTCGTTTTCATCACGAAAAAATACAATGGCAAGTTCTAAATGTCAATTTCGGCCTATTTAATGTCAGGGAATCTTTAAGTTTTCTCATTAGCATATAAACACTGAATCTTTTATGAATTATACAAGCTTCTCTTCATGCCTCATTTCCAGGGAAGGCTTACTTTCATGTCTAAATGGCCCAGAAGTCTTACTTTTTAAGAGTAAGCGCTCTTGTATATTTGCAAAACAGATTAAATATCACACTAATAATTTTAGTTCATGCCACCCGGCAGGTGGTCAGGGGATTTGTGATTTAGGCCTCGTCCATCCATGCTTGTGACCATGCATGCATCGGTATCGTTTCCAGGGCAGATCTCCGACACTGTTCATAGTGACCTTTCGAAAGAAGTGCTTGTGTACTTTGGCCTTGTTCTCTAGTTGTGACTTTTGAATGTTTTGTGACCATCTGTCCATCCATGTTCCTGTCTGTTCGATCTTAGGTGGGGGACTTTCACAGTCTCTGACTGGCTTGTAAATGCACATTATACAGAAAGCCTATATTTGCATGATTGGTTTTCTGGCAACGATCAATTGAAATCTTGATAAGTATGCCATGATAGGGAAAGTGATCCAGAACTGACCAAAATGCCAATGAAAGAATAAAATGGCCGTAGATCATTGCACCAGCATGGAGGTAAGTAAAAACCCAGGTGGCAATATTTATGAGAAGCCTCCATTTTTGACAGCTTCATTGTTTTTGGAAGGTAAAGCTGGCAGGGTAGCTCATGACAGCATGTTCATTTTGAATTTGGCTTTTGCTGGGGGGTCATTCAGGTGCAATGAAGTGCAAAGTTTTTTGTTAACCACCACAAGGAACTCTTTTTAGATGCTGGGGGAAAATTCCCTGCCAACATCAAACAAACGGAGAGTTCAGGAAGAGTTAAGAGGTATATTAGAGTGACTGCAGACTCTAATATGGAAAAAATGGAGCAGGGATAAAAGCCTGATGATTCTGAAAACAGTGAAGAAACTACTGTATACGCAACATCTGTCAAGTTAAAGAGCAATAACAGGCATGTGTTTTTACTCAAATTACAACAGCCTTGAATAGATAAAAGCTATGGTGAATTTTTATAGATTTCAAATATTTATATCCAGTCCATCCTCATGAAAGGTAGAATGTTAGTCTAAATAACTAAAGGCCACTCCACTGATGGTGGCAGCCCTCCTGATGAAAGGCACTAAAACATAAAAAAACACTGAAAATTAAGTTCTTGCAGCATCTCCTTGCCGGGTGAATGAAAAATGGCCGCAGCGTTGGCAAGAGATGGAGGATGGGTCATAATGCAGCGAACGCTGAATGCTGGTAATTCCCTTTCCGAATGTACAAAGTACAAACATTGCAAACAAACAATAAGATTCCAAGAAGTATTGGCTTTGCCATCTTCAGGAGGAAAATGACGGACTATGAAGCTTCAGAGCCAAAGTAGGTCTAAACACCAACACTGCGCTCCCCCCACCCCCTCAGTGCCATCACCACGGTGTACCCAGCTATCACTGAGGGGTTCTCTGTATTAGATCTCTGCAGTCAATACTTACCGCTCCGTACACCTCGCCCTTCCTGTTCATGGCCAGGTAATAGTTGCTCGCAAGCCCCCTAATGGCCACGATCCCCACGGCCACCGATTTAATCTCCAGCACACCTGAAAAGCAAAGAACACACACCGTTCGTGCCGCCATAATACAGTGCTTGTGGGACAGTAGTTTCCTGTTTCATACAGTCTTGCGTACCCTGAAGAAGAGGACGATCACAGACTAATGGAGAAACGTAACGCGATGCTCATGCTTTTCTACTCCCTGTCCTCCCTCATTATTTTCTTTTGGGCGTCTAAAATTTCAACTCCATGGAAATGTCAAAATTTGCTTTTGTTCCAGGCTTTAATTATGAATGACCTTTATGATGTTGCGATGGCATTGTCCGCTGCCATTCTTTGTACGGAAATAAAGACATTCGGCATCATCGAGGAGCGAGCGAATCGGTGGTCCATGGGGAGCCATTGTGGTTGACATTTATACCGCAGCGTTCAGCGCCCTTTGTGGTTTGTGAAACACCGATTGCCATTCGCCTGAGGCACGGCGCTCTCAGATCTGGTGGAAAGGGGGTGGGGGCGGCGAGAGGAAGGGCGGGTGCAGCAAGGACCGTTGACTCGGGTCAGAACCGACCTGACGAAACGCCCTCCATTGCTCCCGCAAAGCATCTCTGAAAACGGGTGGCGGTAATGCGTGCTCAGTGGTCTCGCCCAGCGTATGCGGTCTGAGACATTTTAAAGCCCCACCCACCTACCCACTGCTCTCAACACAACCTCTGTGACTCTGTATTCTTCGGTGGGGTGTGGAGCAGCGCCTCCTAACCTCATCCTCTTGACTTAACTGACTACTGACGGTCGCTGGCCAAATTCTGCTCTGGGAGTGCTCTGCTTTGGCTGGCCATATTTTTTGTCTGGCCTCGCACTCCTTGAGCTCAGATTTATGTCGCGGCACCCATTCCTCAATTCTCTGAAGGTCAATTAGCCATGAAGACATTTGGGATAAGGGAGGAGAAGCGTTGGCCAGTAATGTGGGTGGTAGCATGTTTTTGCAGCCTTGGCCCAGACAGCTTTCAAAGAAAAGCAGGGTCAGTGAACACACTGCCATGCGTAACAACTCCAGTGCCAGTGCAAACACACAGACACACACACCGGCCTATTAACTGCTTGAAGAAGATGCACTCAGTTATATTCAGTGGAATCTACCTGGCTGTTCATCAACCGCGCATGACCCTTAGCTGTCAGCGCATAACTTACTTCCTGCTACACTGCCGCAGTGCTCAGCTAATTCAAACCTCGTGCTCGACATGGAACCATCACCTGGATTTCATCCAGCGTACGGCCTCACTCTCAGCTGCCACCATGTGAATTAAGTCCACTGGCATCAGGCCTGAGAGGTCAATGAAAAATTATTTACCCTTCCAAACGATGTTACACAACCAGCATCTACACTGTGACTCCATTAGTGAAATGATTCAGCATTACAATTGTTGCAAATACGTACACAAATAATATAGACCGAGATGTAGGTGTTCTTTACACACTCTTAGAGTGTCATAATGTGTTTGTTTTTGATGCGTCCTTTTTGGATGGAGCAACACCTCAGGGCTGTGAGGTTTAATCAACACCTGCGGTAAGCTGTGACGCACACTCTGCGGCCATGACACAACAGACACTCAAGATCTGAGACAGTTCCTTCCACAAGGGATCGGGTTCCGGGTGTTGGGCAGGCGGATGAAAGGCAATCCAGCCAGGCTGTGAAAGGGGCAGATGGAGGGATGAAAGGGTGAGGAGAACAGAGATGGGATGACAGAGTAACAGGGAGGGATTAGAAGGGCCTTAATGATCACTGATCAAAGCAGGGTAGCAGGGGCCAGGGGACGACAAAATGGCCCCCATGGATAAAGGGTTCTCGCTTGTACTCACATACCCGCACACACTCGCAAGCTCACACACACTGGCCCAAACATACATATGAACATGGAGACAGCAAGCCACCCACAGCACAGTCTCTGCAGCCTAAGTGTCCATCAGGGCGGATAGGCGAGTACTGGGAGTCCAGGAACGTCCACTGCTCAAGGCCTCTTATGTAGAAGGAATATGTAGCAAATCGCAATGAAAAAAGCACCTGTCTCAGATGTTTGTTTAGGAGCCGCTTTGATGTGGCGAGTTCAACCGAAAAGCCGAGATTTCTGCACTCCCCCAGACCCACTCACCTGCTCGCTCTCTGTGTCTGTACTTAGAGTTAAAAGGCAGTGTTACTACAAAAGACTCAAACGGCAACAACAACAAAAAAAAACTCCTCCCTGACTCAGTCACATGCGGGGATCAGTTGAGTAATGTCTCCGTGTTTTTTTAATTTCTCCCTGCACAAAAGCGAGAGAGGCTCTTTCTTCCTCTGTGGTGTTGGCTTGATGCCCAAGGTTCCATTTTTTTATCTAGCCTTTAAAAAAGTTGTTTCTCGTGCTGAGGCATTTTAACAGGTGACGTCTTGTAACCAGATCTTTTGACGCAAACAACAAAAAAAAGCTCACGTATTCTAATTCCGACATTTTTTCCAGACGTTGCTAACAGGTTCACCTGCGGGAGGAATGAATGTTGTTTTCAGACGATGAATGTGAAAACATGCCTCAAAGTCATCGTACAATGGTTTAATGCCACCCTTTAGACCAGGGGTGTCCAATCTCATCCAGAAAGGGCCGGTGTGGGTGCTGGTTTTTGTTTGAGCCCAACACTAACAAACCTGATTCTACCCACTAAGGCCCTGATTGAAACCCCTGATTAGTTAATTCATGGAATCAGGTGCAGAAGCACTGCTGGAAAGGACAAAAACCTGCACCCACACCGGCTCTTTACGGATAAGATTGGACATCCCTGCTTTAGACCAAACCACGTCGATGCGGAGGGACCATAAGGTGTTTTAAATATAGTTAAGGATTTTTGCGCATTTTACTGTATATATTTATTTATTTATTGCTTTTGTTTCTGGCTTGAGTCACATGGAGCCACAAGAGTTCAGTGGAGGAGACCAGAGGTCCAGTTGTTTCACCAAACTGTAACCGATTAAACTTTGAGCATCTTCATAGATCTCATGTTATTTTATAATTGACATAACTGTCCATACACCTCTCTACAGTAGTGCCTACTTACAGTGAATCCCTCGCAGAGAATTTCTGTTGGGACTTAAAGAAAGGAAGTCGTATTTTTAGACAGCATTTCTTTTTCTGATTTATACTGAGAAATATGGCCAGAGCGTATCAAATAAGAAAATCAACTTTGTTGTATAAAGTAATGGATTTCAGGCCTTATAACTTATCCCTGAATCTTTGGAACTCTTCTTTAGACTTCAGTTAAACCAAGATACAGGGCACTTTTGCACATACTCTGTGCGATGGCCACCACAACTTCAAACTCTGTGGAAACATGCACAGTGCTATGAAAAGAATGGGGGGGGGCACTTAATTTTTTTCTGGATTCTGCTTATTCGTCATATTTGAATATCTCTGATTCTCCACCTAATTTTTATAATACTCGAAGGCAACGTGAGTAAACAAAGTAATTTCAATGATCATGTCAGTTATTGAAGGTAAAGAGTTATTCAGAATCACCCACCTAAAAAACATGATTGCCTGCCTGCTACCCACTTGCCAATGAGCTCTTGAAGAAATTTTGTTAATTCAGCCATTCCTGAGAAGATTGACTACTGTTCCAAGTTTTCTCCATTTGTTGACAACAGCTCTCACCATAGATTGCTGGAGTCCCAGAGCCTTATAAATAGCTTTGTAACCCTTTCCAAACTGATATATGTTAAGAACTTTGGTGCTCATCTGTTGTTGAATTCCTTCAGGTTGCAGAATCATGTGCTGCTTTTTTTCCTGCTTGGCATTGCCTGACAGGCTCTTTTAAACTATTGTTTAGATTCAACAGGGTTGGCAGTAATCAAGGCTGGGTGTGTCTGGTGAAATTGAACCCAATTATCAATTAAATGTATTTTATTGGGTAGTTTAGTCTACAAGAGGGCAATTGCTTTTTCACATTGGGCAGGTGGGGTTAGATAGCTTTTTTCCCTTAAAGGAAATCAACTTTTAAAAACCAAAAGTTGTGCTAACTCTGATCATCTTTGTCAAGTATTGAAATTAGTTTGATGACTTGAACCATTTAAATGTGACAAATATGCAAAAATAAAAGAAATCAAGAAGGGGGCAAAGAGTCTATTATATTACCTCATTATTAGAGTTTAATTTGAAACCCCACATTGACTGATGTTGAATGCTGGCTCTGGGACAGGTTTTGGAACACCCTGTTCAAGAATAACTGTGGATTGGCTCTCTCCCACCCGCTGATGCTATGTCATAACGACTGACCCTGATTTGTGTAATGCACTGAGCCAGGTCCTGCTGGTAGGCTGTAGTTGTGTTAATATTGGGCTGGGTTGCCCATCATTTAAGGAACTAGCTACTGCACTGAGCAGCATTGGAGGTCCATCCCTCACTCATTGGCTACGGCTGTGTTGTTGTCAGACTGAGAGAGCTAGCACTGTGGCATGTTGAGATAATTATAAATCCCTGACTCCATAACATTCTTTACTTCATACAGTCTTACACAACATCATTTCGCCAGACAGCTTGATAGCAGTGGTATTTTGGGGAAAGTTCCAGAGAATCTGTTATATGAAAAAAAAAATTCTTGAATTTCACTATTTATGTTCTGGGGGACTGAAGTGGGAAAAGTGTGCCTCGAGAAATTAGTGGTTGTCTGCACTAAAACATAAAGTTTTTTATTTGTGAAGTTAAAACTAACCCAAAAATGACAAGCTTCATATACAAATTCATTTCAAGATAAAAAGTTGTACCCTTTGAATTGAAATTCTTAAAAGCCGTTTATCCAAAATATGGCGACAGTAATAGACTGACATGCGCAAAGTATCCCTAAAATCAAATCAGCCCTGACACTCCAATGACATGGGATGGAATTCACTCTCTATTAATTCTTCAGTTCAGTCAGATTTGAAATATGTCCCACCTCTGGAATTTTATGTACCTACTGTATTCGTTAAATTTTTAGATTGATTTTTTTGTATTGAGCAAAGTACAAATATAAAAATTACTGTCTCAGATTTTATCCATTAACTCTTGACACTTTATGTGAGTCATTGATATGGACGTGACTGAAACATCAGAGTCACTCACAATCTGAGACATGAAGGCAACTTAAGTGAATTTTTGTTCTAAGGAACATTATGCAAATTTCAATGCTGTTTTTTTTATGAGGAACACACTGATTATATATATATATATATATATATATATATATATATATATATATATATATGCTTTTGAGAGCTGCTTTATGTCTTTTAATGTCCTACAGGGCATTATCACAGTGATGACCATTTGACACGCTTCATATTCAGTTTTTTATGATGACGCCAAGGGAGCAGTCGACTGATTTGAGCAGATGATTACGGATAAGAGGGAGCAGATTACTGATTTAAACTTTAGGCATGCGAACTCTAACCGTGGACATCTGCAGTTATGCTCATATAGAGATAGAAAGAGAAAAATGGTCATGGTGAACATCTTCTATCCTGCTTTTGTTTTTGGTGGTTTTAGTCATCGTTTGTTCGCTGTCATTTGCTTCCTTTTCCCAAGAAACAAGGGTTTATGGGAGCTCGCAAAGGCACTTCATCACCACCAGTGTCAGTCAGTTTCCTGCTTGACTTCCTGCCCGTCTTTGTAACATCTCCCATCATTCCACCCCTCCGCATTTCCCAGTATCAGCTTTTTACACTTGCCTGCGATGTGCAGATGAAGTCCTGCTCCAAAACACCATCCCAGAAGCCCTGTATTAAGCAGCTCTGCTGTCTTTCACATGTTCTTAATTGACCCTTATGTTCAGGCCTGTAAAGGTTACATGGCCTCTTTACAATTGACTCGGTGCAGCTGACCCTGCATTGGCTTGTAATGGGGTGATCTGAACCTTTGATCTGGGCACACGGCTTCTGACTGCTCCTGTGTGGAGCCAGCTATTACTTATGAGCGCAGATCCATCCTCTTCCTCTCTCACTTGTGGTGTTCAAACATGCCGCGTTTCAGGCGCAGAGCAGTGTCCTGAAGGCATCACGTTCCTTGGAAGACATAATGACTGTGAGATGAACTCCTGCCCCTGAACCCGCTCAGAAATTCAATTTGGCGAAATGACGATTTCCTGTCGGTCCCTTGGTCTTACATGTCACCTGTGACACCAAGCGCAAGGTTTGCCAAGGAAACTGATAACCTTTGAGGTAGTTTATCTCAGGAGAGGCTAAATACAAGGTGCCACAAGGTGTGGACTGGTAGATTCCAGCCACCTGTTTGGTAGCTGAAAAAGTACATCACCCCCAAGATGAAGGCATCACATTGAGTCCCACTGCTAAAAAACAGCATAAGTAGATAAAAGGAAGAGGGCCCACTTAGCTCAGATGTGTTGAAGATGGTTCCTGAAACTGATCGGAAAGATTCCGATTTGCTGGTAGCTCTTGTTTGCAATGCATGCACAGGATTAGAGTTGCTTGACGATAGTAGAGTAATTTATTTCTGACCTGTATCTGGCCCCCTGGTTGACACCTCTGCATTAAATTGAGTTGAACACCTCAGGGTTGGAAGGCTGTTTAAAGTCCTTCCGCTGTGTATAAAGGCTGTCCTTTGAAGATATTATTGACGTTTTTCATGTGCGAACATTCAAGTGCCACAAGTTGTGCCCTAAAGAACAAACGTGCTGAAGAGCAATATGGGCTAGCAGTAATTTGTCAAAAAAATGACAGTTCAATTTAATAAGCATTAAAATTTCATAAAAATGTTATCCAGTTGCAGCTATTGACTTGCAACCAGATCTAATTTACAACCCCAGTACAGGAAAAATTTGGAAGAAGTGTGAATTATGAATAAAATCAAAATGGAGCCAATATGTTATTTACAATAGAACATAGATAACATTTCAAATGTTGAAACTGAGACATGTTACATTTTTAGCCACAAAAAGAGCTTCTTTCTGCAACAGGTCTCTAAAAAGTTGAGACACAGGCAAAAAAGGGCTGAAAAAGCAATAATTTTTTTTAAAAAATCAGCTGAAAGAACATTTAGGAAGTAATTACATTAACTGGCATCAAGTGTGTAACATGATTGGCTATAAAAGGGATGTCTTAGAGAGGCTGAGTCTCTCAGAAGTAAAGATGGTCAGAGGCTCTCCAGCCTGTGAAGGCTTGCATAAAAAAATTGTTGAATACTTTATAAATAATGTTCCTGAATCTCAAACTGCAAAGGCTTTGAAGGTCTCATCATCGACAATGCATAATATCATCAAAGGATTCAGAGAAACTGGAAAAATCTCTGTGCTTAAGGGACGAGGCCGAAGACCTTTACTGGATGCCCGTGATCTTTGGGCCCTCAGACGCCACTGCATCACTCACCGGCATGATTCTGTCAGACTCTCATCTGTTCTTGAATTTCTTTGTATCGCGGCATGATCTGTTGCTTTTTGAAATCTTTTAGCGTACTTCACTTTGTCAGGCAGGTTCTTTTTAAGTGATTTCTTAATTCAACAGGTCTAGCTGTAATCAGGCCTGGGTGTGGCTAGTGAAATTGTACTCATAAAATGTGGTTAATCTCAGTTAATTTGTGATTGAACATGGGGGGGATAACTTTTTCACACAAGGCCAGGTATGTTTGGATAGCTTTTTTCCTTTACTAAATCGTCATTTAAAAACTGACTTTTCTATTTACTTGGGTTATCTTTGTCTATAATTAAAATTTGTCTGATGATCTGAAACTTTGAAGTTTGAAAAATATGCCAAAGAATAAATCAGGAAGGGGGAAAATACTTTTTTACAGCGCTGTTCATACCACATTGTTATGATCCAGACCAAGGATCAAGTGCGGAGGCAGAGTATAATCGAATAGTTGGGTTTATGGATAGTGACTCAGGAGGCTGTGGGACAGAGTCCAGAGGAGAGTAGCTCCGTTCAGTTCAAATCTTAAGGGCGAAGCAGTGAATGCGTTGCCAATATCTGGCCAGTGGCTTTCCAGGATGACTGCGAGGTAAAATGCACTCTGTCCTAAGGCAGGATGAAAGCTTAGAGGGCACGAGGTTCCAATCCTGATGACTTTAGGAGGATTAGGAGCTTGTTCCTAATAAACTGGACAGAGGAAGAGACTGGGAAAGTATTGTCTGGAGTGCAGTCCGAATCATTGAGACCATGAGAAAGGCTTGAGAGCGCGTTCCTATTAACTAAGCAAGGAAGAGAACTTCCGTATTTACCATCATTGAAGGTTAATTTTAAACGGTCAAAAGATGTAGAGATTTCATGAGCAAATACTGCCTGGTTCAAAGCGCTGTGGCAAATTTCAATCTCGCAACTTGCAGCCGAGGATTAGGGGAGTGCTCAGGGCGCCAACTAATCAAAGGAGACTAACACAAGCATTGTGTGAATGCCTTTTGTTTCTCCTCTTATTAGGTCTTCTCTGATTGACTTGCGTCTTGCGGGTTCCCCCTCCTCGGCTGTGTCTCATCTCATGGTTATTTCCTAATGGACTTGTGATGTGCATTTAAACCCCCTGCTTTGAGTTGCTAGTCACAGGATTGTAATTTGCTATTTGTGCTAAGAATCAGATAGTATCCCTGGTAAAAAAAAACAAACAAACAAAAAAAAAAACTCTTTGTCTCTTTTAAGTGTGACGTAACTTAATGACAGCAATTCGCGGAAGCTTTCCTCTCTTCTCAGTTAACTGGAACAAGCCTCCGGACCCTGCTCAAGTTAACCCAACTCACATCAGTTTCTCTGTCCAGTTTTATAGGAAAAAGCTGACAAGCTAAATCAGGATTCAAGGGCTGGGACCACATTCTTGTTAACCCTTCCAAGTCTGTTTCTCTGTCCTGTTTATTAGGAACAAGCTCCAAATCCTTCTACAGTCATCAGGATTGGAACAAAGTTCCCCTCGAGCAACTCCATCCTCCTGTGGGCAAAGTGTGCACCCCATCTGGCTGATATCTTGAAAGCCGCTGGCCAGCAGTTGGCAGTCCAGCTTAGCCTATTACAGCTGTGCTGTTCTGTGCTCTCTTCTTCTGAGGTTTCGTCCTCAAACATTACTGTTCTGCTGTCAATGAACCTACCGATTGGATTTCACTCTGCCGCCGTACTCAATTCCTAGGTCTTGAACATAGAAGAGACATTACTTATATTGCAGTTGTTCAACAGAAGCAAAGTTCCCACATACATGTCAGACTACAGCAGTCGATGACATGAGGCATCTGGGCGCGGTTGGAAAACAGCAGGCCTCAAACAATTTGAAAAAGGCAGGCTTCCAACAATTTGTAATCATTTTAAAAATCCATTGAAATCAATTTGACTGTGTTGCTCCCCAACTCCAATAGATTCTTTGAGTTGGACAGGCCTCTCGAGGGCTGATTAGACCGTGAGGCTGTTTAACTCCATGTCAATTCTACAGTAATCCACTTAAGTCGAATAGCATAAATCAGACTGCTAATCAACAGGGAATGAGGAACATTAGTAATGCTGCTCTGTTGTGCATTTGTAAAACTGTTTCAGGCTAATTCAGCAAGATTTATGACCCCAGAAGAATACAGTTACTATTAAATCCAGGCGCTCAAACAAAATGTTGGTATAATCAAATTTTTACACTGCCCTAGAGGATTTTAATTGCATGTCTGTTTCATATTACTGTGTTACATCACTATTTAACATGGCATGTGGAATGTTAACTTGTACATTAGCTTTTATTTATTGATTGATTTACAACCCCAATTCTAAAATAGTTGGGACGAAGCGTAAATTGTGAATAAAATCAAAATGCTATGACTTTCAGATCACAACCCCCAATTGAGCCAATATGTTATTTACAATAGAAAGTAGATAACATTTCAAATGTTGAAACTGAGACATTTTACATTTTTATCCACAAAATGAGCGTATATCTGATTTTCTGGCTGCAACAGGTCTCAAAAATGTTGGGACACAGGCAAAAAAGGGCTGCAAAAGCTATTAATATATGAGAATAATCTGAAAGAAAATTTAGCCAGTAATTAGGTTAACTGGCATCAAGTGTGCAACATGATTGGCTATAAAAGGGATGTCTTAGAGAGGCTGAGTCTCTCAGAAGTAAAGATGGTCAGAGGCTCTCCAACCTGTGAAGGCTTGCATAAAAAAATTGTGGAATAATTTATAAACAATGTTCCTCAATTTCAAATTGCAAAGGCTTTGAAGGTCTAATTATAGACAGTGCATAACATCATCAAAGGATTCAGAGAAACTGGAAAAATCTCTGTGCGTAAGGGACAAGGCCTAAGACCTTGACTTGATCCCCGTGATCTTCGGGCCCTCAGACGCCACTGCCTCACTCACCGGTATGATTCTGTCATTGACATTACTAAATCGGTCCAGGAATACTTTAAAAACCACTCTCTTTAAACACAATCCGCAGTAACATCCACAGATGCCACCTAAAACTCTATTATGCAAACACGAAGCCATTGTTGAGCATGATCCAGAAGCACCGCCGTGTTCTGTGGACCAAGGCTCATTTAAAATGGACTGTAGCAAAGTGGCAAAATATCCTGTAGTCAGATGAGTCCAATTTTAACATTCTTGTCGAAAATCATGGGCGTCGTGTCCTCCGGGTTAAAGAGCAGAAAGACCACCCCTCCTGTTTTCAGAGTTCAGTACAAAAGCCAGCATCTCTGATGGTATGGGTATGCATTAGTGCATATGGTGTGGGACACTTGCATGTTTTAAAAAGCACCATGAACGCTGAAAGGTATATAAAGGTTTTAAAGCAACATATGCTACCCTCCAGATGACATCTATTCCAAGGAAGGCCTTAAGTATTTCAGCAGGACAATACAAAACCACATACTGCAGCAATTACAACAGCATGGCTTCGTAGCAGAAGAGTCCGTGTGCTGAACTGGCCTGCCTGCAGTCCTGATCTTTCACCGATTGAGAACATTGGGCACATAATTAAATGAAAAGTCTGTCAAAGGAGACCCAAAACCCTCCAACAGCTGGAAGCCTGTTTAAACAAGAGTGGGATCAAATTCCAATGGCTAAACTCAAGAAACTTGTCTCCTCAATGCTCAGACACCTCCACTCTGTGTTAAAAAGAGGGGATGCTATGCCACAGTAAACAGGCCCCTGTCCCAACTTTTTTGAGAACTGTAGCAGCCATCAAATTTGAAATGAGCTTATTTTGTGGATAAAATTGTAAAAATTTCTCTTTCAACATTTGCTATGTTATCTCTGTTCTATTGTGAATAAAATACTGACTGGTGTGATTTGAAGGTCTTTGCGTTTTGATTTTATTCACTATTTACACTTTGTCCCATTTAGGAATTGGGGCTGTATTTTTTGGGATATAGTACATCTGTGAGTTACAAGGGTTTGATTAGTAACAGTTTGATTTTATAGTCTCTCGATATGTCATGTTTTACTTAATATTTTAAGGCCTCAGGACACTGTCAGAGACCAGCTTTACATAATCATTAGCTCTGGGAAAATGGCATCACTTTTATATATGCAGTAAATAGCAGCAAAACAATTCTATTCTCTGTGTGAGCAGTTTCCCTGTAAACCACTCAAGAATCCTAAGGGTATTTAGAATATGCATTTCATTTTAGTTTGGGTCTGTTTTGAAACATCAGATACATTGCGTGATGTTTCCTGGTGTTTGGCTGGAATTGTAAGCAATGCTTTTTGTCAGCAATGCCAGGTATGCAGAGTAACTTATCGAGTTAAATGGTGACGAAGTAATGACTTAAAACTTAAAGGATAAAAGTGAGGATCAAGTCTCACCAATTTGTTTTTTCCTGTCATGAAATAAATTGCGGGTCAGTCAGGTTCAGTTATTGCTTTCCCCGCAGTATTTTTATTGCTAATTATTTATTGTCCCTCTTTACTGTGTTTTGACATGACATTAACATCAATTAGTCTATGATTGGCTATTATCAAGCAGATAACACCCTAAGCTGAAAAATAGTCACTTAACTGACCCCAAAAAACTTTAATCTATTTCCCAAATATCACTCCTCTTAACCTTGCAGAAATGATTGTCATCACATGCCATCACAAAATCATCATTATATCACTATGCTGTCATTATTTTGATAAACTGATTGGAACAACAAATGCTGTTCAAACTTATAATAAAGATCCTTCCCCATTAAATGACCTGCATGCTGCTCTTGGAGTTGGATATCTCACAGCCTACTATAAGTTTGTCCAAATTGTTTCCAAGAGGAAACTAATTTTTTATTACACCATATTGTGACATGACTAACAAGCCCAATCGAGAGGAGAATTGTAACAACAGTTACAACCAGAGCAGAGCTGTAACATCAGTGCCAACCAGAGCAGAATTCTGGATTCCATCAATTTTATGAGGTTGTCCAGGTCCTGCAAGGCAGCTCCGGACCATCACACCACCATCACCGCGTTTGACTGTTGGAATGATGTTCTTGTTGTGGAATGCTGTGTTGGCTTTATGCCAGATATGCAGAGACCAATGTCTTTCAAAAGGAGAAAAAGTCCTCAGATGCCATTTAATGCGACAGCAGCTGTCGTGGTGAATTCCGTCACTGTTTGGACAGTCACTGTGTATAAAAACAAGTTTAACTCTTCGGGAGGTCACCTGACATTGATGCTAGCATTGGATAGTCAAAAAAAAAATTATGTGTCATTGATAGGTTTCACTGTATCACAATTTTGAAAGATGAAGTTCAGTGTTTCTTGAAGTGAATCAATTATTAAAATCAGTAATAATATTAACGGGCACTATTCAAATAATTTTGAATAGTGCACGGAATGACTTCAAAATTATGTGCTTTGCAAATGCTGTTATTTTAATGAAAGGCAGCCGAAAAAACACCACCCATAATAATTCACAGTAATTTTGTCTCACTTACTATGATAGGCACGCACGTTGAGATAAGCAACAACTCTATACATTTTTTATTCCGGAGATTAGAGTACAGCCCGTTGAGGAACCATGCATGTGGTTACAATAACTGTCAGAAGCGTTGCCTGCAGGATTACATTTTTGCTTTCCTCAGTGTTGTAACTGTGAATGATGGCTGCAGGAGCATGATGAATGTCGGAGTACAAGAAGCCTTTTGAAGGTTAATGAAAGCCAGACCACCTGTTAGCCGGGTTTGAGTCCTGCATTGTTGCACAGGGACCCATGAGGTACGACACAAGCTGAGAGAGAACACTCTCCGAAACAAATGAGACTTCTGCTTTCGCCACGAGCCTCATCTGAGCATTTAATCAGCGCCATTGTTGTTAACATCATGAAAAACTTGGCGGATTAATGAATGGAGCCTGACGAGATGTGGTGAAGCGTACTGTCGGGGGGGTGGGGCTTTCCCATTTGGCTGTTTGGCTTTGTGTGGGCGTTGGAGACGAGCCTCACGCCTGCGTCCTCAGACACACCCAGAGAGGTGTGGGGGATGGATTGCAGACCCCTCCCAGATGTGATAGTACCCCCCCCCCTCCCTCCCCGTTCCGCCACCACAGCACGGAGGACGGTGTGGGAACAGGTTGCATTAACATCCCGTAAAGCAGCAGGGGGGTGGGTTTTGAGATTTGCGACGGATAAGAGCGGCCTGCTGGACCAGCCACCGGGTTCCTCTTGACCCCGCCCTCCCTTCCCCCCTCTTCCCCCTCCCCCAGCGTCCTGTGCACGCGATGGATAATTACCTGCCATTCCTTCCTGCCTACACTTTCAAACAAAGTGCCCGTCCAGATGTGGCTCTGGTCAGATGGCCGGTTTCCCCCTTTATTACCTTTGATGAGTCTAAATTGAAGGTTGCACTCCTATCCATGCACACAAACAAGCACACACACATATGCACTGGTGCATACACACACACACACACACACACACACAAATATACGCCCTCTAATGGTCCATCTGGTCAAGGGTTAGTCTGGTAGTGGTGCACAATAACTGGGGGAGAAAAACAGACTGTTGCAAAGTATATTGCCACTGTTTATTAAACAGACTTGGGCCCGATTCACGGCTTTGGAATCGCTTTTTAAAATATCCAACCACAAATAGATAGAACGGCAGATACTGTACTGCAAACGAGTCTCTAAGTCTTTGATGTGAACTGTGCTGTTCTGCTGCAGGGATAAATCCCTGAATGGGCACCAAATAGGCAAATATATACAGGATGACAGAAACCAGTTCACGGAACTGTAAACCGCTATCACTAACTCAAGTGTAGGAATACACTATAGCGGTCAGAGTATACCACAAAGTACAAGGTACACTTGTACCATGGACCAAAGTAGGCCCCAAACCATCTCATCCCTACAGCTTAGGTCCCAAATTACATATTTTTTTGTGAAAGCACTGTTTTCTGGTGAGTGAGAAGGGGATGTAAGCACTGAAGTGGGCAGCTGTTACCTCACAGGGACTTCATTAGGGGTACCAGAGCTGGAACTGATTCGTGGGGAAACCACATTTTTAAAAAACTGTGTGGTTGGACCCTCCCCGCAGGTCCACATTATGGTGTCTGTGATGAAGTCCAGGACATTCTAATTAGCGGTTAGTGACAGCTCGCGGTAAAATGGGCTTTCTTCTTGCACTTCTCTGCACAATAAATGTAGGCCGACACAAAAGTTTGCTGATGCACTTCATGTCGCGTCTTCGATTAGCATGCGAGGAATAGTGGCAGGGTTATTTGATAAACAGACTAAAGCTCTCAACAGCCCATGAATTGACATTTGAATTCAGAGTCTCTGACAGCTTGAAGCACAATGTAATTTATATACTGGAAAAATGTAATTCATGTGTATTCAGGAAGTAATTAAAAGCAAATTTTGATCCAAATTGTGGAATTTGAACTGTATTCCCCGAAATGAATAGCTGATCATGTAATGAATTGTGAGGCTGCGGTACAGTCAAAAAATGTCAATGTTCTTAAAGCTCAGAGGTGCGAAAGCAGGGGTGGCCAACCCTGGTCCTGGAGAGCCGCAGTGTCTGCTGGTTTTTAGTGTGACTTGATTGATAAATTAAAGCAGTTGATTACACCCTTCACTTATATCACCTGGTGTCTTTGGTTTTCTCCACCCGATTAAAACCTAACTCAGCACGCCCTCTGGCTCTACAGGACCTGCGTTATCCACCCCTGCTCTATAAACTTTTATCTGTACTCTGTACTTCTACTTTGCCTGCATTACAAGTACACTAAATATCAAACCACATTGACAAATCTTTCACAACCTGCAAGTCTGCTTAATTGGCTCTAGGAGTCTTGTGGGTTGTTCCTGCTAATTGCTTGATTGGCTCAAGTACCAAATTAATTGCTTGATTGCCAAATTAAGCCTGAGGCACCAGGTGAGATCAGTTAAGTGAGTAATCAACTAATTTAAACCATCAGTCAAGTGCAAAGTAACACCAAAAATCAGCAGACACTGCGGCTCTCCAGGACCAGGGTTGGCCACCCCTGTGCTAAAGTATTTTGAGGTAATCTATCGGTTCTTTTTTAATTAGATTGTGGGTGATGGGTAATCTGTGAGACCAAAAAACCAAGCTAAAACTTAGCTGATTAATTTCCTCTTGAATTCTCAGAATTCTGTATGTCCTCAATGAGTGACTGATGACTGAATTATATCTGACCATTGAATTAGACATCAAATTCATCAGACAAATTCATCTGCTGACAAGAATTTCCTGGCCAAGTAGAAGGTATTAAAGCAATTTATGGGATTTCATTTTCGATTTCTGTCAGTAAGTATGAAGTGCACTTCAACCAGAGGAACTGAATTTTGTCTTTTCTGAAATTTTATGCCGCAAGCTTCCGCCCAGAATTGATTGATATAGTATCACCATTTATTTCAGCAGCACATCCAGGATTTAATAGCTCATAGAGTTCTATATAAACTATACCCTTCGGTTTTTGCACATTTAGTTCTGTGCCTCTCTGTGCCAGCAAATTCAGAATGTACATACTTGCTTTTTTTTCACATGAAAATTGTAAATTCTTGGCCTTAAAATCACTATGAGCAAAAATTGCTCTCTATACACAAAACCCTTCGATGTCATCTTAGATTACGCCCCAAATAACTAGCACCTCCTCCAGGTACACAGTCAGGTCAATAATGTGCACTTTGACAAAGTTATTGTTATTTTAGCTCCATATTCAATCAGTTAAAAAGAAATAATAAACATTAGTTTGAAGTGCAGATATTCAGCTTTAATTTGAGGCCAACCTTCCTGAGGGGGGCAGCGATTGGCTGCTCGACTGTTCCATGGCCAGGTATATGTTATTCTCTCATTCCATTCTCAATACATTAGATCAATGACTCAAAGTTGTTTGCAAGTTTGGCATTTTAAAACTTGCATCTGGGTCAAAGAGCTGTCACTTCCAAATAGAGCAAGCCGACAAGTGAAAAATCGAAACAAACCCACCAGAAAACTAGCAAAAACATTAGTTGTGGCCAAGTGAACTATTTGGTACATTCTTGAGAGAGAGAAAAAAAAAATGGGGCACTTGTAGGCTCCGGAACACCAAAGGGCCCAGTCAACCATGGAAAACAACTTTCGAGGGTAATTACTTCAGGAGAAGATAAACCACAGTGACTTGAGTGTCGATATTTGGAAGGTCTTCTCTCACAATGTCCCGTATCATACATGGAAATAGACAGGTTAGCAGCCTAGTTTAGTTTGGGGGTCTAAAATCTTTTTCACACATAAAATCCTTTCTGAAAGCAATTATGTAATGAAAATTAATTCATTTCTATTTATCTCCAGTATTAATAACCAAAATGAACTTTGTCCCGCATGACACATGGTGTCCTGTATGACGCACTTTTTATTAATTTAAATTTTCAGTTGACCAAAATCTTTTCTTCAGTCCAATAAAAATAATGAATCAAAGTGCATCTAATACACAAATCAGCCACAAGATTAAAACCTCCTGGCTCATACAGTGACGTTCCCCCTTGCGCTGCAAAAACAGTTCCATCAAACTGTTGTCACTAGAATCAGTTAAATTCACCAGTTTTGCCACAGTAGCCCTTTTACCGGTTTGGACCAGAAGGATAGCCTTTTTAGACTTCGAACATCGATGAGCCATGGGCGCCAAAGACGCTGTCGCCAGTGGGCATGGTGGGGATAGGGAAGGAATGGGAGGAACTGTAGGGCTGCTGAAAGTGGAAGAGTTGTGCAGAATTTTTTTACCAACATTTGTTTTGAGCGATATGAGACTTTACTCACAAATACATGCAAGCATGTTGTCCTGTAAGACACGCACTGTGTCCCGTATGACATATTTTCACATACTGCTTTTTTTCATCAAATTTAGCTACTTTCATAACATTCATATGTTTCTAAAGGTTATTTTTTTTATTGTTCGACCAATGAGTTTAAAGATGGAGGGGCTTGTGCTTCGGAATAGAACCGCAAACTCTCTCTCCCTCCTGAGCTGGCTACAAGGGGTCACACAAGAGCAAGCCTTGTACGTAGTTCTCAAATTAGTCATGCCAGATTCGGGCGGGATTGGAGATGCCAAATAAAAAAAAAAAAGGAACGACAATCAAATTTTATCAG
Source organism: Gymnothorax reevesii (assembly GCA_029721435.1). Classification (NCBI taxonomy): domain Eukaryota; kingdom Metazoa; phylum Chordata; class Actinopteri; order Anguilliformes; family Muraenidae; genus Gymnothorax; species Gymnothorax reevesii. Next base: position 11,074,962 of record CM056580.1, on the reverse strand, counting down.
GATGATGGGAAAGGAATAATATTGAGAAAGAAAGGAACTGCTCATAATTTAAGCATACCAACTTGTGTGAAGCATGGTGAAGGTTATGTTATGGCGTGGGCATGTATGACTGCCTAAAGAATGCATTTCTTTGTGTTTATGCATGTACTGGCTGGCAAAAGCAGCAGGATTGATTCTGATTAATACTGGGTTATAGTTTTGTTTATCACTTTATTTAAAAACTCTTGAAACAAAGCTTCACAGATGGAGGATGACTTGAAGCATACGGCATAAGCAACCCAATACTTCTCTTAACACAAAGAGGTTATATTTTCTGGAACAGCTTTGTCAATCACCGAACCTGATGGAACATACGTTTCTCTATTTTAGATTCTAGTGGACATATCACAAGGCTTCCAACGATTCTAAATTCGTATGTGTAATGGCTGGTTAGAGTGGAGTATCAGATGCCGCGGCGGGCGAAGCTGCGAAAGGCAGGAACGAAGCGAACAACCAGATAGAAAAGAAATCTTGATAAAAGAGAAAACCAACCGATGAGGAAAGAAAACAATGTTGTCAGGGATGAGAGTAACAAAGAAAGCAAAAAGCACATTGCAAACCATGACAGTATGTCCTGCTGAATTAAAGGGAAATGTGTATAAAATGATGTACAAGATCTAGCTAATTTCTGTTTGAAGTTATGATGTAGCCAAAAAATCACAGTGTATTTGAATATTTCTCTCATAAGTTTGAAGTTTGAATATTTCTCTCATAAGTGTGATGTAGCCTCAGTGAAGCTTATTGTCATATTGTCTTACAATATGAAACAAAAAATAATAATTTTTCACCCTTTGAACCTACTTTAAACCTACTTAAAAGAAAACTTATGTGAAAAGTTAGTGTTTAAGAAGATAAGATTAGATTAGATAGTAACCCTGAGAGTATTTTTCTATCTTTCTTCTTGGGTCACTCTTATTTCGTGTGCAGTGGAGAACTCCCATGTGAACCGCAAAAGACAGCTATAAATATTGTTGAAATCTTTGGCAGCTTCTGTGCACGAAAGGTAAAGATGGCTGCTGAGCACAAACACGCACGTCATGCACATGCTGTCTCTCTCACACTGACTTGTGAGCACACACATACAATTGCAATCAGAATTATTCAACCCCTGCTGCAAATTAGGTTTACTGGCAAAATTTACAAACTTTCAGCTGTTTGCAATGAACAAATCGAAGAAGAACAATTTAAATAGCTCAACACAACAAATATTTGAATTGTCTTCTCCAAATTCAACACAAAATGCCACTTTTAATGACTACTGCGGGCTAAAAATTATTCAACCCCTTCAAGACAAGCATCTTTAATACTTAATAGAGCACCCTTTGAGTCACTATGACCTGCTGGAAATGTGATGCATTGGCAGACAACAGCTTCTGGCAGCATTCTCAAGGAATCTTAGCCCAGTCTTCATGGACAATGGCCTCCAGTTCACACATATTCTAGGGTTTGCGTACTGCAACTGTCTTCTTCAAATCCCAGCAGAGAATTTCTATGGAGGTCAAGGGAGGTGAATGCGACGGGCACTCTAGAATCTTCTCAGACTTCTTCTGAAACCAAGCCTTGGTGGATGTTGAGGCATGCTTAGGATCATTGTTCTTCTGGAAGGTCCAATGATGCCCAAGCGTCAGCTTCCCTACAGACAGCATGACATTTTCTCCTTGGATATCCTGGTACTTGACTGAATCCATCTTGCCCTCCACACTTTGCAGGTTTCCAGTGCCAGAGGAAGCCAAGCAGCTGCAGAGCATCAAAAAGCCCCCACAATTCTTCACTGTAGGCAGGGTGTACTTTTCAGCATATGCTTCTTTATTCCTTCTGCAGACATACCACTGATTCGTAAGCCCGAAAAGTTCCATTTTTGTTTCATCATTCTACAGAGCAATATCACCAAACTTCCATGGCTTATTTATACGGTTTTGAGCATATTGGAGCTTGTGCTTTTGGATCAATTGTGGTGTGTGTCTTGGAAAACTTTTAATGTTTAGTATGGGCCCTACTGTGCGACCTGAAACCTCAGTGCCCCCTGCCCCCAAGCCTTGCTGTGGGTTTCCTGTAGTCACCTGGATGGATGGATGGATGAAGAATTGATAATGGGCCCAGGACATGACTGAAGCAGCAATAATGGGCCTAGGACATGACTGAAACAGCAATAATGGGCCCCTGACATGACTGAAGCAGTGATAATGGGCCCAGGACATGGATGAAGCAGTGATCATGGACCCAGAACATAGATGAGGCAATGGCTCCAGGGCATGGACGAGGCAACAATATTAGGCCGAGGATATGGATGAGGCAGTGATAATGGGCCCAGGACAGAGATAATGCAGTGATAATGGGCCCAGGACATAGATAATACAGAAATAATTGGCCCAGGTCAAGTATGATGCAGGATAATGGGCCCAGGACATGGTTGGAGCGGTGATAATGGGCCCAGGACATGAGTGACACTGTGATAATTGGCCCAGGACATGCAGGAAGCTGGGATAATGGACCTAGGACTTAGATGAGGGAGTGATAATGGGTCCAGGGAATGGGCAAAGCTGTGATAACTACCCTTGGGCACAAACAAAGCTGCAATAATTGGCCCAGGGCATGGATGACAGTGATAATGGGCCCAGGGCTTGGAGGAAGCAGTGATAATTGAGCCAGGGCATGGCTGAAGTGGTCATAATGGGTCCAGTGAATGGATGGAGCAGTGATAATAGGCCCAGGGCATGGAAGAAAGAGGGATAAAGTGCCAGGCCCCAGGACATAGCTCAAGAGTTGATGACGGGCTCAAGACATGGCTGAAGCAGTTATAATGGGCCCGGGACATGGCTGATGCAGTAATAATGGAACTGCGGCATGGCAGAAGCTGTGATATTTGTACCAGTGCATGGCAGAAGCAATGATAATGGGCCCAAGACATGGATGAGGCTGTGATATTGGGCCCAGAAAAAGGATGCATCAGTAACAATGGGCCCAGCGCATGAATGAGGCCGGGATAATGGGCTCAAGGCATGGATGAAGCAGAGGTATTTGGCCTATAACATGGATGAAGGTGGAATAATGAGCCCAGGACATGCATCAAGCTGTGATAATGGTCCAAGGAAGTGGTTGAAGCAGTGATAATGCGCATAAGACATGGATGAGGCAGTGATGACAGGCTAAGGACATGGATAATGCAGTGATGTTGGGCTAGACATGGCTGAAGTCAGTGATAATGGCCCCAGAGAATAGATGGAGCAGTGACAATGGGCTCCGGACAAAGACAAAGCAGCACCTTGGAAAAGATGTGAATGAAGTGGTTGTGTATACATTATTGCAGTAAACTAGTTTCAGACTTGGTGAGGAGATAAGGGCTTCCAGAGCCATGACACCTGGTTGATGACAACATGAATGAAAAAGTCCCGCTCTGTACACATCTTACTCCTGGCAGTGGTTTAATCCCAAACCCCAGATACAGAGATTCTAAATGCTCTCCACCACCGCAGTAAACTCTCCAGACACAACCTAACCATAAGTATTGCACAGTTTGGCGCAATGCATGACTTCAACCTTCGATAAACACCTAGAATTCTTCAATTTGTATTTAATTGAACTATTTTGGTAATTAAATAACATAGGCACAGCAAGGATTCACCCGAATAATTCTTTGTCTCCGTCGCGCAAAAGTTCCAAATTTAATTTGCACTTTAGGTAGCTTGGCAGAGTCAAATTTTTTTACATCAGTCATTGTTTATGAAAAAATATATAAAATATGCAAACATTATTCAATTCAATAAATACAAAAAGACTCAAGAGCGAGGTGAGTTTAAATTGAATGCCAGTACGTTGAATACCTCCTGGTTGTCATTAACTTCCCTCTTAATTTGAGCTTCTGACTTTTTTCACTTATCGCAGCTGCAGAGTTAGCGTAATGATAACACATCCTCTCTGATAACAGTGCTCGCAACAGCTCCGTTTCCTTTTGTTGTCCCATAGGTGATATTACCGTGATTGTAATTCAAAGACATCGAGGGCCACATGTATTTGTGGTCTCAAAAATATATGACCGAGACAGGAGGTGATTCGTAGTCAAATGCATCCCTCTGTAGCTTTGGCACATTCAAGAATCTCCCGCATTTACAATGTGCATTTCTCTCTACTGGGTGGAGTAGCATCTTTTAAACAAAGTGACGGTGACGTGATCTTGTACAGATGGACTCTGCTTGAGATTCTGCAATTTCTCCGAACGCGGTTCTAAAATGTTATGCACAGTCTGTGAGTGCGTTTGTGTGTAAGTGTGTGGGGACAATTTAGCAAATATCTTATTTAAAGAAGTATCTTCAAATGAAATTAATCACTGGGAGAAATTGCTTTGATGGTTGTTCAAAATATTAGACAGAAAAAAAAAAACAAGATAAGCAGTATAGAAACCAAAGATAGGACTCAGGGCCTCCAGAGATGCTTGTCTTTAGGATTAAAAAAAAGTAGTGCGGTTCTGGTAAAGCATTGTTTAAAGTATATTCCTGTAATGACGCACAGAAACGTAGCTATTTTTGACACTTTTTGTGTTGCCACTATTCCGTATTTATTCTGGCATAAACGTTTGTTCAGCAACTCATCTTGTCGCTCTTGTAACCACTTTAAGGATGGGATATTCAAAATACGGCTGTACTTCGCAGATGTAAAAGCAACCCCGCGGCAAATTCCTGACTCTTAAGAGGAACTAAAAAGGGTTTGAAGTTTTGATATTTTTGTGTTTTAATGGTAGATTATGGATTAAATAAATTTAAAGAAATCAACTTTGAGATATTTGGGTGAGAAATACATTTTTAGAGGCACTTTGTTTCTGCGTCTACATTGTCAGAAATCCGAAAAGCGCAATCTCATACGTGAACACCTGACGTCAATCTGAGACACAATTGCACTGTGTGCACTTGCTGTACAGAGTACAAACAAGCCTTAATGTTATATATAGTCACAGAACTGTTGGCTTAAATCAAGCTGTAACCCTAATCAGATTGTTCATGTTTTGTCTTTGTCTTGTCTTCCCAAAAATCAATAGCAACAAAAGCTAGAATATACATCAATTTTTTATGCGAAATAAAGTTTGTGTTGCTGCTGAAGATAGGCCTACTCAACTCAGAGTCAGAAGCAGAGGCTGCGTTCGAATCACGGGATGGTGCTCTCTATTTTCACAAGCATGAAGACTCAGAGAGAGGAAGAGAGAACACAATTACAACAAATGATCACCCTTTAAAAACTAAATAATCAAAGCTGTTCAGAGCATAGACTGTATATAGACTAATTGCTCAGAATAGCATAAGTCACTAAATGATGACAAACCACTGAGGGGAAGAAATGGCAAACACAGCACACTCGAATTAGATTGCTAGCTAGCTAACTTGCCCCTATTTTGTGAACGAAACAAATGTATTTTTTAATATTATTTCACACAAATGCACAAAACTGAATGAATTCAATTATAACCCGCACTTACTTCTGTATATCGTAAACTCTCTGATTTATAGTGAGCTAGCCATATTCGATAAATCCTCCACAGTATTGACTCATGAATGGAATATGAGTTTCGTGGCTTCATCGCGTTGTAAATATTTCTCTGGGTCATCAGTGATGTCACTTGATTCAGTCATGGGCACAGTGAATGTCTTCATACTGAGCCAGATCTCAAACTGGCATTGATCGTGAGATTTTGTTCCTTGTACAGCCTCCAATTTCGCAAGATCTAGTCTTTCTATATTTGTCCAATAAAATGTACAAAACCCAAAAACAGTGAAGTTGGCACGTTGTGTAAATCGTAAATAAAAACAGAATACAATGATTTGCAAATCCTTTTCAACCTATATTCAATTGAATATACTGCAAAGACAAGTTACTTAATGTTCGAACAGGTAAACTTTGTAATTTTTTGCAAATATTAGCTCATTTGGAATTTGATGCCTGCAACATGTTTCAAAAAAGCTGGCACAAGTGGCAAAAAAGACTGAGAGAGTTGAGGAATGCTCATCATACCCTTATTTGGAACATCCCACAGGAGAACGGGCTAATTGGGAACAGGTGGGTGCCATGATTGGGTATAAAAGCAGCTTCCCTGAAATGCTCAGTCATTCACAAAAAAGGATGGGGCGAGGGTCACCACTTAGTGAACAAATGCGTGAGCTGATTGTCGAACAGTTTAAAAACAACATTCCTCTAGGAGCTATTGCAAGAAATTTAGGGATTTCATCATCTACGGTCCGTAATATCGTCAAAAGGTTCAGAGAATCTGGAGAAATCACTGCACGTAAGCGACAAGGCCGAAAACCAACATTGAATGCCCATGACCTTCGATCCCTCAGGCGATACAGCATCAAAAACCGACATCAGTGTGTAAAGGACATCACCACATGGGCACAGGAACACTTCAGAAAACCACTGTCGGTAACTACAGTTCGTCGCTACATCTGTAAGTGCAAGTTAAAACTCTAGAATGTAAAGTGAAAGCCATTTATCAACAGCACCCAGAAACGCCGCCAGCTTCGCTGGGCCCAAGCTCATCTAAGATGGACTGATGCATAGTGGAAAAGTGTTCTGTGGTCTGACGAGTCCACATTTGAAATTGTTTTTGGAAACTGTGGACGTCGTGTCCTCCGGACCGAAGAGGAAAAGAACCATCTGGACTGTTATAGGCGCAAAGTTCAAAAGCCAGCATCTGTGATGATATGGGGGTGTATTAGTGCCCAAGGCATGGGCAACTTACACATATGTGAAGGCACCATTAATGCTGAAAGGTACATACAGGTTTTGGAGCAACATATGTTGCCATCCAAGCAACGTCTTTTTCATGGACGCCCCTGCTTATTTCAGCAAAACAAGGCCAAGCCACATTCTGCACGTGTTACAACAGTATGGCTCCGCAGTAAAAAAGAGTGCGGGTACTAGACTGGCCTGCCTGTAGTCCAGACCTGTCTCTTATTGAAAATGTTTGGTGCATTATGAAGCGTAAAATACGACAACGGAGATCCGGACTGTTGAACAACTTAAGCTGTACATCAAGCAAGAATGGGAAAGAGTTCCACCTGAAAAGCTTCAAAAATTGGTCTCCTCAGTTCCCAAACGTTTACTGAGTGTCGTTAAAAGGAAAGGCGATGTAACACAGTGGTAAAAAGGCCCCTGTGCCAACCTTTTTGCAATGTGTTGCTGCCTTTAAATTGAATAAATAAAGTTGAAGATTATTTGCAAAAAAAAATAAAGTTTCTCAGTCTGAACATTAAACATCTTCTCTTTGCAGAGTATTCAACTGAATATAAGTTGAAAAGGATTTGCAAATCATTGTGTTCTGTTTTTATCTACGATTTACATAACGTGCCAACTTCACTGGTTTTGGGTTTTGTATTAAAAACAAACCCAAAGGCAAAGCTTCAGCGTGGCTATTTTGCCTGGAACATACACGCTTGTATATCGACGTTGAATTGAGCGCTGCAACGAGTCTCAGAATGATGTCACATGCATAAATTAATATGTAATAAGATTTTCAAAAATCATGAAAATCGCATGCACCTGGGCTGGTTTTAGATCTTCTTTTTTCAACATAAGTAGGATGATTGAGCTCGGTTGCAAATGTGTTTGGGAAAAGTGTTATAAAGTGCCAAAAACTGCAAAAAAAGTTACGTATTTTAGTTCCACTCTAATGCTGAAATCAACAGATTCTGTGACACCGAGTGCAACGCATGCATTCCTGCACATTGACATTGCTAATATATTCAACTGGCAATAACCTCTGAGTTTCCAGCATTAATTCCGCGGGCACACTATACAATGTAGCGACGTAGTTGGGATAGCGGGCGGGAGTGTGTCGGCATGAGGAGAGCCACCCATATTTTTCAGCCGATTCCTCTGCCTCAAAATATTTCTGCGCATATCCTTGTACAGCGCCCAGAGTAAACGAACAGGCTCACTTGGTGTACAGCAGGAGATTCACTCACGCCTTTGCGTCTTTGCAGACCTGGAGCCCCAAGAGATCGGGGGATGACCCTAAATTTACAAGTACATTCCACTGCTTAGCATTTCTCTGCACGTACAGTAATGTATTACAGGATATACCATGGAAGCCTCGGGTGGCTAATGTACGTAGCAGTTGGAGTCGCTTCACCCCTTGAGCACAAACAGCAGATGAGGAGGAATAACCATGACAATCTATGCCCCAAAGACAAACACGTACGGTTATCTTTTCTACTGGACTTTGACCTCTTAGGCCTTGAGACTGCTTGCCAAAGACAGGAAACTGATTCTCCCCTTCATGTACTTCTGATCGATATCTCACTTTTTAACATGACTCGCATGAAGTAACATTCTGACAAGCTGTGTTGGCACGGAGCCCACATGCCCCGCCCCTCCATAACGTCGGAGGATGAATCTTTCTCTCATGGATCTGCATATCACACTCCCTCCCTCTCTCTCTCGCTCCCCTGCGTCCTCTCACAGTAAATGTCAGAAAAGTTTCAAGACAAGTAACAAGCCCACGTCTTAAAAGCCTGATCAACTTTCAGCGTGGGTGAATTGCAATTTAGGTGGGAAGGCGTCGCTGCGAGCAGCCCGTATCCGCTGTTTAGGCATTGAAATCTGCCACAGTCCAAATACTTATGGACCTCACATAATTAAATGCTACTTATTCCCAGACACAACTTGTGTATTAGCACCTTGCGCACCAAAGCCGAAATGGACGCTAAACTTTTGTTTTGCATTCCATATTCAAACAGTGCTGCTACAACTGTTAGCCCTTGGTAGTTCAGAGGGGCCTGACCAGGCTGTGGTGTGTCTCTCCATTCTGTGAACAACCAACCCAGCTGTGTCACAAGGCTTCAAACTTTACGGCTGTCGCTGCAAGCAGCGGGCAGCAAACCACTGGAGACCCCGTGCTTTGAGCGAGCATCGCATTTGCAGTCAATTACACAGGCCAACAGACAGAGAGAAGACTGGCAGGAAAGTCAGATACAAAAGAAAAAAAAAATGATTGGAAAATTTGACCCGTCAGGTTCCGTCAAGAGTTAAGGAATGTGCTGCCTGCTGTAAAACAGTACACCAAGATTCACCAGCAAGATTTGGAATAGAGTAGGTGGGTGGCAGCTTCACTGGAAGTTTTTCTCCCTTTATTCATTATTTCAAGTAGCATACTTTTTTCCATTAGAAGAGCGCAAGAATCTCAGGTTGTCTCTCATTTTTAATATTAAGTAGTGATATATATGATGCGCAATATTGAATTAGATAAGCAAACTTGCATACTTTACCTGGAACCGGATTGGTATGACTGTAACATTTCATTGTATGCAATAATCCACTTTCGCTGTCTTTTTGAAACTCCTTGAATCCCTGTGTCATTACAATTCTCTACATTTTCATTGGCAAATGCACCAAGACATGTTTTATCCATGTTTGCCAAGACACTCCGGTCTCAAATCACACCCTTGTTCACTGGATTACAAATGGTCTTATCTGTTCTATTACTGCCTCTGAAGTCTTTACTGTGAGGTTAAAATTTTGTCATGTCCTCTTCATATCAGTCGTACTAGTTGTTTGAACAGTGCAGTGGTCAAGTCACTGCCATTAACTGTTTTGTTAACAAGAATACTGCACAGCTGCTGGACTCGGTCCCTTTTCATCAACCTTCCAAAATTTTATAGTGCCAGCTGTTAAAAATCCTATATCTTTGAAAATACAAATGCAAAATTCCAGTAATTTCGTTTCAGAAAGATCATTAAAGGAGGATCAATTATTTTACTCCCTGAACTACAATGACGAAAAATTTCAGTCCAGCATCTTCAGGCTGAGTGTGTTTGTACTGAGGTTCTGGGGCTGTAATTTTTGATGCACGTACAGACGAAGCAGCTGCACTGCTGAACTAAAACCAACTCAATATACAGAGAATGCACTTCAGGATGTGAAAGTAAGATATTATTTCAATTAACAGCATGAAAAACACAGCAACTAAAAACTGAAATAAAACAACAGGGGTGATGCTGAACCTCTGGACGTGCCATAAGATATGGCCATTACAGATTTCGTTACGCATCAATACAGATTCATAATATGTCTGTAAAAATGTGATTCTCTGCTCAGGTTTGAGGACGAGGATGGAAATGAATCTTTTCAACAGACCATAAATACAGCCCATGCAGAGAACAGGAGTGTAGAAGTGACTGGAATATGCTTGTGATATTCAGGACAGATCCCAACGCTGCGCTGTAGGTGCATCATAAATCATTAAAAACATTATAATCCCCTGTGGAGTCCTGCAGGGATATTGGAGTACTTTTTGAGCTGCATCATCGCTGGCCAACTCAAGCTTTGCTGAGGTTAAGCAGGAGATAATGTTCTCAAAACGTCCTTTTTCTGTCTGTTTGCTTTTTGAAGAGCAGCGGAATGGTAAAACAAATGAAGGGAAAAATTCATTTACATCAAAGAATTTCCAAATCCTGAAAATTTTGAAATAACATTTTTCATTTTTCCTTTAAAACTCGAGCTGAAACGTAACAAACATTTATCCTTATGTCCTTATGTCCCCATTTGGTTTCATTCACTGTAAATAGTCGTGCTGAGAAAGCCTCAGTAATAGATAAAATGATTGGACGTTGAAATTAAACAGCTCCACTGCTCTGGTGCTAGAACCCCAGCACACGGATTTAAACGCTTTTTTGATTAATGCCAATACGCACATACGGCACCAAGAGCATCGTTTCTGGTGCTTTTCAGGAGTAAGGAAGTGCAGGTCTGAGCTGAATAAACCACTACGCAACAGAAACAGCCCCAGTCAAACATGAGAGGAAACTACTATTGTGCAGGCAAATTCTGCAGGAGTCTGTACCGTGACTCTCAGCGGTTACGGGACAGCATTTTAATCAAATAAAATTTCAATTGTTTAAACGAGTGTATTATATGTAGGATCACAAATAAGTATCAATAAAACAGCAAGCTGTAATTTAATTCAGTGCTTAATTATGCCAACGCAACAGTGAAAAAACATGTTTTAATGCTTGGTTAAAAGCAGGTAAAAGATTTATATTAAAATAACTACGATTTAAAAAATCTAATTTATCAAGCAACTTACAGAAAGGATCATCTCTGCTCTTAGTGCCGTTGACTTTGCCGGTCCTGTCAATCCTGAGGAAGAACTTCTGGAAGGAGAAGAGCTTCCTTCGCCGCACGTCGCCCTGGAGGTGGGTGTAGCTGCGCACGTGCCGCCCGACCACCATAGCGGTGGAGTTAGCGTTAGCGTTATAGTTAGCGTGGGCCGGGCGAGTTTCGCAGCAGGCGACCGGCAGCAGTGAGACCAGCAGTACCAGCAGCAAGAGGAGCGGGGACAGGTGAGACCAGGCCGACGCACCCTTAGTCAATTCCCATTTCCACATGGTAACCGAGCTTGGAGGACCAGGGAGAGCCTCGCGGGAAGGAGGACCATGCTGGAGGGCTGGGGAGGGAGAGGGGGCGAGCGAGGGAGGCAGACTCCCGGCCGTCCGCGGCGGCCCCGAGCGTCGCAGCCGTTTCCTCCCTCCCGTCTGAGCGGAATCCACAATCCCGCGCCGCTCGAAGCGCCGCTCCACACTTGGCTCCGTCCTTTGCCCCGCAAAATCTCTGCGGAGAGGGAAAAAAAAAATCCCCAAAACGCTGTCCCTCAAAGACGCAAGAAGAAGATGCAACTCTGTCAATCTACCTTAAAAGAAAAGAGGGGAGAAAAGGTTTTAAGGAAACAAAACTGTAATCCCCGGTGGAGTGTGGGCTAGTTTTGTTTGTTTGAAGTTGCGCCTCTGGCTTTCTGCTTCTGGGTCTAGCCGTCTCTTTGAATGCGCCTGAGCTGCTCGCCTCCTCAGGACTGGCTCTGCACTGGAGGGGTCTGTGGTATTAAGTGCAACAGATCTGCCCTTCAAACTGTCTGAGCCGTGTCGCTCCTCTCACCTTATTTATTTGACACTGGGCCACGGCTGTAATCTCTTTGGCTAATCGGCAGTCTACGAAAAACAGTTGCTTTGAAGATGTTTGCGAGTGAGTTGAGTGAGTGTGTGTGTGTGTGTGTGTGTCGCGTCCCCGCGTTTGTGCGTCTGTCGGTGTGTGCGAGCGCACGCGCGTGTCTGTGTCGGTGAGCGCCTGTGTATGTCTCCATGTGCGCGCAGCAGTGTGTGGGAGTTTGAGAGTGTGAGTGTGTGTGTGCGTGTGTCTGCCTCTCCCTGCCTCACGCCCCCTAACCCCATCCCTTCCACCCCCACACATCTCAAAACTCTCTGAATGGTGCAGGCGTAGTGTCAGAGAGACGCATTAGAGGTGGGTTGTGCTTTATCTGACTGTTGTGGTGCAGATGCGGTTAAGTGCAGACCGCCAGGGTCCAGGACCAGAGAACCAGCAACAGAGCACATGCATGCAGCGCTCCGCATTCCTGTGGTAGAATAAGCTTTGTTTGTTTGAATGTGCAATTAGAGCGAAGGGCTCTGCCTTATATATAATCCGTTCCGTGTACATGTGCTTTAATGCTGTATCTTCCTAAACACACAAGCTCGGCAGTAGAAATATGTATATAATGTAGGGCAATATTGTTGGAAAATACTTCACATGTACACACAGTACATAAATGATGTAAATCCCTAACGTCAATACTGTAAATTCTTACGCACAGGAATTTCAGTGGTGATCCTCGCGGATTCCTGTCTTGCTGAGACCGCTGTATCTGGCTGCCGCATTGGAATCCCTCGTCCAAGAGAGACAAGTATTTTCCACACATTGCGGGATTTTCTTTTCGCATTTTGGGAAAATCCTCCCTCATACCTGTAAATTGAGCAGAGTTAGAGGAAGGCATTCTCTTGGTCACCTGTTTCTGTCTGCACAATCTATCTCTGGAATTTGTGAGGCGACTTCCGGGTCGCTGTGTCTACGATTTGTTCGAATTAGTCCTTTTCACTGACTTTTTTTATGTCGAGGTACTCTGCCAATTGAATGTTTCTGCTTAGGGCTGGACGGCTTTCAAATTTCCTTTGTACTTTCTATTCATTTGTCTTCGGCGTATTTGTTTTCAAAAGGCAAATTCGATTTTTCAGTTGTTGATTTAGGATATCTCTGTGTTTATGGTTTGGATCCAGAGAGCGGTGGTTCCAGTTTGGCAGAAACCCACAGGCCTTCGGACAAGTTGGTCCAGGTGGTTCTTGTCTTTGGTGAGCTTGTTGCTTGGAGAGTTTTGAATTTATTAGAGTTTTGGTCTCTCCTATCTCACCCTCCCCCTTTTTTTCTCCGGCCTCCTCACGATATATCTTTCTCTAATTCTCTCATTCCTCCCTCTCCCCTGTCTCCCACAGGTTCTAAGTACACACATCTTCTCTGAAGCACCTGGTGTCCAAATGATATGAAATGAGATAATGCAATTGCCATCAATCAAGGTGTAATACAAGATATTTGTTTCATCCCCACCCATTGGCCAAAAGACTGTGCAGGTTTGGCATTACATAATGCAACTTGATGAAGATCTGAGTGGAACCTCTCTGTTTCCCTTTGCTCAGTGTCCAAGCGGTGACATGTGCCAGCATTGTTGTCTAACGTTTCAGTAACTAGACCTCCGTCTTCCATTCTTCCATTGGAATCCGCTCTTGCATCGGTCGCTGCATGCTTACAGTTGCAAATAAAGACAGAGACATGGATGCGGTTCAGTGCTCTTAAATCATGTCACCTGTGAGCATTAGTTTGAGAGGAATAGACCCTGCGAATGAGAGAAATAATGTTAAGGTCTCAGGGAGAAATGTCAGAACAACATTCAGACATGTAGTACTGTGCAAAAGTCTTAGGCACATTAAAAGGAATTTCTTAGGGCAAATATGCTTGCAAAAACGATGAAATTAAAAGTTTCGAATAACTGAAAAATGTACTAAACAGAGCTGTAGACTGTAAGAAACTAAAACAAGTCAATATTTGGCGTGACTACCCTTGGCCAAAAAATTTGGGACTGTCGTGTCGTGCTATAGTTTTATAAGATGATTGGCTGTTTGCTTGTTCCAAACAGAGTGGAGAACTTGCCTCCGTTCTTCTGCAGACTGACTGTCTCACTTGCGTCTGTCCCTCCAAGAAATAACAGACAGCTATGATGATGTTGACATCAGGGCTCTGTCAAGACTATAATATCTGAGTCAAATATATTTTTTAATTTGGCATCTCCAGTCCCACCAAATCTGGAATGCCCAATTGGGGAACTATGTACAAGGCTTGTTTGTTTGTGACCCCTTGTTGCCAACTCAGGAGAGTGTAGACAAAACAAGGGCTGAGGGTTCCGGATATGAACAGGCTTAGAATCTTCCTGACGAACGCCTGTCTGGCCAACAGGAGGCGCTTGAGCAATGAACAAAGCAACTATTATTTTCCCTTCCTGGCAGTCCCTTCCCAATTTGCAACCCTGTGGCACAATAGCCAGTTGTGTGCTACTCTGAAAAAGCTGCTGACCACTTTTATCAACTATTTTTAATGGAATACAAACATTTATTTTTGAAACTTTTCTTTAAATTTGCATTTGGAATTTCTAATTTACTTTTTATCTCCACAAACTCTAATATGGAAACAAAAAGGAAACATCTAGTAATACAGATTTTAATTTTAATAAAAAGTATAGGGTGCCTAAGACTTTAGCACAGTACTGTATAACCTGTCAACATTTTTGATCACCTACACATTACAAAGAGCTCTAGATTGAAAAAGGAAATATTGTGCTTGATTAAAAAAAAAAAAATTCTTTGATTCATCAAAATAGCTAATTTTTGTCATAATCGCACAATATATTCATTATATTTTTGACTTTGCACTATGCACATCTTGCATTTTGCCTCAAAGTTATTAAAATAAGCAAAGTTAGCGTACATTCTACTACAATCTTGGAGGAACACATGATTACTCAGTACAAAACCTTTGACTGGTGGTAGTGTTCATGTAAAGCAGTTAAAACAGCCATTTAAACTCCCAGCTCAGACTGTTTCTTCTGTTTAAAGGCTGATGTCCTGAGTCAAACTCTGGAAAGCAATATAACCTAAAGCCAACCAGCATATAGCTCAGTTATAAATAACACATCACAAGTACAGCAGTGATGGAGTCTGTGTGCACGCCATTGCTGTGTCATTAAGCTGGCTAGTCTCACACAAGTGTTTTCTCTCCCTGATTCTTTTAGACATCTATGGTTTGCGACGCTTCCCAAAAGTGTAACAGAAGGATTTACTGTAAGCTGGGATGATTTTTGGCTTTGAGCAGCAGCATGTCTCTGATACTCCAGAATATTGCTTATCTTTCCACTGAATGTGATAACCTGCCATCCCTGCCCCACACAAACTCTCTCTCTCTCTCTCTCTCTCTCTCACACACACACACACACACACACACACACACACTCAAACACACATACAGACGTGCCCACACACACACTTACTGGCGCTCCACTGTGACTGCTGTGCTAGTTGTCCACAAGGCCCTATCTAATACCCGTCTCCACTCTGTGTCTTATCTCACACCCTCCAAACACCAAATCTTATCAGCACTTCCTTTGTTGTGCCTGACTGCCCACCACAATAAAGACAGCAGTAGGAAAGGAAACAGAGTTGACAGACTGACTCCGAGGCCAGATAAAGAAAGACATTTATCCCTTTGCATAGATCTGCAGGTGGTCCAAAAACTGCTGCAAGCTCATTTTTCCAAACATCTGACCAGCACACTATTTGAACAAAACAAACTGGCCGAATTATGTGAATGAAATGAATATTAAACAAGAATCTTACCCTCACTATTTTTAAAGTGTCAATCTGTGTTGTATTTTCATATTAAGACATGAAATATTTGTCAGCTTCACTCAAACGCTATTTTTCAGCATTATTAATTCAACGTGTTTGAGTCTGAAAATTTTCCTTTTATTTGTTGTTTGAAATCTTGTCCTCTCTGGTGTGACATTCCTGCTATTTATTAAGATTAGATGATGTGTACTGAGCTGGGACGCAAGCCAATTGCTGAGGCCCAACGCATGCACTGAACCTTGTGTATGATAAAAATGAGAACAAGCCTGGGTCCCTTCCAATTATGCCGTGCGATGTAAACATGTCAGACTACATTGCTGGTTCTCCCTTACCAATTTTTCATTATTATTTTTTTGCATGGAACTTGCAAAGAATGAGATTAAAAAAAAAACTGTCTACCTATAGCCACATTATTAGTCCACCAAAAGTGAAAAATTCCATAAATACATTAACATGTAGTCCATCATCTTCCCTGAACTGTCCCCTCCACAATTATCAGCACCTCTGATGAAGATGTGTAAAGAAAGGGTTATTAAAAATTTTTACTTCTGATGAAAAAATGGGGAAATATTAAAAAATCCAACCTTTGATGTAAGTTCATTCGGGGGAAAATAAATTCCCAAAAAAAAAAAAAAAAGTATTTTGACCAAAGCCATATGTAGCACAATTATTGGCACCCATTTTTTTAACATGTAAAACCTCCTTTTGCCAATTTTGCATATAACATCAAAGAATACAGAGAGGAGATTTCTGAGATCATATCTCCACTCAGATTCTCCTCAGATCACCCGGGGTTTGAGGTCCTGTCCTGTGCCACAGATTTTAAATGGGATTCAGCTTTGGGGTTCTGAGATGGTCATGACAGATACTTGATTATGTGTTTACTTAACCATTTTAACATTGATCTGGAGATATTTTCTGGATGATTGTCCTGCTGAGAGATCCAATAACAACTTATTTCTTGTTTCTTGGCAGAGGCAGGCTGATTTAGATTCAGAATGTACTGTCATATCATGCAGTCCATGACACCATGTGCCCTAATGACTGCCTTTGGTGGAAAAACAGGCCCACACCTTCAAAAAATCTCTTCCATAGTTCCACAATTATTTCTTGATGACGGATTTTTTCTCAATACACATTTACTTCAAATAAGGGTGGATTTTAAACATTGAGTGGTGTGAGATTTAGGGGGAATGTAACAGTTTTTTCAGTGCACCGTGTCGTCCAGCGGCAATTGGATTCAAATGCAAAGAAGGAAATAAGTGTTTATTCCTTTTGAAGCAGGGCTTCTAAAGCAAACAATAATTAGACAATACAGGAAGAAAATATTTCCTGAATATTACAGAATACACTAGACTTACCAAAGTCTGCTCAATAAAGGAACAACCAGTAAGAAGCGACTCGTGAAATAAAAGGCTTTACGAGACTTCGTACGGTAGTGGTGCAGAGCTCAGGCTTTCAAAGGCTTCACTGAAACATTACAGAATTGATACCAGCTACGCGTAGTTGCGTAGATGAGCGTGGGAGCAGGCCAGTCCTCAGAACTCGGGTGATTGGGACCGTTATTGGCGCAGCATGAAAGTACCCCCCACCCCCCTGATGGACGAC
Source organism: Gymnothorax reevesii (assembly GCA_029721435.1). Lineage (NCBI taxonomy): Eukaryota > Metazoa > Chordata > Actinopteri > Anguilliformes > Muraenidae > Gymnothorax > Gymnothorax reevesii. The sequence continues at coordinate 11,057,557 of CM056580.1, read as the reverse complement.
CCCCGGAGTGCTTCGGCAGCCACTAGGAACCCTGGGGTCGAGGAGCATGCCGGTGCAGATGGCACTAGTGGAATTCTGTGAGGAGCTGGGGGTCCAGGATGTCTTGAGTCTATACCCAACTCTTCCAGACCATACCTCTCCCAGTCCACCTGGTATTTGATCTTGCCTCTGCGATGTCTGGAGTCCAGCAGGGTGTGTACTCGGTAGGCTGGGGTTCCAATGACCTCCAGGGCAGGGGATGGGTTTTTGTAGGGGACTATCGCTGCCAATGGGCTCATTATCACTGGTCTGAGGAGAGATGAAATACATGAAACGTATTAGGGATTTTTTAGTTTGGTGGCAACTGTAGGGAGGATGTGGACTCATTGACCCTCCAAAGAACTTTAAATAGGCTAAATGAACCATCAGCTTAGCTTCTGGCAGGGCAGGCGGAGGTAAAGATCTCTGGTTGAGAGCCAGACTTGATCCCCTGGATGGTATTCTGGGGCACCCTGGCATCACTTGTTTTCTTGGATCTTCGGACAGTGGAGGGCTCTTTGGATCTGCATGTTAGTGTTAGTCCACACCTTCTCCGCTCATTTGAACCAGGCGTCCACCGCCAAGACATCGGTCTGGCTTGGATTTCATGGGCACAGGGGAGGGTTGCTAATCAAGCACGCACTGGAAAGGGGTCAGTCCAGTGGAAGTCATCAACGACATTCTGGGCGCACTCCACACAAGGCAGGAAATTCACCCAGTCCTGCTGTCATTGGCGGCAGTGTGCTTGGAGGAACCTCCCCAGATCCTGGATGGCTCTCTCTCCACCAGACTGTTCGACTTAGGATGGTATCCCGCAGTGAGGCTCACTAAAGCTCCCAACTTCTGGAGGAAGGCTTGCCACACCTGGGACGTAAACTGCGGCCCACAGTCCAAAAGGATGTCCCCTCGAAGGTTGAAGTTTCTGAAGACCTGCTCAAAGAGTACCTCTGCCATGTGGAATGCATATAACAGTGTTTTTCTCTGATTCTGGTAAGTCAGTGACAAAGTCCACAGCTATGAGGGACCAGGGGTGGTGTGAAAGTCGCAGAGGGAGGAGCGTACCTGCAGGGAGTTGTCTCGGGGTCTTGGTAATGGCACAGGTAGAGCAGGAGTTGACCACTCTGTCCACGTCAGTGGCTAGGTGGGGTCCCCAGTATTTATGAGTGATGATCTGTGTTGTCCTCTGGACTCCAGGATGACCAGTTGACATGGAGGTGTGGGCTCAAGCGATAACCCTATCCCGCAGAGTGGAGGGGATGAAGATCTTCCCCCCTGGAATGGAGGTAAGAGCGGTTTCCTTCTAGGATTCTCGCCTGATGTCTCCATCTAACTGCGAGCAGATTGGTATGACGAGGCAGGAAGGAGGTTGGATCAGCTTGTTTGCATCTGGGTCAGTCTCCACTTTGTGTCTTCGGGATAGGACATCTGCTTTGCTGTTATTAGAGCCTGGGGGGTACGTTATGGAGAAATTGAAGCACGTGAGAAAGAGAATGCCTCCACTCCTCATGTGCTAAATTCAATGCTAGAAGTTCCCGGTTTCCCACATCGTAGTTAGCTTCCGCTGTTGTGAATCTACGGGAAACTAGTGCACTGGGGTAAAGTTTTTCAGCTGACCCAAGAAGCTGGGACAGGACAGCTCCCACCCCAGCATTGGAGGAGTCTACTTCAACGACAAAGGGCTTTTCTGGGTCTGGTAGCTGTAGTATGGGAGCCATAGTGAACAGCTGTTTCAGGGAATCAAAGGCGTGCAGAGCTTCTGGATTCCACAGCAGCCTCTTTAGCCTCCACTTAAAATAGTGCCGCAAGAGGTTGGGCAAACATGCTGAAATTCATCAAGAACCGGCGGTAGAATTTAGAAAATCACAGGAAGCGTCTGAGCTCTTTGATGGTATGTGTGACTGGCCATATTGCCACCGCCATTGAGTCTCTGAGTATCTGAAGTGATATATTCACAATAGTATTAAAGAACTGGTGAGCCCAGTTGGGCTGAACGGCCCATTCTCGCCATTCATGTTATGTTATGTTATGATATACACCAGGATATCATCGATGTAAGCGATGACAAATCTTTCGAGCATGTCTCTCAGTATGTCATGACTGAAATACTGGAACGCTGACAGAGCATTAACAAGCTCATAAGGCTTCACGTAGTACTCATAGTTGCCAAAGGTTGTGCTAAAGGTTGTCTTCCACTAATCTCTCTCCCAGATATGAACAACAAAGCAGGTGCTGCGGACGTCGAGTTTGGTGAAGTACTTTGCACCTCCACAGCGCTGGGGACAAGTGGGAGTGGATATGGATGTCATATGTCACCATATATAATGGAACAATCGACTATTGGAGGTAATTCTGCAAAATAATGTTACCTCAAACCAGTTGAAACAAATGTTTTAGCATCAGTAATCATGTAATGAGCCTTCAAACATTTATTCTTTCTATGCAAGAGTCAAAAAAAAAATAAAATTTGCAACACCCTTCAATCGTAAAAAAAAATTATATTTTCAATGTTTTTGTTTATACCTCAGTATACTTGTGGGAATGATTTTCTTTTCGTTTTCATGCCTACAATAGTATTCTTCAAGACATTTTTGCCAAAAAATTATTGAGAAGTTATATACGAGGACCTCTTTTAGATGAAAATGGTGGTGTATTATCATCAATATATATGACTGGACAGGAAAATTAGCAAGAATTGGTTTCTAATTTATCTATCTGCAATGAGAGAAATGGATATAAGATTCTAGACACTTTAGACATTGCCCTTGAGGTGTAATATTAGTCATTACATCACCTTATAGGTGTGACCGGTGGTGGATTTAGCAATATGGGGGCTCAAGGCAAAAACAGGCATGGAGCCCTTCGCATCCATTGTTCTCCATCTTTTTCAATCCTTATTTTCTTTATTTTTATTCTTTAGGTTATTTTAAGGTGCAATGTAAATCTTTTATAAATTCATTGTTGCTCACAAACTAGACTGCATGACGTGATGCATGTGGTAGCAGAATAAGCTAGTTAAGTTACCCTGTTATTACGCTTTGACTAACACAGTTTTTTCTTTGCTAATATCGTTAGCAACCAAATATAGGCAAGTGATGATGAAGTAATCCATACTTGAGAGTTTTTACCATGGCTTGATACATTGACTGCATCTACAGTATAAGATAACATCAGCATTAGAAACAGCCAGTCTCAGCAGTCGCTGTTTGTCAAGCATTTACATTAGCTTTCACCGAGAGGCTCAGTGATGTCAGAGCATAGCTAGCATTTTATGGAAAAAGCTAGTAAATCACATTTTTGAAGAAAATGATTTTGATGTTACTTTGGACTTACTGGCCCTTTCTGAAACATTTCATCCTGGAGCCTCTTAGAAATTATTCACAGGTTTCCAAAAAATAAAAAAATAAAAACCAAAGGAATGGCTAAAGGCATAGCCTTATTGATGGGGTTGGATTTTTGGATATTTTCCCCATTTTTCTCAAAATTTCTGAAATGAGACTTACTCTTTTTTTTTTTTTTTTTAATTTAACAACAGCTAATTTCTGGATAAGAACCCAAGAGGTTTATAAAGTAGATGGCAAATTATTACTGAAAGGTGTTACCACCCTATATTATTGACATCACAGCTTCAATACAACAACTCTAAGTTTGCTAAATCCATACGCTAATTTTTCACCCTAATCTTTTAGATCTTTTAATTGTCAGTTAACATTAATGTACGGAATGGGTCTGGCAGTTGGTTGAGTCAACGGTAACTGACCTGAAACTCATCAGTTATATGACAGGAGTAAAAAGAGTAATGTTAGCAGTGTTGCTTAAAACCTTTTACTGTCCTGCTGCCTGTTCCTTTTTTATCTGCTTCGGTAACTTTGCATAATTTCTATTTTCTCTCAACCTCTTCTCTGTTTGCACTCTGAGTCATTTCCATATATGCAATAATGGAATAGTCCATTGTAGCGTGGACTGGGGTGCTGGGACATGAGTTAGTCATTATATGCAAGGATTTTTACAATGACATGATTAATTAATGCACAGTAAAAAATAAATCTTAACCTTAAGTTTATTAGGTGTTTTATGGGCCCCCTAGTAGTTTGGGGCCGAAGGCAATTGCCGACCCTTGCCAAATGGTGAAGACCACCTCTGGTGGTGACCACATGAAAAATATATAATTTTATTTTTATAGATTCATTTTTGGGCTGCTGTTGAGCAAGTGTATCTGTAATTGTCACTTACAAAGCCATCCGATAACTTAAGCGTGATGTTTACCCAACCCCCGCACTGGTAATTTCAAGGTCTTTCACCAGCTTTAGCCAGAATTGTAATTTAAACACAATAAATCAGCGGATGGAATTCCATTTTCCCCACTATATGACAGAATTTAAGCCGAGAACATCTATATCATTTTTAAAATTCAACTTCCTTGTTCTCAAAAGTCAGGTCTCTTCCCGATATTTAACTGATTAATGCTTTGCTTCTACTTTTCTACAATATCACTAAGAAAGCTGAAAAGCAAATCTGAGGTGACTACACTTGTTTGTTTTGTTTCCAACCCAGAATGTTCAGTTAGATGGTGACTGTGTGTTGAATAATTCATGATTCACTCATTCTTTTAAGGGAGCTGCATGAGTCACACTGACAAAGGGTTTTTTCTTTCCATTAATTTAAGTGTTTTGCGATGAATTCAGACACCTGACTTCGAAAATGCTTTTGCATTTTGTCATTTGTAAAGCAAAATACAGTGTATTTTAAAATTGATAATAAGTACAGCAAGGTGTATGCACCATCTGTGAAAAAGCTCAGTGTTCAACAAAACACATACTTTCCCACAGTACGACATTTACAAAATATGCTAATGTTTGTAAATTCACAATTCTCTTTCCTTAAAAAAGTAAGTTTGTCGAATGAGCACAAAGCGATCCAGAATATTTTAAATTTGGTGAGAAAAAAATTTTACATTTGGCCTTTGAGTTTCTGATTATAATCTGAAAATATAAGAAATGCCGTAAATGCATTAAAGGCCAAAGGAGGCCAGCAAACACACCTGGCCAAAACTTTCAGAAATTACCGAGAGTGGAATCGTTTAAGGGCAAATTGGTCATGATCAGTCCTGTGTAATTCTGCGCAAAATCAGCTTTTAAAGTTCCCTGAATTCGTCTGAATCAGCGGAGAGGGAAGGGATAGATAATTGCAAACAACAGTTGTGTTTGCCCCCTGGCATGGTTGCTGTCACATTACAGCCTGCTCTCCCTCCTGGGGACAGCGGTGAAAACTGGTTGAATTATAGCTCGGACTCTTCTGAGCATTTGCCATTATCTGATCATCAAACGCTTAATGCCTCAGACAGTTTCCGATTGCTTCCTTGTGTGCTGAATATGGTTATCTAAGCGTTAACCATTTGCTGCCGCACTGTTGCTGGATGAGTTGCTCTCGAAGCAAGTAGTCATTTCCTCAGTAAAATGTATAATAATTTGTGGTGGTGTTGATAGCACGATGCCACAAACACAAGCAATATACTCAACTTTTGGTTTTGAACAGTTAAATTGCACTGAAAAGTTTCATAGAGAATGGGCTGATGTGGGGCTGGTGGTAGATAAAGCAGGGGAGGTGTAGCATTGCCCAGAAAAACAAATATAGGACACAATATATCACGAAAAGCTCAATAAAGAGATCAGGTGCTCATCGATACTCTGTTCAGTCGACAGAGGACGTTCCATCAATGAGATGAAGGACTTTCAAAACAATCTGAATAGCATATCAGGGATATAAATTTAGTTATAATTTCAGTTGCTTAGGTAAAAAATTTTATATATGCTTTTAAAAAATTATTTTGCAAAACATTTTTTCAAAATGAGCACAGACTTGATTCTCAAAATGAGAGAACCACAACTTAACTGTGAGCTTGGCAATTTTTGAGACCCCCCCCCCCAAAAAAAAATGAAGATAACAGTTTTGCTTGAGAAAGTTGGGATGCATTTTTTCATGGGTCGCGTGAAAGAATGGTTTACACATCAGCACTCTTGGATAGCGGTCTGCTCTGCCTTTCTTGCTTTGGCTTATCTGATCAGACTGGTTCATGTCTGCCTCATAATGCCTTCTTCCTCCAACTGAGAATTTTCCATTGAGCATAAATATTGTAAATATTTAAAGAAAAAATCAGAGCACCTGAATAATTACACCTCAGGTAGGAGGATGTTCTGGTTCTTCAGATGGTTTTTTCAGTGTTTGTTGCAGGGTATGTTCTCGGTATGTGGTAATAAAAAGTCAAATGAACAGGACTCAAATTAAAGACCAGGTTGCTCAATCAAACATGATTGATCAGGCACTGTCACCAAAATCAGATCGAAGGAATCACTTGCAGAACCAGACATGAGCTAAACAAGGCTTTCCTGCGTATGTTTCATCGTCCAGCTCCAGTACACATGAAGTCATGAAGGAAAGGCACATTGTTCTCCTGGGACAGGCAAGGATTGCTACCCCGCAGCCAGGAGTGCTAGTGTCTGACAGAGTGTGCTCTAAAGTCTCAGCCAAGGTGGAAACAAAGTTAAGTCTATGGAGGAGTGGGGCAGGCAAGGACAGGAATCCAACGCTGCCGAGGACACACGAAACACAAGGCAAGGCACACAGAAACACAGAGCTGAGCGGGTAGGTGAGCAGATGGGAATCAAGGAATGAAATCAAACGCAAGAGAACTGGAAACAAGCATGCAGGCAGGCACAAGAAAATCCGGCAAAGACTGAACGACAAGCAGAAAATTAAATGGAACCCTCAAACATAATGTTAAGCATTTAGTGTTTTGGCAATAAGTTCCCCGAACATGCATGCATGACAATTCAACAAGCACCATCAGCATAAGTCCACTTTTCCCACCATCTTTTGAATAACTTGCACTCCACATACAGTGCTGTGAAATGATCTTACCCAGGGACATCAGTGGCAGATTTTTTTTTTCCCTCGGGAAAAATGTGATCGAAGTTGTTGAAAATATTTAAAGCCAAAATGGATTTTTCGATTGATCGAGCCTAATGTAAGATTTTTTTGCTGCATTGGAACAAATGTATCTCAGTGTCCTCTCTGTATCTTTAAATCTTGTGCAACTGAGCTTCCTGCCATGAGAGTCATGAGACTCTGCTCGAGAAGATGCCGTGAGGAACGCTGAGTGGGAGACAGTGGAAGGATGTTCAATCAACATGGTAAAGAGTGCTGTCACTGTTTAAGTGGTACAAGCTAGCAATGTCTTTCTGAATGTAATGGTGCGATACAAGAGGTGTAAAGAGAGCTCTTATTAAATGCCCACAGGCTACTTCTTGCTCAGAACCGTAGGAATTCCCTAAATGCATTCGTCCTCAAGCTAGTGCACTATTTTGCACATTACAGGCCACACAATAAGATACAGGAGTTCTTTCTGATGTTGAGAAGAAGAATATTGCTCACTGATGACCGTGGACAGCACTGTATCAAGGATTTATCAGCCCCTAATAGAATATTGCTCCGAGCCCCCATTTTTAAACAAAAATAAGGTAAAACTAGCTGGCCCAATAGCCATCACAACCTTTTTTCAACGAACAATGGTTAACTTGACCCCTATGGAAGCCATGCATGTTACCAAGATCATACAATGGAGAAACCCATTAAACCTTCAAAAGGAATCCGATTAAATTGAGATGTGATTCAAAGATTATTTAAGCTGTGTTTTCTGCACGTCTAGTCGGTCATAGTTGGTCTGCAACTGAATGAGGTCATAGAATAATCTGGTATCCATACTGGTGATCTTGGGTAGGCCTATTATAGGAGGCTAAGCAGATAAACAGTTGGTCTGCCACTATGTAGCATTAAAACCAACCTTCTATATCCACTTTCAGCAGGGTATATAGCATTCACCCATCATGTTTGGTTAAAGTTGGCCAAAAATCAAATCTGCAATTTCAAAGCTATGCGACCTGGCCTGTCAGTGGAAAGAGTACATTTAGAAGACAAGTAATACGTCATCAATGAAGTCTGACTCGACTTTAGTGAAGGAATCATCTGCAGTGTTTGCATCCAGGAAACACAAGTGTTTGATAAGCCATTCAATCCTCGAACGAAAGCAAAAAAATGAATTCATGAAGTGGATGTTGTTGGGGCACACACGAACAGCTCTGTAGACCATTGCAGTTGGTACAACAATACAGAGGCAACCTGCTTGCCTAATAGTTTCTGGCAAAAATCATATTTGTTGTGTTTACAAATCATAGTTTCCTGCTTACAGATTTGGTCTACTGGAATATGAAATTGCATTACTTCATTCAGCTGAGTGTCCCCTTCGTACAAAAATACCCCAACTGCTGCAGGATGGTTTCACTTACAATAGGAATTGGGTCCACATGTGGAAACTACATTTTCTTTTCTGTTTTGCCTCTTAGAAGAGCTACTTCTAAAGCAATAAAAATTTTTGACTCTGACGACGAGAACATATAAACGTTTTTTCAATCAGTTTGTCCGATTTGGCAGATTGACAATTTTGATAACCACAAAACGGTTTGCCTGTGTGGGTCCTGTATTACATAAGGCTTTCCAGATATATGTTTTTCTATCATTATAAAGCCTTGAGGAGATGCAGTACTGTGCAGTGTAGTGATATTATGGCATGTGTGCTCAAATATCGAGATTTCACTCTGTTGTACTGTCCGGCACTGATGGAAGGTGAGACTGTGACAAACTCCCCGGGCCATCAAATCATGACGATATAACTTCGAGACCTTGTATTATAAACATTGTGCCTTTCTTCTTGAAATATCTGGATGTTTTTCTGGGAATATAGTCTACTATTTCTGATGGTTTTGTTATGGCCCCAATTAGTTATTACATTTACAACACAACAGCAACAGCAAGGAATGACAGACACAGTTTTAAAAACTGAAACACATTTAATTAAAAAACAAAGACTAACACTAACCTACAATGAATGACCAAGATTGATTAGTAAAAAAAAAACTGAAATATTTACAGTCCCCTTTGTTTGGGTTCCTTGATGATGTCCTGGTTGAGGAAAATGCTCTAACACAGGCAAAAATCCACTATAAGCTTCACAGGTCTTGAACAGAATGACAGGTCTGGTCACATGTATCCTTCTTCTTGCAATTTCTCCTACTACTTTACTGTCTCACTTCTACTCCTTATATACTCTTTTGCAGACCCCACCCACATTTAGACCTTTTTTTTTTTTTTTCGGGGACTTGCCCCAGACATGTCTGAAACATGTCCAAACAAAGCTCCAGTCTGAGCTTAACAAAAAAAAAAAAATGCTGCCATTTAGTGGCCTCTATTCACATTACAGTTTACTGACTGCTATACGTGTCCGTTAATAACTGTACTATTAAGGAGCTGCATATCTTTTGGGGTCCAGAGAAGTGGCAGACCTAAGCTCAGTCTGATGATATGATTACAGCAATCACAGCTGTATACTAATTATATGGTGTGGACTGTAGAACCAACTTTGTTATTTTGTGAACTATCAAAAGTGCACTGATAATTAATGATTAATGGTGACGTATGACATTTGTAATCCCACTTGTTCTGGGAATGCGCATTGTATGAACTGTGTGGATACTTGTAGGTATCTCATAACCTGAGGACTTCTGGGTTGCTTTTGGCAGCATTTTTTTCAATGCAATTACATCTTTCAGAAGCGCAGCTTCGAGGGGATGCGACCTAACTTGCTGTTATGCAAGGGTTTACATACTTTTTTGAGAGTCCAATCAATGTTTTTCAATAACTGTAGAAAGTGTACTGTCTGGAATTGGATTTAAAAAACTTATCAATCAATAGGTAATCACTCGGAGAATTTCACGTGGGCATGACTATAACTGTGCTTTATACAGATAGACCTGGGCAATTACCAAAGTGACTGTATTTCTGTGAGAGATCGTTTGAGGCTTTAAGTGACCACTGAATTCTACAAGGGATGAATCCACCCGTAAATCAATGATAGGGTATCATGCGTTTTTAATTTCTGATGACTATAATTGACAGTAGAATGACATACTATCAATATCAGGTTGAATTTTTGCTTCAGCCTTTGGGCTATTATTGCCGAAATAATAATAATTAGGCAGTTTAGACATCAGGCTTAGCTAAGGAGTTTAATTCACACTAATTCAGGGAAACAATGATCGGACTTAACTTGTCCATATTCTAATCGTTTACAGGCATTTGCGTCCTTGTGAATATTCAGTAACTGTTGCAGGAGTACAACCTATTAATAGAATAGTGTAACTGTGTAAATAGATCAGCTCTCGCTTACAAGCGCCTACGATCCCCGGGGTTAAAGTTCCCCTGCAGACACATTTAAATACTCTGCTGTGATTAATATTTTGTTTCACGCATTTTTCCCTTGTAAAAAGAAAAAAAAAAACTGAAAAGAAGTTGGAGGCATATCAGCCTTTTTTACCTCAGTGAGAAATTCTGGATCTATAAATATCTCAATTTGCAAATATCCTAGGCCTGCAAAACAAACAAGCTTGGACAAATGACACTAAATGGACTTTGACACAGAGGTAGCAGCAACGGGTCTTGGTGAATTTCGCTATAATTAGCTTTTTTAACTTATAATGCAATGCTGTAGATTGTACAGTAGCCCTTTGGGAACAAATTAAATGCATCCACTGTCTATTATTTGCTGATCTAAGAGGACACTAAGACATCTTATGCCAGAGTCCCTAAACCCATTATTTGGGGATTTACCATTGCGTAAGAGGCATTCCCCTGCAAAAGTTGCAATCTTGCACACCTTCCTTTATCCCTAAAACATCTGCGCTCACCATTATATTATGCATAGGTATGGTTTGGGCGTTATGCCAGTTAAACCAATCAGTGTGCCAGGTGCCATTGCCTTTAAGAGCAGGCTGTGCTATCCAAAATCCTCACGCCGAAACCCGTGATGGAGAGAGGAAGGTTGCCGCATTTCTCCGAAGGCGAAGTTAAATTGCTCGTGCAAGAGGTCAAGTCAAGACAGGGGAGGATCTGTTTTTGTTAAGTTAATCATGAATTGTATTCTTTTATTATTATTATTATTATTATTATTATTCGACATTGACATATTGTTTAATGTTTGGTATGTAATAAAAAAACATTAAGCTTACCCCTTTTGTGATGGAAAAAAAAAGAAAAAGAAAAAAATGTGTCATGCACTTCCATCTTCCTCTCCCCTCTGAAATGAAGCACAGAACAAAATCCCAGTTTAGAACCGTATTTTGAGCACGCCAAATTTTCCCTCAAGGACAACTCATGTGCGTGCGTGAATGTTTTCTTTTGAAAGCAAACTCACGCACACTTGTTGGCATAATGTATGTAAATACGACCCCAATTCCGAAATGGTTGGGACGAAGAGTAAATAGTGAAAAAATCTAAATGCAATGCCTTTCAGATCATATAAGTCAATATGTTATTTACAATAGAACATAAATAACATTTGAAATGTTGAAACTGAGACATTTTACATTTTTATCCGCAAAATGAGCGTATTTCTGATTTTCTGGCTGCAACAGGTCTCAAAAAAGTTGGGACACAGTCAAAAAAGGGCTGAAAAAGCTATTAATATACAACACCCAAAACCAGTGAAGTTGGCACGTTGTGTAAATCGTAAATAAAAACAGAATACGATGATTTGCAAATCCTTTTCAACCTATATTCAATTGTATACACTGCAAAGACAAGTTACTTAATGTTCGAACAGGTAGACTTTGTAATTTTTTGCAAATATTAGCTCATTTGGAATTTGATGCCTGCAACATGTTTCAAAAAAGCTGGCACAAGTGGCAAAAAAGACTGAGAGAGTTGAGGAATGCTCATCAAACACTTATTTGGAACATCCCACAAGTCAACGGGCTAATTGGGAACAGGTGGGTGCCATGATTGGGTATAAAAGCAGCTTCCCTGAAATGGTCAGTCATTCACAAACAAGGATGGGGCGAGGGTCACTACTTAGTGAACAAATGCGTGAGCTGATTGTCGAACAATTAAAAAACAACATTCCTCAACGAGCTATTGCAAGAAATTTAGGGATTTCATAATCTACGGTTCGTAATATCGTCAAAAGGTTCAGAGAATCTGGAGAAATCACTGCACGTAAGCGACAAGGCCGAAAACCAACATCGAATGCCCGTGACCTTCAATCCCTCAGGTGGTACTGCATCAAAAACCGACAACAGTGTGTAAAGGACATCACCATGGGCTCAGGAACACTTCAGAAAACCACTGTCAGTAACTACAGTTCATCGCTACATCTGCAAGTGCAAGTTAAAACTCTAGAATGCAGAGCGAAAGCCATTTATCAACAGCACCCAGAAACGCCGCTGGCTTCGCTGGGCCCAAGCTCATCTATGATGAACTGATGCTAAGTGGAAAAGTGTTCTGTGGTCTGACGAGTCCACATTTAAAATTGTTTTTGGAAACTGTGGACGTTGTGTCCTCCGGACCAAAGAGGAAAAGAACCATCCGGACTATTATAGGCGCAAAGTTCAAAAGCCAGCATCTGTGATGGTATGGGGGTGTATTAGTGCCCAAGGCATGGGCAACTTACACATATGTGAAGGCACCATTAATGCTGAAAGGTACATACTGGTTTTGGAGCAACATATGTTGCCATCAAAGCAACGTCTTTTTCATGGACGCCCCTGCTTATTTCAGCAAGACTATGCCAAGCCACATTCTGCACGTGTTACAACAGCATGGCTCCGTAGTAAAAGAGTGCGGGTACTAGACTGGCCTGCCTGTAGTCCAGACCTGTCTCCCATTGAAAATGTGTGGCGCATTATGAAGCGTAAAATACGACAACGGAGACCCCGGACTGTTGAACAACTTAAGCTGTACATCAAGCAAGAATGGGAAAGAGTTCCACCTGAAAAGCTTCAAAAATTGGTCTCCTCAGTTCCCAAACGTTTACTGTGTGTCGTTAAAAGGAAAGGCGATGTAACACAGTGGTAAAAAGGCCCCTGTGCCAACTTTTTTGCAATGTGTTGCTGCCTTTAAATTCTATGTTAACCCTTTCATGCATGGAGGTCACTACAGTGTACAGCTGTTTAGAAGTGTTTTTTCTCTATATATGCCTGCAATTTTGCGCACTGCTGTATAAAGTCCACTCAAGTGGAAGCTACGGCATCATCCCATACAAAAAATCCCATTGGCAGGTCATTGCAATCGGAAAAAAGTAGTCATTTATAGAATAAAGATAGATTTTTTTTCTCCAATCTTGCTTTACATCCCTCAGGATGCATAAAACCACTTAGTAAAGAAATCCTGACTAAGTTTGTCATAATTCATGCATGAAAGGGTTAATGATTATTTGCAAAAAAAAAAAATAAAGTTTCTCAGTTTGAACATTAAACATCTTCAATTGAATATAAGTTGAAAAGGATTTGCAAATCATTGTATTCTGTTTTTATCTACGATTTACATAATGTGCCAACTTCACTGGTTTAGGGTGTATGCAAGTAATTAAGTTAACTGGCATCAAGTGTGTTACATGATGGGCTATAAAAGGGATGTCTTAGAGAGGCTGAGTCTCTCAGAAGTAAAGATGGCCAGAGGCTCTCCAACCTGTGAAGGCTTGCGTAAGAAAATTGTGGAATACTTGAAAAACAATGTTCCTCAACGTGAAATTGCAAAGGCTTTGAAGGTCTCATCATCGACAGTGCATAACATCATCAAAAGATTCAGAGAAACTGGAAAAATCTCTGTGCGTAAGGGACAAGGCCGAAGACCTTTACTGGATGCCCATGATCTTCGGGCCCTCAGATGCCACTGCATCACTCACCAGCAGGATTCTGTCTTTGACATTACTAAATGGGCCCAGGAATACTTGAAGAAACCACTGTCTGTAAACTCAGTCCACCGTGCCATCCACAGATGCCACTTAAAACTCTATCATGCAAAAAGGAAGCCACTGTTAAGCATGAACCAGAAGCGCCGCTGTGTTCTGTGGGCCAAGGCTCATTTAAAATGGAATGTAGCAAAGTGGCAAAGTGTCCTGTGGTCAGACGAGTCCAAATTTGATATTTTTGTTGGAAATCATGGGCGTCGTGTCCTCCGGGTTTAAGAGAAGATGGACCACCCCTCCTGGTATCATCATTTAGTTCAAAAGCCAGCATCTCTGATGGTATCGGGGTGCATTAGTGCATATGTTGTGGGACACTTGCATGTTTTAAAAAGCAACATGAATGCTGAAAGGTATATAAAGGTTTTAGAGCAACATATGCTCCCCTCCAGACGATATCTATTCCAGGGAAGGCCCTGTGTATTTCAGCAAACCTAACAATGCCTAAACTCATACTGCAGCTATTACAACAGCATGACTTCATAGTAGAAGAGTTCATGTGCTGAGCTGGCCTGCATGCAGTCCTGACCTTCACCGATTGAGAACATTTGGCGCAAAATTAAATGAAAAGTCAGTCAAAGGAGACCCAAAGCTCTCCAGCAGCTGGAAGCCTGTATTTAACATGAGTGCGATCAAATTCCAATAGCTAAACTCAAGAAACTTGTCTCCTCAATGCCCAGACGCCTCTACTCCGTTAAAAAGAAGAGGGGATGCGATACCATGGTAAACAGGCCCCGTCCCAACTTTTTTGCGCAAGTAGCAGCCATCAAATTTGAAATGAGCTCATTTTTTTGGATAAAATTGTAAAATTTCTTAGTTTCGACATTTGCTGTTATCTCTATTCTGTTGTGAATAAAATACTGGCTGGTGTGATTTGAAAGTCATTGCGTTTTAATTTTATTCGCAATTTACACTTTATCCCAACTATTTCGGAATTGGAGTTGTATATTTATTTATTTATTTAATATCAATTTGCATCAGTAGTATTGCATTCCTGCATATTGGAGAAGAGCAATACTGGACAGAATAATATTCATTCGGAGTGAAATGCAGCTAATTAATTCTTCAAGATACTAAGACCAGTAAGTGCTCCAGTTACATGTTTGTCCCTGTCATAGGCAGTGTAATAGTGCAGAAAAGCCCACAAGTGCTCATTTGCATCAGAGTTGTCCATGCGTCACCATGCTTTTATCCGAGGAGCTGATAAATATTAGCTCCCCCGGGCTTGGCTGGTTTCACCCGCGCCAGGTTCCTGGACGTCCTGCATTTAATAAAAGACTTGGCCTGGAACTGGCAGACTGGTGTGTCATTCCTAGTGTAACTGCCTGCAGACAGGGCTTATGGGGTCCAGATGAGAAGGCACTGCTGACCACCATCTGTACTAGAATTTTAATACTGAATTCAGCCCTGCTACATTCTTTTAACTGGGCCTCATTTATAAATGCTCAATGTGAAACCATTAATGTTGGCCTTAATGACAAGTAAAAA
Source organism: Gymnothorax reevesii (assembly GCA_029721435.1). Classification (NCBI taxonomy): domain Eukaryota; kingdom Metazoa; phylum Chordata; class Actinopteri; order Anguilliformes; family Muraenidae; genus Gymnothorax; species Gymnothorax reevesii. The sequence continues at coordinate 11,042,205 of CM056580.1, read as the reverse complement.
ACATGAATTTAGCAAGCTAGAATTACCAGCCGTTAGTCAAGCATTAAGTGAAGTCTATGTGCACACAGTTGGTTTATCATTGTCTAATGTATGCTCTGATCAGGACACTTCAAAGAAAATAAAATGCATTTTTACGAAGACTGCTGTACTAGTTGCTGAATGAAGCCACACCAATGCAATACAATTTCAATCAACAAAACAAATAGCAGAAAGGGAATTCACTGCTCAGTCTAACATCTATCTTTGCTAGAAATCAGATGGTTCAAGATGCTGTTTGTGGTTTTTTTTTTTACCTCCACCAAGGTTATGTTTTCGCCAGCGTTGGTTTGTCTGTCCGTCTGTGTACAAGACAACTCTAAAAGTACTGAAATGTGGGTGGGTGGGTTGCCACTATTGGACCATGTTGATTTTGACCACGATCAGTCCAACAATATGGCCACCACAGCAACCATCTCGAAATCCTATGTTGCAGATATCTTAAATTTCTTATGTGCCATGTTCACTCAGCAAGATTTCTGCTGTGCTCCGTTGGGGGAGGTTTGCACTCTCGGAGAGCCTCAAGTTTTTTTTTTTTTTGTCAAAATAACTGCTCAATAGTTTGCCATTCTTACAGCCAATATAGAGAGTTTGGTCAGCAACGTGGCCTCCCACTCCCACCAGACTGCAATAAACAGAATACATTTTTTGGCATCCTAATCCAATCAGGATTCCACAAAGAAGTAGCTTTCTGCTTGTTCACAGGCAAGCGGCTGATTTTCAATTTTGGCAAATGTCCGAAGAAAATTTAGATAGCTGAAGGAAGGAGGTCAAGAAAGCCGCCCAGAAAAAAAAGAGACAAGTCATATAAGACCTGCAATTATATTGATGCAGCTAACCTCACTGCTTCTATATTTTGCTGAGCATTAGCTATGGAGATACCTGTTCGCCAGCTTGGTTTGTTGGTAGTTTTCACCATGGTGACCAGTGTTGGTTATTAACTACCTGGGCACTCATCATTTGAGTCAGTACTTACCTCTGGTTTGTTGTTTGTATACTTTCGCATTTATGTTTTGTCCCCAAATTTTTTGTCCTCGAGGACTTTTTGTTTCTGGACTCTTTGTCCCCAAGGATTTTTTTTGTCCCTGGATTTTTCATCCCCGAATGATCATGAAATGTGTTACCATAGCTGACAGAGGGATGAGCGGATGGACGACAGACAGATCACCATGATATTAGGGTTATGGTTAAGGTTATGTTTTCGATTAGGGTTATAATGCAGGACAAGAGCAAGAGCACCGCCAACGGTGCATAATACGCCCGTCATGAACATGGATCAGGAAGTGGACAGACAACACCTGGGCCCCATGTGACCTTTGACCTTTGCCAGTGACCTTCACCTAGGAGGGAGGGCCGTAAACATGGTACGAGACACTCCGCTCAGTGATGGTACACGTGTGTATGAAATATCATGGATGTATCTCAAGCGGTTGAGAAGTTATGCTCCGGACAAGCCCCATCTGGGCCCCATGTGACCTTTGACCTTTGCCAGTGACCTTGACCTTGACCGGGTGAACAAAATCATGGTGCGCGACACAGCGCTTAGTGATGGTGCACGTGTATGTGAAGTATCACGAATGTAGCTCAAGCGGCTAAGGAGTTATGCCCCGGACAAGAAATTGCTAACAGACAACAGACGGACGGACAGACGGACGGACGGACGGACGGACGGACGGCCGGGGGTGATGACATAATACGTCCCGTCTTGAGACGGGCGTATAATAAAAATGGCAAAGCTAATCGGGGAAGAACAATCCAGGGATGAAGACTCCGGGCATGAACTGGTCATGGAGACGAAAAGTCCAGGAATGAAAATTCTAAGGGGATGAAAAGTCTGGCGACAAAGAGTCCTACGGCTGCATGCGCCCATTCGCTCTTCGGGAAGAATTGAAGCACCTATTACTAAAACCCCATAAGTCACACTTGACTTGACTTGACTTGTGGGGTTTAGTAATCAGTGCTTCAATTATTGGTATGCATACCAGAAATTAGGCATTTTTTTTAACGATGAAGAGTTATATTCCTGATCTCATGCTTTCTTCACAGGCGGCAAGTAAGGCTTCCCGTCATATAGGATGTGTGACACAATGTAAACAAATTACAGCCAAAATCTGAGCTAAACAGAATTTTAAAAATTCAGAACAGTAACTGTGAACTGCTCGTGCTATGAAGAAAAAAGAGCCTCCCTTCACTCAGTCTGATATTTTTCATGTATTCTTCCACTGGAAAGCACATCTGATATTTTTTATTATTTTTATATAAGCCATTCAGCATACTTTTATAAGAAATGAAATGCCAGAGTTTTTGCGATGCATGGGAACAGAGCATGATGGATACTTCTCGCATTGTCCAGTACGAAAAGCTGGAATATGGTCAGGGGGCCAGGTCATGAGTTCTTGAATCTTCCATGCAGATCATGGGAATGAAGTCTTGAATGAATGAGAATTCCAGTCCCCCTCATCCCTCACCAGTCCTCTATTCCAAATAAATAGGAACTCTGCTCTCAAATCTAATTTGCAAGCATTGTCAAGTCTAGGATGTGCCAATTATTATCTTTATCAGCTGGGGCACAACAGCAGACAAATGCTTGTATACTGAAGTCACCCTCGTTGTCTCCATTTTATCTCAGCTGTCTACCAACTGACCTGTATGGCCATCGTGCCAATGACTGCACAATCTGTCAAGCTGTTGCTGGAAAGCTGCTAACCTTCATTAGACAAGAGAGGTTGCTTTTGTGTAATTGGGCAAAATCATCAATAAAAATAAGGGCAGTGGTCAGGTCCCGCTTATCAGTTTCATGGACTTCTGTGGAACCTGCTTCCTGGAAAATTAGTGCAGTTCATGGAGGTTTCCACACTGGAATAAGGCAGTGGTGACCAAGACTGATCCTAGAGACCTACCTTCTGGTCTCTTTTCACGCCAACCCTTGCATGGCATAGCAAACTCAAAAGCTTGAGATCTTGCATTGCTTGTGTGATACGTCGGTCTGCAGAAGGGTTGGAATGAAAACCAATCGGATGGTAGTTCTTTCAGAAAACAATGGACTTAAGTTTTTTTTTTGATAGCCTGCACAGAGGGGCACCTGAGTACGCAAACTAGGATGAATAGGGATGCACTGTAAACGCAGATAGTGTGGTGCACCCTATTACCTTATTGCCAATTACCTCAAAAAAACTGTACAAGCCAACTTAATGATCTTGTGCTCACTGCACTTAAAAAGTTATTTTTTATCGTGCTTTTGAAATTGTACCTTACTGAGTCTCATCCACACAATGCAATCGAGCTGGCTCATACACTATTTTTGAAGAAATAGGTTTGCGCAAAACATTTTAGATTGGCACAGAATCAGAGTTTACAACTCAACTGAGGAAAAAATTCAGTCCCTGGAGTGTAATTGGCTCAGATCAAATACGTTTTACAATTTAAAAGTAATATTCAGGACAATCTACTTTTGTGATTTCATCAGTATAACCATGCACAGCTTGCGAGAGACGGGAAGAAAATGGACTAGGTAATATTTGATAAAATCCCCTGTGTTCTCAGCTGTCTTTTAACCACCCTGCTTTGCAACAGAAATTATTTCATTTGAAAAAATGTCAACACGGCTATTATCCAGCTTAGTGGATATGCTCATATAAATGCATGATGAACAGGGGGCAGGCAGTTATCAGAACTACTCTGTTAAACATTACATCAACATGAACTTGCTGTGGAATGTAAAAACTTCACATATATAACTGCTCTCATTGCCCTCAGTAAGCACTCAAATGTAAAGTCATGGGAGTGGAATTCAAAGAATGCAGAGGGGGGATGTTACCGAATAATTCTTCATTATTTGTGTATTTTGCTGACTAAGCAATGCCACTTAAAAGTTCTGCACCTGATACTTTATTGTGGTTAAATATCATATGGGCTGATATTAACAACGGGGTTGGCCCTATGTCCCTTACGATCAGTAATCACGCCGATGAGGTATTATTTTCGCCACTGTCTGTCAGTTTGTCTACGTGTTATGGCATATTTTTCTCACTATATCTCAGAACGTTATACGCAGATCATCGAATTTTGGACTGAGGGAACGCGGAGCCGACGGAACGCATATGTGCTGCCGTAACCAGCATCAGTGAAAGTCTACTGCAGTGTCAGAAATGGTGGACAGTTAGGGTTTCTGATGTTCAAAGATATTGATTAATTTAAGCGCAAAATCTTTAATGGGATCGATCGATTCATTAAAAATCTCCACGATTCTTAAAGTTGAGGTCAGGATTATGGGCAGTGGTCTGTATACAGCAATATGACCTCCAGGCAAAAGTACAGAAACACTAATCCAAAAACCAAAGACAGAACACTCAGTCCAAAGAAGGAAACATGGTGGAAACAGGCAGACAGGATACAGCATATAGAATATGGTGGGGAAAATGAGGCATAAGCAAAAGTACAATCTAACAAATACATTCTTAAAAGTAGGATGGGAAACTTTGGAGAAACCAGTGAGCAAAAGGCAGATTTTAAAAGGAGCGAGAAGACGCCCCCTTATTTTAATTCATCCTTCGAAAGCCTCTTCGTCGACAGACGTGAACACACACAGCGGAACTGCTGACTGAAGAATAGAAAGCAGGGAGAAGAGTGGTGGATCGGGCATCATGAGTTTTCTTCGCTTATCCAACCACTAAATGCGTCATCTCATGCTTGAAAAAAGTCACATTTTTAGTTACGTGTAAACGATGGACACGACTGGATGTATCCCCGTAATTACAGCTGTCCTGTTAGCTATCATGGTAGCTAGGAATAAGATAGCTTGGAAAATTTGATTTGTTAGGAAAGTAGATAGAAAACTGGAGAAGTCTGAAGAAAATTTTTGTGTTTGCTTCAGCGAGAAAAGTTGAATAGGTTGCTTATTAAATGAAGGTGCTTGGAAACTGAGAGGCAAAGGAAATTGCTGAAGAAAGGTTGAAAAACTGCTGAAATGTAAACACAAGACTTTAAAGCTGAGAGTAATTTAATTCAAGTAATTTAAGGAATTCTGACTTCTCAGCTGCATCATGACCGAGTCGACTCCACTTCAACCCTGCTTTAAAAACAAAAGGTCAATTCCAGTCAATGAGGTTGACGCATTTCTCTCTATGGCTCTGAGCGGATCTAGGTCAACGCAGTGCATGCTGAGAAATTAGCTTTATGGCGGAGCTGACATGGCAGGCCACATTGGCAGACTGCCGCAGCGGTTGTTGCTTATAGCTCATTGTCAGTGTCTCCCCCAGTCCCAAACTGAACAACGCTGACCTGGCCAAGTAGTGAAATGCTACTAATCGCGGCTCTCTATCATTTTGGTGCACTGTGTGTTCGCAAGCTAAATAGCTAATAATATCAAGCTGCAAGATATACTCAGCAACATAAGTTTCTGTGACACCATTTATGTGTATGTTATAAATGACACGCAAAGATCTCAATGCAATCAATATGTTTATTTAACAGGAGAAACACTGACTTTTCAGTGCCAACGTCACTCAAAACGAAAAATGTCATTTTCATGCGTCATGAAGCACTTGTCTGACGTCTAACCAATTGTGACCTTCACACTTCAATACCGGGTGTGACTTCCTCGTGCCATGATGCAAGCAACGCATCTCCGGCGCATGGACCGAATCAGATGTGCCAGAAATTGCTGTGGGAGGTCATTCCAAATCTGACGTAGACGTTGTCGCAATTCCTGGAGTGTAGCTGGCGGGTTATCCAACCGCCGCAAACGTCGATCCATCTCGTCCCAAAGATGCTCGATTGGGGACATGTCTGGGGATCTGGCTGGCCATGGCGGACATTGACATGTTGTTGCATCAGATACTGCTGTACAATCCTTGCAACGTGTGGTCTGGCGTTATCATGTTGCAGCGTTATTCCGGGACCATGTTGCATCAAAAACGGTACCACCAATGGCCGTAGCACTTCATCGCGATATCTTTGACCTGTCAGATTTCCATCAATAACAAGCAAATCTGTTCTGTTTCTAGCTGTGATCCCTCCCCAAATCATGACACTACCACCTCCAAAACGATCAAATTCCTGAACACTGTTGTTGGCATAACGTTCTCCACGTCGACGGTATACACGTAAACGACCATCACATCGGTTAAGCATGAATCTTGATTCATCAGTGAAGAGTACAAGATCCCACTGATGTTGGATCCACCGTCGATGTTGTTGTGCCCACTGTAGACGCAGTTGTCGGTGTTGTACTGTGAGTATTGGACGTCTTGCTGGCCGACGTGGGACAATGCCAAAATGACGGAGACGGCGACGGATTGTCTGTGCAGACAGTCGCCTCAAACCAGGTATCGTTCTTGCAGTTATGGTTGCAGGTTGGAATCGATTTCGGAGATGGGTTGTTCGAATCCAGTTGTCCTGTCTGGGAGTGGTTACTCGTGGACGGCCGCTGCGAGGACGGTCTCTGACATGTCTTGTCTGCTGATGACGCTGCCATAAGTTCCAAATGGTGTTTCGGTGGACATTCAGGCGATGAGCAACTTCCCTCTGCGAGGTTCCGGATTCAATCATCCCAATGGCCCTCCACCGATCATTTTCAGACAGTCTTGGCATTTAGAGGGTAGAGTTCCTGATCCGAAATGGCTGTGTTTTCGATAAGTGATGCTTCCGTCGTTCATCAGGCACAATGTGAACATTCCAAAAATTCTCCTCTTTTATTGCCATCCACAAGCATGATTTACGCACATTTTCACGTGCAAAGTCATTTTCTCGCATTTTCATGATTTCCATTTCAATGTTGTGTTTACGTGCACTGTTTCAGTCTGATATCCCCATGTATGACAATTTCATAATTGCGTTATGAAAAATAATTAACAATATTGGTGTCACAGTAACTTTTGTTGCTGAGTATATCTTTAACACGTTGTGATATTATTCACGGCTTCCTTTTCATTTCTATGCTACTATTAGCTAGTTAGCTCGAGAGCACACAATGCATGGAACGTGTTCGAAAAGGGTTTAACTTGAGTGTTGAAATTTCCATTACTGCAGATGACATAATCAATTGCTAGCTAATGTCAAGGGCTCTTCAGGGCAGAGATGCCAAGGCTTATGCCTTAGCCGTGAGTTTCTCCTCTTAGTGGCATTCATGTTTCTGTGCCGTAGTCAGCAATTTTTAAATCAAAGTGTACTGAAGAAATTCACTCGTGGAATTTAAGTCATTGTGCATCAAGTTAATCAGTTTCACGTGCATTACGGAGGATTTCCCCTCTAATGACACGGAAATTCTCAGGCTTGTCTTTACTGGGGGATTAAAAGCAATGGAATTGCATAAAAACGTTTCAAATGGTCTTATTTCATTAAAACAATTTAAACGATCATGAAACACGCAATATTTCCGATCCCTGAGTAAAGAGAGGCACGAGAAGTCCGGAGTCATAATCGCTTTCCACGTTACTTGTGATGAGGTGCACCGTTACGTATGTGAAACTGAAACTTAAATGCACAAGGACTTAAATTCCGCGTGAGAATCTCATTTAGCATTCAATGAATAATGAAGGACTTCGGTGAATCAGCCTAAAAAATGCGTAAGACCTACGCCGAACGCTTGAAACTTGGCATCTCTGTCAGGGTAAAGTGGAGAAAAATATCCAGCTCTCACCTTGCTGGACGCCATCAAATTTGAATCCATGGCAGAAACGTTGTATTTGAACTGCTTAATATTGATAGCACAGAAAAGATACATTTACAAAAAGTGAATCCTGAGCTGATTTTGCCTCAAAAATGCCATTGGGGATATGCATTAAATATGCTTATTTATACTTCGAACATTTTTTATTTTTGACTTTCTAGTAATTTTAATTCATTTCATTCAATGTTTTTTTTCTGGCCTTATGTTTGGCCACTCTCTAGTTTTAGGCCCCTTCCCATCTGTCCATTGGCTCATGCATTCAGCTCAAAAATTTGTCTTTGCATGACAACATTTTCCCAGGACAATTTATTTTGTTTCGCAGTCAAAATCAACTCCTACTTACCCCAATACCTAATGATTATGACAACCAAAAAAAATCATGGAGACTAGGTATAATGGCATGATAAAATAATGTGGTACGCAAATGCTACATGTTACGTGCTATTCAGCAATTAAATTTTTGTTATGAGTTTTATGAGCTTATTTTCATGAGTTTATTCAGTGACTCATCCTTTTAAAATTCTCAGTTTTTCATGAAGAGACACGCGGATAGTCTGGTGTTCACACACTGAGCGTGTTCGCTCCAGATGTTGTTGGCAGACCCCCATGGCAGAGGTTCACCAGTCACGACATGCCAGAGGGACTGATGATTCTGTTCAATGGGACTGTCAAGGACTCACTGTGTAGCATTAGCCTCATCTGGTTTACCAGCTACCTGCAGCCAGTGTCCAACAACTGTGCATATCCGGTCCCTTGGGAATGCTGTTGCCAGAGCATTTGGTAATTTCTTTAAAGACACGCTGAATTTCCCTCTGAAAGTTTTAAACCATTTTAAATTTAACTTTCAAATACAAATTCTAATTTTTGCTTTCAAAACAAATTTTGTTTTGGTTTTGTTATTATTGTTGTTGTGATTTCTAGTGACATGCAAGTCTGTTCAACTGTTTAAATGAATTTCCAGTCGTGGACATGTCTGCCTTTTTTCCGTGAATTGTGTTCCCAGCCACCTATATTTTCAGATATCCGCTAAATGAGCTGTGCTGCAGTTACCCCTCAGCCTATCTGTTTGCTAAAAGAAAAACCTAATTGATGAGATAGGACCACCCATATTTGGGGAGTGTAATTCCTAATGGCTAAAATATATGGCAGTTGGAATAACAAATCACAGGGTTATCTTATGGCAGGTCAGGAGGGTTAGGAAACATTTCAGCAAAAATAAACTTGATGTTCCTCTAAACAGGGTCTCGCTGGGCTGAGGCCTTCCCACGGTGCTCCTCACTGCTAATTTCCAACAAACAAAACCTCAGAACATTTAACTTATGAGTCAGGGCTTGCGAGAAAGTCTGACAAGCGCTGCATCTCCTTTAGTAATTTGTCAGATTTTGTTGTTTTACAGGTTTAGTGTCTGATTTATAAATGGTGCCTAATGTATGAATATTTTGGGTGAAAAAAAAAATCTAACAAACACGGAAGTGTATCTTATAAAAACACCCAGGAAATCAAAGACTGGCTGAATAAAAGAGGCTTATTAGCCAGTGTCATGATGAAGGACTCACAGTAATCAATAAAAACTAAAAAAAAAAAATTATAATAATAAGCCATTTTGACTATTTGCATTTTTGCTTTTTCACCAACAAACTCGGTCCTAAACCTTTTTCGATTGAAGTGTCTTTTTCTACTGGAAGAAAAATTTGTTCAACAAGGTTTGAAATAAGTACTTTTGAAAAAATTAATTGTATGCCCCTCAATGGTGGAATGGAGTGCATGTTCAATGCAGATACTCAGCACGCCTTGACTCATTGTGACAAAATAACTCAGCATAATTTTATTTATTGTTCTGTGGCTTTGCCGCACTCGTGCTGTAACTATAACAGTGGAAGAGAAACACAGTTTCTCAGTCACTTCATATAAATGCAAGGGCACATGAGAGCAGTGCATGTCAGCCACCGTACTCACTGAATTTGTAATTATTCCAGGTTACTAAGGGAGACAAAAGGATTCTTCAAGTCATCAAAGAAAGATGTTGATGTTGCAATACCCAGAGACTAAACGTTCTCACTTTTACACTCAGCGGTCAATAACTGCGTGTTCATTCGCATTAACCTGCATTACCAATCAGATGGCAGTGTGCTATCAAGAGTCTAGAGTTTATTCTTTGCATGGAGCATGCAACTGCGGCTGTTGTCTTTCACTGTGGGGACCAAATAAGTGTTAATGGCAATTAAGCAGCCCATTACGAGACTTAATAAATTGACCTGACGCAGATGACATTGGGTGGGTCAAAAATCTACTTCTGACACATTCTTGCTATGCATGAGAAATAATGATGCATCAAAAATCAAATAAGCTGTCTTGCCATTGAGGACAAATATAGCGGATAACCAAAATATAGGCTGTATTCAGCCATTAAGAAATAACTTTTTTTGACAACCAAGCATCAAGAACACTTTCCAGGCTTAGGTCTGTGAAAGACTGCAGTAATGAAAAGCAGTGACCACACCTGCAAGGACTTCCCCGCAAGATGTAAACTGCTGTTAGGCCTCATCAGACCAGCTTGGCTACAGCTAAAATGCGCAATTCGGAACGACAGATCAGGAACAAAGTGTTTGGGATGACATGAAAATGAACTCATACACTTGATGAGAAGACGAAAGAGTGAAAAAAAAATGGAACTGCTCAGTAAAGAGAGTAACTGGCTTATTTTATTTACAATTTTGCCATTCAGGTTGCTGAAGCTTCATCTGCTTAAAATTCATTTTGATTTGGAACCAATACATCAGAAATGTCACCCCTGTCGACATTCTGCATATCAAAGAAAAACTACAAGGCACAGAGATTTAAGTAAAGGGGCTGGAAATGGTACTGTAATCAGCTTTTAATGCTTCAATAGACGCCAGTAAAATGTTAACGACGTATCTTGTTGTATCAAACAGACTCCATATGAAGAAGAGAGAGCAGAGATGGGTTGTTTCGTTCGGCAACGTTTACACAGTAAATGGAAACAGGTGCAATATTGTCTGTGATGTGGTTGGTTTCTGAGAATATCTCTCCTGTCGAATCTGATAATGAGATACTGTTTAATTAGAAACACAAAGGTCACTGGAAACATTTACCGTCACTTAGGTCTCATGTAGCATTGCGTGTGATTCAAATGATATGCAAGCGCTCTGCAAGAAATTGATAACACCAGAAGATAAAAATCCCTGGATAATTGAGGATTTCCTGTTAAGACAACAAACACCCCTCACGAAGATGTACATAAAAGTCCATGTTTACAACTATACTTTTGTACATCAATTTTATTTTTGAGTACTATGAAACTGTATTCGGGTCTTAAGTATATTTAAATTATTTCCCTGAGTTATACATAATACTTAAGCGAATAAACCACAAGCAAATTACAAATCCTATTTTGGTAAAATTTATGTTTTTAACAGAGTGGAACTTGAAGCTCACTACCCAAGATTTAGCTCTGAAAAATCACACTTAAGAGATACTTTAATACACTTTTTTTTTTTCTATAAACCACACATGGTCACGTTCAAGATTGCATGTAATCAGTCTTACCCTCATTTACATGATATAAGAATGAGATCTTTCTGACTGAGTGAGATAATGAGACAGAAGGTCATGCCATTTTGTGCACTCACATTAAAATTCTCCTTTGAGTGATTTATGAGTGGTCAACCACGAGTCGCAAGTCTTTGTTTCGAAAACTGCCAAACACGAAATATGACTGAGATTATTTTACTGAGAAAATGGCTGTCTACTGTAAGTGTAGATCATCATGTCATCACTACTTCATTTGTGACCAAAGGTGACGAATGACCTGATTGCATGCGGCACATACACGGCTATCAGATACAGTTAGACCTGTTTGTATTATGCCATTGTTTTTCAAAAAGGTCCATCGCTCACGAGACAGAAAAAGGAAACCTTTGCCTACGGCAGTTTGGTGCCTTAGTTTCATAGCTATATTTAACCGTTGAAGGCACAGAGACTGTGGTAGAGTGTATTTTGGGTTTTTGACTCTGCTAGGTATACCTGACCCAAGAGCATTTGTGGCGATATTGTCTGTTCAACTCAAGCCAAATGCTTTTTGTATGTTATGGTACTTTTGAAGGTATGAACTTCTTTTCAGCCCATGTGGCTGACTGCTTTGATCATGCATGACACAACAACTCAATATTAGTATTAGTAGTCGATGTGATGTTGATGGGGAACATTATGTATGAGTTTAATGGTTAGTCCTCAGTATATTCAAAAATATGGCAAATTCTATTTTATTTAGCTACTGTATTTTTTTTTTTATTTTGTGCTGCAAATTTGACCAAGTAGTTGTTTTGCTGACAACAGATGTTGCCAGATGTATATGATGAATAATGCCAAAAACCGAATGGAAATGAGCAAAATATTGATGTTTAAAGCGCCTATTCGTGGTTTTTCTCATTGTCAAGTTAGTCACGCATGCAGTCAGGGAGAATGGTGTGTGAAAGAAAACTTCAATGGCAAGATTTTAATTGGTGTGTGACGATGTTGGATTGAGATTTTTTAAAGCGTAGCCTAATAAGACCAATTGCTGCCATTGGTTGTTGGCAATCGGGTGCCATTTCTTCCTCTTGAAACGTAGCAACCCTGAACCCCCAGATTGTGTCTCTGGCATTGTCCTCTGTCCCTTTCTTGTCTTGGAATGTTCCAGACTATTCTACAGCTGAGTACCTGCTTGAAATGTAATTTTTAGTTGGTGCTATTTGGAGCCAATATCATTCTTAAAGTGCTCACACGGCTTTATTGAGCATCTGTGCCAGTTTCCTTCTCAGCTGCACGTAACAGGTTTTGATTGGTGGGTAAATAAATAACTTGATTGTTATCATGCATTAAAAAGGTGACAGGTGCAACTTCGCTGATGATCAGTTGACTTCTCTAAATGGTTTTTCCAGCAAGCTTTTCACTTTGACTCCGACTTTTGGTTGACCGTTTCAGGTATAAATGTATGTTTCAAACAGTATAAATGGAGTGCAATTACCTACTCAACCGACGGAGGTAGTTCGTCTTATTATATTTTCTTAGAAATAGAGATTTAATGTCATTACTCCCCAAGATTTGGACCCCTGCCATTTTGGTTGGTTAAGAACACATGGATTCAGCAAAACTGATAGATAAACCAGTGGAAGCATTTTTGGAGAAGATAAACTGCCTGGAGACAGCCAACAATCTTATGTGGGATTGAGCAGAATAATCTGAAAGTAAATTTGCATACTCACTGTTTCAGGATTTGTAATGCAGCCTTTTGCACATGCAGGGAACCTTGGAAAAATGCAAGAATAATTATCTAATTCTAACACTCTATGAGGTAATGTTGTTCTCAGCATAATGCATTGATAATGGCACACAAAGGAGACTCTTACAATGTTGTTAACCCCTTAAGCCCTGAGCCTCTTTTTCGAAAATGGCAAGCCCAGAATGAAATGAGTATATCTCTGCGACTGCTTGGTCCATTTGAATAATCTTGGTATCAAAATAAAGGTAAAACAATTTGGGATTTCTGCCCTGGTGTAAAAATCACTATATATGTCACTGAGTCAGAGTAAATGGAGATGGAACACAGTGTAAATGAAAGATCTCATTTTGCACCTAACAAAGTTTTACTTCTACGCTTGTAAATTTGTTGAGTTGCAGTCTGAAACCTCTAAAAAATTACAGCACAAAATCTCATTGTCTGTGCCAAAGTTTATTCTGATCAGGTAAATCAGAGCATAATGAGAGAGGAATGTCTAGGTGGCTTCTCCAATTTGGCAATTTAGGTACCTTGTGTTCCATTTCAGATTTCTCTGATACCAAACAGTAAAACTCATTTAATTTCACTTATATATCACAACAGGCATCCATTCCATCCAAATACAACATTTTTTAATTTTTAGAATGAAAAAAAAATGTATTTTTATTTCTGCCAGTTTTGTTGCCAATACAATTTCCCATTCAAAGATAATACATACAATGAAAATGAAGTTTGACTCCACTGGAGCAGATTTATTAAAAAAACAAAACAAATAAATACAATTGCAAATACATAGGCAATGTGAAAAAAATGTGAAAGAAAAGTAAGAATTACAAAAATCCCAGCGATTATTTGTAGAAGGAAACTGTGATTACTTCCCAAAAGAGTGTGCTTCGACCAGGAATCGACCCTTCAGACTCTTCCTTGCAGCGCACCGCTTTAGCCATTAGGCTACGCCAACTGACTGTGAAACTGCGGTCAAATAGTCCATTTAAGGAATGGGTAAAGAAAATAAATACTGGACTGTTGAAGTCTCTGTATTTGTGCAGAATAGTGCAAAGATTCTGTCAGAAAACGACTTTGAAAATTAATGTTGAATATTTTGCGGATAATTATTCGGACCATACCCCAAACAAACTAGTTATGCTTTTATATTGTCACGCTATTCAAGGACATTGAAATGGCCCATGGACTCATTTTGACGCACTGGGAACGCAAGGCTGTATCTCAGGCTAGGTTTCTGCGATTAAGGTGCTTTAGAGTTCATTATAAACATCAGGACCCATAGAATCAAATGGCTACCTGCATAGCCTTACTGACAGCATCACAAGCCAATCGCAGAGAGGAAAATACATTGCAAGCAAGCTGATCGCTAAGGAGCTGAGATCTTTGCAGCAACGCGCTGGGAAAGAACATGCTAGAATACTGGCAGATCTTGTTTCGTTATTACACGAACACATTGGGCTAACAATAGCAAGCGCAGATTTACCCTCAAGCAGTTTTTTATTTCAAAATATCAAGACATTGGCTATTCTTACGTGACCGTAATCCATTGCCGGCAGGCTATTCTTACGTGACTTTTGGTCAGACATGCGCAGATTGAAATTGCTGATACTTTTCCTACCTTCCTTGTTCTCCCATAGGCGTAGCTAGACACATGTTGATGGTTTGTGTGACTAATGCTCACATAATGAGGATATGTTTGACTGTTTTTACGGGAGTTCTCCAATCTGATGAATGGCCTAGTTCCAGATGCTACCACGAGATTGCCCAACCTTGGTGAAGCAAGTATACTGAGCAAAAAAAGAAATGCAAGTTAATTAAAAACAGACCGCAAAATAAGTTTGCGTGTAATTATTATAGAAAATCTCATTTATTACTAGCGTGTGCACATTAACACTCGTTTCCTCAAACATTTCTTTGCTTTGCGGTAACTTTACTGAGTAATCACAAGAGTACATTAACTGACTTGCTAATTTGCATTTCTTTTGCTGCTCAGTATAGAAGGCCCAGGGACGAGATTTCAATTTACTGGTGCCATGGTTACGGGCTTAACCCTTCGGCCCCTTGAACAAGCTCGGCCGCCAAATTGACATGATTGACAAAAATTGCGCTAAGTCATGCCCGAACGGTAGTTGCGTAAGAATAGCCTGCCTGCAATGGATTACGGTCGCGTAAGAATAGCCATGTTGAAATATCAAAGGTAAAAATTTTTTCTTGCTCATCTCTGTAGACTGTAAAGTGTATGCCTGCTGTTCTTTGAGTGTGGTTTCGGTTTAAAATGACAGGACTCATATTGTTGGATTCTCTTTCATTTGATGTATCGTTTTTATGCATACTAAAAATTCAGGGGAAATTCTAGCGATTCAGCGCTGATATGATTTTATCCTATGTTTTGCTGCATGCTTATTTACTTGCTTGGTGCTTGAATTGTGTTCTGTTGAGGTAAAAATGGTCTACATGAGCTTTTGGCGGAATTTCTTTGCGAAATGTGGACATGCGACATAACAATGTTGCCATTTGAAAACTTGCTGTATTTATTATGTGTAACAATCGGCCCCCGGTACCGGGCCGTAGGGCTTAAGGGGTTAAATCAATATTGTTACAAAAATGCATGAAATTTACTTTTTTTGCAAACACAGAAACCTGCTGCATAAACCACTCTGTAACTTGCATTTTCGCCCCCACTCTGTCATTGCCAGCCATTCAAGGTAAATATTTGATGACTTTGTGGTCATCCGATTTTCTTGAGGTGTCTTGCGACAAGGATTGTTGAAGGGTTTGTTTTATGTTCCCACAGCGTGTAATACATGTTTGTCATGTAATCTTATGTCACATGACTGCGGATTACATCACCTGCAAGTGCAAGGATGAGTTTCAGGGGACTAAATCATTCACAACTCTATCATGGATCAGTGCGACTCCTCTCTTACACTTAATCAGGTGAGTTATGAGCATTAAACTTTAATGTTATTTCCTGAATTTGGACATATGATCCCTACATATGAAGGACAATCTTAAAATATATAATGGGGACCTTTTAAAGTTTGTGAGTATGATTTTGTAGCGAGCCTTATTGCGTTTTTGGTATTTGACTGCTCTTACTGGTCATATGACTTGGTTTTAGACTAGTTTTGATTGGGGTTTTTGTCACACAGACCAATCAACCCAAGGCAACATTTCTCAATCGATGTCCCACAGACCCCTGGTGCCTGGTCATGCACTGTCAGGTGCACTGTTTGAAATATAATTCTTTAAAAATGTTCAATATCATTCATGAAGCCAAAATCATGCCGCTGATATCCACACTGCTTCATGAAAACCCTGAAAGAACATGTAGATCTGCCATTGACACGTTGCATCAGGGTCTCAATCTGGAATGACTGCTGAAGGGAAATGTTTTTGTTGGGAATAATATCAACTCTCTGAAATGTTTATGGAATAAGCAGTGGTCGACTGGGAAGAATCGTCAGTGACTGTTGAAAAAAGGGCACAGATAAAAGTATTGGGGAAAAAAAATATATTGGGAAACTGGTGCAGTTACGCATTGCCCACGGCCGCCACCCCACATTAGCAAATCTCGCGCTTCAGTGTTGATAATTCATTTCGTTCATTCTGTGTTCACATGGACGCAGTTCAAGCTTACCACAAACCACAGGCAAAAATTCAAGCCAGAAGGCTACAGAAACGACCATCATAACAATTCCACTTTAGATATTGTCAGCCTCTATTGGTAGGTATTATCATGCACTGTTGGCTTCTCACGGGATTCACAGAAATCACACCTCTCATTAGGCCTACAACAAACAACAAAATCAAAATTATGAATCAAAAAGTTGACATATCAGCTGCACTTAGTCACACTGATGATAACATGCCTGCAAGGCTGGCCAAAGGCATCTATTTAGGTCCACAGTAAGCCCCAGGGCACCCTATTCAAGGTTTTTCTGTTTCTTACTTTAGGCTTAAAATTATTCTTATTTATGGTCTTCAAAACTCTGAGACCAGAGCAGCATATTTGTCAAAATATCATAAGTGATTCGGTCAAGTCTGATGCCATCTGGTGCTGAGGTTGCACTTATTTATTTACTTGTCTATTTGTTGGGCTAATGGGTGTGAAATCCTCACAAAATCAAACACTAGATTTTGAGACACGGGGTTTTGAATTCATTGCGGTTAGCAGCATGACAGCAGAAGCCCTGTTAGTTTGTTGTGGTAGCTGTAGCAAAACAGTAACATATTTGCGGAATGGTGGTATGGCTTAGGAGAGCTACAAAATACCTCTAGTGAAACAAGCCGAGGCACTGTGTTTCACAAAGTTACATAAAAATGTCGAGTTCTGGTTTTTCATTCCCTGCTGTGATGCAAAGTACATTGTCATGCAGCCAGTATAGTCATCAATCGAGAATGGGTTTTCATAAGGTTGTCCTCACGTCCAAATGATTTGATTCATACATTTGTCTGTGACACATCGGAAATGTGTTGATGTTGATCTAACAGGTTCAAAAGCTCTTGCTTGAGTTGCACATACCGGGTGGACTGACAAGCCTTGTGTCTGATGCTCGTCTTCAGTGACGGACACATTGTCTCATGTCTGGTTTTTCAACCACATCAGAAGCCTGCTGTTGCTTTGTGAACCTTAGGGGCATACCTTTCTGTCTGCCTGCCCTAAAAAGGTTTGCTTAAACAGGTGAACCTCATGAAAAGGACCGAGGCTGTGTTCTTATTTGCGTTTGAACCCTCACCAAACTGGTACCGTACATGTAAAGACGCTCCGCCTACCTTCCACTCCAAAGGACCTCTGATATCTCCCCGCGTGATGTCAGATTCTAAACGTCGCCTCATAGAAACTGAGCTTTTTTTTTCCTTCTTGGCCCCTAGAAGTCATGCTCAAGATGAATGCTGATCTGAAACTGAATATTGGGTTGGCGGGGGGGCTCTGAAACACCTTTGACTACAAAGGCATTGTCAGGGTGCTATTCTCTTTTCATCTCGGTGAATGGGAACTGAGCCTGTCTGTTAGAAAAAAGTAGGAAAAGTACAGCAAGCATGATGGACTGCCCTGCCCCTGGGGACGCGGTAGCTCACCGGGCTCGAGTTCGCTCCTCCACTCCCCCGCGCACATTTATTCAGATAGATGTTACTCCTCTGCTAAGAGATACGACTCCAGCAGTCAATCAATCAAGTGCTTGTTTATCTTTCTGAGTGAAAGTGGTTTGGCGAGTTCATTGACAGCTGAAAAGTAACTCCTTAAAACGGGTATTTCTGATTTGAAAAGCGGAGAAACATTTAATTTAAAAATTGAAGCACTGATTACTAAAACCCCACAAGTCAAGTCAAATGTGACTTATGGGGTTTTAGTAATAGGTGCTTCAATTGGTGTAAACCTAAGAACAAAATTTGGCCAAATTCCAGCCACTGCTCATAGGGTACAATGCAAATACAAGTAGGGGAGACTGGGGTCCGTTGAGCCATGGGGACCAATGAGCTATATCACTATTCTGCGATCAATCGATGACAGAGCTGCTTAAAATAGGCTAAATATTTGACCATTGACTGATGAGCCATGGGGATAGATGAGCCATATCACTATTTTGCCAATTTTGAACATCTTTGGCATCGATTTATCGCAAAATAGTGATATGGCTCATTGTTCCCCATGGCTCATCAGACCCCAGTCTCCCCTATTGAACAGAAACTAATTTTATCAATTTATATATTGATTTGGCTTAGTGGCCACCTTTGGCAAATTGTAATCGCAAATGTAATTGCACCGAAAATATTTTCACTGGGGCTTCTAAAAATTGGTACTCATCTTAGATTAAATCTGAGAACCAAGCAACAGTTTGTATCCTGATAAAATATTGGGCCATAGCCTGGCTTTAGCAAATACACGGAAATGCTTTCCTCTCACATCGACAATAAAATGAACCGCATGTAAAAGTTTGACACATTTCATTAGAATGTTCCATGACATAACGACAGTTAACTTCAGCACTTCAGTTAATGAGGAAGACTCATATTCTGGATCGAGGACAACTTGCTCTATTTTTGATTAGTGTCACCAGACCCGTCACATCCTCAGTGAAGATTTTGAGGAGCTCCAGAGATTAGCAGGATGTCCGTCTCAAGTGCATCAGGACAGAAGAGCCGAGAAAATCTGTCCCAGTTAAATTTGATCCCTGAAAAAGAGTACCTAATCACAAGTGGGATCAGAGCGGAAGCTAAAGCTGGTTCCAGGAGAAGTCTGACAACAGGAAGATTGGGCATCATAGAGATACTGCACCACGGTATTTTAAATTAGAGCCCCTGCTGTTTATGGTTCATTCAATTTATTAAATCAAGCGCTTGGTAGCTTTTCCGGTGTTCTGACAAATTTTGCTACCTTGTCAAAAAAAAAAATGCTACCGTCATGCAAAGTGATCGAAAAGTCTTTGTTTTTGCCTTGATATTGCAATATGAATCAGTTCACAGTAGTAACTTTGTTATTTGTTAGCTATTTATAACATACGCATATTTTATAACAAGTTGGATAAGTTTGTCTGAAGATATATGCCCATATACGCCATTATCGTCTAATTTCTGCATTTTCAGGAAACCCCAGCGTGTACATGCAAAAGTATTGACGCTTACGCGTCGAAATGCGCGCTGAAAATAAAACTAATTTCATGATTTTTGAAGATACATAAGATATGAGCGAGGAAACAGCCTGAGATTTCAGGTTTGCAAAGGCGCAGAACAGCGAGGGAGCATATTTTGATAGGTACCAAAATTCGTCAGAACACCAGCAATAGAGCTCCAGAGGCTGACGTCATGCAATCAGAAATCGGCATCTCTGCAGGAAAGTGTGGGTGAAAAACAATGGCAGGCCTACGGCAAGCAGCTAACTTGCGGATTGTATTCATGAAAAGTGAATAATTTTAAGTCAAATCAAGTCATTTTATTTGTATAGCACATTTAAATACAACAGAGTTGGTCTCCAGAGTGCTTCACAATACAACACAAAGATTTAGAGACGCTGTATAACAGAATAGAGAAAAAGAGAGAGGGCATAAATATAAAAGATATAAGAAAAAACTATCAAAATTAAATACAAGTAATTAAAAACAATTAAAAGGGGGAGGACTTGACATCAGCAATTAAAATAAAGAAATTAAAACTGAAAAATTAAAATTTAGAATTAAAACTTCAAAATTGTGCCAAAAGCTAGGGAGAAATGATGCGTCTTTAAATTGGATTTAAAACAATCAATGCTGGGAGAGGATCTGCCGTGTAGGAAGACTATTCCAGAGCTTGGGGGCAGCAACAGAGAAGGCTCTGTCACCTTTGGTTTTCAGGCGTGTGCGGGGCACTGAAAGAAGAAGTTGTGATGAAGACCTGAGGGACATGGGAGCAGAGGAAGGTGTGAGGAGATCAGAGATGTACTGAGGGGCCAGACCATTTAGGGCCTTATAAACAAACGACTATACTTTAAATCATATACTAGGATGGGAGGATAAATCATTTTATGTCTTAGGTAATGCCTTTAGACATTCATTCAAACTGTGATAACGTGGTGACACAAGCTAGTTAACATACATGCTGAGCACAGCAAATAGCTAGTTACATTATTCTGCTGTTGCAAACGTAACTGTGATGAAGAGGCGCTGAAGACCTGCGTCCACAGGCATCGCTTTCAGAGCAGGAAGCGTCCGTGATCACATTTACAGGGCGCTACTCTAGCGCTGTTTTCTCTATGCATCGTTGTAAATGCATCGTTATTAAGTGAAATGAAGCCGCGAATAAATCGCAACTAAGCTAATGAATGTTCATTTCCCAAAAGTGCAACTGGAACCGAATAAAGTCATTGGTTCCAACTATATAGCGAAGTTGCTAATGTAGCTAGAGTACCAAGCAAGCTAAAG
The DNA here is from genome assembly GCA_029721435.1 of Gymnothorax reevesii. Taxonomy (NCBI): domain Eukaryota; kingdom Metazoa; phylum Chordata; class Actinopteri; order Anguilliformes; family Muraenidae; genus Gymnothorax; species Gymnothorax reevesii. The sequence continues at coordinate 11,021,318 of CM056580.1, read as the reverse complement.
CTGTTGGGGTCTACAGTTGTCATAAACATTAATACTGAATAATTTGTCTGCAAACATCATGTCCCAAAATGGGGAACAGTAAGCAAACTTAAACTGTAGCAAGCGAATTAATTAGAAGCATGACTTTGGCAGCAGGAAACGTTTCTCACTATTGATATTGTTAGTCCCTCCCAATTCACGATTTTGATTTGTCAGTGAGAGAGAAGTGACGTCATGAGCCCGGTGGTGTTCCAAAAGTTGAACTATTTCCTGCCGAGAGCGTCGTGGGAAAAAGCTGTATGCTGAGGACGTTTTGGTCGTTGAGCGCTGCCAATGCTAAACTTAATAGTATTTGCATTAAAAATGGACGCAGCCAGCACAAAAAAGAAGTTTCCTGACACAGGCCCTATTCATCGCAAAGCCAAATTGCGTCCATTTGTATCCCTCGACGCTCTTGTATCCTTTGAGAGACTCTATGAAGGGAAAGTTGATCAGGTATTTGTAGTTGCTGGATACTGCAGGTCTGGAACAGTGTCCGATCCGGCTGAGGCAATACTTGTGAAAAGCACAGCTGAGGCATTATTATAAGGGTCAATAATGTTTAACCTTTAAGTTTTGAATTATGGAGCTCAATTTCTTTGCACGAAAAGTGGGCAATGAACTCCGATGGCTTGAAATCAGGACTAGCGCAATTCATTTTCACTTTGGCTTTTCCTGCCAAAATGGTGGCGTAAACAAAGGGAGTCACGTGACGTCAGGAGCTCTATTGGGGCGAGACCCACCAGAGTGACGGGTATTCCATCCCCATGTCCCAAAGATAAAATGATGTGCCTTTATGAAACAGTGTGATTAAAAAAAGAAAAAAAATCCATCATCATTGGACACAAAATCCCCCCTCAATGTGGCATCATTTACTGTTCTGCATTATTTTTATGAAATAAAGCCTATTTTTGCAGTCATCCAGCCAATTTTTGTGTTGTGTTATTCCGTGTTTTGACTGTGTCTTGTCATCTTTTCTTAATATCACTTCCCAGTCATATCTGATGCCGAAACCTTCCATTGAAAGTAGTGGTTGCTAATGTAACATGTAGTGTCCAGCCCTGTTACGTTTAGAACCATATGCCCATAAAACGGCTTCCTATAGCAAATCATTGTGTCCATAGGATGAAATATGAAGACGGAAACGTACAAAGAAATGTGCTCTGCGAGACTGTCAATTCCTTTTCGGATAAAGAGCAACCAAAACTTTGAAAAACCTAGCAACCAAAACTTTGAAAATTCTAAATCGTGTCCGTTTCTCCATGTGTTCCATTCAAAACTAATAGGCTGGTCTAAAAACAGTACAAATGGGCCTTTTACTCTAAATCCATAAAAGCCACGATTGGATTTATCTTTCCATTATTATTCATGTTTTGGGGGTGGTTCATAGAAGAAGATAGGACAGCTCATTTCAGTGTTGCTTAGATTTTTCAGTGTGTCTTGCATGTCACATACTTGTGACCCCGTTTTATGAAGTGACCCTTATTTGTAACTAATTCGTAGGCAATCGTAACATTCGTTGGCAATCATTACACATTCGCATGATTTTTGCATTCGCACACAATCTTAAGGATGTTTCACACACATATGAGAGTAGCTTCAGGTTGCCACCTTTCAGAACTAAAAATGAAAAGGAAGTAGGGTAGAACATGCATACACTTACATATACCTCAACATCTTCATAAGTAATATGCTTTTTATCATTTGCCCTTGTGAGCTTTTATATTATAAGTTATTTAAATTTTCACAAGTGAATTTTTAAAAATAAATTATTGAATATTGGACATTCACACAGAGGCAAAGCAAGGAAAAGTGGCTATTTTGCCTAAAATTGTATTAATTTAACAAACTGCTTGCACTTATTAAGTTGTTCACGGAGAAAATTAGTTTGAATACTGTTTGTCAGTTGTGTGATAATTAATTTTATTACTGATGTATAAAATAAGGAACAAATGGCGTTCCTTGTCAATTTGTCAAGGAACGCAGCACATCATTGTCAATTAGAGAACAATCCCTTACAATCTGGAACAGGTGGCAACCCTAGTCATCACCCTCCTGTTGTCTCTGTACTGTATCATGGCCATCTCAGTCACCTGATCCTGGCAGAGGAGGTATTTATGGGATACTCTGGAGTGATACCTGTGATTGTTTACCTCATTCAGTTGAGATTGAGCTGCTTGACTCTCTCACAGTATAATATAGTGTCATATTCCTCCCATCAAATTGCAGAAACAGGTGGGCTCTGCCAGGCTGCATACCAAACATCGCGGAGGTCCGACACACACTCTGTCTTAATCGGCGCAAACTGTACACTCTAGTCTGCAACACCTGTGCTCTTGGCTGGTGAGAGCAGCTGACCACTGTCCGCTCCTGGTGTATATACTCTTTAATTTTAGCTCTACTGCCAGTTATTTCCAGTAACCTTTAAGTGACTGTGTGAATCACTGTATGAACACACACAGACTCAATTAGGCCAGCTTAGATGCGTCAGTTCTGCCGTGGTCACAACAGTCACAAGTAGTCTCGCTAATTGCTTGGAGTAATTTGATTTGTACGAACCAGTGCAATTGAATTGCAACCAGATTCACTGGACATGTATGAATCAGGACGCTGCTTCAGTTAGCAGACAGTTTATACTGTATCTATTTGAGGCAGTGCATGTTTTTTGCAATCAAAATGATGACAAAACTGTTTAGAATGAAACTTAATTGGCCTGAAAACCGCAGTGTTTGAGCTCAGCCTGTCTTCATTTTGGCTGAAAGCATCTGTGAAACAGTGAAATTGTGAGCTGTAAATGCTTACTTCTAAATAGGGCATCAAAGTAGTCACATGTTGACCAAGACGTGATGTATTATCAATGCAGCAGTGAGGAGCTCTGTGATTGCCAGGATCCCAGACACTATTCTGCCCTCTTCCTCCGCATTCCAATGGAGTTGCTTCAACAAATCTGGAAGGTCAGGGAGATTAATTGTTAGAGGCACAATGGAAGCCCAACCAGAATGATTCCTCTCCTTATACAGAGGGAGAGTGAGGGAGAGAGAGACACCAAGACTGAGAACAGGTAATCCTTGTTGGAATAGCATTTCAATAACACACAGGAAATCTATGTTAGCCCCCCCCCCCCCTTCACCCCCCTCCCACCAGCCGCAGGACCGCTCCTGTGGCATTGTCGGGCCGCGGGGGATAAAACCAGCACAATTTTAGCCAGGTAATAAAGTAGTGACGCGCATCTACAGAAAAAGGGCACAAGAAAGGCAGGGCGGCTTATGAAAAGAAGGCCTTTAAAAAATCTCACTGTATTAAATGAATGAGAAGTTCCTGTTCTCCACAGGTACAGAAGGCCAGACTCTGTCCCTGACGACTTCACAGCTCTTTCACGCTTCGATTAAGATTACAAAAATAAATAAACAAAATAGTTACGAATGTTATGAACACATATTTCAGTATTTCATTCACTGAACAAATACTATTATCTCCATGCAGTTTGCACTTATAGAATTTATCAAAATACCCATAAATGCATGATGTAACTCAATTGAGCCACTTTCACACTGGACGCAAAATGAATTTTTTGCACGACAGATTACATTCAAAGTCAATGCAAAGACACAAAGACAGATTACATTCAAAGTCAATGCAAAGACACAAATACACACGTTTTGTGTGTATTCGCGTCTTTGCATGAACTTTGAGGGCTCTAATTTCTTGGCACAGCGCAGAGTGGCGCGGCCCGCGCAGTGGTAATTTCGTCCGGTGCAGCCCGCGCAGTGGTAATTTCGTCCGGTGCAACCTCACGGGCAGGTTTCCAGAATGTCAGGCACATTTCAATGCAGTAAGTAATTACAGGAAGCACAATTTATTGCAACTATCCGAATAATAAATTATGGTATCTATATCGATTGTCCTGATATCAGATCAAAGGCGGTTAGCACGCATAATTGAAACTCAACATGGCTTAATAAATGCAGCTGAATCTGTGATTCAAACTAATGACTTCACATCTACCTCAGCCAACCACAAACTGCCTCGGCATCAGGCTGTGCGCATATATATATATATATAAGGGCTGTCGGGATAATTAATCGCGATTAATTTAAGCGCAATAAAAGTAACTGCCACTATGAGGCAGACAGACGTGATTGCTTATTACCTTTTCTATGACACTCACCTAATGCGGTCATTTGAAATGCTTCTGGGAAGAAACCTGTGATTTGAAGTCCACTAATTACCAGCGAGGTTGGACAGCCTCCATCGCCTTGGCATAATTAGCTCAACTTAAATCATTTCCCACGTACTTTGCCTAAGTTGCAATCAAGCCATTTATTCAGCCAACTGACTAATCAAAATCAAAATGTGGCGTAGAATGATTAAGAAGTGATAATGAGAAGCAGACAGACCTAACCAGGTTGCCGTGTAAGCAGCAACAGGGAGTAATAATAGGAACACGCTATCCATCGTTTCTCTTCCCAAAGATGCAGGCAGAAATAAATGACCAACCATCATATTTCATTCCAACCTCATTAGGTTGAATGATCTGACATAATTTCGTTTTGACATTCCATTCAAGTTTGCTAATGGTAATAATGTGCGAATGTCCAAGCTAGCCAGGTAACTCATATTCGTAATGGTTAATATAGACGTAAGCGGTGCAGAAAACATGCCTGACGCAACAAAGTAAAATGCAACATTAACGCATCATGCAGATATAGGACAGAGGCTTCTATATTCCAACACGTTAAAGGTGAGGAGAGGAGCTCATTTGATTGGTGAAGATTTGACTCGGCTGTGTTATACCCAAACACGCCTTCTCTCTGGAGTCTATCCCGGCATGCAGTGAGAAAGAGGCAGACTACTGCCTGGGCGACTCTATCGCCGGGCACACTCACCTATCACTCATGCAATAATACCTGCTTCTAACACGTTCGTACATCCATGACCTATGCCGGGTAACTGGAGCGCCTGAGAAGACCGAAGTCCACAGCACCACCGTGCTGCAGCGAGGCAACCATATCACTCTTTTACTCAGCAAGCCAATAACAGCATTGCTAATGAAAGTGTAAACTTGGAAAAACTGATGGAAATATGATACAAGGATAGTAAGATTTTGTTCAAGGACCCAAACTGGCATCCGCCTCCTTAATCTGATTCCATGACAACTTGACCACACAGCAGTCAGGTAAAGTAGGCCGACTGAAATGGACTGAACACGATGGTCACTAATGGTTCGTTCAATCTTTGGTATAAAGTTGGAGTCGTTGCCGAAGCTTAAAAGGATTTCCCAACAGATCATCAGCATTTGATTTAGCTTTGTTTGTATTATGTTTCTCCAGCTCTCTTAAAGATAATATGGTGCTAATAAAAACCGAAGAGGAGCTTGGAGAGAGACAAATGGAAGTGTATATTATTCTTGGCTATAACCAGAATGGAAAAAAAAAAAATCTCCCGTCACAAAAGGGGAAATCCACTATAATTACGCCAAGATTCACTTTAACTGGCACAACATGATGAGACAGTATTTCCCGTTTAATTTCTGAAAAATTATCCCTGTTTAGATTAGCTAGGTGGTGGTTGTTGTCTCTTGAAGAGTTTCTTCACTGGTTGATGAAAATGGACCTAAAAGGCACTATGGACACTCGCTCCTGTTTAGGATTCAACGGTTATCCCTCTAATTGTTGCACGGTCTGCCAATTGAAAAAAAAAAATCACTGAAAAGTTTAGGGTTAAACAGTAAAAAGAAAAGAAAAAGGCAAAAGAAATGGCAACTATTTACAGTGTGGAGGTACAGTACACAGTTCTAGAAAGTTCTTAAAACAATTACAGAGAAAAGCAGTGGAAATACTGACATGAACTTTGCATATCAGAAAAATGTTATCACCAGAAGCATATTTACACTATAGTAAAGTATAGCATTGTAAATAATGATACAGACTACAAATTCAACAAGTCAGAAATGTATGTACGTGTGTGCCTGTTTGGGAAAGCATAGCTTCGCTGCTCAAGAGTAGGGGAGACTGGGGTCCTATGAGCCATGGGGACCAATGAGCCATATCACTATTTTTCGATTCCAAAGGTGTTTAAAATTGGCAAAATAGTGATATGGCTCATTTATCCCCATGACTCAACAGTCAATGGTGAAATATTTTGCCTATTTTAAGCAGCTCTGTCATCGATTGATCGCAAAATAGTGATATGGCTCATTGGTCCCCATGGCTAATCGGACCCCAGTCGCCCCTACTGGCCTGTTTCCTGCAACACAACCTTGAGCTGAGATTGTCACCACACAGCTGAAAAGAACCATCACCTTGCACCCAAATCTGGCCTTCTAAACTTAGCAGAGACAGTTTTGAGCTATGGTGTGCGGGGGAAACAACACCTTAGACTTGCAGTTCAAAATTATACGGCCATCTCCATCGTGTTGAGCACACGGCTGGCCCTGGGAAGCCCGCTTTTCCAAGAACTGTCTTCAGGCATTACCAACAGCTTTTCACCACCTTTTGAGGTCACTTTATGAGTACAATTATGTCTTGCTCAGACGGTGCACTCACTTCTCACCTTCTTAATTGGCGACACATAGACAATATTCCCTCTCGTTAACCATGCCAAGCCTCTCATGGAACTTCTATTTTCTCATGTCAGGCCTGTAAACTTTCCCCCCGACTAGCAGAGCCTGAAATGCTCTCCGTGAATCTAGAGTGGCTAGAGGTCTGAAGAGGACTTATTGGCCTGGAATCAGTTTATCAGCCCCCCATTTTCTCCTCAATACATAAATAACTCTTTTCATTGCATTATTCTGTTGTTCTTTTAAGTGGTCCCCAGTCATTTGCACAATTGTGTTTTATAGATTTTGTGACAAGTGAACTTTTAATCCCATGCAAGTGACAAAATGAAACAGTTGATTAATCTTGTTATGTAAGGTTAAGGAACAAACCACAGTGTGGTTACGCTCCGTTCCCGTCTCTGGGTCCGGGGCTGCTGGGAAGCAGCTGTTATTTGCGTTGTGTTTCCTCAGTACCATGTTTAAGAAGAGACGTTTTTTCCCTGCTTGAAGTACAGTCATTAATAACATGAACCCATCTGTTTTGACTCATCTGTTTCAGTTTAGACTCATTAGAGGCCGATGTAGATCCCCTCTCTGGAGAGAGCTACAGCAGCCCGATCAGATTCGCTCTGTGCACTAATGTGACCTGCGCTATTAGTATTATATGGGGATTAAGTTGCGTGGAGGAAATATTTTCGATCTCTGACTGATTCCCACAGGATTGAGGTTTACTGTGAGGATAATCAATACTCGGATTAGAACTTCATGCTCATCGCATAACTGCAGTTAATTTAGCAAGCTTTTTACTGTGAGTCATAATTGATAAAACTATGTAGGGACCAATCGCACCCTGAGGAATGTCCGCAAGGCCTAACAGCTGCATCAGTCTCTTTTTGGCTATATTGGGGGTTTATTCACCCTGAACCACCAAGCGCCTTAGCCACTTGTGTAGTGGCTGTGCCATGTGTACAACCCATGGCAAAAATCACCACGAACAGAGAATGTTCATCCAGCATTTTTACATCATAGCAAATAAACAAATCACAGGTATGACACAAAATCATTTTTGTTCATTAGCTTAACATTCAGACTTCATGAACATGCCTGAAACAAATTAGATCAAATTATTTTACACAGTGGCATTTTTTTAATAATCGAGTAGAGGAAAAAAAATATGGAAAGGCTCAATGTTGAGGATCGGTTGTTTCCAGTCAACTGTTAAAAAAATGATGCTAGTATTATTGAAATGGGAAGGTGATAAAAGGACATGATACTCGTAGATCATGGAAGGTGTCAAAGCATCAGGACAGAATAGTCAAGGCAATATGATTTGGAAAATAGAGAATTCACAAAAACTAATAAACTAATAAAAAACAATGGGCAGAAACAGGGGTCAATGTTTCTGATAGATCTGCTAGAAATTGGCGGAAGGAAATGGGATTTACATACAGAATAGCCAAAAAAAATCCAAAAAAAAAACACAGAAAACAGAGGAAAGTAAGCTTATGGTGGCTTAAAGTGTTAGAAATCGCTGATTTATATGTTTGTTTTTAGTATGTTTTAGTAGTTTTTATTGCTATCTATTTTTTTATTTATTTATCATATTTATTCGTTTAGAGTATGTATGTTTCTGTACGATTGCGCTGTCTTTAGTCTTGAACGTTTTCCTTTCGTTTCCGTCTTGTGGCGTCTTGTCAGTCTTCACACTTTCTTCCCTATACTTCGGTGAGGTAATTCCACTTCCTTCTCTCTGGCTGTTCTCATTGGCTGTCCGCACCGAATAATAGTTAGCGAGGCACGGGTGATTAGTTAGATCAGAGTTAGAACTCCACCTGTTTCCCCTCGCTTTCCTATCACCGTCCTTGCTTTTCTAGTTCCGCCTCCCTCTACAGCTGTCCTGCATTCTAGCTGGGATTACACTGATTAGTTTGTGTTTAAAAGACGCATTTTTACCGCAGCTTGCTGTCGACTCGTTTCTTCCCATAGCTCGCTTTGGTTAAGTCTCGTTTCTGCGCTTTCTTGGTTTCGATTGTTGATTGCTCGTTTCTTGTCATATCTCCCGTAAGTCTCGTTACTGATTGTTTGTATTACGTTGGTTGATTGCTGGCTGATTGATTAGTACTCTGTTCTCCCTTATTCCCATTTTGTACCCAACTGTTTAGTTTCTCCTTTGTTCTCCCTTATCCCATCCAACTCCCTTTTTCCTTCCCCTTCCATTCCCTTAGCTCTACCCCCTTTGTTACTGTCTTTGTGCAGATTGAATCTCTGGTTACGAAATTATTTCTGCTTGTCCCCTGACTCTGATTCTGACTATTCTGCATTACCCTGTTTGCCTGGCTATCGCTCTGTTTCTGTTTTTGACCATGAGCTGTATTAATCCGAATAAACACCCTGCCTATGCTGAACTGCATTTGGAGTCTAAGCCCGTTCCTTTCATAAAGAGAAGCAATCATGGAGGGTAGATGATCAGATAATGATATTCAGTGATGAATTAGCCAAGGCAATGGTGCTGAAACTTTTGTCTGGTGTCTTTTCAATAAAACAAAAAGATAACTGCTTGAAGAAAACAAGCAATTTTCCCCATTAATTTATGGTATGGGGTTGCATGTCAGATGGCAATCTTTACCTCAATACTCAATGCACAGGTGCAAATTAAAATTTGGGAATATTTTCTTATTCTATCAGCAGAAAATAGGTTTGTGTGACGTTCAGGAACCACACGCAAGAGAGGGAAATCCAAAAAACGTATGCCTTTATTGGAGTCCAAGTCAAAGCCAAAAAACACAGGAATTGCCTAGCCACAATACGAAATCCAAAAACCGTATCGACTAGACAGGCAAGGGTCAGAACCAGTAAGATAGATGTTCAGAGCTACCTAAACAATAGGCAAAAAGTCGTAGTCGATGGACAAAGCCAAGGGTCATACACAGGGCATCCAAGCACAGAAATCGTGGTCATACAAAAATAGGTTGAAATCCAGAAAGACAAAAACAATACAAAAAGGGTAATGGCAAGAATCAAAGTCAGACAATCCAGAAGAAGAGAAACAATATTCGATGGCATACGAGGCGCTCTGCACAAAGAAGTATTGATCAACGTTCTGACCAGAGCTGTGAGTAAAAAGACTGTTTATATAGACAGAGGAAAGTCACATGTTATGCAGGGAACAGGTTAATTGGATGAAACTAATTACAAAGGAATGAATATGAGGGAGTTCCTAATCACATAAAATAGGCAACAGCCAAAACGCGGACAGGGATCACGAGACAGCCTATAGACAAAAGAGATCCGGTTAAATATTTCTACGCGCACAGAGTGAGTGCAGAACATTGATTAGACAGGTGCAGAGAATCTGCTAGAAGCACAGCAAAGTACATTGAGTGAAGGAAAGAGGCGGAGACTAGAACAGGGCGAACGCTGAGAGATCGTTAGTCAATTAGTATATACAATCCCTAGTGCTTGTTAGTAAGTTAGTACTATGTACAATGGTAGTCTTGGTTAGTAATTTAACAAAAACAACAAACTGTTAGTATTGGTTGGTAATCTACAAAAAGCAGGATGAAGGAAGTAAACGAGATTGGAAGGAATGTTTGAAATCCCAGAAACCATTAAATCACCAGAAAGTGTGGCACGCAATACTGGGGCTGTGAGCAATCACATGACATGAGACCAGACAGGGGGGAGACAAAGTGCAATGCATGGGTGGAAGCAAAACATGGACCGGAATCTGACTGCAGGAATCGAATATGGCAAAATACAAAACATGGAAAAACTAAACTAGACAATACATTCACAAATCTAAGCAACCAAATCACAATACATAATTCAAGACATAGTCAGACATAGCAAAGATCCAAATGCCAATCAGACAGAACGTAAAGAAACATGGCAAAACAGATCAGAATCATGACAGAGCAGAATCATAACAGTTTGATGAAGTGATTTAGTCATTTTTCAGGATGACAATGCATCTTCCCACAGAGCAAAGAGTGTAAAAGCTTTTCTCAGGATAAGGAATATCAAGTCAGTGACATGGCCAGAAAACTGTCCAGATCTCAATCCCATTGAAAATTCATGATGGAAATTTAAAAAAAAAAAAAAAAAGGGCCATGAAAAGGCCGCTTCCAGGAAAGCTGATTTGTCAACTGTTGTCTGAGAAAGTTGGAACCAGCTTGTTGAAAAATATAGTTTATCATAACAGAAGTCCATGCTTCAAAGAATTCAGGCCGTCTTTAAAGTCCGCAAAGCAACTAAGTACAAATTCAGATTTTTCGTTGATGATTCCATATTTTTTTCCTCGACATTGGGTGTTTCCATATTTTTTTTTGATCATCAATTATGAAAAAATATGTTTTCAATCAAAGTAATTTGATCTATTTTGTTTGAGTTGTGTTTCAGGACGCATGAATGTTAAGCTAATAAACAAAATAATATTGCCATAAGTGCGATTTATTTATTTGCTTTGAATTTAAAAAAGCTGCATGAACATCCACTATATGTTGTGATTCCACAATTTTTGCCACAGGTTTTGTTATGCAGTATTAACTGCAGTACTGGGGCTATGGTATCCAATAACAGCCATTACAAGAGAACCCCTGAAGCTTCATCAATTCAGACTGACAAGAGGGGAGAGAAAGTTTTTAAGAGCATGAATCCATTATGCTTTAGAGCTGTACAATCACAGTACATGCATGAGAGAAGACGTATGCTGCAACTAAGGCTATGCAGTATATATACTCATCAGTGAGGATTTTCTTGGCATGAGAATATTTACCTGTCAAGAAATTTTTATTTTGTGGTCATGAGTGGATTGAATGTGAATATTATGGCTTAAACGTGATTAAATCAAGATACTACTACCATCAAATGCTTTTCGGACAATTAAGCTTGGCTGACGATCACAGCCTTTTTCCTTGTCCTGTGGTCTCATTCAGTGTGAACCTAAACAATGATACATTTCCTTGTGTCTTAAAGTTTTAACGAAGTGCATCTATCAATATTTGTGGGTGATTTAAAGTTTAGAATCTTGTCTTTGCAAATCTTTAAAAAGTGGTAGGAGTTATTTTAGTTTAATATTGTTTGCTGGGCTATTGATCTTCCAAAGAATGAGCCCTTCTGATTTAGACATTTGATTTTGTTTGGCCGACAGCGCCACCCAATGTTGAGCAGTAATACGACCCTACTGAGAAATGCTGGCGGTTCATCTGTCAGTCATGCATTTTTTTCTGAACATCACTTGAACCAAGATGACCATGTTTATATTATCTAGAATCTTCCTGTAAACTTGATTCCTTTATTTGGATTAAACAACTTACCTGCTCATGTTTGTAGACCACTGAACAGACTCCACATACAAATCCCAGATTTGTTGTTCACTTGCTTATGCATTAGTAAAAAAAAAAAAAAAAAAACTGAGCAGATCAATTTACCAATTTCTCTTGATCCTCTAAAATGGACTAGAGACTGTGGATAAATCAAGCTCTAATTGCTATGTGGATCACACAGTATGAATGTAAATACCACAAATTAAGGAGAGACAGACTGCTCAAAATGTTTTTAAGGAAACCATTTTACTGAGCTTATCGTATCCAGCGTGGATGGGCGGAGAAGGAAAAAATGATGTTGAATTACTTTGGTCACTGTTCAATCAGTAGCCTCTTGAAAATCTTTTTGCTCTCATTTTTTTCAGCACAATCATACAAGTTTTCGAAGTGTATAGCACAAATATTTTTTTTAGTGTCAGAAGAATATTTACAATGCATTCTTCGTGCATAATTTCCAAATGCTTTCCTTCAGTTACACAATGTCAGATTGTCTCGTGATAAAAACAATAAAAATTCAAAATTTTGTTGTGACTCTTTTCTCAAAAAGATTATTTCAAATATTCATGCTAAACAGGCTGGTTTTAAAACATAAATGGAGTTTGGATAGTCTAGCATGTTTTTTGCCATTTTCAGGGTTCGATCTCTACATAAAGTTTACAGTCTGACAAATTAACTTCACTTTTATTGTCTTATTTAAATTCATCATACCATAGTACAGTGGCTAAATGATAACAACTGTGTCATTTACCCAAAATTTCACATTAAAATATAAATGTAAAGCTTATGAGTCACATCCATTAATTATGTGGCTGCTGGCTGAAATACCATTTAACTGTAAAACTGAATAATATGTGTTGGAACTGACAGTCCCAATAGAAAAACTGCGTAGATATCAGCACTGGTGAGGAAGACACAGGGTATTTTATCACCTCCGCCAAGGAAGTTACGTTTTCCCTCCTGTTTGTCAGCTTGTCTGTCCGTCTATCCATCTGTTTTAAACGAATACTTGAGTATTCGTTTAACCAGGTGCGGAAGTCAGTTCTGGTCGCAAGCCTGATTCTATCCAATAATTCTTGACTACCACTCATTCAATAATCTGTTTTACCAAAAGTGATGTACGCCAATCAGCCGTAATATTTCGACCTCTGACAGGTGACGTGAATAGCATTGATTATCTTGTTCCAGTGGCACCTGTCAGTGGGTGGGGTATATTAGGCTGCACGTGAACATTTTGTCCTCAAAGTAGTTGCCGTGGAAGCTGGTAAAATGGACAAGTGTCTGGATCTGAGCAACTTTGAAAAGGGCCAATTTGTGATGGCTTGACCACTGGGTCAGAGTATCTCCGAAACTGCAGCTCTTGTGGGGTGTTCCCTGTCTGCCATCATCAGTACCAACCAAAAGTGGTGCAAGAAGAAAAAAATCCGTGAACCGGTGACCGGGTCACAGGAGGCCAAGGCTCAGTGATGTGCGTGGGCAGAAAAGGTCGCCCCGTGTGCGGTCATGTGCCATCAGAGGTAAGTTAGGAGACACAGAATCCTCATCATTAAACAAACAATAACGCCCCATTACTTTGCTTGTTTAGCAATCAGAGGATTGATGAACTAACTTGCTAAGACTAATCAGCAGAATGACGGGCCAATTTCAGATTCCACAATTGCTTAGTGCATTGAACTTGAAATGCTCACGAGGCAGCAAATATTTGCTTACAAGAAGCTAACGCAATGCCATTGACAAATATTAAAACCTTTCTCATGCCGTGTTCAATGCTTGGTCAATATGTTCATGATAATGTTCCCCGTTAAGTATGTACTTTTTAATGCCATTCAAAAAGTAAGAAGTTTATTTTCAGTCTTCTTTCATAATGCGATACACAAAGGGTTAAAACAACACAAGGAATTACGATTTTTTTCTAATTAATGATTAAGATTTCCATTCTTGCAGTCTCTAATCAAAGCATGGATGAAAATGAATATTTTTGTCAATATCACCTCTTAATCTTTACAGGCTACATACAGGCTAGGCAGTAACTGTTCAGTGCAAAAGTAAAAATGGATTGATTGTCAATCAGGCATAGTATATGGAAACCAGCGATTAAAGGTGAAGTCACTGCCACCCCTGACAGCACGTCTCTGCCCTTGTGGTCCCATCAAAGAGAGGAGCGACTGCAGCTCAAATTGCTGAAACGTTGATGCTGATTCTGACAAATATGTCAGAACACACAATGCTTTGTAGTATGTTGCTTATGGGGCAGCAGAGCTGCAGAGCAGTCAGAGTGCCCAGCTGACCCCTGTCCATCACCGAAAGTGCCTACAATGGGCATGTGAGAATCAGAACTGGACCACAAGGCAATAGAAGAAGGTGGTCTTATAAATCATGTTTGTTTTTCCACCATTTGGATGTCTGGGTGCGTGTGTGTGTGTGTGTGTGTGTGTGTGTGTGTCTGCGTGTGTGTGTGCGTGTGTGTGTGTGTGTGTGTGTGTGTGTGTGTGTGTGCATCGCTTACCTGGGGAAGACATGGCACCAGGATGCACTATGGGAAGAAGGCAAGCCAGTGGAGGCGGTGTGATGCTTTGGGCAAAGTTCTGCTGGGAAACTTTGAGTCCTGCTCATGTGAATGTTACTTTCACACATGCAACCCAACTAAACATTGTTGCAGACCAAGTACACTCCTTCATGAGAGCAATATTCCCAAATGGCAGTGACCTCTTTCATCTGGATAATGTCCCATGCCATGGAAAAATAATTCAGGAATGGTTTGAGGAACATGGCAGTAAATTCAAGGTGTTGACTTGGCCTCTAATTTCCCAGATCTCAATGCAATCAAGCATATGTTGGATGTGCTGGACAAACAAGTTTGATCCTTGGAGGCCCCATCTCGCAACTTACTGAACTTAAAGAATCTGCTGCTCACATCTTGGTGTCAGATACCACAGCTCACCTGCAGAGGTCCAATGGAGGTCCAATAATTCGATGAGTCAGGGCTGTTTTGGCAGCAAAAGGGGGACCGACAATGCACAATATGAGGTAGATGGTCACAATGATGTGGCTGAAAGGTGTAATACTTGCTCTAAACTTAGATAATCTCAAATTGAATTTATTGTGTGGGGGCCTTAATTGTGTGACCTTGATTTGAAGGAATTAATTGAACGAATGATGAAGTACAGTATTTTTCACTTTGCCATTTTGAGGTTATCTCAAAAATGTTATGGTATTTTTTTTTCTAATATTATTTTTGTGCATTTCCAGTGAGAGGTGCCAATCATTCTGCCAACCACTGAACACAAGTCTATCAAAAAAAAAACCAAACAGACAATCAACACAACAACAAAACATGCGTGCGAACATGAATATGAGCATATTTCAAAAAATGCCTTAGCTTTACTGGATGTGGTAACAAAAACAGGCAATTTCTCATTGTAATATCTCAGAGATACTTCATTTTACAGGATGTTGTAATAGTTCTGTCCAGTTTTTCATAATGTCCAGCTCTTGAAAGTGAGCAGAGCACGGATTAATTTCACTTTGGACACTGATCATTCTGAGTGAACTGGCATAGAAGTCCTGGTCTCATTAATTAAATGACATTAATGAATGGCTCCAGGGCATGGCAGGGATAGTGGCTTTGATGTTACCTAGTGTATCATTACCTTGAACCTGAAACAAGAGAGCCTGATGCCAAATGAGCTTGTTCAACAGAGAAAAATGACTCAGCAGAACTCATTTGTGATAATCATTATGTCACGGCCTAAACGATGAAAACACTTTCATGTTTCAAAACCGGAGAGGGGAATTAATGAATAACTTGGTATGATCTTTGAGTACTTCCACTCCAGGGTCAACGAGGCAGGACTGTAATTCTTTAAAAAGAGAGGTCATAAAGATGTGATTAGAATGTTCATGGATTTGTGGGCCCAACTTGACTTTTGTCACCAGCTTACACTGCCTTTGCCTTAGCAAAGCGCCACCGGACACGCACCAGTGTGGCTTCAGTGCCTGGGTGTCTACGTTCTCTTCCGCAGGCCTCCTTGTTCGGCAGAACTGGATCGGACTATATATCCCTTGGGCTATTAAATGCCCGCTCTATTGCAAATAAATCGCACATATTGAATGACTATTTTGTATTCAAGGACCTTGATTTCATGCTTATTTCAGAGACATGGCAAAAATCAGAGGAATTCGTCTCTCTGAATGAACTATGCCCCCCCAACTGTTCGTTCTCATGCGCTCCGAGGTGTACAGGTCGCGGGGGGGGATCGGCTATGGTTCATAGAAATTGTTATAAAACACGCACAATAAGCTTTGGAACGGTCTCTTCCTTCGAAATGTTAATGTCAAAAGTCGGGCGCGTTAACCCGTTTTATTGCATTATTATTTATCGCCCTCCTGGCATAAATAGAGCTTTTCTGTCTGAGTTTAGTAACTTTTTAGCTTCCATTGTTCAGTTTGAAAGAGTCCTGTTGGCAGGCGATTTTAATATTCATGTCAATGATATGACGAACTCCTTCACTGTCAGCTTTTTAAATATGACTGAATCCTTTAATCTGACCCAGCATATATCATGTCCTACTCACATTAAAGGTAACACTTTAGATCTGGTATTTACATTGGGTTTAAATATCAGGACTGTCTGCACAGAGGACCTACCTGTTACAGATCACAAATGTATTTTATTCAGTCTGTCTTTCGACCCTGACTTTGCACCAGTGAAGCGTGTAAAACAATCGCGCATCTTAAATAGTCTTTCGGCAGAGAAATTTTCCGCTGCTTTTAACTGCGATGCATGTACGGGCCTAATGCAATTTACTTCTCATGGTGACATAGATAACCTGGTTCAATCTTTTAACTCACAATGCTCAGTGATTCTTGATGATATTGCCCCCATGGTCACCCGTAACATTTCACCTGTAAACTCCTCTCCATGGATTACTGACGATATCCGCAGTCTCAGGCGAAAATGCCGTAAAATAGAGCGTTTGTGGAAATCCACAAATCTACAAGTCCACCGCCTATATTTCAAAGAGCTGTTGGGTGATCTCAATGCCATGATAAAGGATGCCAGAGCTTCATATTTTGCAGATTTAGTTATTTCCAGCAAGCGAAATCCCAAGGTCCTGTTTCAGACCATAAATAGTATGGTTAGCCCACCTGTCCCCTCAGTCCCTGTTTCCTCTCATGAGGACTGTAATAAATTCTTGTCATTCTTTGTGGACAAAGTTTCTGACGTGAAAGCCAACATCAAAAACCCCACCATCCTTTCCCCTTTTACCACTCCCATTTGCCCGGCCCGGCGAGCCGTCTTGAGGAGCTTCCATTGTATCTCCCCTAAACAACTCACTGAGGTGGTTAACTCATTGAAATCCTCCTCCAGTCCCCTGGACATTTTACCAACCCCTCTGCTAAAGGAGGTAATTGACTCTGTCAGCCCTAGTTTAGTTTCTATCGTCAACACTTCACTTGAGCTAGGATATGTTCCGTCATCCTTTAAAATGGCTACGGTAAACCCCTTCCTTAAAAAATCTACGCTGGACCCATTCCTACCAAGTAATTACAGGCCTATTTCAAAATTGCCTTTCTTGTCCAAAGTTCTTGAGAAAGTAGTGGCAAACCAACTCACATCTTTCCTCATGAACCATAACATCTTAGACAAGTTCCAATCTGGTTTTAGGCAGAAGCACTCCACAGAGACTGCTCTTCTTCGAGTATCAAATGACATCATGATGGCTTCAGATACAGGTCAGTGCTCCATTCTGGTGCTTTTAGATCTTAGTGCAGCATTCGACACTGTTGACCATCGCATCATGCTGGACAGGCTGAGGGAGTGGGTAGGTGTATCTGGGAGTGCCCTGAGTTGGTTTGCATCCTATCTCACTGAGAGAAGTTTCTCGGTGGCTGTTGGTCCTTTTACTTCTGACCCGTCTCCTCTGACATGTGACCTGCCTCAGGGTTCTGTTCTGGCTCCGATCCTGTTTTGTCTGTATATGCTCCCCCTCGGCCTCCTTATCAGCAATTTCAAGGAAATATCATATCATTGCTACGCAGACGATATCCAATTATATCTGTCATTAAACCAGATAAGATCGAAAAAATCAACATTTTACATGAATGTCTGTCCACTATCGAAAACTGGATGGCCTGTAATTCCCTGCAACTCAAGGCAAGCAAAACAGAAGTTCTCGTAGTAGCCGCTGATTCTGTCGTGACTAAGGTTGTTAATCACATGAAGGCTTTAAGTGGTAACGTTAGATCCAGCCTAAGAAATCTCGGTGTCATTTTTGACCAATCCACGCACTTAGATAAGCACATATCTTCACTGACCCGTACCTGTTTTTTCCACCTCAGAAACATAGCCAAACTCAGATCTATTGTATCTCATTCAGAACTGGGCTTAGTTGTCCATGCCTTCATATCATCCAGGCTGGACGACTGTAACTCACTTTTCACCTGCCTCAGCAAATCATCCCTGGATCGTCTTCAACTTGTTCAAAATGCTGCAGCTAGGCTGTTAACCTGGTCGCAGAAATACTGTCATATCACACCTATCCTGTTCTCGCTACACTGGCTCCCCGTGGCTTTCAGAATCCAATACAAGGTTCTGTTGCTCACTTATACGGCTTTGCATGGCGAGGCGCCAGCTTATATCTGTGACCTCCTCCGGATGTATGTCTGCAGTCGGTCACTAAGGTCCTCCAATCAGGGCCTCCTGGTCATTCCTCGTACGAAGCTGAAAACTAAAGGAGATCGTGCCTTCCAAACAGTGGCCCCAAAACTGTGGAATGCACTCCCCTTGGACTTGCGAGCCTCTCATTCTGTGGACATCTTTAAGAGTCGGCTAAAGACTCATCTTTTTAGACAAGCCTTTGAATAAGCAAATCTCTTGTCTGTTGCACAGTGTTTGTTTATTGTTATATTGATAACTGTGTTGTTTCTTCTTGTTTTTATTGTTTTATCTCTGTTTTTACCACTGTGAAGCACTTCGTGTTTTCAAGCTGTGAAAGGTGCTATACAAATAAAGATTTACTTACTTACTTACTTACACTGATGGTAATGGTGCAGTGGTGTGGGGGACATTGTTTTGGCATCAATGCGCTAAAACACAAATAAGGCGCCATAATACAAATAATTTTTAGTTTGAATGACGCAGCCTGCTGCATATTGTTGCAGACCATATGTACCTCTTCATGGCCACGATTCACCTGTCTTTTAATGGCTACTTTCAACACCATGCACCACGTCGCAAAGGAAAAATAACCTCAAACTGGATTCAAGAAGATCGCAATCATCAAGCACCTTTGAGATGCGGAAGAAGAGAACAATTGTGTCATGAACGTGCCGCTGAAAACTCTCGAGAAATTATGAGATTTAGTCATGTCAACTTTGACCAGACTCTCATGTGAGTGTCACAAACAACTGACGCTGTTAAGAGAGCAAGGAGACCTTACCCAAAATTAGTGTTGTATAGTTGTTGCGATACAGACAGAGAACCAAATGCAGAGCCAGAGTACAACTCAATGAAGAGTTTTGACAGGGGTATGGTAATGACTGGATGGAACAGAGCCCAGCGTGGAATAAGCACAGTTCAGTTCAGTCAGTGGTGTTCTGGGGCAGAAATCAGATGGTGATCGCTCTAGCCAGAGCAGAACTGCCAGATGGAAGGTCCAAAGAGTTTAGCAGTAATGGAGAGCCAATCTTAAAGACTGCTGAAGGATTGGGATGTGTTCCTAAAAAACTGGGCAAACAGGAACGCGGTCCTAATGTAGAAGACCGGGTAATAGGCTTGGGAAATTGTTGCCATTAATAAGACTTCAAAGAAAACTTTGAAGAATTAATTGCTTCAATAATTTAAGAGGACAATAAATTCCCAAACTACAATGAATGAAACACACTGCCTGGTTGCTTAAGGGTAAAGCACGGACAATCCAGCAACTTTGCAAGACTCATTGTAAGGTTACATACGCAACTGAAACACACAGGAGTGAGGCGCACAAATACTTTACACCTGGAGGGGGTGGCACACTGGACGCTAAACCAATTAAAGGAGACAATACTTCTGAAAGACAAGCAAGTTGCTGGATTGGAAGAGAAAACAATGAGGATTCATATGAGGGTTGTGACAGTACCCTTATTCTCCAAAGGGCGCCACCTGGTGGCCCTGTAGTGGGCCCAAGGTGGCGCAGAAGGAAGTCACAGACCAATAAACCAGGAACTGAGAGGAGCGAGCTGCCAGATTCCTCTCCTTGGACTGGAATAAAATCGGTTGGTAACACTGGAACACTGGAAAACTGACAAGCCCAGTCCAGCAATGGGTTGTGAATTGTGAGCCAGCTCAGCCCCGGGAAGAAGAAGTGACCACCAGGTGCTGCCGAATAGCTCTCGGTAAAATCACCGCATTGTAAACAGAAGTGACTATCATGGCGCAGGTTCGAGCCCCAGTCGTACCAACCGGCAGTGGTCGGCAGCTTTTTCACGGTAGCGCACAATTAGCCATTGCGCTACAGGGATGCAAATTGGGAAGGGACTGTCGGGAAGAGTCATATAAAAAGATGTTTGCTTTGTTCGTTGCTTAAGCGCCTCCTGTTAGCCAGATGGGCGCTCGTCAGGAAGATTCTGAGCTTTTTTCTTCTCTTTCTGCCCCAGTAAATTCGTTTAGTCATTGTAAATGTACCCATAATTTCTTGTGTTTTGTATACCCATAATTCTTGTGTTTTGTATGTGTTTGTTTTATGTTTGTTTGGGTTTTGCTGTTTTGGGTTTTTTCTTTTCTTTTTGTTTTTGATCCCTCTGACTTTTACTGTATATGAACTGAAAAATGTATTGACAAGAATGTTTTAATTTGACCGTGAGTAATCATCATCTTTGACTTACTGGATGCCAACAAAAAAAAAGGGAGATTCTAAGCTTGTTCATGTTCGGGTATCCTCCGACCTCGTTCTGAACTTGCGAAGATTCAACCAATAAGTGTATAAGAAGCGGTGGCTGACAGGCGCGTGCTTCGGAGGAAAGGCGCGAGCCGTCGTCCCTCTCCTGCATCGGCAACAAGGAGTTGCATACAAGCAAGCCTTGTACATAGTTCACAAATTGGGCATTCCAGATTCGGGTGGGATTGGAGACGCCAAATTTAAAAAAAAAGAGACCACTTAGCATGGTCATATTCCGTCAGGCAGGGCAGAGTCTTGCCCAGCTCCTGGTTAAGCCTCTCCACCAGGACTTCAGTCTCTGGGTGGAGCCTCAAGGAGAGATGTGGAGTGGCACCCACCAGGGTCTTCTAGAAGCAGTCAGCTTACTGAGGGCCGTGATCAGAGACCACCTCCAGAGGAACACTGTGGAGAAAAACCATATGTACAATAAGGGCTGCTTGAGAGAACCAGTCTGCGGTGGCGGGGATGACCACGAACCGGTCTGACAAAGGCAACCTAGTGAAGAAATCTATGGTGATACTAGCACTTGGCTGGCTGGGAACCTCCAAAGGCTGGAGCCAACTCTAAGGACACTGATTTGGAGCGGGCACCAAGAGTAGAGGCTGCAACAAAATCCAGGGTGTCTAAGCAGATATTGGGTTATCAGAAGCATCAACAAATGAGTTCAAGAGATGCCAGGGTGGTATGCCAGCTAAGAAGTGTGGGCCCAGGAAAGGACATTGCTTCTCACTCTCTCTGGAACATAGGGGGACTGGGTGGAGTCTCCAATGGTGGGGGAAATGACTGCAACACCTCCTTGACTTTGCACTCGACTTTGAGCTTGGTGGCTACCAGAAGACATCGACCCGAGAGGATGATTTAAGAATGATTGTCAGGCTCGGGAGAGTAGAGTAGAGACCAAGAGTCAAGCTTGGAATGCTCTTTGGTTCCAGAGTAATAGGTTGAGATGAATTTGAACCTTGCAATGAAGAGAGACCAAAGGGCTTGTTTGGGGTTCAGTCTCTTAGCAGTCGAGAGGTACTCTTGACTGCAGGTTGACTCTACAGGTTGCAATTGTTCATCCAGATGAGTAAAGGAATGTCTCCACTCCTCAAGGGCAATCTTCACAGGCAACAGCTCCAGGTCACCAATAGGAATAGTTTCTCTCAGCTAGAGATAATCGTTGAGAGAAGACTGCACATGGATGTATCTTGCCATGAGCTGCTGGTGGGAGAGTCAATTTTTTCTTGAATTAGCTCCGTAAAACACAATTTTATATGTAGTAGAAGTTCTCAGCTTTTCAAAGGCTCATTTCTATACTACGAACATCCAATATAAATCTGAACTGGTTTTTTATTTCTTCCTGACGAGTAACTAATTGAGCAATTATAGCATCTGATCGGCTAGATTGTCTTTACACCTGATTACCAGTGTTGCTCAATCTCGTCTCTTGAGATGAATTTGAGCTTCTCATATTTGTATCATTCTGTGATCATTTGTTTCTGAGTTACTTCTCCTAAAGGTCCCTTAGGAGCAAGAGATAAGCTCAACTCAAAAAAAAAAAAACCCTTCAAAATCCTCCAAGCAGTGGGATGCAGAATTATGTTTTTTGGGGAAACTTTTATTCTGTTTTGCCAGTGATTACCGTAGAAATCTTTTTTTTTTATATACTGTTCTCTTTAATTCTCCTTCAAAATAACCAAGACATAATTGAGATCAGGGACATACAATTATGAGATCTCCTCTGTTTATCCCACTTCTCAAGTATTGCTCAAATGGTTATCCCAAATCAACTTCTGCTATTTCAGTGATGTCTTATCTCTTTTTAGCTTATGTCTTGCTCCTAAGGGACCTTTAGGAGAAGCAACTCAGAAACAAATGATCACAGAATGATACAGATATGAGAAGCTCAAGTTCATCTCAAGAGACGAGATTGAGCAACAGATGAGCAAGACACTTTTCCTATGGGTTTAAACACATTGCTTGTTTCTAAAAATTTTAAATTGAATCTACCCAAATGCTGGTAGTTTACTCTTGACTAAGGAATTCTGATAAGAACTATGTGTAACATCAGTTTCACAATAACATTGTATTAAGAATGTTGTTGAAAAACTGCGACATGTTTTAGTTCAGAGAAGGATTGCATAGTTTAAAATGAACCTCAAACGCCTATACCCCACTGTGAGGCCTTCTGTCAAAAGTGCTACACCACTGCATTAGCTCTCACAGTCAGTGAGTAAAAGAAATGAGAATTGAAAGCAAAAACTGAATGCCTTCACTATTTCAAATACAGTTTGAATCAACATCATTTAAGGTCATTGCAAGATCAGGTCAGACAGCAGATGTGAAAGAGGAAGGTCCACACAGAGGTAGGGTCAGTCCAAAGAGGAATGGGTTACTCATCACTCTTGTGACATATTCCAAAAGATACCAGTATGAAGGATGTTGTTTGGTCTTTTTGCAAAAGGTATCTCTGGGAGACACCTAATTTTTATACTGGATACATTTTTTATTAATAGGTTGGAATATCCAGAAAGGTGGCAACCTCCACAGATTTTCAGGCCAGGCACAAGGAAACGGAGTAAGGAACTGAAAAATGAACAAACGGATTGTGCGAAAGGGCCACCCTTTGCATCCTCTGACCCACGTTATCTGGCTGGGCTGCGTGGATCTTCTGAAGTGTAAATAAATAAAAACTACGTCAGGGTTTGTCCCGCAATGTGCAGGGTTATACCAGCAGATGGCTCTGCGAACATGTACTTTTGGCAACTCACTGAAATTCCGTAGACATCTCGAGTGTCCTGATATAAAATGCACCAAAGGAGGGCAGTGTTTGACCAAATATAACAATTCTATGGTACGTTTCCAAAAAGGTTAGTCACTGCACTTCAGCAACTTAAATACATTGACCCGGCGTGCACCAGAAATGAAGTATTTTCTCAGATCACCATGTTTCCAAATAAAGCTTGCAAAAGTAAACATGGTTACAAGCACTGACATCAGCTGAAGAATGAACTTCATCAAGAAATAAAGCATATTCACATCAGCATTTTAAATATTCGCTTTGCATTTATAACATTTATTTAGGTAATAGTCCAAAGAATAAAAAAATAAATGTGATAAGATAAGATGTGATAAGAAGCTGAAAAGATAATTTGAGCTGCCTATGGAAAAAGATAGAACATTCTCATGCTTCCGGGACCCAGTCTTGCAAAGCAGGATCACTGAGTTAACTGGATTACTGTATTGACTCAGTGAGCCTGGGATAACCACAAGATTTAAATGTATTGTCTCCTTTGATTGGTTTGACGTTCTACATGCCTCCTACACCAGATGTGATGCACTTGTGTTTCCCAGGTTTCCCATTCCCTTACTTGTGTGCAGGTGCCCTAACTTTGATTGCACAAGTCCCTGGATTGTTGCTTGCAATGTTCCCTTTAGCAACCAGTCAGTATCTTCCAAGTAAAAGTTTATCATCTTCAGAAATTACCAGTAATCTTTAATGATAGTTGAATACCAAAGTGTTCTTCCAAGTCTTACGAATAAGAAGAAGATCCCAAGCCTTTCCTGTTAATCACTCTTCGGCCTGTTCCACTGCCCAGTTTATTAGGAATACCTCCCAAGCCTTCCGCGGTCATTGGGACTAAGACTGCACTCCTGCCATCTGACAATTCTGCTCTAGTGAATCAGGTCACTGCCCCAGGATGCCACTGGCCGGGCGCAGACATGCCCCAACGCTCAAGCCAACTCCATCGGGACTAAACTGTGCCATTTTGCTCGGGACTCTGTTCCTCTCAGTCATTACCGTATTACTATCAACAAAACCAACTACTGGATCTTGCTTTGTATTGACATCTGATTCCTTGTCTGGATCATAACACTGAGACCAAATTTATATTTTAAAAATCCAAAAATGCCTAAGACTTCTGCACAGCGCTGTGTCAGGGCAGCACAGCTGCTTTGCAGCAGGAAAAGTAGGTTTGAATCCGGCCTAAGGCCGTTGTGTGGATTTGGCATGCTTTCCCCGTATTCGCTTGGGTTTACACCGGATACTCCAGTTTCCTCCAACAATCCAAAGACATGCATATCAGGCTACTTGGAGACTTTAATTTGTCCCAAGACCAGAGTAGTGTTGATAGTACGTGGTTCATTTCGAGCTGGTGTTTAGAAGACTCTGACTGATGACATGAAATAGCCATATAAGTGCCAAATTGCCATTATAAAATAAACAAACAAAACTAAATATTGGATTGGGAATATGCATTCTAGTTTAATTAGTTTAGTTTTAGTTTGTTTTAGTTTATTTCTTCATTTTGAGGATGTATTTAAATATTTATATATATATATATCACTACATACACAAATAAATATAACAAAATAATAAACAATAACAAAAGAAGAAAACGCAATACACCAGCAACAAGCGCAAAACCAGGCCAGTAATAGTTCAAATTTAAATAAAACCAAACAAAGGGATTCTGATGCGGAACGTATCTTATCCTGACTCCTGTATCGTGAAACGTGTCGTATCGTGGGTTACCTGAAAGTGCCCGGCTCAACTGGTGGTAGAGGAGGAGCTGAGCCAAGTGGCGAGATCAGCCAGGGCTGGTAGTGAAGGAACCTGGAGTGAGTGCGACGGTCCAACCGTCTCTCCTGCAGGCAAGCGTCATCAATCTGGCAGTCAAGGTCCACAAATCTGTTGAAGCCCTGGGGAGGGTCATAAGTTGTAATCTCATCCTGAATCCGGTCAGGCAGCCCACGGAAGAAGGTGTCATAGAGGGTCTGGGGATTCCAATCCGTGATGGCCTACAGAGTGCAGAATTCACTCGAGTTGTCTGAGATGGAGCGGTTGCCTTGGTACAGAGGGAGGAGAGGACGGGCTGCAGTGTGATTGGATCAGGTGCACGCAAAGACCTTCCTTATATCATCAGTGACGGCAGGAAAGGAGTGAGTGAAGGGGTTGTTAGCCTCTTAGCACAAAGCTGCCCTGTCATGCACTTTGCCAGATAGGCGTATCATGGTTTCAGTGACTCTTGGCTGGTCAGCAGGGAATGAAGAGGTCTGGGGCTCAAAGGCAATGAAACACTGTGACAGGAAGCAGCAGAAGGAGGTGGTATTCGCTCATATTGACCCAGAGGCATGATGCTGGGTTCCCACACTCCAGGAGGAGGGGCTTGGAACTGGGGGACCACTGTCCCTCCAGCGAGGGCAGCTGGGGCGAAATCCCGGGTTAGTTTGGAGATGGTAGACATCTGTTCACTCAGGGCCTGTACGGACCGCTGTAGCTGGCAAAACTCGACTTTGTGCTGTCCCAGGCAGATCCCATGAAAATGGAGCATGTCAGCTGGACTGGCATGATTTGACGGCTCCATATGAGGCCAGATTGTTCTGTCATGAATGGACAAACAAATGGAGCCAAACATCTGTTGAAATTCACAATCAGATTAATCTTTATTAGAGGATTAAACAGTCAAGGACAGATAATGGGTAGACTCGACAGGCAGCTCAGGGTCATTGGGCAGGCAGAGGTCTGGCAGCAAACAGTGTGCTGGCGATTGGGCAGATCAGGGTGAATGGTCAGGCCCGAGGTGAATTCTGATAGATCTGTTCAAGGAGAGACATTAGGGAGAGGAATGATGACTGGAATTCAGGACACAGTCAACGAATGTAACAGCAGCACAAAAGCAGGACTGAAAAAAGAACTGGAAACGAGGAAGATAAACATTGAGGAAACCTCTGAAAAAAAAGCCGAACACAAAGGCTTGTCGACAATGTGGAAAGAGATGGCAAAGACAGAAACTTAAATACACAGAGACAGCAATTAGCAATGAGGATCAGGTGCAGATCGAGGGCGAGCAAAACTCACAAAGGGAGGGATGGAGTCAAAAGGCTGAAAGTGAATGTTTGAAACCAATCAGAGAGACAGTCAGAATCTGTTATACTCCAGACAGGGAACCAGATGCAGAGTCAGAGTACAATCCAGTGAAGGTGTTTATTGACAGGAACATGGTAAGAGCAAGACAGGATGGAGCCCAGAGTAGCAAGAGCTCACTTCAGTTCAAATGGTATGAGGGGTTTGGTTAGAGGCGTTTCTGTGCCCAGCAAGTGGCATTCTGGGGCAAAAGCCAGGTGGAGTTCACCCCGGCCATAGCAAAACTGTTAGGCGGCAGGTCCAAAAGCTTTAGCAGGGAGACCATCCCAATCTTGTAGACCAAAAAATGCTTGGGAGGTGTTCTTACTAAACGGGCCAGAGGAACACACTGGGAGGGGCGGCAGGTTAACAGGACTGCAGTCCCAATCCTGGAGGCTTGGGAGTTTGCTGCTCTTAATAAACCTTTGAGGAGTACTTCCATATTTTGCTATCATTAAAGATTATGGTAATTTCCAAAAATGGTAAACGCTAAAACTAGAAAGGATAACTGACTTGTTAGGGCAAACAGCAAGAAAAATCCAGCAACTCTGCAAGACTCAAAGTAAGGTTGTATATATAATGAGAGCACAGGGGAGTTGGCAACACTAATGCATAACACCTGAAGGGGGGGGGGTGGCACACAGGATTATAACCCAATTAAAAAAGGCAATACTTCTGAAAGACAAGAAGGTTGCTGGAAGAGAGGGGAGAACAATAAGGACTGAACTGAGGGTTGTGACATGAAACAAACACAGACAGCCAGATTGCGGGAAAACTAATTTACAGAAAATCAAGTTGTAAAATCAAATGAATAAGGGCATATTTTACACCAAAAATGACATTTCAATTTGCAAATGCGTACTGTTTAAAGTCAGTCAATGTTTCCTTCTGAGTGAGAACCATTTAAAATGAACATTTATCAGTCTCCATGGTGCTTCTTGCCATGCGTCCGATACAGATATCGAACAAATTCCAGTTAAACTTCTCATAAATTTGATAAACTACTGCTGTGTTTATTTGATATCTTATTGGCAAAAGGAGTATGTATCTGGTTTCAAGTAACCAACTTTGGCGTCTGATATGAGTAAATTACTGTTATTGCCTGACCGGACAGCTATAGAACAAAGAAAACAGATATTTGATGAAGCCGGTCTTTAAATACTCAAAAAAATCCAATTTTTTGTGCAAGTGGTCCAAAACTGTGCTCAATGTTCATCTGTCCGGTGCAGGCCCCACATGTACCCCAGTCATAGGTGAAGTAAATAAAAAAGCTCTCTGCCAATTCCACGGACTCCCCAGCCATCATATGGAGAGTTATCATGCAGCTCTATTAAGACAAGATCCAAATGTTAATAGGACGACAGTGTCATCACTATGCCCCGCCATAATCAAGGGCCATGACTCAGTAAAAAAACTATGCTTCGACATTCATTTTCAGTCTCAACGTAGATCATGAGTCGCTTATTAAGCATACAAAATTTCACGCATCTAGAGAATTATATTTTCAAAAAAATATTGTCCCCATTGAGGCCCGAATGGATGCACGCGCAGAAGGACAGACTTACGGACTCCAATCCAGTATCCCCCGTTAGAATTTGTGGTGGGGAATGATAATCGCCTGAATGGGATTTTTTCTCAGAGGAGTGGAGGGCACTGCAGTGAGAAATGTGGAAAAATGAAAATGTAGGACTCAAAATTTCTCAAAACAGAAAATATATGACTTACGTTGCTCTTTGAAGAGCTATTTATACTCTTTCCTAGCCTTTATTCCTTATAGATTGCTTCAAATTACACAGAGGGTAATCTAAATGGAAAAGCACTGAATGACACGATTCAGTTGAAAATCACATTTATTTGTCTCAACGGTAAATTAACTTTTGGCCACCAGCTAGTTAATGCCTTCTTTAATCCTTTAGTTTTCTGATATTTCTGAAGGCTTGCTTGAAATGCAGACTGCATATGAGCCTTTTGTGAAAGTGTTCAGAGGATCCCAAAGCAATTCACAGCTGTAAATTTATTGACTTACTTTTGACTTTAACTCAGTGAGGGGAATTAGCCCAGCCACACAGAGCCCTGATTAAAACTGACCACAATTTGCTTTAAAAATAATTGGAAACAAATGTGTTTTCCTGCTCAGAATTTCTATTTTTCACTTACTGAGACATCAAGGCTGTTTGCAGATAGTGTCCCATTAGGCTTTCGCCATAATAACCACAATTTTTGCAACAAATCAAGGTACTTCTCTCATGGGCCAGATTGCAGAAAACACAATCATTTCAAATGCAAGTTATAATACACAATTTGGTTCAGACAAATATTTAGTATCCATTTTAAAGCTTCTTGTTGCTTTAGTCTCTGCAAGGTTTTGAGGGTAATTGTTATTAACCCCTTACGCCCTGAGCCTCTTTTTCGAAAATGGAAAGCCCAGAATGAAATGAGTATATCTCTACGACTGCTTGGTCCATTTGAATAATCTTGGTATATCGTAATAAAGGTAAAACCATTTGGGATTTCATACCTGGTGTAAAAATCACTATATATGTCACTGAGTCAGAGTAAATGGAGATGGAACACAGTGTAAATGAAAGATCTCATTTTTGCACGTAACAAAGTTTTACTTCTACGCTTGTAAATTAGTTGAGTTGCAGTCTGAAACCTCTAAAATATTACAGCACAGAATCTCATTATTATCTGCGCCAAAGTTTATTCTGATCAGGTCAATCAGAGCAAAATTAGAGAGGAATGTCAAGGTGGCTTCTCCAATTTGGCAATTGAGGTACCTTGTGTTCCATTTCAGATTTCTCTGATACCAAACTGTAAAACTCATTTGATTTTACTTATATGTCACCAAAGGCATACATTCCATCCAAATGCAACATTTTTTAATTTTTAAAATGAAAAAAGAATGATTATTTCGGCCAGATTTGTTGCCTATACAATTTCCCATTCAAAGATAATACATACAATGAAAATGAAGTTTGACCCCACTGGAGCAGATTTATTAAAAAACAACACAAAAAAACTAAAATTATAAATACAAAGGCAATGTGAAAATATGTTAAAGAAAAGTAAGAATAACAAAAAACCCAGCGATTATTTGTAGAGGGAAACTACCCCCCCCCCCAGCATTTTAACCATTAAGCTCCACCAACTGACTGTGATATTGTGGTCAAATTGCCCATTTAATGAATTGGTACGTACTGTTCTGTTTTAGTCTCAGTTGTAATTGGGCAAAGATCCTGTCAAAAAACGACTTTGAAAATGAATGTTGAATATTTAGCGGATAATTATTCGGACAATACCTCAAACAAACTAGTTATGCGTTTATATTGTCCTGCTATTCAAGAACAGACAAATGGCCAGGGACTCAGTTTGACACACTGGGAACGCAAGGCTGTAGCTCAGGCTGGGTTTCTGCAATTAAGGTGGTTTAGAGTTTGTTGGAAACATCAGGACCCATGTAGTCAAATGGCTACCTGCATAGCCTTACTGACAGCATCACAAGCCAATCGCAGAGAGGAAAATACATTGCAAGCAAGCCGAATGCTAAGGAGCTGAGATCTTTGCAGCAACGCCCTGGGAAAGAACATGCTAGAATACTGGCAGATCTAGTTTTGTGACAACATGAACACATTGGGCTAACAATAGCAAGTGCAGATTTACCCTCGAGCAGTATTTATGGCAAAATATCAAAGGTAAGAATTTTTTTTGCTCATCTCTGTGGACTGTAAAGCGTATGCCTGCTGTTCTTTGAGTGCGGTGTCGGTTTAAAATGACAGGGCTGATATCGACAAATTCTGTGGGCTTTCCTGTTTCATTTGAGGTTTCGTTTTTTTTGCAAAGCACAAATTCAGGAGAAATTCTGGCGATTCAGCACTGATATGATTTTATCCTATGTTTTGCTACATGCTTATTTGCTTGCTTGGTGCTTGAATTGTGTTCGGTTGAGGTAAAAATAGTCTACATGAGCTTTTGGTCGGGTTTCTTCTTGCGAAATGTGCCGAATGACAATGTTGTGATTTGGAAACATGCTGTATTTATTATGCGTAACAACTGGCCCCTGTTACCAGGGCGTTGGGCTTAAGGGGCTAAAATGCAAAATGCTGTACTAATCTGTTACTGTGTGATAGATGAGATAGATGACACTGACTGCCAATCTCTGTTGAAATCTGTGAGAGACCACTTCTGAGGGGAAAACAGTCGAGCGGGAATGTTCGTCTTCTTTTACATGTTTTGCTTCTTGAGTCCAAGGTTTGCTGAATCCAATCCAGACCAGCTGGTTTCACCATTCACAAGAGACAAGATCAGGTCACATAAGTTTAAAATCTTGCGGGTGACACCAATGTAAGGGTGTTAAAACAAGCCTTTGCAGCCCCAAATCGAAGCTTATTCATTGATTCTGATTGGCATAATTAGCAAATATGTCAGTCCACGCAGCTTCAAAAAGGAGCATGCTCAGATAAGCAACACCCAGTATTGCTTTCCACACATTGCACATTCCACATTTGATTTTTGCAAACTGTCCAAAAACGTGGTCAAATTAATTGCATGAGATTGCCAGCTTCCTGAATGAAAAGCAAAGAGAAGCCCATTTGTTGCTGTCACTTATTTGAAGAAAATCACCATGTTCAAGTTCATCCAATGCAGTGTATGGTATAAAACTAAATAAATGCCGATTGTGGATAAAAGCAGGTGTTAGGCAACTATCAAACAAACAAACAAACAATAGTCGCCGAGAGGCTAAACAGGGGAAAAACTTTACCTGCCGGACGCGCTGGCTGTCCAATAAAAACATCTCTCAGGTACTGATTTATTTATTGCTGCTAAAAAACATTGGCCAGCAAAAGTACGACTTCCCCCTTCACCATCTCAGTTCCCACATTCACCAGGTGAACAAGTGATTTCAATACTCAGCTGATGCACCACGTGACCCACCATGCGACCATGGCAACAAACCTTAAAACAATACTAGCTGGCGCCTACAGCAGGGTACATCTCAGACACTATAGTGTTTTCCCCATTGACAAAATTCACAGTTTGGCCGAGTAGCGTCATTGCAGGAAAGTGTATATGACCCTGAAAAACAACTGCAGAACTACTGTAGGCACCAGGAATGTTCAGAATAAAAATTTTATCCAATTCCCCAACAAACTGCTGGACAACATATTTTTAAAAAAGTCTGGCTTAATTCTGGTCGTACACAAATGGTCATATTGTCACCAGAACAATCAGATTCCTCTTTAAAGCACCAGGACATTCACAGCAAAGTTGATCTGACTGCGATTAGAAAGTCTGACTTTGTGTATTTGGAAACGTCGTTGAACCTGATAGTGGCACTACAGTGAGAGTAATGGAGACATAAATTCAATAAAGTACCTCCCCTATGTACCAGGAATGTTGATAGCAGATTTCATTTGATTGCCACTGAAACCTTTCGAGCAGTTGCGTTTTTAAAAACGAGAAGTTAGGCCTGGTGGTGACACCACAGGAAGGGTCATAGTGTTGGCAACACTGCCTCAATACATCAGGTACAATCAGTCTGTTTGACATGATTCCTATCATAACTGTCTGGGTTATCATATGCTGAAATGTTAAAACTGGAAAAGTGGTGGCACTATCGGTGGTATTCCGATGATGTCTGCTGAGTGCGTTTAGCCATATTGTACAGATAAGTGCCACCATCTGCTATACACGGTAGCAATAGTTAATGGGCAATATAGCATTATTTCAGGAGTTAAAAATGTCATGGTTTGTGAGGTGTGCGTGTTATTTGGACCTCAGCTCTCGTCTCAGGACGATATTGATTTCCTGGGCCATCAAATTCTTTACTCAGCTGGTTGATTGAGCTGGGGAGGCGCTTTCCCAGAATCTATATTAGCAGGATGTCCTTCACTAGAGTCTCTGTGTTTAGCTTCGCACTGTAGATGAAGATATCTGTAGTCAGGTTTTGTATGACTTTCTATCTTCTTATTGTTGTAGTTTCTTCTCCCTTTTTCTATCTCGCTTTGCTTCTGAGGTTCAGACTATTATACGTCCTTTGGAAGTGCGAGTACTTGCGTTTGGTCTGTATTATTCTCGGTGTTTGTACTGTGCTCATGCTACTGTCTTTCCCTCTGTTGTTGCACTTGGCTTCCGGTAACTACCGGCCATTACAGAAAAGGTCAGTACCAATATAATCTTTCGCATTCATAACAAGTCTTGTAATGGTGAAATCAGAAAATTACATTTTAACAGAATTCCAGGGGTGAAAGAGCATGATGGAGAAGCTACAAAAGAAGTGAGCCAAGCGAAGGGAAATTTGTGGTCAGCCAGGATCAACCAGAAGACGATTAAAGCGTCACGCATCAGTAGGGTGAGTTCTGATCAATGAAATACAAGGTAAAATGAAAGAATTTGAAAATCTGTGTGAAATATAAATTTATTATTGATCACGTGACTGCTGATAGAGGTAGTAGGCTGAATTCTAAAGTATACAGGGTTATACATAGCTCCCAAGAGACCCGCATTTCAATGCATTTGAACCCGCTGAAGCCGCAAGCAAATGAAAAAAACTTCAATTTGCGAATTGCGGGATTTAACCGTTATTTCTCCACCCACGCGTAGTAATGTGTTATGAATCAATGAAATTAAATGTAAATTCCACCACCTGGTCAATAAAATGATAAGGAAATCAATCGCTCCCCCCCCCCCACCACCCGCAATGGATGAAATGAAACATAATCGTCATGGACCAGAATTTCGCTATATTATATCATCTCCTTAAACTCAATCAAATGCTGAAAAACTAACATGACAGTCCTTCTCAGTACAGATGGATAATGACCCAAAACATCCTGTGAAAGTCATGCAAGACAAAGAAAAGTCATATTCTTCAATGACCAAGATGGTCACCTGACCTCAACCCAACAGAGCAGCTTTTCACTTCCTGAAGACAAAACTGAGGGCAGAAAGACCCACAAACATGCAGCCATTTCAGCTGCTGCACTATAGCCTGACAAAGAATCGAAAGGGACAAAACTCTGCAATTTGGTAATGTCTGAGGGTTCCGAACTTCAGGCAGTCATTAGCTGCAAAGGATTTTCATCCCAGAATTTAAAATAAACCTTATATTT
Source organism: Gymnothorax reevesii (assembly GCA_029721435.1). Lineage (NCBI taxonomy): Eukaryota > Metazoa > Chordata > Actinopteri > Anguilliformes > Muraenidae > Gymnothorax > Gymnothorax reevesii. The sequence continues at coordinate 10,987,521 of CM056580.1, read as the reverse complement.
GTAATAATGTTTGCTGGTCCAGTTTTGAGCCTCAAGAAATGAAGACGTATGTTTCAAAATGTTTGTAATTCCTAAATGGTTAATGCAAGATTTCTGTGAAACCCTTAAATTACAGCTAAAAGTTGACAGTTCAATCGCATCTTGATTGATTTCAAATCCATTTTGGTGGTGCACAGAGGCGAAATGATACCAATTTATTCCCTTCTGGACTTAACCATACTCAGGTACTGTACCTCTCAGCATCTTATGCGAAGCATTAAAAAGTAAAACACCAGGGCCGAAGTGAAACATTCATTTGACATGACTTGCCCAGCTAGAATCTAATGGCCCACCCCTGATTACAGATGGTTGTATTTGGCCAAAATTCCTCAGGTGATGCAAAAAATAAGATGCGTAAACACCAGCCTGTAGCACAGAATACAGAACCATAAATAGATTCTGTACAAGGACGCTTCTGGAGGTGAGTAGAGCTCAGTGAACACACTTGCAGAAGTGCAGAGGCGATTTCAGAGGAAAACTGTCCATTTAAAATTAGGAGGGAAACTGAAGGGGTTTAACATCACATAGAGAATCACCATCATCATAATGACAGAGGACAAAAGTCTTAAAATATCAAAGAATGTATAGTGTGCACCAAAATTTATTGGACAGTGACATATTTTAAAATTTTGTCTCTCTTTTATTTTCTAATGTGAAATTATCCATTGCGAATGAGAATGAAGTGCAGACTGTTTCCTATCATTTAAGGGGGTTTTCATCCATATTGGCTGAACCCAATAAGAAACCGCTTAAAGGTCTGAGACACACAGACATCACCAGATGCTGGGTTTCTTCCCTGGTGATGTTCTGCCAGGTTTAGACAGCAGCAAGCTTGAGTTTAGGCTCGTTTGGAGGCTTTTTGTCTTCAGTGTTCTCTGCAGCATGTACAAAACCCAAAACCAGTGAAGTTGGCACGTTATGTAAATCGTAGATAAAAACAGAATACAATGATTTGCAAATCCTTTTCAACTTATATTTAATTGAATTCACTGCAAAGACAAGATGTTTAATGTTCAAACTGAGAAACTTTACTTATTTTTTGCAAATAATCATTAACTTAGAATTTAAAGGCAGCAACACATTGCAAAAAAGTTGGCACAGGGGCCTTTTTACCACTGTGTTGCATCGCCTTTCCTTTTGACAACACTCAGTAAACTTTTGGGAACTGAGGAGACCAATTTTTGAAGCTTTTCAGGTGGAACTCTTTCCCATTCTTGCTTGATGTACAGCTTAAGTTGTTCAACAGTCCGGGGTCTCCGTTGTCGTATTTTACGCTTCATAATGCGCCACACATTTTCAATGGGAGACAGGTCTGGACTACAGGCAGGCCAGTCTAGTACCCGCACTCTTTTACTACGGAGCCATGCTGTTGTAACATGTGCAGAATGTGGCTTGGCATTGTCTTGCTGAAATAAGCAGGGGCGTCCATGAAAAAGACGTTGCTTGGATGGCAACATTTGTTGCTCCATAACCTGTATGTACCTTTCAGCATTAATGGTGCCTTCACATATGTGCAAGCCGCCCATGCCTTGGGCGCTAATACACCCCCATACCATCACAGATGCTGGCTTTTGAACTTTGCGCCTATTACAGTCCGGATGGTTCTTTTCCTCTTTGGTCCAAAGGACACGACGTCCACAGTTTCCAAAAACAATCTGTAATTTGGACTCGCCAGACCACAGAACACTTTTCCACTTTGCATCAGTCCATCTTAGATGAGCTTGGGCCCAGCGAGCCGGCGGCGTTTCTGGGTGCTGCTGATAAATGGCTTTCGCTTTGCATTGTAGAGTTTTAACTTGCACTTGCAGATGTAGCGACGAACTGTAGTTACTGACAGTGGTTTTCTGAAGTGTTCCTGAGCCCATGTGATGATGTCCTTTACACACTGATGTCGCTTTTTGATGCAGTACCGCCTGAGGGATCGAAGGCCACGGGCATTCAATGTTGGTTTTCGGCCTTGTCGCTTACGTGCAGTGATTTCCCCAGATTCTCTGAACCTTTTGACGATATTATGGACCGTAGATGATGAAATCCCTAAATTTCTTGCAATAGCTCGTTGAGGAATGTTGTTTATAAACTGTTCGACAATCAGCTCACGCATTTGTTCACTAAGTGGTGACCCTTGTCCCATCCTTGTTTGTGAATGACTGAGCATTTCAGGGAAGCTGCTTTTATACCCAATAATGGCACCCACCTGTTCCCAATCAGCCCGTTCACCTGTGGGATGTTCCAAAAAAGTGTTTGATGAGCATTCCTCAACTCTCTGTTTTTTTTTGCCAATTGTGCCAGCTTTTTTGAAACCTGTTGCAGGCATCAAATTCCAAATGAGCTAATATTTGCAAAAAATTACTGAGTTTACCTGTTCGAACATTAAGTAACTTGTCTTTGCAGTGTATTCAATTGAATATAGGTTGAAAATGCTTTGCAAATCATTGTATTCTATTTACGATTTACACAAAGTGCCAACTTCACTGGTTTTGGGTTTTGTAAAAGTCATGTTCAATTGGATTCAGATCAGGTGACTCGGCCAACAGAGCAAAAAAACAAAAACAGTGTCACTGTCCAATGAATTATGGTGTTCATTGTATATTAGGTTGCTGTTTCATCCAGGTAAAATCTAGTAAAATTTGACTGATATTAATTAAAATACATTATCAATTACAGTATTACAAGACAAACTTTACCACGAGTCAAACATACTGTCATGGTTTGGTGGATTTGAGAGCTTTCTTTGCTGCTCGACATCGTTTTGCTCTCAATCGAATTCTTGGGCCAGCTGGCATTAATTGAGGGCATCGCCCGGATTCTATATAAGCTCTAATTCCGCCTCAATTCCCCTGCTATAGTGTCAGTGTTACGTTTGCACTTTAGCTGGTCTCTCGTGAGAGAATTGTTAGGGATTTAGATGCATATTTGAGGACAAGTTTGAGAGAGCAAGGGAATCTTTTTTTTTCTTCCTCTTTTCATTTCGTCCTTTCGAGCTCACTTTTCCTCCTTCCCCAGACGACATCTAGGTCCGTTGGAAGCGCGAGTCTCGCCTTCTAATTTTATTTGTGTCTCTCTCTCAACTGCTGTTTCCCCTTTTATTCTGGCCACTGCGTTTGGCGTCTAAAACTCAACAGCTATCACACATACATACATACATACATACAAGTATGTAGATTATATGTAAACAATTCACATCAAATTCTCACTAAAATTTGTGATCGGTTCAGTGTCTTGCATGAGGTGAGATTGATCAGGGGTTTGGGGCGGGGTGAGTCAGGAGGTCTGCCTTAGCTCAGCACTGAAAGATGGCCAATGAACACATATACTGTACATTGACAATATTAAATGACCTAAAATGATGCATTACCATTGCAAAACCTGAAAATAGTTCAAAATAATTGAAGAGCCTGGTGCTAAAAGTCATGAAGTGACATTTTCACACATCGTGAGGTAAGAATGGGAAATCGTTTATAGTTGCCCTCATCGATTTACTTGATTTTCTCAAAATGAAATCTTGGGACCCAAGAACTTTTGGCACCGGATCTTTAATTAGTAGATTTTATGGATCCACTATCTGAACAGTTTCATTTCAAAATGCGATAAATGCCACATTCCAAAGTTTGAAACTCCTGCCACCTGCAGGCCGGTGAGAGATAAGATATACTTTATTGAACCCCGTGGGGTAATTTGTCCTCTGCATTTGACCATCCTAGGAGCAGTGGGCAGCCACAGAGCAGCACCGGGGACCAACTCCAGTTCTAAAGCCAGTTCCTAGGTCTGGGGTACTGGATGAGGTGTTCCTATGATGCATGTTTTTGTGGGTGGGGGAAACCGGAGTACCCGGAGAAAACACACGCGAACACGGGGAGAACATGCAAACTCCACACAGAGAGGCCCCAGGCCAGATTCGAATCCAAGACCTTCTTGCTGTGAAGCAGCAGTGCTAACCACTGCGCCACTGCGCCACTACATCCCATCAGTAGCATCCATTGGCGGAAACTAAAACCTTACGTACCCTCATCACTCAATGCTTAACTGCCTCATCCTGCTGCAGTTTTCTTTGCCTGATTTTGACTATTTGGCTGAATGACTGTCCAATGTTTTTTCAATAGAATGAGGCTATTGTTCATTGCATCACAAAGTTATGAGGCATATTTTTTCTGCATAAAAATAGCGGTGTTATACGTCAGTATGTCTTTCAAATAGTCTGAACTCAAGTATCTCGTGAAACAGCAGAGATTTGTTTAAATTAGTCTGTGAGGCTTTTTTTTCTAGCCAAAAGGTCCTAGAGACTAGTCTATTTGTGAATACAAACGCAGCACTAGGACACTGTCTGACACATTGCAGAAAAAATGCTAAAACGATAGAGGATTGTCTGTAAAAGTTTTAGAATTGCTGGATTCATTTGGATTATCGACATCCTTACAATGCCACATACATTTTATGAATGTAGCTGATAGAAAATCACTTTCTTATCATTCTTGGCCATATATTGGTTTGGAATAAATGAATAGTTTGATTGTTAATCAGGTGATATTAAATGGGAATTGGTTGAGAACAGTTATGCCGCAAAAGGTGAAGTTTCTGAAGGCCCTCGATTCACCTGACGATAGTATCTATAAGGAGGTTCATTTCCATGATGTTGCCATTTTGCAGAAAACAGCAGGACAGGGTTTAATGCAGACATTATACTGGGTATATTTGCTTTGAAAGACCATGGCAGAATACTGTGTAGTCAGTTTAATGACAAAAACAAATGTACAATACAACATTTCGTGAGAAAACACCATGACAAGGATATACAGTGTCTGACAAAGAAAAAAAAATTCAGTTAAAACCAGTTAATTAGTTTTGGATTGAATTTTTTAGCATATTATCTTTAAACAGTTAGTCAATAATTTTTTTTTTTATCCTGGGGATTTCCTTTCCAACCTCTGAAAACCAGGAAAAGTGAATTTTCTTAAAACAATGGGAATGGGTACATTGCATTGTCTTCAAATATTCAGACCCTTTTTTTCTCAAAATAGATTCTTAGACTTAATGTCATGTTCCTCCCCCAGGGCATTCAGGACTTTTGAGCTACCTGCTTTCACCCAATTATTCAATTATCCCTTCTGCTCTTTAAGGTAATTATCCCACCGGTTTCTCCTCAGTTAGTTATTATCTCCTCGTCTATTTAAACCTCAGTTCTCCGCCTCACAGCCAGGTAGCCTTAATATGAAACACACTTTTGTTTAGAGCAGGACTTTTTTTTTGCGGGTGTCAGTGGAGTTTTGTTTGGTCACCTTTCTTTATTGGGGGGGGGGAGGAAAAAAACTGCATCCCTGCATTTGAGCCCTCATGCCCCATCACTCCCCTGGTGCTCTCCTCACACCTTTGAGGGCCAGGAAATTACACTTAAGTCGTACCAGGGTCTTTAATTTGTGACGTACTCTGAATATCAAGTGACTTTGTGCCAGGACCACAGCGATTCTGGAGTTAAATCTCCAGGAACTCCTGCAGATTCAATCCAGTTGCTACCTTGAACGGGACTTTGTTCCTGTTTCAGGCTGGCTCGGGTAAACGTGTGAAAGGTGGGTCCTGGTCTCGCACTGTCCTGACCTCGTTTCTGTGGAACAGTAAATGAGCAGAGATGAGTTCTTCACGCTTAAAGCAACATTTGGAGGCTTGCTGCTGGAGAGTTGAATGATTGACAGGGAAATGAGCCAAGTATTTTTTCTGGCACTGTCGTGACTCTTGGGGTAATTCATATTTTATGGACAGGACTGATAAAATCTGAAAAATTTGTAAAATGACCAAGTCTATGGAACCAGTTTTGTTTTCATTTGAGTTTTTGTTGCTACATAGTTGATATGATCTAATACTCTATAGAACACACAAAATAACCCCACACCACTGCCTCTCTGCAGGTGCTTCATAAATGCCTCCTGTGTCAGGATCTCTATTCTGTCTGTTCTGGTTTTATGTTCATTATCTCCGCCAAGGAGATTATGCGATCGAGTCAGTTTATTTTTTTTATATTTCTATTTGTCTGTCTGTCTGTGGACAGGGTTTCTCAAACTACTGGACGGATCTTCATGAAATTTTCACCAGAGATAGATCTTGGTCCAGGGACGACTCCATCAAATTTTGGTGATGATCTGGATTTACAAATTTGACATTTCTCGGAAACTACCAAAGGGATCTTCATAACATTTTCACCAGAGATAGATCTTGGTCCAGGGACGACTCCATTAAATTTTGGTGGTGATCTGGATCCGGATCGAGAATGGGTTGCTTTACACACAAATCCAAATTAAACTTGTCGCATGCGTGGTCCTAAAATCTTCCCAAGAGACAGATCTTGCATTTGTATCAATGTCTTCCTTTGGCAGAGATCAGAAATCTCAGATTGCTCTTGTTTCCACTAGGTTCATTAGTTTCATCCTGAATCATCTGCCATGTCATGCACATTAGTTTCCCCAGTGATGCTTTGCGTTTGAGGTCTTTTCCAACGCACGCCCCCATCTGCGAGCTGTCGCATTTCGGGTGGTTTCCGAATTTTTCTCCCCTGTTATTGTCTAGATTATCCCTCACACCTGTTGCCCTGCCTCGCATGTTACCTCCCTTGAGTATAAAAATCCCTCACTTCTGCTCAGCCCTTGTGAGAGCAAGATCAACTTTTCCTGTGCTGGGATACCTGTACGCCAGTGATTTGTTAGAGAGATAGTGACACCCTTCTGTCTGATTCTGATTTCTGCCTGTGCCTGTCTGGATTTGTTTGCCTCTGTAAGACCACGGTTCCAGTGTTTTGCTGCCCTGGCTTTTTGGAGACTCTGCTTCTGTTCTCCTGCCTGTTTTTGGATTGGCCCTCTGTACTGTCACTGATGACCTGGCTTAGACTCTGACTGTTATTAAAAGATCGAGTTTTTTGCATTCCAGACTACTTCAATTTGGTGCTATTCACCAGACATAAGTCTGACCATGCAAATTCAAGAAAATATACATTTTACAGTAAAAATGGGTCCCAGAGAACCAGACCCATTTAAATGGTTCAAACTATTCAATCTGCACTACTTGAATTAATTTGAATTCTCACTGTGCATTCTTTGACTCGAGCAGAGTTCATAAACCTGCAATAGGGGCCAACTCTCGCGCATTTGATGTGAGTTTAAGTTGCATATTTAAAGTCCTATGCTGTCGCCAGCAATTATTCAATCAACGCATATGAAAGAGATTCTCGCGCGGAATTGTCCCTGTGCATGGACGGGTTGGAATTGCATAAGGACGTTTCAAATGATCTTACCTCATTTAAACGATCATGAGACGCATTCATTGCTTCCAATACCTGAGTAAAGAAAAGCGTGAGAAGTCCGGAGTCGTAATCGGGATGCATTATAAATGAAAACTGGCAACATCTGATAATGTTGAGAGTTTTTGGATTGTAATGGAGATTTAAATGAATGACTGAAAACTAGTCATGACCAATCATTAATATTCAGGGATTGTTTGAGCTTCCCCTATTGCCAGTTCACGAGCCGCCACTGTTGTAGACCCTGGAGCTTTGACTTTATAAAGTCATATATCAGGCAAGAAAAGGAAAAATTCTGCTTTTAAAAGTCCAAAAATCATTTTCTCAGTCCCAAGTAACTACTGAGTGTTATTAAAAGCAGAGGTGATGTTACAAAGTGGTGAACATGCACCTGTTTAACTTAATTGTAACATGTTGCAGGCATTAGGAGAGAACGGGGTAAGACGAGCGATTTCTTTACATTTTGCATCATTCTGATATGTAGGAAAGATTTTAGTGCGCAATCTTTACACCATATAAAAATGTTAAGTGTTCTGCCTCTTCTGAGACCAACAACTTTTAGTTAACTTATAAGAGTAAAGAAATATATTCTCTCAAAAAAAGGGGTCTTGCAGCTCAACTTACCCCGTTCGCGGGGTGAGATGAGCATGTGTCGGTTAGACGAGCCATAATAAGATCTCCGGTCAAGCTCTAATTCTACTCAACCAATGACAGACAATGTTTTGACAAACAGCATTTTGAACTGAAAACAATCCTGATAGTGCAAAGGTCAAGGTCAGGCATTAACAGATGGGTAGGCCTACAACAGCCTAAAGAGAGAGTAATACAGATGGGCCTATAACAAATGGAAGTGATTGAAAGTCTTTTGTAAAAGTATATAACACCTAATAGCATTCAATATGAACACTCGCTCTCCATCCCTTTGGCACACTTAAAAAAAATGCAGCCTGCGCCGAGTAAAACAAGTGTTTGCCACTAACATGGCAATATTCCCCGCCGCCTCAATTTCATGTGTCCGTACGGATGGACGGACGGAGCCCAAATGAACACTGGAGCGGCAAAGTCTCTGTGAACTGGAACAGCTGGTCACCAAAACTATAACAGAATATTGTGAAGAACCTTCAGGGGTGAGCTCCCTCTGGGCCTACTGCATGTCAATAAACTTAAACATAAACTAAGAATTTTAAACAGGAACACAAACACATACAAATGTCATTTTAGGCAATGTCGCAAGTAGCACTTTTTAAGGCCAAAATACTTAACAAAGGAATTGTGATCTTTTTTACTTCTAAAAGCGCATTAGGCTTACGCAATGATCCATTGCTCTAAATTACCAGGGAAGACCGACTGCTTCTCTCTTCATGCCGTCTCTCCAACAGAGAATGGACATGGCAGTTTTTTTGACCACATCTGCTGTTGGCACGACTGCCTCGTCCTTTTCATTGAAGACAAATGTGGTTGTTGCAAAATATTTCCAATAAAATTAAAAATTGAATGTGTTGTTGATATGGGGTAAGTTGAGCCACTGGCTCCACTTGCACCAGCTCTTTTGGCTCATTCTACCCCATAGCCAACATTAAAAAAAAAAAAAAAAAGCTACTCACATCAAACTAGGCTAGCATTCATGATTTTGTTTAGCCCTTGCATCGTAACTTGCATAAGCTTCAATTGAGATGTAATGTCTTAAATTATTGCTGTTTTGTTGTTTTTGAAATCACCTTAACTCTGGACTTGAATGTAAGTCTCTTTGAGACCAAAAAAAAAATCATGATTCATTCTATTCCCAGTTTCCAAGAAACAAGGGGTGGTTCATCTTACCCCTATGCTCGTCTTACCCCATTCATCCCTATATTTCAAACTTACTATCATCTTCAAAACAAAAAAGCTGATCAGTTAAAACATTATTTATTTTGTCTTTGTACTTTAGCCAGTTGAATACAGGTTAAAAGAGATTCCAAAATCCCCGCTTGCTGGTCTTTATTTACCTTTTACTGAGGTTGTATCAGGTAAAACATTGCACCCGTACCACTGTCATTTTTACGTTTTTTTTTTTTTTGCAATCTGTGCTGAGCTTTGAACAGGAAATGGAATGAACACTGTATGCTAAAGGACAACTGCGCAAGGACCATACAGTTTATATTAATCAAAGTTAAACTACGCATAAGAAAGTCCTCTGATTCTCACTATCACACAAAACAGATGTAGATCGGAAAATGGATTTCCTTTTGGGGTAAACTTTCACAGAGTCCTTCTGATTGACCCAAATCAATCTTTGAAATATTCTGAGAAAAAAAAATGAATTGGAGACCTGTTAGAACATAACTTAAATTGTTCCCGCAATGTTGTCTGTGTATAATTGGTGACTTGACCGCATAAAATGAAAGAAGCTCATTTTATGGGGATGTGGCATCTCAAAGGGGATCAGGGCTATTTGCTGTTTTTATGAAACACATTCAAGACTTGAAATTGTGAGCCTGCTTATAAGTTCATCTCAATTAACATTCCCAGAACATCGATAGCAGGCGCGCCATCAGGCGCAGAGTGTACTGATTCCCAAACAGGAGAGCATGCCAACGATGTAGCACCTACTGATTTGTAGTCTAGTGCTCATTTGAAAGCTGTTCCAGGGTCAGGGACTCCCTCCAGTTCGGCTCATCAGTGCGTGCTAAGCCCTGCTGTTCTAGTGAAATGAAGCGAGCGATCGTCATCCTGATTCTTCATCATGGATGAAAAGGAGCAGAATGAGTGTGAGCTTTTGAAGGCATTTCTCAGCACCATCGGAGCCCCAATGGCAGCTTCAAGAGGCTTTCTGAGCCCTCTCTGTGACTCCAGGTTCTGGTTATCCACGGTTAAAAATTTTAAGTATCATCTGCTGTGCACACCACTGCTGCACTATGGGAGGAATACATATTACTGTATATAACGTCAGCACAGCTTACTTTGCTGACCAGTTTCCAGTCCAACCAAATTTTGCTTGCTTCGTCGCATTTTGTGCCTGGACGTGTACCACAGGAAAAAAAAGACAGTAGAATAAGGACTGAAGTTGAAAACATACTTTGCCCATTTTGCTTCTCTAGTTAGGATTATTTGCTCTCAGATTGACAGTTTAGTCAGTTGAGGCTGTTATCTAAGGTTATCTGGAAGTTAGGTCAGACACCCCACTGGGGGGGGAGGTTAACGGCTCTGGAGAATAAGCATTAAGGAAAAAGCTAAGGGGAGGAAAAGTGCTACGAGTAGCAGACTGGGTGTAGTGAGCACAAACTGACCAAAAATTTCCCATGGCTGTATAACTTCCTGAAGAAAGAAAGGAAAGAAACCTGCCCACCATTCAAGACGCTGCCTATAAAAAAACAAAGCTGTTGCTGGGTGACAGTAAGGAAAGTTTACAGCCCTGCAAATCACTGTAAACTCCTCCGCCTCTGTCAACATGGAACAGGTCATAGGCGCGACAATGATCTGAAGTGAATTATAGTGACTGTGTTCGATTCCCTAGTATTCAGAACGACGTATTTATCTGCAGCAATCTCAAATGTGAAAGGCTGAGGAGAATTCACTGACTCAAAAGATCAACATTAAAATGGTCCTTTATTATCAATCAATCAACTATCATGCTCGACATAACTTCAGATTTACAAAAGTATAATGATCACTCAGGAATCAGTGCCATGAATGAAAAAGAATCTAAGATGTAATCAGTCAAAGACAAAATTAATAATCATGATTTACTACAGGAAAATTCAGCACCATGAATAGTCACAAACATTAATTCTAGAGCCAGTTAAAATCTCCGGGGACAGGCAATATATTCCTGAGCAAAGCCGCTGGAGAAATTGTGAGGTCAAAGCAGTAACCAACCACACATGTTTACAACAAGATTTGTGTTCCAAATGATGCACTAACATCACTCAAGATCTTGGGAGCTACAATGATAGATTATGAAAATCCCTGTCCAAGATGTCTACCAAACCCTGCCTTTCAGCTTCAGCTCAAAGTAAATGGCAAAAATATAAGATATTTGAAATTTCATATGTATTCATTTTCATAAATATTCACAAATTTCAAACGTGAGGCCGGTGAAATACTCCAAATATTGGACAGAGGAATGGAAAAACTGGAAAAGTTGTGGAGTCTTTGGATAACACTCATTTGGAATATTCTTGAGTGAATAAATGAATACCAAGGAAGTTACAGGTGATTCAGTTTTAACTGGGTACAAAGTGAGCAGCCACAAAAAGTACTATCTTGACCAGCAAGACGGTTCAACGTTCGGCACTTTGCCGAAATCTACATGAGAAAGGTTTTAAAACAACGTGTCTCTGCCCGTTTGCGCAGAATTTATGGATCTGACCATCGACAAGACATGATATTGTGAAAAGATTCTGAGAATATGGAGAGACTGGAGTAATTTCTGGGTGCAAAAGACAACGCTGAATATACCACCAAACTGAAGTTAAGTCAGCCATTAATAAATGACCCACTTACCAGTCACTGAGTGAGGTCCAGTATGGTGTTAGTGCAGAGTGTAAGACTCATCCTGGTGTAAGGTGAAAATACTCACATCCTAGGACTGTGACGTTCACTAACACCAGATTTGTAACACTAACACTAACGGCAACACCAGGAAGCCTAACTGCGACTATCTGCAACTATCAACACAAGTACCTGTCTAGACCTCCCATCCTCTTGAGGTTACTGCGAACACCTAAATCAACACGCACAGAAGTTTCAAAAAGCATCATTTTCATAAACACACTGGATTGGTTTTTTCAACAAAATTTAGAAATAAACAACTCGTGGAATAATATTCTCATCTTTTATTTTATTCTCATCCACACATACGTGTGCATTTTTAAAGACAGGATTTTTTTCCCAATCTCCGTACAGGCAAATTAGCAAAAACAAAATTAAAGTGCTGCCAAAAGCACTCAAAACCAACAGGCAGTGATGAAATAATCTAATGTAAGACCTTGTCGGCCAATCACAAGCCTTAAAACATGCTGTAGGGCGGGTCACACTACGATGTCACAAAACAAAATCTCCATGTAAACAGTAAAAACTGAGTTACTAGAAATCCTTTACCCCAGACAGCGTTCTACAAAAGGTGTCAGTGTTCGAGATCTGTTCTCATGATCTTTCTACTTAAAGTCATTTTTGTATATTTTCATGTTTGCCTCCGTTATCCCATTTATTGTTTATTTTTTGCGCTCATTTCCTTTCCACATTTCAGATCACACGTGCCGTCATTTTCCTCTGCACTTCCTCACTCCCCCTATTCTGTTAGTGATTAAAATCAAAACGCAATAACTTTCAAATCACACCAGCCAGTATTTTATTCACAATAGAACAGACATAAGATTGCAAATGTTGAAACTGAGAAATTTTAAAATTTGATGGCTGCTACAGATCTCAAAAAAGTTGGGAAAGGGGCCTGTTTACCACGGTGTAGCATCCCTTCTTCTTTTTAACACAGAGTGGAGGCATCTGGGCATTGAGGAGACATGTTTCTTGAGTTTAGCCATTGGAATTTGATCCCACTCTTGTTTAAAATAGGCTTCCAACTGCTGGAGAGTTTTGGGTCTCCTTTGACTGACTTTTTGTTTAATTATGTGCCAAATGTTCCTAATCGGTGAAAGATCAGGACTGCAGGCAGGCCAGTTCAGCACACGGACTCTTCCACTACGAAGCCATGCTGTTGTAATTGCTGCAGTATGTGGTTTTGCATTGTCCTGCTGAAATACTCAAGGTCTTCCCTGGAATAGATGTCGTCTGGAGGGGAGTATATGTTGCTCTAAAACCTTTATATACCTTTCAGCATTCATGGTACTTTTTAAAACATGCAAGTGTTCCACACCATATGCACTAAAGCATCCCCATACCATCAGAGATGCTGGCTTTTGAACTGAACACTGATAACAGGAGGGGCGGTCTTTCTCCTCTTTAGCCCGGCAGACACAACACCCATGATTTCCAACAAGAATGACAAACTTGGACTCGTCTGACCACAGGACACTTTGCCACTTTGCTACAGTCCATTTTAAATGAGCCTTGGCCCACAGAACACAGCGACACTTCTGGATCATGCTCAACAATAGCTTCCTTTTTGCATGATTGAATTTTAGGTGGCATCTGTGGATGGTACGGGGGATTGTGTTTACAGACAGTGGCTTTTTGAAGTATTCCTGGGCCCATTTAGTAATGTCAATGACAGAATTATGCTGGTGAGTGATGCAGTGGCGTCTGAGGGCCCGAAGATCACAAGCATCTAGTAAAGGTCTTCGGTCTTGTCCCTTAGGCACAGAGATTTTTCCAGTTTCTCTGAATGGTTTCATGATGTTATGCACTGTCGCTGATGAGACCTTCAAAGTGTTCGCAATTTGACGTGGAGGAACATTGTTTTTAAAGTATTCCACAATTTTTTTATGCAAGCCTTCACAGGCTGGAGAGCCTCTGGCCATCTTTACTTCTGAGAGACTCAGCCTCTCTAAGACACACCTTTTATAGCCAACCAAGTTACATACCTGACGCCAGTTAATTAATTGCTAAATGTTCTATCATCTGATTCTATTATATATTAATTACTTTTTCAGCCCTTTTTTGTCTGTGTCCCAACTTTTTTGAGACCTGTTGCAGTCAGAAAATTTGAAATAAGCAAATTTTGTCAAAGAAAATGTAAAATGTCTCAGTTTCAACATTTGAAATGTTATCTATGTTCTATTGAAAATAACATATTGGCTCATGTAATCTGAAAGTCATTGCATTTTGATTTTATTCACAATTTACACTTTGTCCCAACTATTTCGGAATTAGGGTTGTAATATAAACCGGTGAAATTGACTTTCTGTTTCCACCTGAGTCCTGAGCCAGCCGCCAGTGAAAAGGTCTGTTTTCAGTGACAGAAAAACGTAGTTTGCTAGTGGACTATGGAGTGAAACTCATGGAAAATGCACTATTTTCCAAATTTTCCTGTACATGTGGACAAGGCCTAAGACACAACAAAAAAAATACAAGAAAAGACAATACCAATCGCGGAATGGCAAGAACTAACCTACAAACTGAGACACAGAACCAGAGTCGAAACAGATGCCTATCGTCAACTTAATATTTCCCCAAAGCGGTGAGTGATCAATTAAGCACACAAAGTGAAATGAGGATCTCAACTTTATTTCGAGCAAACTTTTTGGCATCTATTCCACCCATACCAACATGCATGAGGAAAACAAGGTGAAGCAAACTTGGGAAGGGGGCAACCCAGGAGATCCCAAGACAATTTAATCAGTGTCAGAGACTTAGTCCGAAGTTCTATTTCTACGCAACTCTCCACTCTAAATAAAGGTTTATCATTTGCAGATACTAATGATCTCAATCTAAAAGGTAATTCATGTAAATTTGAGACAGCTCTATGTGGAACGTTTTTTTTCTTCCCTTCAAATTGAAAAAACACCTTTTTCACTGACCAGCCCTTCCAAAAGAGGAGCATAGAAATGAGACCCCAAAACCCTCTCCCTTTTCTCCATGATCATAATGTTGCCCCTCAACCAACTTAAGTCCTCTGTGAAATTTAAAAAAAACTTTTAAATTTTAAAGGGTAAGGGGTTGGCTTAGAAATGATGAAAAAAGGAAGGCCCCTTAGTGTAAGTATTCAAATTTGAATTATGAAGAACACGGTGCATTGGAGGAGTTGGAGAAGAGTTCAGAGATCATCATTTGTACTGGTGATGAAGGAGGTGCTGTGGTTGCCCTGGATATCAGCAGTTTCTTATAGCGTAGGCAGCAGCTTATGTTGGCGGCGTTCCTAGGCTACTACGTCATCGCAGGCTGTTCCAATGAAGGCGGCTTTGAATACAGCCAAGAAAAAACACCTTCAGCTTGCCCGATATCAAATGAAATCGTAAAGTAGTTTAGGTTACATTTCCATGTTGTCAATTCGGTTTAATATCAGGTGAGATAGATTGCATTTCTCAGCTGTATTCGCAGGTATCCACATCGGTAAGGCATGCCATGACGAAGCAACCTGGAAATACAGCCTGCCTAGGCAGCTGCTAATGGTTTGAGAAAGAGCTCCAGTCAAGACACACTCTTTCTTGGCTATTTTGTGTACTGCTCGACAGTACTGACATTGCTGCTATATGTGAAGCTTGTCTTACAGATGAAGGCCATGTCATCACATCCAGACCAAGTTTTGGCCCAAGTGGCTGTCAGAATAAAGAGTATCGGGGAAGTAAGTGCTGGTTTCTAAAAAATCAAATCAACAAATGCTGTGATTGATTGTGACTGGTCGGAAAATCAGAACATTCCAACCATAGATACGTGCCTGTGCTCCAGTATTACCTATTCCAGAGGAATACGTGCAAGGCAAGATCTTCACTGTCTGATTGTTGCAGCATCGAAGTCATACAAGCTCAGAGCCACAAAGTCGGTTGAGGCCGACAGACATGGTTTGGCCTTAAAATAATTATGCTCACCAAGAATGATAAAATCTTGTTGGCCATTGTTTGAGACAACCAGGGTTTAAAACGCCTAGAAAATCATTGAAATAAAATAGCAACACACACATCAGCGATGGAGTTCGACATGATTGCTTATTAGGTTTGCCTCAGTTTGTCATGTGCAGACCGGGACCTCTTCTCTGGCGCACAGAAATGCTTACATGAATTTGAACTGGCTCTGAGCTAGTTTCTACTTGACTGTATTTTCGAATGAATTATAATTTAATGGAGCGCATAAATCCATACTAGAGCAACAACTTTTCAGCAACTGGCACCAGCTGTGCCATAGCCTACGTCGGATACTTTTCAAATTCAAGTCTACATTCAGCAAGTTTTAGTCCCAGTTGCCTGCTCACACTATTTCCTCAAAATCCTTGAGTTGAGCTGCTCGAACTATGATCTAATTTCGCAGCTACTGCTGGCTTGTTGTCTTTGCTCTCGTCCACTATCGGCCACTGTAAAATATGCGGTACACTGTAAACCAGAATATTAATTCAATCGATAAACTTTTGAACAGTGTGGAATCTAAGTCCACCGAATTTCATTTGAATGTACATTTCTGCATCTGACACTTTAAAAAGCCGCGACTAGCTCATATGTTCTTCTTGATTTTTCAATTGTCCAGCGCAGCCTCTGGTTTCAGATTTATTGTAGTTCCAGGACGGTCGAGAGTTATTTATCTTCACAATGATACAGCTGCAGCTCGACCGCTTACCCCAACTCCCTCTGCTCCCCTAAAAAGAAACAGGACACTGGTCTTCCAACACTCCTCCCCTTGTCATGTTGAAACGCTGTCTTACTTTACTCGGTATCTGTTCACTTCTCCCCCGGTCTTCCATGTCGGTTCCTCATCACGCCTTCTCCCTGAAATGTGTCCCGTCGGCTTTAGACTTCAGTGGTTGCAAGACCACTTTTAATGCTAAATGCAACTTTTATGACTCCCACGTTTGGCCTTCTTTTGTTTGTTATAGCTTGTTAAAATATGCAATGTCTTCCAGAGAGCCGGGTTCTCTTTCTAGTGAAGCTTATTTTGTTTTTGGCAACTGGCCACGTCGAGTGCTTGCAGCCGGATCACTTCAACTTCCCAGACACAGAACAAGGTTAGTGTTTGTTTCGCATCTTATTTAGAGATCCCGACCACTGTTACAATTAAATGCATCCATGCTTGTTAATCTTTGTTTATAACAGAGGGTAGTTACTTTGATGAAAACACAAGTTCATGCATTTTTGCATCAATGTTGCATATTACACAGTTCAGCACTTACGTCGAGTAGTTGAATTGTATGGACGAAACTGAACAATACATGTTGCGTTTTATCTTCCGGTTTATTGGCAGTTTGTAGCCACTGTTAATTATAATAATGGTATCAAAATAATATTCGACAGAAAGTTCATACAAGAGTGTACTTTTTCGCTTTTGTCAAATATTTCTGGACCTAGGCTATCTCTGATGATCAAATGTAGCCTGATTCAGTGGGTGAGCGAATGTGTTAAATAGTATGACCACTCAATGAAACATGGTAAAATCGGGAAATCTCCTGTTTGAAGTGCAATTTTGGATCCCTTTATCTTCCTCACAGACAACTTCGTCAGATCCCATCCAGAATTCTCCGTGGTCCATCCAGAAAAAGTGAGCGGGGACGGAGACTTTATCTCCTTATCTTTGTCACATCACTTCACCCGCGGGCGGAGTAAGCGCGATTTGGAGGCGACAGAAAAGTTCGTGTACTACAAGGTGCCATATGGAGGCTGGAATTTAACTTTGAACCTCACAGTTAATAGCCATTTGCTTTCAAACGAGTATGTTCTGGAGAGAAGACCCCGGGTAGTGAATGGAACTCAGCAGCAGCTCTTCCGGCATAATGCCTGTCATCTTCTGGGGAGGGTGACAAACTCCAGCTTTCAAGGGACAGCTGCCATAAGCACCTGTAAGGGATTGGTAAGGACGCATTTTTATACTCAGGATCTAATGTGCTAATATACTTCACATGACAAGCTCAAATGTAAGGGCTATGCCAAATGAGAGCAAAGCATTCAACTAGGTGTTGTAGGCATTCAAAATTATGTACAGGCATGTCAGCGTAACCTTTTTCACTGTACAAATATTTGCTGGAAGTATTTTCGATAAGCCATAACAACACTTTTTTCATTGAGCATCAAGTCATACACCTGTGCAAAGGAGCGCACTGTCACCTCTGTGCAAGTTTTGTGTTTGAATCCAGCCTGGGCCTTTTTATTATAACATTTGCATTGTCTCCCCAAATTGATGTGGGTTTCCCCAGATCCGAAAGTTTCTTCTAAACTCCAAAGATATGCATGGGAGGATAATTGGACACTCGAAATTCAGAGTCTCAGTCTGGTCCATTAAAGGACCAAGGGGCTGCAGGTTTTCAATCCAACCAAGCAGAAGCACTCCTCATTCAACTAATTTAATCAGCTGATCTCAGACTGCACAGTTTATTAGTGATGTCAGCTGTTCTTCTGCTCAGTTGGAATGAAAACCTGCAGCCTCCTGGCCCTTTTACTGACCCAGTTTGAGACCCCTGCCCTCAACGATTTCCCATCCATAGGCATGTGTGTGAATTGAATGGATGTAATAATTATCCAGGATGTAAATTAACGTCTCGCTCATTGAATCTGGGGATAAGTTCCAGTGCCAGCAATCCTGAGGTAGTATTAATGGGGTTTGATAGTGACTGAATGAATGAAGCATGACTGCATACCAGAAGCTGTCATAGTAAATTTATTACATCGACATTCCTGGGCAAAAAAAAAAAAAAGGCTGAGCCAAAAATGGCATAGTACGAAGCTGATTTGACTGGCTTTATAACAAATCCTAGGTCAGGAAATTGGCAGGAATTAAATGTGCACATTGGGGGCAAAGTAAGTTAAAAGGGAAAAGGCGTCCCAAACTATTTATTTAAATGTTTAAGCTCTGTGAGTAAACTTGGAAAAAAAAACTTTTTACCGAACGTAGAGTCAGTGTTCCATTTAGTGTTGATGGCTTCAGATAGCTACCTTTTGTCTCAGAAAAAAGAATTTGCCACTTAGGTGAGAATTTTGTCTCATTTGTACATTTGTCCATGCTGGCGTAGGCTTCTGCAGACAAATCTTAGAGTCCTCCCTACTTTTTGTGGTATGAGTTGCAGGCCTGAATGGCAAAAATGGATGTATATTTACAAATAAAATGAGTTTAAAGTATTGTATTACTTCATACTGTCTGCAGTGAAGTACAAGTCAAAGTAAATTTAGAAATCCCTGCTTTATGTTTCATGTGCATTTTCCATATAGATCCAACTGTTTTGGGGCTATAAACAATTTGAATGTAATTTCAGCTATCATTTCTCCCCGGCAAGACGTAATTAGTATGTCAAACTGTGAAGGGTTAAACCTAAGCATTACAATTTGTAGTTTTTACCCCTCCATATGAAATCTAGGTCTGGCTCAAAAGGTTCAGTTTAACCCTTAGAGTGCTAAATGCTGCTCAATGGTCAATAGCTTATGTAAGATATAAATATCAAGGTTGTAGGTGCTGCCGAATAGCTCACTCGGTTAAGGCACTGCGTTGCAGTGCAGAAGTGTCTATCACGTTGCGGGTTCGAGCCCCGGTTGTACCAACCGGTAGTGGCCGACAGCTTTTTCAGAGTAGCGCACAATTGGCTATTGCACGACAGGGTTTCAAATTGGGAAGGGACTGCCAGGTATGGGAAATAAATAAATAGCTTTGCTCGTTGCTCAAGCGCCTCCTGTTGGCCAGTACGGGCGCTGGTCAGGAAGATTCTAAGCCTGGTCATGTCAGAGTATCCGCCCTCGTTCTGAACTAGCGAAGATTCAACCAATGAGTGTATAAAAATCAGTGGCTGACGGACACGTGCTTCGGAGGAGAGCTGTGAACTGTCTTCACTCACCTGAATTGGCAACAAGGGGTTGCAAACAAACAAGCCTTGTACATAGTTCACCATTTGGGCATTCCAGATTTGGGTGGGATTGGAGATGCCAAATTAAAAAAAAAACTCAATGCTGTTGAAAACCTATCATGTGGCAACTTGTTTAGAAGAGCTTCCCAGCCTTTTTTTTGATTTAAAAAAAATTTATTTCAGCCCTTCAAGGGTTAATGTTGGAGGAAAAATTGGCAGCCATTTTGTTTTGAGTCAACATGCTGGTGTGAGTCATCCATCCCTGTGGGGTAAATAAAACTAACCCCTGCTGGAAAGTTTTTTTAATTGTAATTTCAAATGTTACTTGTGGATTCAGGCAGTTGGCGCCATGTTTCTTTATCTTGTTTTTTGTGAATATTAACTGATGTTTACTTTATTAATAGAATTTACCACAGCAACCCATCCAACTCTCTCACAACACTGAGAGAAAAAAAGACCAAGTGTGGACACAAGTGCTAAAACTCTTTGAGTACCCCAAAACTTGCTTGTGTGCCAGCACTAAATCCACTGCCTGATCCAGATCATAGCCAAAATTCAACACTGGTTTCGTTTGTGCTTTGCAATGTAAAATGTATTCAATTTTTCAGGGTTCACACCAGGACATACAATTCAATGCTTGAGTATAAGCCCTTTTGATCCTCATCTGTCTCGAGGCATGTCATTTTGGCAGTGTGGCACTGAATGGCTTCCAACGATATAATCACAGAACATGGAATCAGGTACAGCTTTTGAAGTTATTCACCAATGTTGGATAATTCAGTTATAATGAAAGATTTGAGCGCTAGCAGGTTGGGATTTTTCCCAACTTTTTTGCTGAATGTTTTTTTCTTTTTTTTAAATAAATGCAGTGTCAATACAAATCATACATTACATAGGAGGTCAGCATTAATCGCCCCTCTTGAAACCTGAAGTTTAAGGCTGCATTGTGATTGGCTGGCTGACAGCCGGCACACGTTTCTGCAGGTTCTCATTGGCATTAATGACAGTTCAGTGGGGAGGATCATTTTTTGGGGTTGAATGAAGAGTGGAAAGTGTGTGTGTTTGTTTGTTTTTTCACGTTTTTGTCACCTATTAGGGACCTTTTCCCGTTTAAACACTGACCTTGTAGGGATCAGTAGTTCTTATGGGGACCAAAGAACCTGGTTCTAATATGGCATTAAGTAATTTCTGAGGTCATGGTTGAGGTTTGGGGTCAGCTGTGAATTGTTAGGGTTAGGGTTAGGGTTAGGCATGATTTGGTTATGGTTAGGGTTAGGGTTATGGTTTGACTGTCCATAATGAATGGAAGTCAATGCAATAAAAGCGGTCAGGAGTTCTTCCATTGTCTCTAAAGGTACATGTTTCCCTTCTCCGGGAGAGATTTAAGTTTCACTCGAAAATCTGCCTTGCAGTTTCATAAAATAAAACGCCTGACATAATTCATACTTGGTTTTGTTTCACATATCTCATCCTAAAGACTTTTGTCTTCAGTGGACTGGTTAATCTGGGACAGTTCAGTGGCACATAACAAATTGCTGAGAGAAAATCTCTTTCCCGAGTGGGAATGAAAATATTCTGTGGAGTTGACCGGCTGACCCAGTGAGATGGGAGAGGGAGGAGAGCGGGAGCCTGGCAGCTCTTCTGGAAGTCGTTTAGTCTGCTGGGGTTTCGTCTCTCTCTAGTGTAAACACTCATGTGGAATATAGGTCAGGATTACACGCTCAGCATCTCTTCAACACCAGCATCCTTGTCTTCAGTTATCTCCTGCTGAAAATACTGCACTGTTTCGTGGATCGTTTTGTAGGACTTACTTTTTATTTTTTCAGTAATTAGCTTGTGACCACACTGTGAGAAATGAAAAGTAAGTCCACTTTACCATGCACTTTAATCTTGTATTAAGACTTAAAACACTTATTTCTATTACACTTTCTTTCTCAGTTAGACAAAAAAATTAGCCAATGAGGCAATACTTTTGACTTATTTCTTGATCTGCCAATGGGACAACAAAACTGCACTCGTCAAGCACATGGTAAGACAGTATCTTCTAATTGAGAGAGAAAAACTAGGGCGTTCATTCTTATATTAAGAGTAAATGACTTGTTCCGGCAGTCAATTTCTGCAGCGCAATCAGTATTACAGTAGCAAGATGATATTGTACAGTTTGCTCCATCCCACACATTCAAGGAAAATGATGCAAAAAATTTTATGTAATTCAATGTTTTGAACAAAGGGTAATCTGAAATTTGTTGCCATGCGGATGCTGTCATATTGTTGAGCTGGTAGTCAACTCGAGTAATTGATTTTTTGGATAGGGCTGAAAAGTTCTATTACACACTGGAATGTCTTTCTGCGAGTGTTTGGATGTCCATTAGGTCTCCTTGTGTAATAACATTGCTACACTGTTACATTGGCATTTATTAATTCTATAGTCGTATCAACTCTGCGTTTTTTATGAAGTGTCTCAGTTTGTTTGTAACATACTGAGTGGGTATTTGCTGATTCTTTTTGAGGAATGAAGGAATGTTTAGATTTCCCATTAGGCTACTCTGAAGAAGCTTGTAAATTGATCACCTTGAACATTGCTGTACATGTTTTCTCAACCTCAGAAAGAGCATATTTTCACAAGTTTGAACAATGGCTGTGCTCAGAGAGAACTCAGATGCCATAGTAGCTGCTGAGCTGTCAGATCCCATTATAATGGCCTTACTTGTGGTTAACCCCTTAAACTCAGATTTTTTTTTTCCACTTGAATTTTCCCTGGCTGAAGTAGATTCAACATTTTTTTTTTCAAATTGCAGAACAATGTCAAATACAAATCTGCATGCTGGTGAGATATCAATGGTGTGAGATATCAAAACTATTGAAAACCTGTCACATGGCAATTTTTTAAAAAGAGCTCCTGCAGGGACATCAACAGTTTTTTAAGGTAAGGATTAACGTTTGAATTGTGTTGGTAGACCAGTATCATCTCAAATTGCTGGTATATTATGTTAAGCCACACTTTTTGCATTACCCAATTGGAACCGTTTACGTCAGGCACGTTTTCTGTTTCATTATTTTTTGTTTTACCTGAGGCTACCAATCTTGCTACTTATTTCACAGAAAGCAGCAGCCTGAATCAATGACTTGCATATTTGCCATCGGGCACATTTTTGTCATAAGAGGAATATCTGGCTTTTCCATTGCTGGGTGTGTTCATTTTCACTGGTTATGAGCATTAATGGTTCAGCTAGTTTCCTTATAATTTTTTCTAAAGAGCAAAGTCGATTGCTCTGAAATTATCAGTTCGTAATTAAATAAGGTATGTAATATGCAAATAAAACAGAAAACAGATTTGTAAATCTTCCTTGATCGGTATTACATTGAAAATAATGCAACAGACCAAATGTTTAATGTTTATGCTTCTCTACGACTCTTATATCGCCTTAACACGTTAGAGGCATCCACATTATTTTTGGGGGAACTGAGGACCCCAATTTTTTTTTTTTTTTATTTTGCATCTCCAATCCCACCCAAATCTGGAATGCCCAATTTGAGAACTGTGTACCAGCTTGCACGTATGTGACCCCACGTTGCCAACACGGGAGAGAGGGACAATATGCGGCTGTCCTTCGAAGCACATGCTCGTCAACTACTGCTTCTTTACGCTCATAGGTCGAAACTTCTCAAGTTCAGAACAAGGGTGGAGGATACTTGAACATGAGCCAGCGTAGAATCTTACCGATAAGCTCCTGGCTGGCCAACAGGAGGCGCTGGAGCAGCGAAGAAAGCTACGTTTCTAATATCCCAACCCAGCAGTCCCATCTCAATTTATTTCCCTGCAGTGCAAAGTCAATTTTTTGCTGCTCTGAAAAGGCTACTGACCACTGCTGGCTAGTGCGACCGGGGTTTGAACCCGCATTGTGGTGGTCAATACTGTTCCGCAATGCGGCCCCTTAAAGCAATTCTTACCTTTCTCGCATTTTTACACTTTTCTTTTGTAATCTTAAAATGCTCCTAATAAGCGTATGTCACACTAAAATGGAAAAGAAATCCACCAGGTGTTGAAACTCATCAATATTGTATTCTCATATATTTCTGATAAAAGTCTGAGCAATCATTTTCTTCCGTCCGCATAAAATGATTTCCCGAGCTTCCTGTCTGTCATCCATCGCCGCGTCCCTTCCAGTTACCTACCGCTGTCACTGCTTGCGAGTCACTCGCCTCTCTGGCAGAGCAGCAGAGCGGTAGAGACAAAACAGGTTCTCAACAGTTAGCCTGCAAATAAAACAGCTGGAACTGCTCCTCATTTAATGAATGACATTACCGGGACAATTCTGGTGAGGTAAGATGTTATGACAGCAATTTTGCAAGAAAATATGTATGAATTCTGCCGAAAAACGACACATCTGACTGTAAACAAACGGGCGCTGAAATGCTATAATTACTATAATAATGTTAATGGTAGTTCGTCAGACGTATGAGGGCATTTTATTTTATACCACATATAGAATTGAATATTATGTAATGACTGTTGGTTAGTTTTCATAAACCGGTGCCTCTGAATCTGACTCCATTGCCCTGTTTCAAGATGCGTTATCGGACGCAAAATTAATTTTTCGTACGACAGATTACATTCAAAGTTAATGCAAAGACGCGAATACGCGTGAGATTCGCGTCTTTGCATTGACTTTGAATGTAATTTGTTGTGCGAAAAATTTGTTTCGCGTCCGGTGTGAAAGCAGCTTCATTTGTGCTGCTCACTTTCACATCGCACGCGTCAGGGGAGGAGGGGAGCCTCAGAGGTCAGGCAGGGGAAGAGGGCGGGACTTTGGAGGGAGGCGGAGTTGTTCATGTTCAAATTTTTACAAAGTGCTGTGCCACATGCCAGAAAGGTAAGAATTGCTTTAACCGAGTGAGCCAACCTGGCAGCAATTACTCCTGGTTTTAAGGATTATTGTCTGCTGCTCAGATGTCTGGGATTTTCATTATTGTATTTTGCGATTCTTAAAACATTGCGCATCTTCAGGAGACTGGTCTTGACTGCAGGTTGGCCAGTCCAGCAGCTAAAGTGCCCAATTAAGAAGTCATGCTGTCATAATGATTGCAGATTGTGGCTTACTGTTGTCTCGTTGAATGTGTCAGTCCATAAGCTTGTATATCCTCCAGCATCAATGGTACTTACTCAGATTTCAAAGATAATTATGCCATAGGCATGAACATACCCCCATACCATGACAGTTATGGGCTTTTGAACCTTACATTGGTTTATACCAGAATGTTCCTTTTCTTCTTTGGCCTTGAGAACAAAGCATTTATTACTGCCATAAACAATTAAAATGGTTGACTGGTTCAACAAGAGCATGTGTCTCTACTCTCCATGAGTCAATTTCAGTTTACCTCAAGCATAGGAAAGATGGCAGTGTTTCTGGAAATTGTACCCTCGGTCACCTTAGTGCATCGTGCCCTCTGCACTAACATTTGTTGATGTGATGGTGCATGATGTTTTTTGGCAAAGGTTTTCCAAAGTAGTCCCTGTTTTATATGGTTGTGGTTACATCTATCACAAAAGCATGTCAGTTTTCAAAGTAGTGTCATCTGAAGGATCGAAAATGGGTGACACTAAGCGTTTTTTTAAGCTTTATTTAGCTGGGAAAGTTCCATTGAGAATATGTTTCTCTTTTTCAAAGACGCCAGGGAGAAAGGCCAGACCATACGGTTGCATTGAAGCATTGATATCCAGCCTCGCCCTTGCATCTTTTCATAAATTTCTGCACAATAGAGAGGGAAATCCCTACGACAGCACACTGTTCTTTTTTTTTTTTTTTTAAACTGTTGGATGGTTCATTAACACGCTCCTCAACCAGTCATTGCATGGAAATAACTGGGTCATCTGTGGATGCTCCTCTATATCCAAGTATGATGGCCTTAAATGTTTAACACCAGTACAGCTTTTTTGTGATCCAGCACTTTGTGTTTTATAATGCACCTCTTCCAACTTTTTTGGAACTTCTTCCAGACATCAGACTGAGTGTGTATTTCCAAAAGAACAGAAGATTTGATTATGCAAATTTTGTCTTGTATCATTTCCCATCTAAAACAGGTCAATGATTTTCTACTCACTGCTTCCACCTTTTAAGTGCAATTTCCATTGAGTCCCAACTTTTACGGAACTGGGGATTTATAATTATAAATTACAGCAGCATGTTAGATAATTGATCATGCTGGTGATTCAAAGAAAATGCCTCGTTGTAGAAATGTGAAATGTGCAAATTGATTCGGAGATTATCAATGGATTGTTCTGGTCCAGCAGTCAGTCAGCAGTCTGTGGTCCTGGATACTTGCAAGCTCTGCTAGGTTTTATTTTCAGTGTAAATCTGCCTTTCAAATGTAGTCTTTCACTAAGCCCCATTTTTACAGCAATTTCTCTATTATTCAAATAAGATACTGTCTCACTCCATCCACACCCAATTGAGCCAATATGCTACTTTGGTTCAAGAGAAACAAGCCCCAAAAAAACGTGATATGGAGCTATACCTAATATGTTCTTTCTGTCACTTGCTACACTGTCATGTACAGTGGGATTAATAAAGTTTCATTTTTCTTTGAAGCTTTATTCACTAGAAACCTCTCAGTCAATTTTTTGTGAGTTCAGACCAAAACTACACATAAGGACTATAGTACATCAGATTCTCCAGGTTCAGAAACTGACAGTTTTCAAGTCCTGGACTAGCACCATCATAAATAACAACCAAACATTATTATCCGTCCTTGAAAATGTTGCTGTGCTCCTTTGACCTCGCATGTTTATGTTTAGAGATGCTTTCAATTTTATGTACAATTACAGCCGTCTATTTAGAAAAGAAACAGACTTGGAGTGCCAAGTCTCTGTGGAAAATGCAGCTCTCCAAAAGTGAGACAAAATAATTGTTTCTACTGAAGACATCAACACTTTCCTGCCCCCTCTGGATGGTTCATATCCAAGTCAACATTTTGCTTTCACGCCTCACAAATTGTTAGTGGTCTCAAAAGATTCAGTTTGACTGTTCACCCTGGCGCTGTTCAGTCAGTAACTGTCGGCAGCCACCCCATTATAGAAGTTTTAGCCTGCTAGTTTTAGTTTGCACCTCTTTGCAATTGAAAAATCGGCCTACTACTGTTCTGTGAAATCCTTCACGATTTCTCCTATTTTTGTTTGTCTCATTTAAATGTTTCAGCTCATCCAGCAAATTTTTATATAAGACAAAGAAAATTTGAGTGAACATAAAATGCTACTTTTAAATGATAAATGATTTAAAAGAGTAATTGAAGACCCTAGTTCTACACGTACTTAATCATAAAATGTCCACTTTGAGAAAAAAAGGTCTTAATAAATTCATAAAATCGGCTAATTGAAGACCCCATTGCAAAAAGCGCTGAAGTCACTTGAAGTTCATTTTGAGAAAATTATCAAGATGAAATTAGGTAACCTTATAAGGTGTTTTTTCATTGTCTTATCTTTAATTCAAAACTTAGAACATAGATAAAATTTGTTGTTGAAACTGCGACATTTTACATTTTTATCCACAAAATGAGCTTATTTCAAATTTTCTGGCTGCAACAAGTCTCAGAAAAGTTGGGAGACAGGCTGAAAGGGCTGAAAAAGCAATTAATATATGATATTCAGCTGAAAGAATTTTGCAAGTAATTGCACTTGCATTTTGCAAGTAATTAAGTTAACTGGCATCAGGTGTGTAACATGATTGGCTATAAAAGGGATGTCTTAGAGAGTCTCTCAGAAGTAAAGATGACAAGAGGCTCTCCAACCTCTGAAGGCTTGCGTAAAAAAATTGTAGAATATTTTAAAAACAATGTACCTCAATGTCAAATTGCAAAGGCCTCTCATCATCGACAGTGCATAATATCATGAAAAGATTCAGAGAAACTGGAAAAATCTCTGTTCGTCAGGGACGAGACCGAAGACCTTTACTGGATGCCCATGATCTTAAGGCCCTCAGACGCCCGCATCACTCACTGGCATGATTCTGTCATTGACATTACTAAATGGTCCCTGGAATACTTCAAGAAACCAATGTCTGTAAACACAGTCGCCGTGCCATCCACAGATGCCACCTAAAACTATCATACAAAAAGGAAGCCATTGTTGAGCATGATCCAGAAGCGCCGCCGTGTTCTATGGGCCAAGGCTATTTTAAAATGGACTGTAGCAAAGTGGCAAAATGTCCTGTAGTCAGACGAGTCCAATTTTGACATTCTTGTTGGAAATCATGGGCATCATGTCCTCCGGGCTAAAGAGGAGAAAGACCACCCCTCCTGTTATCAGTATTCAGTTCAAAAGCCAGCATCTCTGATGGTATGGGGATGCATTAGTGCATCTGGTGTGGGACACTTGCATGTTTTAAAAAGCACCATGAATGCTGAAAGGTATATAAAGGTTTTAGAGCAAGATATGCTCCCCTCCAGGCGAAATGTATTCCAGGGAAGGCCTTGTGTATTTCAGCAGGACAATGCAAAACCACATACTGCAGCTATTACAACAGAATGACTTCATAGTAGAAGAGTCTGTGTGCTGAACTGGTCTGCCTGCAGTCCTGATCTTTCACCGATTGAGAACATTTGGTGCATTATGAAATAAAAAGTCCGTCAAAGGGGACCCAAAACTCTCCAGCAGGTGGAAGCCTGTATTAAACAAGAGTTGGATCAAATTCCAATGGCTTAATTCGAGAAACTTGTCTCCTCAATGCCCAGACGCCTCCACTCTGTGTTTTGAAAATGAAGAGGGGATGCTACACCATGGTAAACAGACCCCTGTCCCTACTTTTTTGAGACCTGTAGCAGCCATAAAAATTGGAATGAGCGCATTTTGTGGATAAAATTGTAAAATTTCTCAGTTTCATCATTTGCTATGTTATCTCTGTTCTATTGTGAATAAAATACTGGCTGGTGTGATTTGAAAGTCATTGCGTTTTGATTCTATTCACTATTTACACTTTGTCCCATCTATTTTGGAATTGGGGTTGTACTTGTTAAAGGTCATGTCACAGCATCTCAACTGGATTCATGTCAGGACTTTGACTCAGCCATTAAAAAAAATTTGTTTTACTTCGTTTGGGCCGTTCACAGGAATGTCAGTGGGCTGGCCACTCCTGGAGCGGTTCACCACTGTTCCATTTGTAGATAATGGCTCTCACCTGTGTTCGATGGAGTCCCAGAGCCTTATAAATGGCTTATTAATCCTGTCCAGACTGGTAGATGTCAACGACTTTGTTTCTCATCTGTTCTTGAATTTCTTGACAGTGCAGCAACATGTGCTGCCTTAAACCTGCTCCACATTGCCTGACGGGTTTTATTGCTGTAATGTTTAGATTTAGCGGGGCTGGCTGTAGTCATGCCTGTGAGTGTCTATTGACAGTGAACCCAATTCTCAATTTAATTGCTCGATTTACCAACTATGGGGACATTTGCTTTTTCAGAACCCAGAAGGGTTAGATAGTTTATTTTGAATCTATAAGATTATTATTTAAAAACTGTGTTTTGTGTTTACTCAGGTTATCTCTGTCCAATATTAGAATTAGTTTGATCTGAAACATTTAAGTGTGACAGAAATGCAATAATATTGGAGATTGGGAATGGGGCATTTTTTTTATTCACAGCACTGTAGATTTCTGTATAATCCCAACTCCATCAAACTGGACTGCTTGACATGAGCAGTAACATGAATTACACTACGCCTATTAAATAACAGATTGTTATTATTTGTGTATTGTTTTTCTTAGGGTTTGAAAATTCTTCCCTTTCCCAGTCTTTGTCAGTATTGCTCATGTAAGCTTGCTTCCAAACTTGTAATCCTTGATGCAGTCAATATCTGTCCTGAATTTTGATTCGGAAAATGAAATATGTGTTGCTTATTTTTTATTTCTATCCTTTGCAAAATAGATTTCACAAATGCTACAGATCTTTAGAATTTTATCAGCCGAACTGCTTGACAATGATTTTTTTTTTTTTTTAATTTGTGAGAAAATTAACTGTTGTCAACCAAGGCCGTAGTTTCAGTTAATGATAAGGCGTGGTGGTTGGAATGGGAAAATTTCGAAATTTAGGACAGCATCAGATATTTTGGCACAGGGTTGAAATAGTCATTGTCGGGAGAGTCAAATTGGCAGAATTGTCTATTGAATTACTGAAGGCCGTGGAATGTGTCGGTTTGGGCAGTTATTGGTAGAGCAAACCTTTAAAATGGGGTGACAACCTCTCGTCTGTTGAAGGCCTCATGAAACTATTTGCTTAAAGGGCTCACAGACCAGCATATGTTTTCAAAACTCGTTTGAGTCAGTATCAGGGGACCCTCTGACTCTGGGGTCTGAGTTTGTTTTGCTGTTTGTCCTTAAATAAATGAAATAATAATTTAAAAACTGCATGTTGTGTTTACTCAAGTTATTGTTGTCTAATACTAACATTTGTTTGATCTGAAACATTTAAGTGTGACAGATATGCAAAAAATAGAAGAAATTGGACAGGGGGAAATTACTTTTTCCCAGCGCTGTATGAATGGCAAACCCAAAATCTGAAAATACAGTTGTATCATTTTACCTGTTCAGTGCAATAATTTCTATTTGGTCCTGATGACAAATCGCACAGAAATGATTCCCCTTGCATTTATTTTTTTTATTTATTATTTTTTGCTGATGAAATAAATATTTAAAGCAGAGATCTTAAATTCTCATAAATCTGAATATTAACTTTTTGAGTTCAAAAGCCATTCTTTGTGGCTTCAACTTTGAAATGTTGTATTAGAATTACTGAATCTCAGCACCCTTATGAGAACATCCATAATATGTCATAATACGACGCTATGGTAGCAAAAATAACGTCCATTTACTATATAGGATAACTATAGCTTGGAACAATAGTAATTTTTCATAAAGGTATACGCTTGAATATTTTGTCTCAGGGCCTTAACTGGTTTTATGTCATGCTGCTGAGCTCAAATCCTTGTGTCCTATCCCTGGCTGACTTCTCGTAAAGAGTCCAGACTATGCTCTCGATATTTGCATTTGTATTTGCGGTTGAGGAATGTTTCTCCTGCATGGTCTTGCTGTTCGTCAATCCCCGCAGCCCCTTCTTACTACTGCTTTGGTTACTATGGAAACTTGCGGTCCATATGTGATTGTGTTCACGGAGCCCGAGGGGTGTGAAATGGTTTCACACTTGCAAAAGGAGGAGGGTTTCGAGGGAATTCCTGACTCACTTTGATTGAAAAGTTACTCAACCTTTGGTAGTTGGATGTTTTTCAAATTTCCAGGACAAACAAAACCCTGCAACGAGTTGAGTCGTGAGATGGAGAGAAGCAGGTCTGTCTTGAACCGCCTCCAGATGGGTTTAGAAAGCTAATAGTAGGGCATGAATTCTTGATGGTGATGCTTCCTGGACTGTTAGAGCCAGAAAATGATTAACATGAGTCATCATATATCAGTCAGATCTTCTGCCCAGTTTAACAGATGTTGTATCAGTGCTTTAGGTTGAGTGGCTTGAAAATACCAATTAGTCTTCATAGCGCCTGTAAATCAAAGGTCTTGAAACTAGATTTATGGTGAAAATGCACAGCAATAAACATTTTGTCTTGCCAAGAATTTGTGGGTTGACAAAAAAAAGTAGAATCCTGTCAACAATCATATTGAACTCCACACCTGCCAAGGGAGCGAATAGGGAATGCTGTGAAAAAGATGACGTTTTGGTGGGTGAATGACCTGCGAGTTCATAGAAATCTTTGTGAATTATCGCAAAGGCTTATTGGAGAATGTAATGGAGAAATGTCAATGTAGTTAATGTACAATGCATGAACATTATGCATAATACCTGTAGATAATCTGGGAGGGGGCAGGTGTTCATACATGGCATTAATGAACCTGAAGGATGACGATATCTTTATATTTATGTCCTAGAGCTACGACGTGCACGAGATTGGCTGAGAACCTTGCAGCTGAGGTGATAGTCTGGGCCTTATAGGGTTGGTGGCTTTTGCATGAGTGTCCCATAAGAGCACTGCTGCCCTCCAGCACCAGAGCAGGGGCAGATTGCCCTTTGGCCTCAGGTCTGACCCAATGTTAATTGGTGCTTTTGTCCAAAGTGATGAAGTATTGTAATGTCATTTATTATTTTGCTTGATGGAGAAATATTTTTGAAATGATTGAAGGCCACAATATTGAGTTATTCAGATGGCAGAAACTCATCTATTGTCGCTGTCTGTCATCAGTTTTCTGTCGTCGGTAAATAATTCAATCTGTAACCTATAGCAGCTGCAAATTTTAATCACCTTTAATACCTTGAGCGCATGATCTACTTGCGGACTGCATTTCAGCCGGGCATCCTCAAAAAAGACTGAAGTAGGATGGGTCAGATTGAAAGACTGAAGATGTCCATTTTAGACCTCTCTAATGAAGGTAAAGGGCTGTAGTATTCACTTTGTTTCTGCATAAAAGGGATGGGTTTTGATGATTAGTTGAAAATGGCCATTTTGTTACCTTTGACATTCCTTCAGTCGTAGACCTATTTGAATGACCGATAACATCTAGCAGTCACAAATACTGTGACCCATTTGTGACCCGCTGTGGTAAAAGGTACCTCCAAGCGGCGACCATGCTATTGAGAAAAACGCAGTTTAAATGTCTCGCTCACCACGTGGACTGTGTTTACTATCGTATTTGGAAGACTGCTTCGGATCCTCGGGATTTAGCTCCATATATGTCACATGGAATCCCCTCAGTGTCTTGATAAATTTCCATTTTAATACTGCCAAAAACTGGCTATCATTCAGTGGCGGAGCTAGGCTGGGAATTGGGGGGGGGGGTCACAGAAACGTCCCTTTATGACCGGAGTTAGTCCTGGCTAGTTCTTAATTCTTCCTTTATTGACACATTTTCCGATTATCATAATTGGCAACTGAAGACACGGCTTCTCTCCATATGAGATTTAACAGCGATGAAATCATGGACTAAATTCATTATAAAATTATTTACCAATTAATAGGCCATTGCTTTGCATTGATTGAACTGGTCCTCGTTCCAATGCAATATCACCTTTCACTCTCTGTATAGCGTGGGTTGATTAAAAAAAGAAGTGGCACTTGGCAGTTAAATACGCAATAAAAAGCGTATGGCTCAAGCTGTTTGTGTGAGAGTCGACAGGTATGCAATTTTGAATAACGTTATTTAAAATACAGCAAATATGCCTCCAGATGAATGATTGTGGTCTTACCTAATCAGGGAGAATAATTAACACCTGTTAATTATGAAAATGAATGAGAACAGGTCAGGACTAATAATTGTTTCAAAATTCCCAGTAGCTGCGCCACTGAATAATAGCCAATTTTCAGCAGTATTGAAATGATAATTTATTGACACTGAGGGGATTCCGTGTGATGTACATGGAACTACATCCTGTGGATCAAAAGTTTTCCAAATGTGGAAGTAAACACAGTCCACGTGGTGAGCGGGACATTTTCTCAATAGCATGATCACCGCTGGGAGGTACATTTTACCACGGCAGGTCACTTGTGATGAAACTTTAAATAAGGATCTTAAGGACTCAAACTACTTTTTTTTTTAACCATTTTGGCCTTGCACCCCCCTCCAGATGGGTGTGGCAGTGTGACAGACCAGCTGAGTTCCTGGTGATATGGAAAAGTATATTTCTGTTTCAGTTTATCAGCTATTTGACCCACCTAAGATCATAGCTTGTCATGCACTCTTCTTGGAGGCAGAAGGCAAGAAAACTTTATTCTCTCACATTTTGGTTGTTTCATTTTTTTAAGCAAATTGTTAGTTCTCCAAGCTGCACAGAATGGAAATGAACACTGAATAGGCAGGACTGCAGCAGCACTGGGCATTGGAATGCAGTGTACATCTGAATTGTGTGTATTTGCTCTGGCTAAGCTAACTCTCTTCAGTGTTCAGCAATCCATTTGTTTGGAAGTCAAAGTGGGTCAGGTGTGCAGTGCTGCCTGTCTGGCACAGAACCAAGGTTCAAACTGTTACTGATGTGTCTCGCTCGATCCTGGGCTTTGGCATTAAAGCTCTCTCACCTCATTGCCCCTGTGGAAAAAGAGCAGAATAGCTGGATATAATGTTGTACATGCAAATCTGAATTTACCCTACTGTTTCTGTACTTCTGACTACATCCTTCTAAGGCACAGGTGCTCTGCTACATTTTGCAGAATTTTGTAGCGCTTAATAGGCTAAATTGAATTCAATCACCGTTGATTCTCAGGGAAATGGTACTTTTCTGCATTACTTTTGGGCAATTCATCCTGAGAGTTGCTATGACGGCAATTTTTAAAAAGTGTTTTATATTAGAAATATATAGGTTTTCATGTAGATGACTCATTACCAAATCAGACACTGAAAACCATTTTGAAATATCTTTGACGGTCTTCTCAAAATTTAGATTTGAATTTATAATATTTTTTAGCTCCAGAACAAGGATCAAAGATTATTTTTCCAAAGCTGACAACTCCTAAAAGAAAATAAGCTATTTCCTGGTATTTACTGCTTTTCCATACATTGGTAGCATTGGCACTACATTGGTAGTATTTGAGACTGTAAGTCATTGCAGGAAATTGAAACACACAATTCCAGTGGCTCATTGTGAAATTTGATATTGGGTTTTACGAAATGAACCAATAGCGAAAACCAGTAGAATACAAAAAGGAGGCTTTATTTCTGAAGGGGGAAACCCCCCAACAGAGCTGGCAACAGTACAATGCCCGCAATCCAAAAACAGAGTCCAATGGGCGAAATCCAGGGTCATACACGGAGCACCAATCACAAAAATAGTAGTCAGACAAAAGAGGTCAAAAAAAAAGAATGCGGCAAAAGTACAGGGAATAGGCAAAGCTCGGTGTCTAGGGCGGTCCAGTCAGAAAGATAAATCACAATGAAACAAGGCGAGAGAAGCGTGGCACAGGTAACACGGAAGAACGATCTGACAAGGAAGTGAATCAAACAGGCATTTAATATACGTATCCAGGTGAACACATGATCAGGGAACACAAGTGCAATCAATGGAAACAATAATCAAGGAGTGACACATTAGGAATAAACTAATCACATGAATTTGGCTGAAGCCAAAACGTAGACAGGGATAACAAGACAAACCTATGGACAGACAAACAGCTCTAGTCACGGAGTACTAAAAGTGCATAGTTAAGAGAAAGGAAAGCACAAAGTATTAGTGGAGACCCATAGAAAATCACAGCAGAGATAATTAGGGAAAGGCAAGGAGGCGGAGACTAGAATAGGGCGACTGCTGAGAGATCGTCAGTCAATTCGTAAGTGCAGCTATACAATCCCGAGTGCTTGTTGGAAAGTTAGTCTAAATATACAGGGTTAGTGTCGGTTAGTAATTAGCGAACATAATAAACTGTTAGTCTGTGTTAGTAAGATAGTCAAAGTTTTTCCTGGGCGCTGAAGCCAGTCTGTTTTGTCTGGGCTCTCAGCTAAGCCCTGTGATATTTTTAGTTTGGTACGTTAATAGAACTGGGACTATATAAACTCAAGCCGGCTATTAAGAGTGCTTATTACATATAGAGTTTGGCTCAGTTTGGTATTTCATTTCTGTTAACTGAAACTTAGCCCCTGTTAAAAGAGGCTGATAATCAATTTACATTGTTTCCTATTGTTTCTATTGTGACTGCTGCTTAGGGCTTCCTAGGTTAATAAATAAATTAATAAATTGTGGTTCCTCGGCTTCTATCTCGGCATTAGTAATTTTCTTTTATCTAGGGTGAGCAAAGTCATCAGGTAGGGAGTTCAAAATGTGGCCAAAACTATGTGACGGTTGCAGGATGATCGCACTTTTTGAAAGAGATTTCCAGGGTGGGTTTGTCTGCCACCGGTGCCAGCTAATTGAGCATCTGGAGAGCAAGATTCTTGATCTTCAGGGCCAGTTGGCGGCGCGACATAGTTCGCAATCAGTAGAGTTCCTAGAGGAACTAAGTAGTAAGTCGTTTAGAGAAATGGTGTGTACGCCAAAGCAGGGTGGTACTGGGATCCCAGAACAGGCAGGGAGAGAAAGTTGGGTGACTGTAGGTCGACAGCGCAGGAAAGGGCGTGCACGCCGTACAGTGACAGCTTCTCCAGTGGTTGAGGTGTCCAACCAATTCCAGCCCTTGCAGGAACTCGACTTGGCCCCTGACCCTGAGAGTGAGGGGACTGATGAGCAGCAGGGCACCCTGTTGGCCTCTACCCCTCAGAAAAGAGAGTGATTGATAGTGGGGGACTCAATACTCAGAGGAATAGATAGCTTAGTCTGTTCGCGTGACAAGGAGTCTTGTACGGTGTGTTGCCTGCCTGGTGCCCAGGTGGGAGACCTCCTGGTGCATGCGGACAAGCTCCTGGCCAGAGCGGGGAGGGATCCAGTTGTCATGGTCCATGTGGGGACAAATGACATAGGTAAGGGTAGGTTTGAGGTTCTGCAAGGCAAATTTGTGGAATTAGCTGAGAAGCTTAGGAGCAGATCCTCAATGGTAGTGTTCTCCGGGATTCTACCGGTACCACGTGCAAGCAGAGGTAAGCAGAATTGTATCTGGAGGTTTAACACGTGGCTATGAACCTGGTGTAGGAAAGAGGGGTATAGGTTTATGGAGCACTGGAACTTTTTCTGGGACAAGGGTGACCTGTTCAAGCCTGATGGGCTACACCTGAACTGGAGGGGTACCTTTGCACTGGGCCAGCGTATGTTGAGGGTAGTATAGGATTATTTAAGCTAGGGACTTGGGGGGCAGGGAGGTTAGTGGGAGTTACACATAGGGAAATGCAGACTGCTCTGATGGAAGCTGACGGCGTAACATGCACTAAAGATGTTTTACTTTTAAAGCCACAAAGCATAGTGGGGGGCTCGAGGCGGCGGCCAAATGGGAAATCAAGGGGGAAGAGCATTAATAATAACCTGAAATGTTTTTATTTAAATGCAAGAAGCATAAAAAATAAATTTCTAGAACTTGAGGCTGTAGTGATCAGTGAGGGCTATGACATAGTTGGGATTACAGAGACATGGCTATGTGAAGAGGATGGAGATGAATATAATATAGAATGTTATAAGCTCTTTTGGAAGGATAGATGTAATAGGTGAGGAGGGGCCGTAGCACTCTATGTGAACGAAAGCATTAATGTACAGGAAATTCCCGAGATTAAACATTCCTTGTCCTGTGAAGATATCTGGGTCAGGTTCATTGGCAAACAGGAGACGGGTTTAAACATAGGAGTATGCTGTCGACCACCAGCTTTGGACAGTACAATCAATAAAATGCTTTTTAGGAGGATTACGCAAGCTTGTAGTGGTGGTGAAACTATTATCATGGGAGACTTAAATTATCCTGGTATCAATTGGGAAATGATGAAAGGACAGGGTAGGGGGGAGGAAGAATTTCTAGATGTTATAAATCATAATTTCTCGGTGCAGTATGTTAATAAACCTACCAGAGAGGAGGCAATTTTAGACTTAGTGCTCTGTAATGACCCCGATAGAATTAACAATGTTAAGGTACTGGAGCCACTTGGGACAAGTGATCACTCTGCTGTTAATTTTGATGTTTCATGGGAAGTTAAAAGGTGTATTCTAAAACAAAAAATTTCAATTTTAGGCGAGCAAACTTTGACAGGATCTGCTCATATCTAGCTGAAATAAAATGGGAGACACTCCTGGACTGTAAGTCCGTAAATGAGATGTGGGAAAGATTTAAGGGGGTTTTACTTGAATCACAGTGCAGATTCATTGCGAAGGTGTCTAAAAGTAAGCTGGAAAAGCAGAATCCTCAGTGGATGACCAAATGTTTGTAGGATGTTGAGGGGAAAGAGGAATCTTTATAAGATGTACATAAAGGATAACAAAGAGAATACTAGGGCTGAATACTGTAAAATGCAGGCTGTGGTCAAAGAAGAGCTGAGGAATGCTAGAAGACTGTATGAAAGACAAATTGCAAAGGGGGCAAAAACTAGCCCGAAGCACTTCTTTGAGTACTGTAGCAGAAAAAGGAAAGTTAAAGAGCAGGTGAAGTGCATAAAGAATAAAAATGGATCGCTGCTATATGATAACAAGCATATTGCGGATGCCTTAAACAGTTACTTTGTTGAGAATTGTACCTCAGAGGGGGTCTTTATTTGGCCAGAGGGCACGTCAAATGCTCAAGATTATTTCGCGAAAATTGAGGTTCGGGATAATGAAGTATTAGACAAGTTGCATAAACTAAAGGCAGATAAGGCGGCGGGTCCTGATGGCTTATATCCTAGAGTGCTCAGGGAAGCTGGTGAGTTCATCTTTAAGCAGCTATTCGCCATCTTCAGACAGTCTTTAGAAACTGGAGAAATACCAAATGATTGGAAACAGGGCAATATAATGCCAATATATAAGAAAGGGGACCGTACCGAGCCAGGAAATTACAGGCCAGTGAGTTTAACTTGCATTTTGTGCAAAATATTGGAATCTATCATAAAAGATGAGCTGGAATTATTTCTTGAACGAAACAGTATCTTGAGGGATAGCCAACATGGTTTTTGGAAGGGAAGGTCATGCCTAACAAACCCTCTGGAATTTTTTGAAGAGGCCACCAGGACTTACGACCAGAGCAGGGCTTATGACATCATATACTTGGATTTTCAGAAAGCATTCGATACAGTACCGCATAAGAGACTCATTTTTAAAATGAGCTCCATTGGAGTTACAGGAGGTATTCTGAAGTGGATTCAAAACTGGTTACAGGACAGAACACAAAGAGTAGTGGTCAGTGATATCTCATCTGAGCTGGGTATGGTGGGGAGTGGCGTCCCCCAGGGATCAGTGTTGGGACCCCTGCTGTTCCTCATTTACATTAATGACCTTGATAGGAATATTGTGAGCAGATTGGTTAAATTTGCAGATGATACTAAATTGGGGGGTTTGGCAAATAGTCTAGGGTCCACTAAAGTGATTCAGGACGATTTGGATAGAATCCAGAATTGGGCAGAAATGTGGCAAATGAAATTTAATCTAGCAGAATGTAAAGTTGTACATGTAGGTAATAAAAACATTAGACGGGATTACTTCATGGGAGGTTTACAACTGGAATGTGCTGCACAAGAGAAAGATCTGGGAGTGATTGTTAACCAGACCCTCACAGGTTCTAGCCATTGTGCCGTAGCAGTTAAAAAAGCTCATCGGATGCGAGGATACATTGCCAAAAGTATTGAGTACAAATCTAAGGAGGTGATGCTTCTTTTGTACAACACGTTCGTTAGACCACCCCTGGAGTATTGTGTACAGTTCTGGGGACCATACTTTAGGAGAGATATAGAGGCTCTAGAGAAAGTTCAGAGAAGAGCCACCAAGCTTATTCCAGGTATAAAAGATGAAAGCTACGAGAAGAAGCTGAAGATCCTCAATCTCTTTAGTCTTAGGAAAAGGAGACTCAGGGGTGATTTGATTGAGGTCTTTAAATATGTTAAAGGGATTAACAAAGTGAATCATGTAGGATTCCTTCGACTAAGTGTTGTGAGTAGAACTCGGGGTCACAAATGGAAGTTGACCAAAGGTAAATTTAGCACTGATATTCGGAAATATTTCTTCACCCAAAGAGTAATTTCAATGTGGAATAGCTGACCTGACCATATTGTTGAGGCAAAGACCTTGGGGGTTTTCAAGAGCAGGCTTGACCTAAAGCTTGATACCATTGAGTCATTTAGTATCTGAAGGGATATATTCACAGTAGAAAAAGAAACTGGCAAGCTTAGTTGGGCTGAAAGGCCTGTTCTTGCCATTCATGTTATGTTATGTTTTGTAAGGGGAAGGAAGAACACGAGATAATGAAAGAAGATTGAAACCCAGAAGCCAATAAATCACCCGAATGAGTGGCACACTAGACAAGGGACCGTGAGCAAAGATACACACCTGACAAGGCAGGGGAAAGTCGAAGTGCAAGGCATGGAAAATAGACATGGCATAGGAATATGAAACATGGCTATGAAAACAAAAACATGAAAAATAATAAAACATGATATCCAATAACTAATAACACAATACATGATCTAAGAATGGTCAGACGAAGAAGTGGTCACTAAAACACAAAAGGCAATCTAAACATGGCGCAAGGCCAGGCACAGAACTTAACTTGAAGCATGGGACGTGGGACATGGGCATGGCAGACAGAAAATGCAGGATCACAACATTTGTCATTTTTCAACGTAATTCTGTTATCGAAACTGCAGTATAGTTCTTTTCATCATCTTATTTCTGCATTTATTTTATTGTTATGAAGAATTCTCTTCCT
The DNA here is from genome assembly GCA_029721435.1 of Gymnothorax reevesii. NCBI lineage: Eukaryota > Metazoa > Chordata > Actinopteri > Anguilliformes > Muraenidae > Gymnothorax > Gymnothorax reevesii. Next base: position 10,947,525 of record CM056580.1, on the reverse strand, counting down.
CCTTATGTCTATACTGAATTTCAGACATTAACCTCTCTAATACTTAGCTGTAATCCTGGAAAATTTGCGTAATGGAATTACACAAGTAACGGGATTACAGAATTGTACTGAAAGCCAGTGAAAAACATTAGATAGCACAAGGTGGCATGAGGACTTTATGGAGCATAGTGGTTCATTCTTTTGGACATCTATAGTTGTGTTTCTTCTTGTGAGTAAAGTTTCCATAACCAGCGTATGAATTATACCACGGCCTAGCGGTAATTGGTGTGGTTGCCCCCCTGTGTGACCCTCATGGCCGACTACCCAAACAGCCTTTTTTCAAGTGGCCGTGGTGCCCAAAAATGACCCAAAGTGGTGATTTTTGACACAGCAACTGAGCTGTGCAGCTCCCGTCGTCACGCTGCCTTGGACTTCTGAGCACAGAGAGTCACAGATGGATAGAAGGGACAGGATTTCATTTGTATAAACAGTGTTTGTCTTCTGCCAATAATTGATTATACTTACGCTTCATTTACCAGTGATTTCATGTTCACATGTTCATTTTGAGCTTAGCAAGTTTCAGGAGTTGAGTAATTGATATTTTATACATTTTCTTTAGAGTGAAGAGACTGCCACTGGTGACTGAGAAAAGTTAGAAAGAATACAGATATTACAAGCAATGACGAATTTGAGATTTGCATAGTGATTTTGACATTGGCTGTGCTGCCGTAAATCCGTTACCGACTTAGTTACTCACAATATTTACCCATTGAATGACGCTGGAACACTGTTACAAAGTAAAAACAAATGTTTTAGGATCCAGTCAGTGAAAGAACAACAATTTTCATTAGTGGAGGGACGTGATAAAAAAAAAAAAATCTAATTAATTAGAGGCTTTGCAATTAATTAATCTCAATTAATTGCATTTTTATCAAATAACAATATTTGACACAATAAGCAAAGTTTTTCACTTCAAATAAATTCTGGTTGATGGTTAGGTGCATTACCGCCACCTACCGGGCATCAGTGTGTGCATCAGTGTTACTGGTGGGCCAGAAATCAGAGAACTTAGAAAGGTTCGATTAAATGCATAATTTTTTTTTTAACGCATTATTTTTTCTGTAATTAATTAATCAAAATTAACAGTATAAATCCAGCCCTAATTTTCATGCATGTGACCTCTGATATTCATAACAAGCTGACATTTTGGTTCAGAAATGAGTTATTATCATCAGTATCATGTGTTGTCTTCCTTTTGCACAGACTTGTTGATCAAAATTTTCGTTCAACAGGAGGTCAGCAACACAAACATCATTTATGATACCAATTTTCAATTGCTTTTTTGTTTTGAGTATTATAAATTTAATAGATTATCAGAAAATGTAATTCCGTTACCATTTTGTAATTCCATTACCGCTGTCTCTTTCTGATAAATGGCATCCTACAAAATATCTGTGAACATACCAGTCAATATAAACTTACCATGGCCTGGTCAATATCCTAGGCCACCAAGTTAAGCTTAAACCTACTGCCCAGCATTGCCAGATTTCAGAAAAATGCCTGTCAAAGTAAAGGCAAAAATAATGGCATTTTTTTCTGCCATAATTCCGTTACCGACACCTTCACCTTCTTATAGCCTTCTACAAAATAGATTACCCCAAACTTTGTGTTATACTGCTCAGTAGGCATGCCAGTGGAACTGCGAAAAGCACAGGCAAGTAGCTACGGCATTAGAGTAATACATGGCAGGTAAAAATAGCATGAAAATTATTCTTGAACGTAATTCCGTTACTGTGGAATTGCCCTGTTGCCTTGGCAGACAGTAAGGTCTTCTGGGAAATCCAATTTGAAAGCAGATAATTGCCCGTTTAGCTTGACTGTTCATTCTCATTCTTTTCTTCAGTTCTGCTGCCTTTTAGAGTGCTGTCACTTACATGTAAGGCCTATTTGGACGAATAAATTGCCACTGTTTTCCCTGAGATATCACGCACAAGCTTAATTAGTCAAGAAAGCTTAAGAGCTCTGAATCTGTGCTCATTTTTTCACACTCGCCTCTTGCAAGTACTACACAGAAACCAGAAGTCACTTCTGGGCATTGAACCCAATTACCTCTGGCTACTTGCCCAGGCCTCTTTCCATTGAGCATTTCTTTAAAAATGATTTGAGCAAAGGTCCGGTGAGGAAAAGTTCTATTAAATTCAACATCTCAGTACAGCGCAGAGAAGAGAAGTATCCATTCAATTTCCGCAGCGAATAGTGTGACTGCGCCATTCTGATGTACTGAGATTGGCTGTCAGGTTCTGAATTGCTGTTGCCCAGAACTCCAGCGCCTAGCGCCGAATACATTACTGATGACGGTCTCGAAAGCTCCATGTCTCAAATGATGGTTGACGTAAAATTGAACCAAAAATGAAGGCCCTTCGGCCAAACGCTTGACTGATCAAAAACAGCGCACATGATACGGTGTAAAATGTCAGAATTTGTCTCCTTTTTTGAACTTTTTCAATTTTCCCAAGCACCCTCTTTTTCACCACTCTCACACCCTGCATCTACCATTCGACATGCCGCATTCACTCAGCTTGGCCTGCTGATGAGGCCGAGTGCTCAGGCCCTGTTGTCATGAGAAATTTACACGGCTCAATCTGCCACATCACTAACTGAGATTCCCGCAGTGACATGTGCTCAGGTTTTATTTATTTATACATTTTTTCGCTTTACCTATGAAAGATTTGATTTCATGCTTTACTCTTTTCTCCAGTCATTTTCTCGCACAGAACTCACAGCCTCAGGTCACCGTGCCAGGAAGACTTGTGGTCAGCAAACTGAAACGCCTTTATGAATATAAATTCTGTCCTGATTAGTTTTTTTCTGCAGGAACATTTCCAAATATGTACTGTACTTGAGTAATTTTTCTTCTTCAAAGATCTTCCCTTGCTCTTCCTGAACTATGTACAAAAAGTGCTCATCAGAAGACAAACTAGCCTGACCACCTGAAACCCACAACACAAAAATAGTCTGGCAAATACCAAAAATCACAGGCGGTTAAAAAATGCCATAAGCACTTTGTGCCAACATGAACAAAAGCATATCACAAGGGAGAGCGCTCTTTACCGTGGGAGTTTCCCCGCTTTCCTTACAAGAGCTGCAGGGTGGACTCAGGTGTGGACCAATTAGCCAATCAGGGATCAGTTCGGATCTGTTGCGGCTCCATTACTGCCATAACAGCCAGTGTACAGTGAAGGGAAGTGAAATGATCTCCCTTAATGTTCAGTGCATTCCTGAAAGTCCAGTCTTATCCAGCTAACCTCAGCTGCTGATATTTGAGCTTCAGGGAATTGAGAGCGCTGCCCGTTTACTGTGCGGGTTCCTGTGAGAATGTTTAAATCCTCTTGAAATATGGGTCGGTTGCGTCTGAAAGAGACCTCTCACTGCTCACTGCAGGTAGTGCAGGAAGGACACAAAGCCGTTCCTCATGGCTTCTGTATTTATCAGAAGGACTGTTGTTGGTTTTGCCTCCCCTGACAGTTAACAGGAGAATGAGTAGGAAGGAGAGAGGGGCTCAGAGTGAACAGGGAGGCTGTTGAGCTCAGCTAAGAGGAGGGTGATTTTGGGAAAAATTAGATTCAGAAGTACTTTGTACATGAAACCGGAGACCGCGTTTTGCAGGGCAAGCTCTGTGTTTGCCTCTCTCTCTCTCTCTCTCTCTCTCTCTCTGCTCTCATATTGTGCTTTGCTATCTCTTCTTTTTTACTTCTTGACAATTACAAATGCAATGTTTGTAATTTGGCATTACGATCACGAAAATTAAAAGATTTTACAGTCTGAGAGTTAATTGTATAAGACTAGCAGTTGAAGTGTCTGCAATTATATATAAAAAAATGCAATCCAAGTGATAGGAAAATCTGCGTGAAAGTGTTTACTTTCCCTCAGTTTCTTCGTGCGGAAATTAATTTCACAGAAATTTTTCAAAGCAGCTGTTTTGTAAGAGCTATATTGGATCAAATTATGATCAAACAATTATCTTGTGAAATGAGGACACGCCACCTAACGGCCCTCTTAGATCTGTGAGAAAAACGGAGAACAACAAAATGGGTTTTGGTCGTTACATCTTAAGATCTTAAAAAGATCTTAAATCTTTTCTACATAATTCTCTGGATTTTTTGTAAAAAAAGAAAAAAAGATGGGGAAACAAGGGGTGTAAGTTCATTTTCAGATGTTTTGTGTGTGTGTGTGTCTGTATGTGTGTGGGGGGGTGGAGTGGGGCCATGCTGTTTTATGGAGTGTGGGTAGGTCGCTGTAGGTTATATACGTTTGCACCCGAACCTCCCCCCACACACCCCCTGTAAAGCGTGCCCATGCTGAGGAGTGACGTACAGATGTAGTCACGATAATAATCTAAATGTGAACGAACATAAACCTTCCTAGACAGAAAAAAGTCTAGAGAGATTTTGTTTTGTCCCCACAGAACCTCAGAGGTGGAAATTTGCACTGTGAGGTTCCTCTCAAAAGCTACAAGAGACGTATCGGCGCGTATCTGGGCTTGTCCGGCCACACCTGCAGCGCACGCTACAGCTGTGAGCTGTGGCACGGTGAAGTAACTGTTAGCACTGATTCTGAATATGTATGTCTTTATTTACAGATCTCAGCAGTGTATGTGTGAGGAAAATGTCCTTGGAAAGGGGGCTGGGAGGTTACTCTTTCTGCCCACGGGAACTCCCCACCATATTGTGTTAAATTAGCCACGGTTTAAGTCAGCATTTGTCCTAAAAACATTGGCAACAGAATCTCCAGGCTAGCCTAGCAACCCTGCTGACTCGCTCACTAAATCAGCACTGTTGGTTTGCTCTTTAGAGCATTTCTTTGATCATTACGAAACTGCCCTTTGGCACTTTGAAAGTGTTGAGCACATTCTTCTTTTTGATTCTAATTGTGGGTTTCTCGTGCAGTCCCAGCATGGATATCTTGCATCGAAACGGTTGCAGATTTATTTAAAGGACTGCAACCGTTAACACAGTAGTTTTTTTAAAAACTTGGCTTGCATCACAAGAGACACTTTATTCTTCTCAGCAGCATTTAATCTTTGTCATTACTGAGCCTGCCAGACTGTTTTTGTGAAACTCATTTGCATTTAGTATTGAGGCCAAGGAAAGAAGTAAATAAAATAATAATGGTAATTGAATTCAGTCAACAGAGAGCTGGAGAGTTTTTCTAATGTCATGACATGACTTCAATTAAATAGAGCCAAACTAGTTCAAACACAAACACTTAAAAAAAGAAAAATGAATTGGAGCAACTGAGAATAAACTGCAATATGGCATTTGTATGTATTCATTTTATATCCAACTGTTTTGCTGAGGTGTTTGTCTGGTTGGAAAAGTCATTTCTGTGGACATTAGTCTGGACTCACATTTATTAGAAATACCAATTGGGATGAGGGCAATATGTTTTTTGTATTTGGTAAACTTCTGTGCAATGTATTGATATAGCTGCATTGGCAATTTATTGTCAGGGGAAAAGGCCAAGGATTTTTATATTGGCTGGAGTACATTGTTAGTGGCTTGGACGGCACCCAGTGTTGTCGAATTCATAAACCAGATTAATGATTCTGTGAAAGGGTGGATCACAGGAACAAGAGCTGACCTGCAATAAGAAAGAGGGACTGTGGCCAATTCAGGCACTTGAACACGATAGAAGCACAGCCAGTGTTGCTTTGGGAAAATATTCACGGCTTTACTAAGCATCACATGGAGAATAGAGTTTAGTTAATGTTAAGATCGTTAGGTCTTTCTCAGATGCAGTATTAACGAGGTGACAGATATAAAGACAATGCAGACGTTAATAGTTACCTGCTGTCTTTGAGCACTTGGACAGGGATGTTCTGCTTGGATCTGTACACAAGTGAAGGCAAAGCTTTATAAAGTCATTCATTAGGATGATGCAGATTGTTTACTGTGATTAGATAACTTTTCTTTCTTTTTATGCCCTTGTTTGTGTCATAATACACACTGTATTTTCAATATTAAGTCGTAATATCATCTATCTAAGTATCATCTAAGTATCTGTCACAGTGTCGCTGCAGGGGATAAATAACTGTTTTTAACATTGGTGCACCTATTTCAGACAAATTCACAGCTTATTAAAATCCTAAACTTGTGACTGTAGTCTGAACAAAAACCAGCAAACAGAGCGGTGCCCCAGAATTGAGTTTGGGAGCAACTGACCTACAGTCCTGTCCGCAACCACTTCTGTTTCCTGTGTCTGCCCAGGTGGGCCACCCTGTTAGGTGCCTGACTGAAGTCCCGAGGGTTATGGGTTTAAATCTTGAGGAATGCAGTTAAATGTCAGTTGCAAGCCTTCTGTCTGACATGTGGGATGTGTTATGCTGAAGCTCTTCTGGACAAATATTGTAAAATAATCCCTCTGCCCAGCTGGTGCATTCTGTAAAAATATTCTTTCGGCATTAAATGGATCACCGAGTGGTTCCATTTGCTCGTTAATCCTCCAACTCAATGGGATTAATTGTGATGAAATTAAATAATTAATTCCATTTTGCCATTTTTGGGATTATTGTCCAGTTCAGTAGATTCTATGCCGGTTCTTAACCCCAAAGTGATCATGATGATAAATTTTTTTTACGCGATGAACAACATAATAAAGAAAAATGCATAAAAATCTGTTGAGGGCACATGGAGATATTTCACCCCAAATTTAGGCAAAATTGTAGACTGTAATTGTAGACACAAATCCATGAAAATGAGTCTGGGCTTTCACGGGCGCACTGAGATTTAGGCTCCGAAAAGTCAGTTTTCTTTGAAGGGCTGATTAACCTCCAGATTTTCTGGGGGTCCTAGGATAAAAAGTAATGGGTCTAGAGACCTAAAAATCTGGATTTTGCTATTTGAGACATGTACCTACAACCAAAGAATAAAAGAATACATGTCATGACAGGGTTAATCTTAGAAAAACTGGCTCTGAAGCCCCGTTCCCACCTTCACGATTTCTACGCCGATTCATGCCGATGTACCAGGAACTATTATCGTAATGAGCCGTGATCCATCCACCTGTAAAAGCACAAAATTCTGTCACGGCCACGATGTTGACTTTGTGGCACATTCGTGATAGAGTCATGGTGGTGTCGCCTATTCGCATCCAAGCCATTTGACATCATGTTATCTTTGTTCATCGTGGGTCTGTCTTCATTCCATTCGTGTTCACATCGTGTTATATCGTGGGCATTCGTAGCATATCGTGATTACATTTTCAACAATCTTGGCCATTTTCCACAAGACGATTGCATAGAAATATTCACAAATCATCACGACATTATCAGGACCTGTCAGGACACCATTACAACACCACTACGACATTGCTAAGACACATGACGATCCATGATGAGCTCGCGAACCACCACAATTTTTTTGAACGTTTTGAAACTTGCGCCGCGACAAAAACAAGACGACGACTTTGTTTATGTTTATGTTTTATTTATTTGACATGGACATCACAAATCACATCAACCAGATGCGTTGCTTTCAGAGTATATAGCACAAGTGTTGCGAACTTTTGAGAGTGTTCAGGACTCCCTCCGGTTACAACTACGACATCCCCATGACTTGCCACGATCTGACATCGGCGTGAAGCGGGGTAGAAAATCATGAAGGAGGGAACAGGGCTTTAATGTACTGCATTTTCTACTGAAAATATGTCTTCTTTTAAATGAATTTGCTGTTAGTAATGCTTCAAGTGCTGGAGGTTTCCACCTCTTTTATTGCGATGAAGTTCTCCAGATTTAATATTTCTGAATGAGGTGGCCATGATATCACTTCGGCATCACTGGCCTGTACCATATGCATCACACTGCAAAAAAGACAAACATCTGACCTTGACACTGTTGATTATAATCATTTTGTATTCCCACACATACCTTATTGGAAGTGTTTTTAGAGCAAGATCTCATTTAAAAAGATTTATTCGCACCACTGCTCTCCTAAATCTGGCTCGTTATTTTTTTAATTATTTTTATGGTAATTGTTTTCACTACAAATTTCAAATTGAGCATTTCAGAGCAGGCCGTATTGTGCATGTTAGTTTTGTTTTATCAGGCTTCAGTAGATGTCTGTCAGTGTTTTCCAGAGTAACAAGCCTGTCTAGGAACCCCTTTTCATACATTAGACTTTATACACTGTAGATGTCACTGATTGTTCTAAGCACTGCTAGGTATCCTTAAGTGTGAACATAACCTGCTACCGTCATGCTCCAGGAAATCCTAATTTGTTTGCATCTTAGCTCTAAGCTATCGAGCTTCATGTGACAGGCCTCTGTTCTCCTGCCAACAGACAAAACAACTAAAGAGATTGAAGTACACAGATTGCGCTGATTCATCATATTTTATTCAAAGAATAACAGAAGTCCCAGATTTAAAGAAAATGTTTGATGGGATCGATTTTTATATTGAGATTATATGCCTCTGCGATCCACTTATCAAAACTGTATTCACAAATACCTGTTTGAAAGTTGAAAAAGTTAGGAAGGTATTCACAAATGCCTCTCATTTATCTTTAAATTAATTTAATGAAATCACAGAAGCATTGTTATTATTCGTGGAATTTGCTCGTGTATTTGTGGATTTATTTTATATGCGTAAGATATTTTTTGTGAGTTTACAAATTAAATTTTTCGTTTGTGCGGGAGGTATTTTAGATTTACAGAGCAGTCTATGCACTTTCACGTGACTCACGGATTGTCAATATATTCGCAAAAATAAAATGGAGCCAAATCTATTTATGCCCTGTTTCTCAGATAGGACTTAGGAGACTGGTTTGAGCAGACGAAAAGGCTTAAATGTTGCCGTGGAACCAACTGATGAAGCCAATAGTCTTATCAAATTTATTTTGATGGTCAATTGGTAAGTAAATAGTTAGACTGTGGATGTTTGTGGCTCCCTGGCACCAGAAGAAAGGGGCCCCCAAAGTGTGCTCTTGTGAATTTACCGTAGAAAGTTTATTTTTTTTAATGGCTACTTCCAGCATGATAATGGCAAAATTACACTAAGCAGATGTAATGTGGAACTGGTTTCTGGAACAGGATAATGAGTTCTTAAGTGGCCTCCAGTTCTCAATCCAAAAGAGCACCTTTGGGATCTTGAAGAATGGGAGCCATGCAGCTTGAATGTTCAGCTGAAAAAGGGACAGATTACAATCAGATCGACATGGAACAGAATCTTAGAGGAACATCTCCATTATCACGTGGAATCCATGCCACAATGAACTGAGGCTGTTCTCAGAACAGAGGGAGACCCTGCCCAGTCTTAGCATAAAGTTCAGAATGAAGTGCTTAGCAAATGTATGTAAAATACAATGCAACACTCATATTTCTGTCTTATCCAATCAGCCCTCTTCTGGATCTGTTCAAGTCTGTGATGTTCCTGTGTTACCTGGTGGTACTTTTATTATTCACACCCTGAAAAGGGTTACACCGCGTACACAGCCTGTTTCACTGACGGGGACCATAGCCAGTTAGCATTATAAAACTGTGCAAAAGTTTCGTTAGTTGTTCTGAGAAGGTGGTAAGAGAATTCTTAGATTGTGTCTGTGCCCCCAAACACCAGCAAAGCCACACTTCTGAACTGATGCTAGCCTGGCAGAAATCAATATGTCCAATTTATTAATGACTGTTTTCATTCACTTTGGGTTTGTTAAAGATTTTTGGACGAGACGGCATCCAGCCAAAACGTATTAATTCTTCTCAGAAAGGGATGGATAGAAATGGATAATTCTTATATTGCTAAACGCAGTCATATGAAACTGCACTTTGCCTTTGTTATTACAAGCCAAGTTGGTAGACAAATAAGGGAATATATATGGAGTAATGGGTTGAAGCTGGGCTTCAGAAATATGCCAAGTTTCCAAAGTCATTTGCAAGAATGGGCGGTATGCTGCATTCTTTATAGGGTCGATATGGTTTGCCTGGCCATGCTGTGATCTTTTATGAAAACTTGGCATTCATTTAATTTATGACTTTCCGAAAGGCTGGAAACTTGGCAGCTGGTTGCAGCAGGGTTTTGTTTGTGATTTTTTTCTGGTAAACAAAACTAATTTTATGAAAATATAACCCTTGAGTGCAATTATGGTGAGCAGCATGGTGGTATAGTCGTTAGCTGCAGTATGTCGTCTCACAGCTAGAAGGCTGTGGGTTTGAATTCAGCTTTGGCCTTCATGCAAGGAGTTTCCCCGTGTTTGTGTGAGTTTCCCTGGGTACTCTAGTCAGTTTCCTCAGTCCAACTTCCTGTATGATAGGCTGGATGGAGGCTTTGCTAATTGGAGTGAGTTTTCCAGTGAGTGGTGTGTGCCTATCATGGACTGGTGGACTCTTTTGGGTTGGGTAGTCAAACTTCACTCCTTATGGGCCATATTGTCTGAAGGTATTTGTTCTTCTCTCATATGTCACACACTGGGCATATAAGCCCCATGATGTGCGCACGATGTGAAATGTGGACTCTGTAACTGATCCGCAACTGTAATTTGGCACTTTTTTTTTTTACTGAAATGGACCTAAAGCCAGAAGACCTTGTGCCCCACAGGAGTTTACTTCTCTGGTTTGGGATATATTCCTGCCTCTTGACTATGCTATGGGCTCTATGCCACCATCACCTCGACTCAGATTAACCCCTTTGCGGGGAATACAAAATTTTGCCAATTTTTCCTGTTGTGCATGAGCCTATTTAAGGTTTAGAACTCAGGATTTGTGACACAGAGGTTTTTGAAAATTATTCAAGTGAAGCTAGACATTTGGAAATTCAATTACAGAATTGTTTAGGAATTAAATTTTGGAATTTACGGACGCTGGCGTCTACATCTGCAGAAAGGGGTTTTTAAGTAGTCAAAAATGGACGCAAGGGAGGATGAATGGAAGTACTTTGAGAATTAAAACATTAAAGCTGATGTTCCATCCAAATAAATGGACTGCATTTATATATATAGCGCTTTTCTAGTCACATGACTCAAAGCGCTTTACAGTTATGCCTCACATTCACCCTGACAGCAGAGACTGCCATGCGAGGCGCCAGCCTGCTCATCAGGAGCAGTGCGTCTTGCTCAAGGACACTTTGACATGTTCTGTGAAGGAGCCGGGGATCCAATTAGGAACCCCCTGATTCCGAAACTCCCTGCTCTACCTCCAGAGCCATGCCGCCCTCAACACTTCTTGTGTCCCCAAAAAACAGCTAAAAAAATATACAAAACTCAGTTTGTGTTTCCATGAAGCTTGAGAATATTCTGTAGGAGATGCAGCGAGATACATAATCGAAACAGTGTACGCCTGTGAGGTATCGTTCAGGAACCAGTCGCGAGAACACAGGACTGCAGGAAAAGAGATTTTACTGAGCGAGGGGGGTAACCCCCGGAGGGTCGAAGGCAAAGGTACTGAGTCCACAATCCAAAAGTCACAATCCAGGAGGGCAGAATCAGTCGAAAACCAGGGCAGCAAACTCAGCACTCGTGGTCAGGCAAAAATTGGTTCAGTACACAGGCACAAGTTTGCCAGAGAAGCAAAAACCAAAAACCAGTGGGCGAAATTCAAACCGTTAACAGGGCAGCAATCACAAAAAAATCTTAGTCTGGCAAAAAAGGGTTCATAAACACAGATGCAACAATAATCCAAAATGCAGAGCCAAAACTCGTGAGTCGGACAGTCCAGTCAGAAGAGTAACACTGTGAGTACAAGGCAAATACGAAAAGCAGCACAGGTAAACAAGGGAAACTTTCTGACAAGGAAGTGCTGTGAAAAGGCACCTAATATACACTCCTGGGAGATCACATGATACATGGAACACAGGTGCAGGAAATGAGACGAATTACAAAGGAGGGAACAAGAGGGAGAACCTAATCACATAAAATAGGCAAAAGCCAAAACGCGGACAGGGATCACGAGACAATCCTATAGACAGATATACAGCTCCGGTCAAGGAGTTCTAACGTGCACAGATAATGAGAGAAAGGACAGCTTGAGCAGGTGTGGAGAATCCACAGAAACGCAGCACAGAAGATTAGGGAGAGACAAGAGGCGGAGACTAGAACAGGGCGAGTGCTGAGAGCTTGTTAATGAATTAATAAGTGCAGCTATGCAATCCCTAGTGCTCGTTAGTACGTTAGTATTATATACAATGTTAGTTGGATTAGTAATTCTAGCGAAAACAACAAACTGTTAGTATGGGTTAGTAAAATAGAAAAGTAAGGCGAAGGAAGTAAACGAGATTGGAAGGAATGGTTGAAATCCAGAAACCATTAACCTCTTAAACTCCAGGGCCTGAGACTCACCGCAGCAAAATACCTACAACGCCGCGCTAATTTAGTAGCAATATAGTCATATTACACATCAAATGAAACAGGAGAGCCTCTGCTTCAAGCACATATAAGTCATTTTTCTATACACCAAGCACAACTCAAACGCCAAGGATATTAATGTTCAAATATGAAAATCCGAGTAGCGTCAGAAAATAAGCCCTCTCTCCACATTTCCATGTCTCCCTCTCTGATACTTCATGCTACACAAACAGAGATATACTCTATTCATTTTGGGTATGCCATTTTCGAACCGAAACCTAAAAAAGAGGCTGGGGCTTAAGAGGTTAAATCACCTGAAGAGTGGCATGCAATACTGGGGCTGTGAGCAATAACCAGACAAGAGACCAGACAGGGGGAGACACAGTGTAATACATGGCAGAAACAAAAACATGGACCGGAACGAAACTACGGTAAAAAGTAAAACATGGAAAAACTAAACTAAGACAATACATGAACTCTAATAATACTCTGTTTCCAAATCACAATACGCATTTCAAAGAATAGTCAGACATTACAGAAATCCAAATCCAAATCAGACAGAACATCAAAACATGGCAAAGCAGATCAGAATCATGACAACGCCGCCCTTCCTAGGGCTTTCTGCTGAGGAATCATGTTGCTTCGGTCCCTTTAGCTTCATAATGTATTGAAAAAAATTGTTTCTGTCACCCTAAGTTGCCTTTTCTCTTCTTCAGCCAGCCAATTTATCCACCGCGGGCCCTGTGTTTACGCTTTACTGAGATGTGTATTATTTTTATTATTTAAGGCTTTTCCACTCAGGTTTATGTGTGCTCTGGTCTGAAATTTGCATGCTTTGACAGTTGAATGAAAACTCCTCCTCAGCTGATTTATCTACTGTTCTGGTGAGGCAGGATATAAACATGCAGAGCAAATTCATATTCTCTGCTCTAAACTGTGCTAATCCTGATGACTGCTGCCAAGTAATTTTGTGTGTGGGATCAGGAAGCTGGTATCGAATGATCCTTTCCGCTGCCCACGTATGGTGCAACATCCTGATCGGAAGATGCTGCGAATCACTGCTGCAAACCCTGTCTGACAGTTAATACAGCTTATCCATCTGTGCTACCACTATGGTAGTCGTCCTAAATTCAGTAAACTGCCATTTTGGCTGTTGGGTTGCTGAGGTGCTGCTTGTGAGCGAGTTTCCTTTAACAAGTCACAGTAAATTTGAAATATTAGCTGGATGCCAATGCTTGGTTTGTGTAGATGGCCAGGAGGTACTGCTGGCCTAAAAATCAATTCTGTAACAGTTGAGAAATGTGTCATGACTAGAATCTTTCTTGTAGTGCTGGTATTTTTTATAACACGACATTGCTCTTAATGTAACACTCTACTTGTCAGTTCACGACACGTCAAAATCGGAAAGCCATACATTTGTGATATTGAAGGCGACTGATAATAGGCTGAGTTAACAACATTAAAGCGTATATGGCATATTATACATTTCTCATGAATATTACTTTTCACTTGAGACACGTAAGCTTGTCAGATGCAGAGGGAAGGAAGAAGAGGGGCCAGTTTCGACAGCACAAATTCCCAGGGGCTCAAACATCTCATTGGCAAAATTAGGGAATTTGGAGAAAAGTTGAAATGAATCTAATGATTAAAAAAAATAATAAAAAAAAACCTCCCCATCGGAGTGTCCCCATCTCCGAATTCATATTTGACGGGATGCTCCTGTAACAGGAATGCACAAATCACTGTGAGCCGGTGCTGAAGCGAGCAACTGATGGACAGTGTGCCTGTGCATTGAATAGTAGCAGTTCGGTTCAGTTTTATTTATATAGATTCTTTTTACTGGAGAATGGTCAGAAGAACGCTTTACAGATGAGCAGTAGGACTGATTCCCAGCCTAAGCCCCTGATAGAGCTTATGAGGCAAAAATCTCCCTAGAGGGAGAAAAGTCCTCAAATTGTGGCAAGAAAAAAACTCATCAGTGGGAAGAATCCTCAGGGGAAATTTGGCTGTAGAGGGGAAGCCCATCCTCTGCTGGCTGTTTAAGTTGCTGTTATTGGGTCACAGTTTTCCAAATGAATTTAAGTTCATTAGAAGCCAATGATACAAGTGAATATGACTGCACAGGTGAGTATCACTCAAGTTGTCCAATGAGAATAAGGTGAAGAAGATGGTGTTGGCAATGCATTATTAGTCGAGCCCCCGAAGGGGTTTCGCGAGACTATTGTAATCGCTTCGTGTGTCTGTGTGTGTGTGTGTCTGTCCGGACTGATATCTCTGGAACCGCGAGGCCGATTGCCTTCATATTACACAGGCGGGTTCCTTGTTAGAGTCTTTCGGCATGACATAAATTTGAAGGTCATAGGTCAAAGGTCAAGGTCATCATGTTGGCGGATAACTATGGGCGAGACTATGAATTCTCTGAATGCTTGTCTGACTTGTATTCTTTGGGAACAGTGTTCTTTGGTGGAGTGAAACAAAATATTTGATCATGCTGAGTTTGAAACGTCAGTTATTCATTACAGTGCCTGACAAAGGCCTTGTCGCATAAAGACATCGTAACTAAAAATAGCATATAACTTTATTTCTAACCAATCAATTGTGATAATTAATGGTCCCTTTTAATGTCAAAGGATTTCACATTAATAATTTGGTGCAAAATGAAACCGTCAAAAAGGGTTCTGATGTTCACAGCCTGGCAAAGCCCAACATGTGTTTTTGCTGGGACAAAAGTCTTGTCATCTCTTCAGATGATGCAACAAATCACAGATTAGAGTTTAATCTATGACACATACCGTAATTTACACATTCCCTGATGTGTATAGAAATAACCCCAGGGCACCAGATTTTCATAAGAGTTGCGACTAGACCTCTGACAACATGCCAAAGATTCAACCACTGACCAAAGTGTTGATCATCAAGAGCCTGAAGACTGAGTCTGCTGCTGAGGTGGCAGACATCTTTAATGTATCCAAATGTCATGTGGAGGGGATAAGAAAAATATTTGAAGAAACTGGTGATGTTCGTGGCAAGTGCAGGTCAGACAGACCCCGGTATGACAACTGTTTGAAAGGACTGTTTGTTGCTTCAACTGTACAAGGCTAGCCCTTCTTCAACTACAGCAAAGCTACATTAGGAAATGTCACCAAAAATCCCGGTATCTACAAGAATAGTTTGTCAAATTCTCCCTCAAAGTGGTTTTCATGGCTGAATTAGTATACAGAAGCCTGCATTAAACAGAAAACAAGATCAATCCGAGATTTCAGATCTCCGCCAAGGTATGACGTGGATAGTAAAACAAAATCTCTTTCTCGAGGGCTGATCTGGATCATCACCAAAATCAGAAAAGATGATCTTTGTGCCATGATCTACCTCTGGTTAAAAATTCATGAAGATCTGTCCAGTCTTTTCTGAGAGAAGCCACTTATTGTTCTTGATCCGGAATTTCATCCGATCCAGAATCCAGGTGTGGATCCGGATCATCACCAAAATTTAACAAGTTGTTCCCAGATCATCATCTGCAACTGGTAAAAATTTCATGAAGATCTGTTATGTTGTGTCCGAGAAATTCCACTTAATAGCTCTGATCTGGATCTGGATCCAGAATCCAGATCTGGATCCTGATCACCACCTAAATTTAATGGGGTCGTCCTCGGCCCAAGATCTATTTGTGGTAAAAATTTCATAAAGATCCATCCAGTAGTTTCCGAGAAATCTTGCCCACAGACAGACAAACAAACAGACAAATAAATAAATAAAATAACGGACCCGATCGCATTATCTCCTTGGCGGAGATAACAAATAACCTGCATTGCATTTGCCAAGGCCCACAGCTTCCAGGAAGGATTGATACTGGAAAAGTGGCTGAAAGTTTATTTTTCTGATGAATCATCCATTGAACTGCATCCAAGTCGCCGTACAAGACCTGTTGGAGCCCTCATGGACCCAAGATTCTCCCAGAAAACAATCATGTTTGGTGGAGGAAAAATCATGGTTTGTTGTTACAGCCAGAGTGGAGGGTGAGAAAGATCTGCAGAGTGGATGGAAACATCAACAGCCTGAAATTTGAAGAAGTTCTTGCCGCCCGACTCATACTGCTGCTCCTTCTCATACTTCTGTCTCCACATCACAGCTCCTGAAAGCGAAGAAGGTGAAGGTGCTCCAGGATTGGCCGACCCAGTCACCTGACATGAACATTATTGAGCATTTCAGGGGTAAGATGAAGGAAGAGGCTTGGAAGATGAAACCATAGAATCTTGATGAACTCTGGGAGTCCTGTAAGATGGCTTTCTTTGCCATTCCAGATGATTTCATTAAGTTATTTCAGTCATTGCCAAGATGTATGGATACAGTCCTCCAAGCTCATGGGAGTCTAAGCAATATTACTAGGCTTATGCCATCGGAGGCGACGGCTGGGGTATATCCCCGAATGCCCCCAATCCTCCAATTCCCCAATCCTTGAATAGACCTTGAATAGACTTGCATTTGAACTTAATTTCAGGTCAATCAGACAAATGGTTCTGAAGATATGGCCAAAATGGTAATTTTCCATCACAAAGCGCCACCTGGTGGCAAAATGTTGAACCATACAGGTATGATGTCATCATGTGACACGTTGTGAGTTCATGACCTTGCGGTTGCACATAGTTTCATGTCAATTGGAGAAATAGTTCCAAAGATATGGCAAAAATGGTGAATTTTATGTGACAAAGCTCCACCTTGTGTCAAAATTTTGAACCAAACAGGTATAGTGTCATCATTGGACACATCCGCAGGTCATTACCTTTCATTTGCACTTGATTTGAGGTCAATCGAACAAATATTTCCAGAGATATGATAAAAACAGTCTTTTTTTTTCCATTTTTGGCCCCTGGTGGCCAATCTAAAAGTTGTAAATTGTCCAAAATCGAATCAGTTCTTCCTCTTTATGATACTTACTTATATGCAAAATTTGGAATTTCTAATTGAAATATTACTGCAGTTATCGCGTTAACACGTACATCAGTTTTTGGCCCCTTGTGGCCAATCTAGAGATCATAAATTGTCCAAAATCGAATCAGTTCTTCCTCTTTATGATACTTACTTATGTGCAAAACTTGAATTGGTAATTGAAATATTACTGAAGTTATCGCGGAACAGTGATTTTTTTTTTAGTTTTTGGCTCCTGGTGGCCAATCTACAAATTGTAAATTGTCCAAAATCGAATCAGGTCTTCCTCTTTATGATACTTATATGCAAAACTTGGAAATCTAATTGAAATATTACAGCAGTTATCGCCTTAACACGTAAATAAGTTTTTGGCCCCTGGTGGCCAATCTAGAAATCGTAAATTGTCTAAAATCGAATCAGTTCCTCCTCTTTATGATACTTACTTATGTGCAAAACTTGAAATTTGTAATTGAAATATTACTGAAGTTATCGCGTTAACACGTAGTGCGGCGGCGGCGGCAGTCGGACCTAAATCATAATATCCCCGGCATGCCATTTGGCGTTCGGGGATATAATAATTATTTTTTCCAAGGCACCATGACTTTATGTTCTAATATTATGGTATATTATTACTATATTCAAAATAAAGTGTATCTATAATTTCCACATTTTTTTTCAATGTGACAAGACTTTTGTCTCAGCAAAATCTGACCTTTCTGTTCTAATTAAATAATAAAACTCAATGAATGACACACAACTCTATTTTGGTATATTTCGCCTAATGTAGAGGGCTTTGGCTTTCATCAAAGTAATTTTTTCATTCCAGTTGATCAACTATAAGTCAGGTTATTATTTGTTGTCCCTACAACTTGGGTAAGTGACAAGGCATTGTATTTCTTAATAAATGTTTTGTTTTTGAAACATGGTATATTCGCAACATCACGTTTGAGGTCATGCTGTTATAATAAATATCGTCTCGCCTGTGATTACCTCCAAGTGAATCGCAGCTGTGACCTTATTTAGTTTCACAGCACTGACTGTTTTGTGATATTGCTTAATTCAGTCTTTGAATACTCTGTGTCACCGTATTCCTAATTCACTTATTTGTGTGTGCTTTTCTGTGTTTTTTTTCCCGACAGAAAGGATTCTTCAGCTTGCCAAATGGGAACTTCTTCATTGAGCCCGTTCGCGGGTTTGAGGCTGATGGAGATGCTGGATTTCAGCCTCACGTGGTGTACAGAAGTTCGTCGGAGACGCAGCCCCTCCGACACAGACGCAGTGCTGAGTCGGGGGAGGAGCAGAGTGTTTGTGGCCTGAAAGGTGAGACGTGCCACCAACTCGCCATGCTGAGCCCGTCCAGCCAAGTGCAGACCCACGTTATCCATATGCTATCAATGTGCATTAACTGGGAGCTCCATGGATCTTATACGGTGCATTCTGAAAACATTTGGACAGTGCGTACAGGGGCTTCAAGTACTGCGTCTTTCACATGATATAGATTTTAATATCTTATTAAATAACATATTAAATAACTTAAAATACATTGTTAAATTCTTATTCTCATTCATTGTTAAGGGGAGTTGGAGTGTTTGGAAGAATTTTAAGAATGCTGATGATAATACCTTAGGGCATGATTATTAGCCTGTCATTATTTTACGCCTTTTATTGGATTAGCCTGCTGCCTGCGTGTCTTTATGTTGAGGAAACTGGCAAGCTTCATTCGTTATAAACGTTGATTTAGTTGAAAAGGTAGCTGATTTACTTTGCTGAATCACTCTATGTCAAACTGAGGATTTTGTCCAAGGATTTTTTAATTAAATTTTTTGGGAGATGATGTCCTGCAGCGCTTAAAACTGCTCATAATTCAAACGTAGATAGGCGTATATTTCACCCAATTCCTTGTGAATTTTTCATAGGGTTCGAAAAGATGTTTCCATTTTAAATGCAAAAAATGCTGCCACAGAGGGATGGAATTCAGAGAAAGTTTTGGATTCATTATGTAGATAATTGTCATCCTTACAATATTGCGTGTATCATATGTTGGGTATGTTTTCAATGTAGGAGCTCTCTTGGTTATTTCATAATAAATAATTTCTTTATCACGCTTATGTATTGGTCTTGGCAATTCAGTAACTAATTTGTTTTAATTGTCCATCAGGGTTGATTCTCAAACAGGGTTAGCTTACGATCTATTTTACATAAAAGGCTAATGGCTTCCATCTGACAGCGCTCAACTGAGAATTCTGTAATGTCAGCATTACCAGGAGTTGGCGTTGAATAGGTTTAAACAAATAATGCAACGAGCATGATAGCTTTTTAAATGTCACATATAAGGCAGCACAGCTTGGGAACTTAAGGATAAAATGTAGAAAAAATAGTGGAGAAAAAAATTATCAATTATTAATTTTGTGTCACCAGTTACGATTTATACGACAAGGACTTGTTTATTTTAGTGCTTAATTGCACCCCTAATTCATACATGTTAGCCAACCATCGTTTCCAGTTGGCCCACCATGAATGTCTTGATTGAGCGAGGACGTTCATGCAAGTACGGAGAGGACAGGTCAATGTCACCCAGAAAGGCCAGGACAAGACTGAAAAGGCTTGACATTCTTGCTTGGTGGTGGCAGTGCTACCCAATGCACCACCATGCCATCAAACCTCATGTTTGCTGTTTTAAAATTCAGTGTGTTTATGTAGAGTGCCAGATTGAGCAAAAATAGTCTCACTCTCCTAACACCTACGGACTGTACTGTGTGATATGTGATCTGCTATGGGATGTGATTTTTCTGCCTGGATCCTGTTCTGGAAAATGTTCTTTGTAAGCAGTACTTTCCCTGAGGGCCTCCATCCTCCCTGTCACAAGGTCTTAGCTGTGAATTGGAGAGGCTTTGTGGGAGCTGCAGCGATTTTGTCTCATGGCCGGTCTCCCGAGAAATTAAGATTAAACAAACATATATGGGTACAGCTGATATACTGCTATTTTTTGCAGAAGATGAAGTATTACAGGACTTTTGCTCTTGGGTTGAGTGGTTGGAAGCTTTGGGCTTGTTTGTTCAATTTTATTACCACTGCAAACATGCAGCCTACTTCCACCCTTTAGAAAGTTGGCTCATCTGGTGCATTCTTATCAATAGCCTTGTTGACTTGATGTGCGACACCACATTGTATGGAAATTAATATATTTATCATTGTTTCAGGTGTCCTAGATTAATACAATGCCTCACCTGCGCTATCTCTATTGACGGTGAATCAGTCTTGCCTGGGATGTGTTTCAGCCTCAAGACATTGTTAAGTTTGGACTTGTGCAACTGAATGCGCAAGGAATAGGTTTGGACTGAAGGTGTGTGGCTTGTGAGAGCATGTGTCATTTTTTTTTCCTGTCATTTTTGACCGATTGCTTCCATATTTGGTGTGGACATGCGTTATACTTCAGTTATGACACCTACCGATTTTGGTTGCCATGGCAACAGTATCGGCGACTAATGCGCTAATTTGTGCTGAAACATTGAGATTTCCTTGTGAATGCAGTAAAGGCTAGAGAAGCGGGCTTGTGGAGGCTACACCCATGCAGTCGCAGGTGCCCGGACTATCTAGTTCAGTTGGACGAGTTTGGGACTGTTGGAAACCTTGGGATCTCCTCTAGACTTTAAATTAGGCCTGAAGTTCCAAGAGTTTGAATTCAGCAGCTGTATATGAAGGACTCACATATAGGTTGATAGGTTTTTTGAGATTAAAATTATATTATTGTTAACTTCCTTGCTTTGAAAATCAAGCCTACATCATTTTCAAGTTTCATGGCCCTCGTCTTTCGTGGCACTGTACAAAACACAGGGGAATGAATGAGATATACAGTGCTCCGTTTTCTACAGAAGTGGAACGAATGAGATCATAGTATCGACAGATGTGACAAAATGGCCGTAATGTATGCTCATGTTTTGCATATTTTCCTAAGACACGCCAGAGGAGTCCCGCCGGGTGGAGAGGGAGCGTGAGCAGTGGGAGAGGGAGCAGGTGGAGCCGGCCCGACCGCGCCGAATCGTCCAGCGCTCCGTCAGCCGGGAGCGTTGGGTGGAGACTCTGGTGGTCGCCGACTCCAAACTGATAGAGTATCACGGCAGCGACAACGTAGAGTCCTACATCTTCACCATCATGAACATGGTGAGGACGGCAGCACCTACAGGTTGAAAGGGAGGCGCTGCTGTAAGATATTGGAAAGATGTTCTTAAAATCTGCTGGGAGACAAGATGCAGGCCTCCAGTGTGGAACATGTATTAGGGGAATAGGGATTGGGCTGTGCAGATGTGAGTTCAGCTGCCAGATGAGACAGCTGTTGCCCCAGTAAAAATAAGGAAAAGCAGGTCATTCTACTTGAACAATGCTCTGGGGCACCATTTTGTGCTGTTTCTTTTCCAACCAGTATTGCAAAGCTGGAACTGAAATAATCCATTCTTTTCTATGAATTTTCATGCCATTAGAGGAACTGAAGGAGTGATTGATTGCACCTGTTTAAGGCCAAGTGATATCAGGAATGCCTGTGTCGTAACAATTTAATGCACGATTATGACAGGAAAATATTTATTTCTTGGGTCAGTAAGGTTTCACATTTTCGATAAAGACTGGAGTGTAAAAAATTTCTGAGAAAGTGGTAGATTTTTTTATCAACTGACATGGCGTTTGACAGGTGGACAGCTAATTCTTACGCTGTAACAAAACAAAAAGAAGTGTTTTTTTTTTTTTAATATTTAGGTTGCTACAGGTTCGTCCATCTTTAATTAGACTTAATCAAAGTTCTATTGTTGTTTTATTAATAATAAGATAAAAATTCTGCCACTGAGGTGAAACGGTTCAACTTAGTTCAAGATCTGCCAGTCTGGTAAGACAACTTCACTTCAGATGAACAGTAACTTAGACACAAGCTAATATTTCTACTTGATGGAAAATTTTGATGGGCCCAATTTTCCTGCTTGTGCTAGGTCTGACGATACACACAAAGACAGATTTGAGCCTCTTATCCATTTTTCTTCTGGAATCATGTTTTGGAAACAATAAATGCTATTTTTATGTCTATGAAATAAAGGTAAGTGCCTCAATGAAAGCAAACCAAAAAAAAAGCTGAAGTATGTATGCAACTTCTTGTGTTGGGGAGGCTGGGGTCCGATGAGCCATGGGCACCAATGAGCCGTATCACTATTTTGCCATCAATCGATGACAGAGCTGCTTACAATAGGCAAAATATTTGACCATTGGCTGATGAGTCATGGGGATAAATGAGCCAGATCACGATTTTGCCTATTTTAAACACCTTTGGCATCGATCGGTCGCACCCACTTGTGGCTGTTGCCGAACACATGCATGTATTTAATTTACTCAGAGGAACTACTCCCATTCAAAGACTGCAGAAGAGGCTGTGTTTATCCATGCATGTATCACCTATGATGGGAGAAATCGGGCTCCCAATCTCCTTTTACTGAAAAACACTTATAAAGACATCACGTTCTATTTATATGTTATTCATGAAAGAGCGACACTTGGTAAATCATTTGTGTAAAGTAGTTTTGAGCCAAAGCAAGCAGATTTAAAATGTATTCTAGCTGACTTTATTCTCATCTGATTCCTCCTGGACTTTTACTTTGTCATGTCCCTGTTTTGCTGACAGGAGAATTTCCTGTCAAAATACTGTATGATTCATTCTGGGATTAGGTTTCATCTGGGCCATCAAAACTGGTCCAATAGCTTGGACAGCGGAATTTTAGCATAAGTAGGCCTGATATAAGTTGGAAAAACATACTGTTGATATTTAGGGATGAAGTTATATAAAAGTTATAACCTCTAATTCCCACAGGTCACTGGTATTTTCCATGATGCTAGTATAGGGAACGCCATCCACATTGTCCTGGTGCGACTGATTCTTCTACAGGAGGACGAGGTATGGCTCTACATTTTTTGCCCATTACCTTAACCGTACTATGAAATGGTTGCCTCTCTGTGAAAATGGCTTAGCGAAAATCTGTCCCCGTTTTTTTTCTGTTGTGTATGTGGTGTGTGACGAACGATATGCTTGCAGCTTTAACTAAAATTGCTGTAAATAATCCTGGATAGGAGGATAATCATATCTGTAAAGTGCCTATAATTTCATGGAAGGTCATAAAAGACTGTAAATTGCTTGTTGACAAAACAATTCAGCAGAACTCTTTTGTTCTGATAGAATAACTAAATAGAAAAAAAAAACTAAATAAAGTGGCCATTATTTTTTAAATGTTCGTAAATCTGATGGTGAGGTGCTGTCATAAACTAGCAGGTGGGAAATTCCCAGCAGGCATATTTCTTAGACAGCTCATTCAAACGGGGGTCCCTTTAGAAACCTTAAAGAATGTCAGACAGCTGTTGCAACATTCACCTTCAACCGCTCTATCCATATAACATGTCAATACACTGAGACATTAGTACTTTGAAATATGATTTTGTGTTCTTTAATTTTCCTGAAAAATGGCAAGAACAAGGGAAATGGACCTGTGTGTCATTTTTCAATCTTTTATTGCAGTGTTGCTGTAATGCTTGCAGAAGTTCCTCACTAGCTCTCATCCATAGGTAGCTAATGATGGCATTCTGTGTTTGCAAAGAGTTTTCCTCTTGCATGTTTTTTTGCAATGGGCAAATTACGGGCAACCTGTGACAGTGCAAAATTGTCTGTCTGCTAAGTGCATTTGCACGGCTGCATTTGCAGAATGATGTATGATCTAGCCTGTGGAGCATGGGGGTATTTCATATTTCCTGCTGCAGGCTAACTTGCTCTGTGGGCCACCTTGGAAGTTTTTTTGGGGGGGGGGGGCAATCGCGGGTTGAAATGTTGGCAAATTCTTATCTTCTAGATCAGTTGCCAATGACCAGACACTGATACAAAGGCCATGATGAGTCACGTTAATAATAATAATGCATCAGTTTTATGTAGCGCTTTTCTGTGCACTCAAAGATGCTTCACAATGGATACATTATTCATTCACTCACACATTCACACTCTGATGGGGGTAAACTACGTTTTCTGTAGCTACAGCTGCCCTGGGGCAGACTGACGGAAGCGTAGCTGCCAGTATGCGCCTACGGCCCCTCCGACCACCACCAAACATTCACACACAGCCACACAGGAGTGTTCCTATGCTGCATGTTTTTGTGGGTGGGGAAACCCACAGGGAGAACGTGTAAACTCCACACTGAAAGGCCCCACAACCTTCTTGCTGTGAGGCAATAGTGCTAACCACTGTGTCACCGTGCTGCCCAAATGTCACGTCACTTGCTTTTATTGGTTGGTGATCCTTGTGGTCACGTGAAAATGAGATCTTGGTTGTGAGTCGAGCCAAAAATAATCTGTTCGAAATTCCACGCATTTATCACAGTAATGCATTTCATTTTTTTTTCTTTTTGTGCATTTTTGTAACGCGTTCAAAAATTACGTGCAGCACATCAGCTAATATGGTAAGAAGAGTGAATTATGGTCTCTGAACTCCTGAAAAGGCCATGCAGTCTAATTCACAGACTATTGTGCAACATTATCAAACGTGGTCATGCATAGTTATGCGTAGCGGAAACAGTAAAATGATTTTTCATGGAGATACTGGTGAAAATGCCATAAAAATTCGAATTGAACGTACTTACATAATTCATGATGATTCTGTTTTCACTGCAGCTAAATGTTGTCATGGACAGAATGATGATGTTCAAATGGAGTTTTCAGGCCCCTGAAATTTACTCTGACATACACAGGGAAGTCCACAGACCCTCCCACAGATACAGTGGATAATCCTTAAACCCCTTTTACGCAGAAAACAAATAATGCCAGTTATTCCCTGTTATGGATGAGCCTGATTAGGCTTTATAACTCAGTATTTGTTTCACGGAGACTCTGGAAAGTTATTCCAGTGAAGCAAGACATTTGCAAATTCAATTACAGAATCATTTAGGAATTAAATTTCAAAATTTTTTTTTCAAAATTTCAAAATCAGTGGGGTTAAATGGCATTTGTTATGCTGAGTGGGGTAGCATACCTCGGAACCCTGAGCTCTTGTGTGTGATTTTCAGATCTACCTCAGCCTTGCTGAGGATTGTCCTTTAAGCAGAGATTAATGTACCTCATGTGATTTTTGAACTCCTTTAGGTCATGTTTTCATATGCGGTATTTTTAAATGATCCGTGGAGAGTGCAGTAAGTCTGTGTTTCCCTCACAAGTTGTATAAGTGCAAGTAGAGGACCGAGTATTGCTGCGTCTGTCAGTATGCCATCTGTTACTGCTGAGCTGCCATTCTATGGTGCCCTGATGCCTTCGCTCATTTTTTTTCCTCAGCCCTCAAGGCTGACTGGGTATTGCTATCCTTCGTGCGGTTGGGCGGGTGGGCGGCGGGCGGGCGGGCGTCTCCAAAAACTTTGACATCGGGCTGAGGGGTATTCCGTGCATTGCACGCCTATTTTTTCATTATTTGTTTTTTTTTTTCCTCCTGAGTCGGTGGTCATTCCGCAGAGGGTGTTTGGGGGAGTAACGGCAGCGGTGTGTTCAGATGTTCAACAGTCCTCCGTCTCCCTCCTGAGCTCCTTTCTCTCCTGTTGTCTTTATCTCGCACTTTTTGTCTTTAACCCTTTCCGGAGTATGATCACAAATATAATCTGAATATTCTTATATTATTATATTGTTATGTAATATCCAGAACACTCAAATGCCGATTTTGTTATCACAGCTGGTAACTCGAAGCTATTTGAGGTCTAGAACTCTGACTTAACCATGTTGACAACAATTATTTAATTATCTAATGTTCAAACGGATGGAGTTCCACATCAGTGAACACTTTTGGGGGGGGGGGTGGAGGCATTCCCAAAAAAAGAATGTGCTCCTCTAAGGGTTAGTATTTTTGTTTAGTTTGTATTGTTAGTATAAACTAAACTTTTGTTTAGTTTGTCACTTTTTATGACTTGGCTTGTGTTTGACTGTCCTATAATGCTCCTGTTCGCAGTTGTGATTGGGTCTGTTGGGCTTGGTGCTCATTGGTTGGGATGAGGCAGGGCTGTTAGGATGGGTTTGCGCCTCTGAAAGTGTCTGTGTCCTGACTTGCACTGCAGATTATTCTCATTCGCTTTTCTCAAGTATTTAGTTGCTGTTTGGCAGCTCGCAAATAAGCTTCAAATGATCAGGCCTCACCTGATAAAATCTGCCAGTGCATCCTTATTTATATACTGAACACAGCACGTCGGGATGTAATTTTGTTCGCTTGATGAGCTTGAAAACACATGTTGCATCATCCATGCCCCTCTGTAGAAACACGGCACTGCCGGCAAGTTTGTGATGAAGTTTATGTTTTTTTTTAATTAACACTGGATAACAGAAATAGTTTATTTTTCTGGCATGTGGGTTTATTTTACACTGTGTTAACCTCACTCACCCCTGTGCTGAGGCATTAGATTGGTCAGATTGCTGGATTAGCCTCAATATCCCAAAAGTCTGCTTTAGGTTGTGTTTTAGTATTTTAATGATGCTTCAAATCTTTTTTTTTTTTGTTTGTTTTTTTTAAATAAAATGTTTTAGGTTACTTTTTGCTCAAGAGGTCATATGGTCTCACAAAATTGGCAAATGCAACAAACTTTCTCATACCAGTGGCCATCATTTTGCCTTATTTAGCAAAAAAGTGATGTATTAATGTAAGTCTGAATATAACAATAAAAGTCTTTCTTTGCAGTTCAGGGTTCAGTACAATTCATTGCTTTGGCTTGGCTTTTTTATGAGACAAAATTCGCACCAATTCATACTTAAACACGTTCTCTTATCGAGAGTTACGGATACTAGGCGAACATATGACATTAGATTCGCATTACGTAAGTGATGAGCATTTGATATTATACAAGCAAGTTCTGATAAAAGCTCTGTTAATAGATACTCAATATACAACCTACACCTGCGACCGACAAACTGCAGCACCACGAATCAGCCTTTATGTAGCACAGACAACTAGTCGGTGACTATTCTTTATATAATGGACAGCATAATTCATTTAGATTACATTGCGGTTAAGCATGACATTGTATTGATTTGGTGGATCTTTTAGCTGTGATCATTGTTAATAATGGTCAGGAACCTGTGAAAAAGCCTTTCTCTTGTTCTTTAGGCTCGCGGTGTCTTGGAGCATAACACTGTCAGGGTGATCAGTGATCTTAATTTGGCTTCAAATTGGCATCCCCGTGTGTTGAATTATCTATCCTCGCATTGCCCTCAAATAGAAAATGGCTGTTGTTGTTTTTGGTGTCGCGCCAGAGCTGCTCTGTGTGCAGTTCGCATTCATCCCCCGACCCTCTTTACAGGCCGTTAATCTTCTCTGCCCTGATTGTGCCCTCCGCGTTTAATTCCACCAAGAACTAAGATGTGTTGGACTGTAATAGCTATAGATCTATGGTTAATATGGCTTCTTTACAATTTTTCACCAGTTTTTACATCTCAGATGCGGGGGTGGTACTGCCGTTAGCACTGCCGTCTCGCAGCGAGAAGATTGTGGGTTTGAATCCAGCCTGGGGGCATTCTGCGTGGAGTTTGTATGTTCTCCCCATGTTCACGTGGGTTTTCTCCCACAGTCCAAAGACATGCATGTCGGGCTAACTGGATATGCTGTATTTCCATAAAAATTAGTGATTAGTATGTGACTTGATTCCTTCATGAGTTCTCAATGAGCGCCAAGGATGATGCAATATAGCCGTAGGATATTATGGATCACGCTCAGGTCAGCTCTCACTGCTGCCTTGACTGTTAATGATTCTCAAAATCATTTGACAAGCTACACATGACATTTGATCCTGTTCATAATTGGTGGCATGACAGTATTCATGGTGTTAAGGTCACACCACCCATTGATTTTGGTTGGGATCAGCATTAATAATCCACGACTCTACGTAAACTTGTTGGTAGTATGTAGCTCTGAATCACTCGGCAGTTCTCTTGTGGAGATGCAGTGATTTTGTACCTGGTGGGATGATTCATTCTTGGGAGACCGTGCCACCCATCAATTTTGGATGAAATCTGCTGATTGTAAGCATTAATAATTTATGATTTAATATGTTAACATGGTGATTTTGTAAAGGGGACCTTGTGATCGTGCTGTCGGTCCCACATGGTACATAAGGCAGTTCATGTGAAGAATGGGATCATGGGATCTTTGTTACAAAGGAGGAATTTTGTCCCAGTACAGCGATACACCTGCAATTTGGGGGGGGGGATAAAATGATCTAGTTAAGTGGTGCTTTATGTTAGTAGTTGTGTCTTTTTTGCTTTTCACTGCATTGGAGATGAGTGTATCCAGAATATTTCTCCCAAATCAGTCTGCTGTGGACTTCATCTTGCCAGTAGTTTGTATGGCTTTTCCTGTCCATTAGAGCGATGAAACACTGACACCTTGAACTGTCCCACTGCAGAAACGGTCACAGACTGATTTTTTTTTTACGACTTGACGAGCCTATCATAG
Source organism: Gymnothorax reevesii (assembly GCA_029721435.1). Taxonomy (NCBI): domain Eukaryota; kingdom Metazoa; phylum Chordata; class Actinopteri; order Anguilliformes; family Muraenidae; genus Gymnothorax; species Gymnothorax reevesii. The sequence continues at coordinate 10,918,811 of CM056580.1, read as the reverse complement.
TTCAGCTTGACAAGGCCCGAAGGTCTACAAGAAAAACTGTAGCTGTCATGTTTGGGCTTAACCATTTGGCAGAATGACAGCATTTATATTAATTCGACGTAAACAAATAACAAATCTGATATGTATCTGGATACCAGGTCTCTCTCAGGATAGCATTTTGCTGGCTGGTAAAGAGCCAAGATGCTGTGAAGCAATTCAGGACCTATTTCTGGGACTTTGCTTTACATATATATTAAAATATATTTGTTATTATTATTTTTTTTTTGCAGATTCCTTTCAAAACAGGGCTAAGATTCATAGTGGGAAAGCTACTATCAGTAAAATAGAAAAAGCGAGAACAAGCTGACACTGAGCGCTGAGAGAACCCCACACCCATTAACTAATTATTAATGAATTAATAAATAAATAAATAATAGCAGCACCCACCAATGGCAAGGCACAGGTCACTATACCAAAGTCAAAAATAAAGTGCACGGGGCGCCCCGGTGCGCGCACCATACAGGCTGAGTCCTTCTCGAAGCGACCTGGGTTTGAGTTCGGCTCGGGTCATTTGCCGCATGTCTTCCCTGATTCTTCTCTCCTTTCCTGTCTCTCTACACTGTATAACTATCAAATAAAGGGAAAATTCCCAAAAAAAATCTTAAAAAAAAAAAAAAGAAAAATGCACTAATGACCCTTGCATTGCACTCCTACCCCTTACAAGGAATCTGCACGCCAAACTTTAAGCTGCTGTGGTCAGTGCTTTTGGAAATATGGCCTGGACAAAATTTTCAATTTCAAGGTCACTGTGCCAGGCCCACAGGTCAAATGCACTAATGACGCTTACATTGCACAGCTCTCTCTCACGAAGAACCTGCATACAACATCTGAAGCTCCTGTGGCCAACAATTTCAGAGATATGGCCTGGACAAATTATTGAACCGCCGCCCGACTGCCGGCCCACCTGGCCACCCAAACGCTGCAGGGTATAACAATACCCCATCAGCCCATAAAGGGCTGCGAGGTAAAATGCAAATGACGGTTCTGTGAAGAACCGCAGCGATTCTGAAACATTAGTAAGGCAATTAGATTAGACTGTTTGTAGCCTTGAGTCCTACAGTGAAATAGAATCCTGCAATATTCCTGAGGTAAACAATCAATTCTGTTGTCACTGTGTTGCATTAGAAGAGTTTCACTTCAACATACTGCACAAAACCAGAATGTACCCATGTTTTATAGAGAAATATGTATAGAAAATGAGCCACATACACTGTCTGGCCAAAAAGAAATATAAATTTGTGCGCTCCATTGTTTCGTTGCACGGTGACGTCACAACATTTATTTCCATTCAGAGTTGCATTATTTTTTGGCTTTGATGTTGTATTGAGGACACGACCACTCCATAAACTCTTCTGCAGCAACTGCAAAGACTTTCAGTGGGGTTAAGAGTGCAATGGAAAGTTCTTAGCCCTTTTCTACTGATTTCAGCAATCCTCCTTGTCATTTTCTTTGTACGATGCTGGCCAATAGTCAGTCCTCTCTGATACACAGTTTTCCGCGAGCACGGGATAAATCTGACATTGCTATTTAAGGAATGAGAAGCTACACTCTGCATCAGTCAGGATTAAAAGATGTCTCAAGCTGAAACATATTACTGACTTCAATAATGATCCAATCTTGGTTCTTAAATATTTGCTTATTTAAATCCAAAGGGCGACTTTTTTGGCTAGGACATGCAATTTGTCCTAAATACTTTCTCGAAAGAAAGAAACCTCAGTGGGTTTATGTATTTTTATACTACAGCTGAAAAATTTAGCATGATGTCTGAACATTGTTCGAGCCAGTGTTTGTACTTTCTTGATATTAATCTGAGATGATCATGCAATTGATGCAATTCTTTTTCTAAGTTGAAGATTTTCTCTGTGCCAGGCATTCTCTCTTTTTTTTTTTTATCACTACAAGGACAAACAATTGATAGCTGGTCATGCGGTAGGAATAATTTTTGTAGTTCTTATGTGGGCTTGCTCCAGTGGTGTAAGTGTTGACCTTTTGAAGGGGGCAGACCTAGTGTTTTATAGGCGAAGGAAGTTTCTTCCACACTCATAGCATGAGGCAGACCCCACACAGAAAACACGTCTGGAATGAGAGAGGGAGACCGTAAATCTTTTTTCATCAAGGGAGGAAGGGGGAAGAAAGGTGCTCTGGGTTTTGAAGTTATTGTGTGAGAATTGGGAAGCACTGGAGGGGGGTGAAATTACCCTGCTTTGTCAGTTACGTGTACTGCATGAAGTGGTTCTTTTTTCTGGTATATTAATACCATGTAAAGCTTTGCATCTCTATCTTTTTTGTTGTGTTCTTTTGTAGTGGGTGAGTTTTTCATCAGTTGCTATAGTAATGTGCAAAAGTTGTAGGCACATTTAAAGCAATTTCGTTTGGAAAATATGCCTGCAAAAATGATGAAATAAAAAGGTTCTAATAACTGAGAAATGTACTGTACAGGACTGTAACCTGTTAAAACCTAAATCAAATCAATATTTGGTGCAGCTACCCTTTGCAAAAAAATTTGGGACGGTGTCCTCTTGCGCTATAGTTTTATAAGATTATTGCCGTTTGCTTGTCCCAAACAGAGTGGAAAAGTTGCCACTGCTCTTCTACAGACTGACTGTCTCACTTGCGTCTGTCCCTCCAAGAAATTACAGACCGCTATGATGATGTTGACATCAAGGCTCTGTCAAGACTATAATATCTATTTCGACTATTTTTAATGGAATACAAACATTTCTGAAACTTTTCTTTAAATTAGCATTTTGAATTTCAAATTTACTTTTTATCTTCAGGAGCTCTAATATAGAATCAAAAAGTAAACACATAATACAGATAAAAATTTTTAAAAGTGCAGGCTGCCTGATATATCTGCACAGTTCTGTATGGCTTTGATGCACTTGTCTTGTGCATGGCTATTAGTGTACTCGTGTTTCTGCGTTTTTGCATTTCTGTATCTCTGTGTTTCTCACTCTCTGTGTGCATTGTGTATGTATGCATGCATATGTTCACCTTTTTCATATTCATTTATCTTGGCATTAACTTTTTATCAACCTCTAATCATTGCAGTTGATGGGAAAGATGAGGTCATTTGCAAGACCAGAAATATTGACCCATGGATTGCAAATAATGAAAAGGCTTCCTATTTTGGCTGTTGAAGGGCTATAGGATAATTGTGTGAATATTGTGGTCTTTGACTGGACATGTAAATGATGCAACCAGAATACAAATTTAAGGGATGGACAAAATATTGGAAGCATCTGTAAACCTTAAAGTCTCCACGACAGTTACAAAACCATCTTCACTGTCCTATTGATGTGAAAGCCAATTATCAGCGCTTCATAACAGGGTTTACTCTTCTGAAAAGAGGTGTGACACCCAGGGGTAAGTCTTCAAAACAAGATTAAGACTCTCATTCTAAAAAGTGCACTCAGGTGTATTGGTCACAAAAACGGCAAATATGTAATCAGTGGCAGATGGAACTGTGTTGTAACATTATGGTAATGTGCAAACTACCATAAACCACAACAGACAAAAGTTCTGTGGCTGCAAACCAATGCTCTCTGATGGGGGCAACTCACTCTTGGTTGATGGTTGCTATTTCCACAGGATTTCAGCTCTTGAAAGTGACCTGACAGTGAAAAACAGTCCTTGTCTGGGCAGTGCAACAGTAGAAACATCATGTTGTGAGCTTCACTGAGCTGGTATTTACGGCAGTGATTTCATCATTTTTTATGCATGTATGTGTGATTTTGTGCATGTCGCTGTCCCTGTGCAGAAGGGGTTAAAGATCATGCATCACGCCGACAGCACACTCGGCAGTTTCTGCGGCTGGCAGAAGAACATAAACCCTCAGAGTGACACTCACCCCGCCCACCACGATGTCGCCGTGCTCATCACCAGGCAAGAGTCCTCGTCACGAACGAAAGGCTCCTACCTTGCACTGTAGTCGTAAATTTAGACTAAGACTCCTATTTCTGCCTCGAGTAAAATAAAACATTCCCTCTGCGCGGAGTCTATTTCACTCATTATGAGATTTGCCCAAGGAGCAAGTCTCTTTTGCCTGACAAGCCAAAAGTAATGTGTAACAAGGTTGTATTCTACAATAATGAGAAAAGGCAAGATTTAAAATCTACTTTCCAGACTAAACACTTGCTCAAATAGACTTCTGTATTGGGCTTTCACTACGTACAAAGGTTACCTGATCAATGTGTCCGCCAATCACCAAAAAGAGAAATCTACCAGAATAGTTTACCGTGAGAGCAGATTTAAGTAATCATCATCATAATTTCCTAATTCACCTCCTGTGTATATGGGATATGAAAGGATGGAAGTGCAGAGATATGTGAGACAAGGTTGTGTCATTCTTTGTTTGGTGGCAGACATTCTGGCATTTTCTGTAAATGTAAAATAATACATTCACCGTGGAGATTTTAAGTTCCTTGACGTTTTCTCATGGTAATTACCGCTCTCCTCCATGGACTGTTGGTAACTTCCTGTCTATTACATCTATAGCTGCAGCAGAAAATACTACTGGGACATTTGGATATTGTTATTTTGGAAATTGTTGTAGTATCTGCAATGAATGTGTCATATCTCGATCGGCTGTCCTGCTGAGCTCTCTAGAGACAGCTCCTCATATAAAAACAGGCTTGTTATAGATTACATAGCCGGCCCCAATGGAGCAGCTTGGGCGAAATAAGATTTATTTGAAAGCACATTCAGTGGTAGTCTTGCAGAATTCTCTTTGTTATATTGCCCTGTTCTCGTTATGTTTACGTTGTGAAATAAACTATCTGGTACGCTTCTCCTGCGCATGACACGACAGTGAATTTATTTCACTGAAGAACAGAGGTCATAATATTCTATATAAATCATCAATACATGTCAATGTATCAATATATCTAATCATCATTATTAGATCTTATAAAAGACACTGGAACTTGATGTGGCATCTTCCCAGCCATGCCAATGTTAGCACAACGTTAGCACAAAGTTAGTAATGTAGATAAGGCTGACTTTTGCTTTGGTGATACCTTTAGTGACAAAAAATTAGTTCCTTCATCAAGATGTGAACTTTTGAGGGTCAGTGTCTGGCGTAGTGTACCATCACATTATTATTGGTCTTCAGCTGCTAGGCAGAATTGTCAAGCTGCTGCGATTTGATAGCTGAAATGAAAACAAAGTTTGCTTTGATGTGGAATCTGCCTGCAGACCTGGTGATTTACTGTTGGTTTTCGCACCATCACTGACTCGGCACACATGATTTGGCTAATTAGCAGCTCATCAGTTTCTCTAACTGTGAAATGAGGCATGCTTTGCTTTGCTTGGAGGGAAAACCATCAGGGTGGCAGCTCTCCTGGGCCAGGGTTCAGGACTACTGTGTGAAACGTTAGGCCTGAAGCACATAAACCCAATATCCCAGCATGCTCCTCTGTGTGTCCTATAGTTATATCTATTCATGTTTGTCTCTCGAGTCAGGTACCTTTTTCAGTTGCCTGCAGTCATCTCTTTCAAAATAATATCAAATATTTATTGCCTTGAAATCTAGGTGAAGTTGTATCCAGATTTCATTTTCCATTTTTCATTATCATGCCATTATCATTTTATCATTCAGCCAATTTCCTCCTCAGTAATTCTTTTTTGTCTCCTGAATTAGCTAATTGGTGTAATTCCACTACCTGAAGGTTGACATAATTTGTGAAATTGGCTGCTTGACATCGTGGGTTTGGTGGAACACATGAGGAGATATATTCCCAAGCCCTGAAACTCCCAGTTGTGTTTAATGGTGTCTTAACGTAGTCGCCCATGTGACACAGGAAAGATATTTGTGCGGGGATGAACAAGCCGTGTGAAACCTTGGGCCTCTCGCACCTGTCTGGAATGTGTCAGCCGCACCGCAGCTGTAATATTAACGAGGACTCGGGGCTTCCTGTCGCCTTCACCGTGGCTCACGAGCTGGGACACAGGTATGAGTGTGTCGGTGAATGTGCATGTCTTTTTGTGTGTTGTATTCATTCCTGTGTGTGTGCGTGTGCGTGTGCGCGTGCGCGTGGGTGTGTGCGTGTGTGTTTGCGTGTTTGCGCATGTTTGTGCGTGTGTTTGCATGTTTGTGTGTGAGTGCGCGTGTTTGTGTGCATGCTTACTGTTTGCGTGCTGGTATACATTAGCATCATTGTGTTTTTGCGAGACAATGTGTATGTTTCAGATAACAATACGATGAATATGTGTGTGAGCGTGTGCAAGAAATTTGACAGAGGCTTGTACACTGCTCACATTACAGAATGTGTGTGTGTAAGTATGTGTTTTTTTTTTTTTTTTAGCTTCGGGATTCACCATGATGGACAGGGGAATGACTGTGAGCTGGACGGCAGACACCCCTTCATCATGTCCCGACAGCTGAAATACGACACTTCACCCCTCACCTGGTCCCCCTGCAGCAAGGAGTACATAACCCGCTTTCTGGAGTGAGTTACACTCCTTCCGCGGCACATCGAGCGCGAGTTATGCCCGTCTCCGGCTAAAGGGGAATTCCACCAGCAAAATCATCCCAGCTTGCTCAGCAGCTGAAGGCAGAACGAATAACTGTGAAAACTAGAAGGGCCCTCAGTAGAGCGCACACCTCCGCCACGCTATATGTCAGTATTATTGGTTCCTCCGGATCTAGAATCCAGAATATGTTCCAGATCACAATCAAAGTTGAATCAACTCATCCTTGGACTGCCATCTACCACACTACCAAATTTTTTACCAATTTGTTCATAAGTTTTTACCCCTCAGCCCTCAAGGCTGACGGGGTATTGCTATCCTTCATGCGGTTGGGCGGCCGACGGGCAGGCGGGCGTCTCCAAAAACTTCGACATCGGGCTGAGGGGTATTCCGTGCATTGCACGCCTATTTTTGACTTATGCGGTTCACAGACAGACAAACACAGGTGAAAACATGACCCCCTCGGCAGAGTTAGTTAAGCACAGCAAAGTCTGTGAACATTTCGGTTGAGGTACATATTGTGATGACATGCCCCTTTGGCATTTTTGAAGAACTACATTGATAGTTTAATGAATTTTTGGACCATTGTGAAGGCAGAAAGCTTCTCGTACCACCCTCAGGTTTGGCAGCTTCGAAAAAGACGTGAACAACATCAACTCTGTCCATCATGATCTGGTAACACAAACCACTTCGCTGAAGCAAGCGGAGGCTGATCCGGCGATTGTTGTGCCTGGTGCTTTGCGGTCTATTTTGCACTCACTGCAGGTTGAGCGCTGGCTGAAGGCTCATTCTAACCCCTTCCACAACCGGGCCAAATGTGTGAGAGGGCATTTGTATGTAAATCCAGTAGCTCTTAGATTTGGGGTTGAAGAAGTTAATTAACTAGGAGTACAGGGACTCTACGGGATGTGACGGTTCATTTTACTGTGGAGTTCCCCGTCAACAGTGTCATCACTGCTGTCGCGTTTATAACTCTTGTGGATATGCTTGTCGTGACTCTCACTGTCAGTCACTCCGAATAACGGTGTCAGCAACTTGAATAACATGTACTGTGAGCTTCTCTGCCCATGCAAGTGACCTCCGCACCCCTATCCCAACTTCGCTGTGCTACGTGTGCTGTTCAAAACAGTCCCAGCAACATCAGAGTCCTATTCAGAAAATAGAAGTTGTTTAATGATAAGCTTGAGCTAGAGATTCTATTCAGAGGAAGGGCATTTTGAACCAGCTATTTATAGACGAAGGCAAATCTATATCCTCTCATTTTCATTTTGTTTAAAGCTTGTGTGACTGAGGTGCTCACATCTGGAAGCGACGTTCACTGGCTGCGTATCAGCCCCTAAAATTGCAGTGTTCAGAACGATCTTTGAGTCACCCTACCAGAATAAAGACACGTCACGACATGCTATCTCAAAGAATGGTAATTTCATTCTCCTCTGTTCACGCCAGTTTCTGTATATGTTGCGGAATGCTTCTGTAAATAAGGATTACTCCCACTCTTGAAGCGTAGGAGGTAATTGCCGCCTGGAGTAAAACAAGATTAGGGATAGTATTCACATGTGAGATTATCACGTGAACATACGAAGTCTTGTAATACGGCCTGCATAAATGACACACTGCGTCTGCATGGATTAAGTAACGATCTCAGGGTTAAGGTAGGTGCCTCTTTGCTTCCGTCCTGTTCTGTTGTGTTGATCGACTTTGGCAATGTTATGAATTCTTGGCTTGATGTTTGCCAAGATCACTGCACGTATGGAGGAGTGTCAACAGTGTTTAAGTGGAAGGGTGCAGTATGCATGAGACGCTGCAGGTATCATGAGCTGACAAGCCTGCGGTGTACAATGCTCATCTGAGCAGACAAAACACAGGCAGGTGTGCTAATAGTATAATTTTTATTCACAATTGTGGAGGAAATTGGTGCCTTCAGTCTGATACATTTAAGGTAGACCCATGAAGTGTCTGCGACGCGAAAGACAGAACTGTACTCATGTTCTAGACTTTTATTTATATTTGTTGTTATTATATGTAGATCATTGTCGTCTCATGTTTTTGCTGATTATGTTCGTCTCGCCTCATGATTTGCTTGCTGGGTAAGAAAATATCACAAACCAAGCAAGCGAATAATGGCTTTAAGAAAGCACAATTTTCTATTTTTGGGAGGAAATCTGACCAAGATTCAATACGAAATGAGAACACTTGTTTGTTCAGTGTTTCTACCACTCTCTTCACTGGGATTAATCAACATCTTGTCCAAATATTAGCTCAATAATCGGTATAGGAAGTAGTTTGAGGCCAATTGTCAATGTTGTTTCTAGAATTGTGATTGCAAAGAAGAAACCTGCGTGTAAAACAGTCTGCTCGGGGATTGCACTGCAGGATTACTCGCTGAATAATTCAACAGTATTTTAATAGACACGACCCCCGCAAACAGGTTTCCATCGCTCCACCTCGTTGGGTTAATCCTCACAGCGGGATTGTTTGGTATTAGAACCATTTATTTGAGATTTGCTGTTTTGGCCTGCGTCTGTGTGAGGGTTCAGTTAGTTTAATTCACTGGCTTTCCTGAAACTGTCTTTTCCGTCCATTCGCCCCTGTATCTGGGGTTTTCATTACCCCTTTGCCCCGACTAAGGGGCAGTGGGATATTGTCGTACCCTTTGCAGATGGGCGGACGGACAGGCAGGGGGCAGCAAAATTTTATCCAGAACATTTCTCTGCAACCGCTTGGGTTAGGAACTTCATCTTGCATGTGTGTACTCGCTTTAGTGGGTAGGCGTGCCTTGTTGAGGTTTCATACTTGAATGACCTTTGACCTTGCCTCACTGACCTTCACATTAAAAACCACTTCTCTAAAACCACTTGGGGTAGGAGCTTGATTTTGCATAAGTGGACTTGCCTTGGTGCAGGGGTGCCACGTCCAGGTTTTGTACCACAATCACCTTTCACTCTGGCTCAAACACCTTCACCTTTGATTCATTGTGTCGGGGCTGAGGGGTATTACCTTGGCCCCCGCAAAGCAAATTTCCCCCCCCCACTGTCCACTGTAATCCAGAATCTTCCCTCTCCCTCTCTCTCTCTTTCTCTCTCTCTCGCAGCCGTGGGTGGGGATCCTGTCTGGATGATCGGCCCTCCAAGAAGGACCTCACGACACCTCTGGTGGCGCCTGGAGTGAGATATACGACACACCACCAGTGCCAGCTGCAGTACGGACCTAATGCCACCTACTGTCAGGAAGTGGAGGTACAGAGCTTTTCTGTCATCACTTCCTCGCGTGTAACCTCGTTACTTCCTCTTGAGTTCCTCTTGTGTTACAAGGAATCTCCTGGTAGATCAGAATCATTGTTTTGTTTCCCGTTCCGGTTTGCCTTTTTCTGTCCTTTGATCGATCCCTTACCTTGAAGTTCCAAACATTGCAAAAAGTCTTATTTTACTTTTCAAGTGGAAATTGACTGTTTTATACTGTTTTGCGGGCAAGTGAAGAATCTTGAGATTGGTCGAACACACGTTATCTCATTGGCATCAAATTTGCCTTATGTAGTCAGACATAGATGAAAACAGATTTAAAGTCTAGATATAAAACTTAAAACTTGAGGCATTGACCGGTTTTGCTGTTCACGTTTAGTCGAAGACCACAAGACACCCATGGGATCAGAATCATAGCTGACCTGTCACATTTGAGCCCACTACGGTCGACTGATTGGAGTCCACTGACATGTTTTGTTCACATTTTCAAAAGATTCAGAGATTCTAGAAGTTCAGTAGACGTATGCATTTATTTTTGAAACTTCACCAGCTGTACTCTGTACAATTGCTGTATTGTCTTGGCCACAGGAGCTTTAATAAGTCACTTGATTTTTCTGCTGGGCTTCAGATTTTTGATGCTGCACCGGAATTGTACATTTGTGAGCTCTAAGTGTCCGTCTGTCAGTGGAGCACGCACTACGTAATTTGAAAGAATAATCAATCCTTCACTCTCTTTCTCATTAATTTTAAGTGTCATAAAAAAAATTGTAAAATGGCAAAACACAAAAGTCAAAGTTTGATCACTTTCAAAGGCAGATAAGAAATAGAAACAGCCAGGACGCTTGTTCCAAGTAGAAATCGCAATATACCACAACACAAAAGACGATGGTTTTGGGTGGATTCTATTCATCGCCCGCTCAAACCGTAGATCATCTAAAAGCAACAGTCAAGGCTCTCGAATTATAGGTTGTGCAACCAAAGAAATGCTGTTAAAAGATCATATGTGTCCAGACCCATACGATAATAACATGAACATGCAAAAACATTATTGCATCACAAAGAGGCTAAACTGCAAGAATGTACTCAAGTGGATAACATTTCTTTGGGAGTGTTATTCAAAAATGTTTAATCAACTCAAGACGCATTGATCTAACTTAGTCTTTCTGCAGCTGATGTCTGAGAATTAGTTAGACAGATTTAAATATATTCGCCCTGATACTTTGCTTCAGTAGATATGAACCCCTGGTTCTGAGTGAACTCTGATGCTTGTCAAGGATTGGTTCAGCTCTCAAATGGCAAGCGGCCTTCCCCCAAACATTCCAGGGTAATGATTTTGTTAGAGCCATACATCAGCCTGTCAGAGAGAGACGCAAACAAACTAAAAAAAAAAAAAAACACCTCAGTGCACTGCCTGGCCAAAAAAAGTTGCCGTTAGGCTTTAAGTAAGCAAATAGTACTTAAGAGCCTATAATTGTATTATTATTGCTGTTATTAGCATGTTTCAGTCGGCTACAATTATTTTAAAGTGACACACAGATTTTTGCGCAAACCAGTGTTAAAAACATTAAGTTAAAGAATGACCCATATGGAGTCCAGGACTTTGATTTCTTGCCATTTTTTGGCTGAACTGGACCAAAGGTCCGGTGTTCTGATGTCATGGCCTGCTTGATTGGTGTGGTCGGTCGTGGTCTGTGTTTAAACATCTTTTCCTCTGAAGCCACTGGGCCATTGAAGCTGAAACTTCACAGCCATATTCCTATGGAAGCATGTCGCTAACAGTACTAAAATGAAAATGCATCCTCAAAAAGCCCTTTTCAAGAAGCCAACACATTATTAGTATCAAAACAAAAATTAACGTAATCCTCTACTTTTTCATTTTAAAGTCCATGTATGCACTTTTTATCACTAATGGTAAATGAAATCGCATTTCCCTTCTGCATTGTAGTTTTCAAAAAGTTCCCTGCCATATCACAAACAAAAATAAAACAAAAACACAAATCATAAAATGAAAATGTATTCTCAGAAACGTTTCTCTTTTGTAAGAGATATGATAAAAACAGTGATTTTTTTTCCATTTTTGTCCCCTGGTGGCCAATCTAGAAATTGTAAATTGTCCAAAATCGAATCAGTTCTTCCGCTTTATAATACTTACTTACACTCAACAAAAATATAAACGCAACACTTTTGTTTTTGCTCCCATTTGTCATGAGATGGACTCAAAGATCTAAAATTCATTCCAGATACACAATATTACCATTTCTCTCAAACATTGTCCACAAATCTGTCTAAATGTGTGATAGTGAGCACTTTTGCTTTGCTTAGACAATCCATCCCACCTCACAGGTGTGCCACATCAAGATGCTCATCAGACACCATGATTAGTACACAGGTGTACCTTATACTGCCCACAATAAAAGGCCACTCTGAAATGTGCAGTTTTGTCTCACAGCAAAATGCCACAGATGGCGCAAGCATTGAGGGAGCGTGCAATTGGCATGCTGACAGCAGGAATGTCAACCAGATCTGTTGCTCGGGCATTGAATGTTCATTTCTCCACCATAAGCCGTCTCCAAAGGCGTTTCAGAGAATATGGCAGTACATCCAACCGGCCTCACAACCGCAGACCACGTGTAACCACACCAGCCCAGGATCTCCACATCCAGCAGGTTCACCTCCAAGATCGTCTGAGACCAGCTACTCAGACAGCTGCTGAAACAATTGGTTTGCATGACCAAAGAATTTCTGCACAAACTGTCAGAAACCGTCTCAGGGAAGCTCAACTGCATGCTCGTCGTCCTCATCGAGGTCTTAACCTGACTCCAGATCGTCGCCATAACAGACTTGAGTGGGCAAATGCTCACATTCGATGGCGTCTGGCACGTTGGAGAGGTGTTCTCTTCACGGATGAATCTCGGTTTACATTGTTCAGGGCAGATGGCAGACAGCATGTGTGGCGTCGTGTGGGTGAGCGCTTTGCTGATGTCAATGTTGTGGATCAAGTGGTCCATGGTGGTGGTGGGGTTATGGTATGGGCAGGCATCTGTTATGGACGAAGAACACAGGCGCATTTTATTGATGGCATTTTGAATGCACAGAGATACCGTGATGAGATCCTGAGGCCCATTGTTGTGCCATACATCCATGAACATCACCTCATGTTTCAGCAAGATAATGCATGGCCCCATGTTGCAAGGATCTGTACACAATTCTTGGAAGCTGAAAATGTCCCAGTTCTTGCATGGCCAGCATACTCCCCAGACATGTCACCCATTGAGCGTGTTTTGGATGTGCTTGACCGGCGTATACGACAGCGCGTACCAGTTCCCACTAATATCCAGCAACTTCGCACAGCCATTGAAGAGGAGTGGACCAACATTCCGCAGGCCACAATTGACAATCTGATAAACTCTATGCGAACAAGATGTGTTGCACTGCATGAGGCAAATGGTGGTCACACCAGATACTGACTGGTACTGAGTCCCCAGACCCCCAATAAAACAAAAACTGCTCATTTCAGGGTGGCCTTTTATTGTGGACAGTCTAAGGTACACCTGTGCACTAATCATGGTGTCTGATGAGCATCTTGATGTGGCACACCTGTGAGGTGGGATGGGTTGTCTCAGCAAAGCAAAAGTGCTCACTATCACACATTTAGACAGATTTGTGAACAATGTTTGAGAGAAATGGTAATATTGTGTATCTGGAATGAATTTTAGATCTTTGAGTCCATCTCATGACAAATGGGAGCAAAAACAAAAGTGTTGCATTTATATTTTTGTTGAGTGTATATGCAAAACTTGGAATTTCTAATTGAAATATTACTGAAGTTATCGCGTTAACACGTAGGGTGGTGCGGCGGCGGTCGGACCAAAAACATAATATCCCTGGAACGCCATTCAGCGTTCGGGGATATAGTGATGAAGCCGTCTTTCATTGTGATTATGATTACATGCTGCTGTGCGCTTTTACTAACAAAATTGAAAATGAATGAAAAGCTGTCTGCGAGAAAGCGGGACTCTTCTCCATGACGTGGTCCATAGCAGCATGTAATTAAAATTGCGATTAGAGCTGAAATCACAAATTATAAATTGTGAACAATATGACTGAACAAAAATGGCTGTCCACCTTTAAAACACATAAAAATGTAACCAACTCTGAGAGAACAGCCAGGTACCGTTCTTAAGTGCTGTCACACAAATGATGTTAATAAGTTAAGCTGGGCCACGCCTCAACTCCACCTTCAATCACCGGTCAAGCCTATTTATGCATGTTCAGCCCCTTCATCTCCATTCGACTCAGATCTCTCAACTTATACTGTGAATTCAGCATTTTTCAAACCATCATTCCATCCATCCGCACTCTCCGAGCCAGCATTCTAAACAGACCCGCATTCTCCAAACCAGCATTCTATCGAACGCATTCTCCAAAACAAGCATTCTACAGGACCCGCATTCTCCGTTGCCAGCTTCTCGCTAAGTAAATGTTCTTGTGCTATCCGGTGTTTCTACTTACTAAGCAACTCGGACTAAGAGTCCAAACTCTTGCTCAACCGTCCGTCTCAAACTCAATCGTTCAACCGAACCAAAGTATTCCAACAAATTCTCCAACGCCTTCAGTTCAGATGATGTCTTCGTTCCAGATTAGACAGACCATCTTCCGGACGGCGGATCAAAAACAGCTGCTTGCCGCGTTTCACTGGGCTTCTCCCCCAGGCAAAGCTGCACTTCACCGCCTCCAGCCAGCGTCTCCCGCTCCGATGACTCCCTCCTTACACTCCCAGCGAATGTAACACGCTCTGAATTAAAGGATTTAATTGCAGAGGTTTAACAAATTAAACAATTTTAGCTAGTAAGCCTTATGCTTTTTTTACGAGCTTGCCAAGGTTTTTTCACGAAGAAAAACAGAGCTATTTGGCTTAATTTTTAATGCTTCGCCGAAGCAACACCAAACAAGACTTCCTGGTTTGCAACATCTTTGTAAGCCTGACGTCTCCGAGACTACCACGCCCACCAGAAAACCATTAAAGCAACAGTCCGCAATCAAGGTTGGCATTCTTTTTCCGCTGCATTAGCCATTGCTACTAATAAGCTACTCTCCAGTGAAGGATTCGGACTATAGCTTGCAGCTGCATCCTCAGTTATTGAGTTACTCAAACTAGCACGACTCCTAGTTCCTAACGATGGGACTTTGTTCTTCTCTAACACGCAATGATAGAACAGACCTTAAAGTCATCCTCTATTTTAATACCGAAAAACGATCTCAGTCCTGTTCCACATCAATCTCAAGTGAAGCAACGTTTCATCATCCAGAACCATTCAGCTACTATACAGTGGCTTTGGCTCTTCACCACATTTCCTGCACCACTGCAACGTCATCACGCCAACAGCCTACACAGCGATTCTGAAGCGACCGACCCCTGCTAATGGGCCAGAGACAATGACTGCAAGCCCGCCACCCGTGATGTCACAGAGCCTTTACTTCCTGCAAGGCCACAGCTGGCTCCAACTGCCCCCCCTAGTGGGGGACAGGTCATATCACCCCCTGTACCTGCTCCTTCTGTGTCTTACTTTCTCACATGAATTCAGCCTTCATTTCATCCCTGTGTTCACAGGCATCAAAAAATCCCAGTGCACATATCTCCCTCCATCCCATCATCCCATCCTCCACCCTTCCTTCAGCTGCCTCCAATTGCACAGGGTCTGCTCAACCTTTCTCTATCACAGCTACCACCGCAGCACAACAGCCCCATTGAGCAACACCAAGGGCCCCACCACAAGCTAATCAAATTGATGGTTCTCAACCTCCTCATTCTCTTCATCAATAACTTCACTATAGCCACAGTGGTACCACCTAGCCAGCCAGCTTCACTTATTCATCGCTCCTAACCTCTATCCCAACCTCTACTCATCCCAACTCATCTCAATACTAACCTCTACTCATCCCGACTCATTTCAACCGAACCTCTACTCAAGCTGATTCATACCAACCCTAACTTCTACTCATCTCAACTCATTTCAAACAAAACCTCTACTCAAGCTGATTCATCCCAACCCTAGCCTCATGCCGACTCATCCCAACCCTAACCTCTTCCCTAACCTCTACTCATCTTGAATCATTCCAACCCTAACCTCTAGTGATCCTTACCCTACCCTGATCCACTCATCCCTACTGTAACCCTACTTTTGACACCATCCCATAAGCAAAATCCTTCTGTCAAATCTACAAACAGAACAGCTGCCATACCCTCTCATGACGGAGTTGCCTTGAATCAGACATGCAAAAGGAAACACACCTGGTAACACTCCTGTCTTCTTAGAAGGTGTTTAATTCTTCTATGATGGCCTTGTCACTCAACCTGAGGGCATTCAGCTTCATACAGATGCAGCTCCCTCCTTAGGTTTATGGCGGCTAGGACAGAAGTATATGCTTTAGTTCCACATGACCACTGAGTTCAGATCTCTTGATTCAGTCCCGCTCCCCTTCATCCGCGCTTCACGAGCTTTACCCCATAGTCAAAGCTGCTATTCTTTGGGGGCATGAACGGTCCAAAAAGTCTATACTCATCCACCCAGATAACACCTCGTTCGTAGAAATAATAATAAAGGTCGATCCCATTCTCCAACAATCATGCAATTCCTGCACAGGCTCATCCTAATCTCACCTCAACATCAGTTCATCCTCAGGACAGCCTGCATTGCCGGTTATCATAACTGCATCGCCGACTCATTATTTTGTTTCTCATTCCACAAATTCAGACTCTTGGCTCCAGATTCAGACAGACATCCCACACCATTTCATTTGGTTTCAGCCACAACCTTCACCTAACCCCACAACACGAAAACCTCTAACGCTTCTCAAGAAGCCATTCACGACAGCCTTGCTCTAAGCACTATCTCAGCCTACTTAACTGGCTGGAACACTTTCAAATTCATCATGCCACATACAATCTTGCATTCCCTCCTTAGACGTTGCGTCCATCAGCAGTTTATCACCCATGCTCACTCTCTCCAAATTCCGGGCCTCCACCATCCGGACCTACTTAGAGGGCATCAATTTTTTCATCAAATTAATCGCTGACCTTCATTGTCCTTCCACCTCTACTCTCACAAAAACAATGTTAATCAAAGGCTACAAGAACAAAACCTACTCAAGCGCAGACGCTTGCTTCTCACCTCTGACCATCTCACCCTCTGCGTCCGCACTCTTTCCTGAGATACTCCAATTCACCCTAGTGTCATCCCTCTACCATTTCTCCTGCTATCGCAGTCTATCTAACATAACCGTCCACTCTGACTCCCTCATATTCATACTCCTAAGAAGTATAACTGATCAGTAAGGAGTTTCCTTCCCCATCCATGTTTTCCACTCAATTCATATCTCAGCCTATGACTAAATACATAAGCTACAGATGCACTGCAAAGGCATGACCTCAGCATCCACTCATTCTCCCTGAAACTGACTCCACAGCTGTAAAACCTCTGTGATGCTTCTCAAGAAGTCATTCTCGACAGTCTCACTCTAAGCACACTCGACATTTTCCGCCTAAATTCTTATTTCAGCCCATGTGAGCCCTCGATCAGATACACAAGCAATGGATATGCAGCAAAGGCATCACCTCAACACTCTTCCTTCCCGAAACCAGCAACATAGCCACTTGATTCTGGTTCCAGAAACATTTATATCAAGTCCTCTGCACTTCAGACATTTCCCCACAATATTATTCCAGTCACTCCTTCCATATCGGAGCAGCATCCACAGCCGGCAGATCAGGCATATTACTGAAGTTATCGCATTAACACGAACAGCGGCGCGGTGGCGGCGGTCCGATCAAAAACATAATATCCCTGGACCAAACCATCCAGGTTTTCGGCCGAAGGTCTTCTCGAACATACCACACTTGCATACGCACCAATGTTCAAGACCTCCATCAAGCACACGCTCAACTCTGCTCAATTTAATACTGACTCTTTGGGGGCTCAAAGTCAGCTTGGGTGGATAACACCGAGACAGAACCCCCACTCACAGTCTCCCTCCACCCAGTCAGAAACATGTCCTCCAGACAACCTCAGCAACATCCCTCTTTTACTTCCATACCCACCCTCTCATCCCTCAATCCATTAAACCTTTAACTTCACTTCGTTGTGGTGTTGTCCTTGCTTGCGAATAAACAATTAAATTGAGCTGAAAATGCAGCATTCAGCCTGGTTGATTTTCCATGATGGGAAGTTTGATGGGATGTAATCGCGTTCTGCAAATAAATTAAACACGCAGAAAATAACGATTTTTATTTGATTAGTTGGCTCTAAATTGTTCTGATGAATTAGACAAGCCAGACTGGCTACAGTGATATTGGTTATTTTTCTTACTGTTTTTACTGAGATGGTGGCAGGCTTCACCTCCTGAATTTACAGCAGGACTTCTCGTGATGCAATGGGAATGCACCTTTATAAACGGTGTCAAGTGTTCTACCAATAACATAACATAACATGAGTGGCGAGAACAGGCCGTTCAGCCGAACTAGGCTCGGCAGTTTCTCTTAACTATTGTGAATATATCACTTCAGATACTCAATGTCTCAAAGGTATCTAGCTTTAAGTCAAGCCTGCTCTTGAAAATTGCCAAGGTTTCTGCCTCAACAATATGGTCAGGCAAGCTGTTCCACATCGAAATTACTCCTTGGGTGAAAAAATATTTCCTAATATCAGTGTTAAATTTACCCTTGGTCAACTTCCATTTATGACCCCGAGGTCTACTAACAGAACTTGGCCGAAGGAATCCTACATAATTCACTTTGTTAACCCCTTTAACATATTTAAATACCTCAATCAGATCACCCCTAAGTCTCCTTTTCCTAAGACTAAAGAGATTAAGGATCTTCAGCCTCTTCTCATAGCTTTCATCTTTTATACCCAGAATTAGCTTGAACTTTTTCTAGAGCCTCTATATCTTTAAGTATGGTCCACCAATAACTCGGTATGCATTTATAATAGATCCGCATAGCACAACTCAATCTCAAATGTTCAACTGTAAAGCATTTACAAGACATTTATGTTCTGATTCTGAAACATATAAAGTATGCTGGTTTCCAGTTTTCAAGTGGTAGCTCATGTTTGTTGGTGAATTGAGATTAGCAAAAAGTTGCTTGCACAGTGCACATTCCAACTTTTTTTGGTAGTCTGCAATTATGAAATTCTGCCAAGTTCCAGATTTTTTCTTGAAGATTAAATTCCAAGTTTATATTGAAATGAGGAATTTGAGTCTGCCTATATTACTAATCTTGGGCTACAATTAAAATGCACATTTGCAAATCTATACAAAGGGTACAATGTAGGTATGAAAGAGGGTGTTTCCATGTTAGTTTTACATTTATTAAAAAAAAAACACACAAAAATTTTGCTTTTTTGTAGAATTATTCACAACATTAATATTGCCTTATCTGTATTTAATTTAAAGGGAATATAGGCCTGGTTGAGAGTGAAGGACTGTCACTGCCATTCTTGCAGCATCCAGAATGGATTATTCTATGGATACAGATTATTTACGATTGCTTGACCAAGACAAATGTCAGTCAACCTACAGCCTATCAACCAACCAGCTGACCAGTCAGCTAAATGGAGTTTGCCCTGTAAAGAACCCAGACGAACGGCAAAAAAGCCGATGTACCAGAGAAGGCTTGGCTTCCTGCTGTCAATTCAAGATCTCAGAAATAAAGGTTGTGACATTGAATAAGATTTTTGAACCAAAGCTGCAATGAATGCTCTGTATGATCAGAACTAAAGGCTGTCCGACAAAATATTAGTATGCAACTTTTTCTGGCCCGGAAGTGTGTAATATCATGGGCCAGGGGGCAGGACTTTTAGTGTAGAGACTGTAGGTTCCGTTCAAAGGTAGAGCTGTGCAGATGTGCCTTGAGCAAAGTATTGAAATTTCATTGTAATATGCTTTGATTCAAAAGATATCAGTGTAGTTAACTGTTAGTTAGCCCTTTAATTCACTGAGAATACGTTACATAATTTTTTTTTTTTTTTACTCACTTTTTTTTTCTTGTTGATGTTTGATTGGTATGTACCCCACAGTTGTAGTTTTGAAATCATGGAGTTGTCTTGCAGTTTAAGTGCAGATTCTCATATGAATCATGTGACTACGGAAGTGAAACTTCAGCTATAGAGCAGTGAAACAAATCAAGAAAAAAATTATCTTGGGCCCAAACATCTCAGATGTATGGTGTGATACAGAATAATGTTATTGCTGTATTAACTTGAAACGGGATCCTCCTCCTTTTTGTCTTGCATGAAGAATGTGTGCCAGACTCTGTGGTGCTCTGTGAACGGTTCCTGCCGGTCCAAGTTGGACTCCCCAGCCGATGGTACCAGATGTGGACAAGACAAGGTGCGCGCTCGGTTCGGTGTGTTCTGTTTCAGCTGCATGCAAGCGCGCTCGAAAGCCTGTTTTTGACTTCAGCAGTCTCAGGAATTTTTTTATTTGGTAATATTGCCTAATGCTTTGTAAAAGCTTTTCTGCATTTGGGTTGGTGCATATCTATTTACTTTGATGCGAGGGGGAAATATTTTTCTAGTCCATGGACGACTGATACAATACATCTCTTTAATGGAGTCTACTAATGCTGGGATTGGATTTTTCATTCTGACCGTAATTGTGATTCCTGGGGTATAATGAGCAGTAATTTGTCTTAATTAGGGAGTTGAAATGACTAGTGCGTAACGAAAGATTATATCACCTCTAGATGCCACATTATGTCAGAAGATTGCAAAAAGTAAATGCTCCACATTCATTTATGGACTTTTAATGAGTGAAACTAGTTCCAGGGCAAGTACCGGTCATGCACTGCGGCGAATGCTTTCTTTTTAAGTGATTACATTTCTTTACTGATTCACCACTGAAGGCAGTAAAGCACTCACTGCTAAAAACATATGAAACTGAAAACTGAATGGGGCTCGACCTGCAGTGTGTTGATAAACGGTGTTTTCAGCACATAATTATGAAAGCTAATCAACCTGAGAACTACAACAACATTAGTTTATGAGGAGAATATTTAAAAAGCTTAATTCAGGGTATTCTAGGACACATTTTGGGAACCCTGGCTTTATTTGTATAACAAGGGTCTGTGGAATGGCTGCCTAACCCTTAGAGCACTGTAGGAAACTATAGTTGCCAATGATGAAAGATATCGAAATTAGATGTTATTGAAAACCTATCATGTGTCAACATGTTTAAAAGAGCTCCCGTAAACAAGTTGCCAAATGATAGATTTTCAACAGCTCAGAATTATTACATTTTTATTAATTCCTTGAAAATATATTAAGCGCTGTAAAGGTTAATCCCTTGCAGATCATTGCTCACCAAGCTCAAAAGTGAGGGAAAGATTGTGAAAAGATGGAGCAGTTTGGCCTCACACACTTAACTGGAGATGGTGTGCTCCCACTGAATGAATATAGCAGTGTTATCTGTGAATGAGAACCCACTGATTAAAGCTGATACAAATCATAATCGCAACGTAAACACCGCAACATGACTACGACCAGATTTTTTTGGCAGCATAAAATCAAAAATGTCTGGGGCTTTCCAAAGAAATTTGGAAAAGCATTTAGAGGTATTCACCTCAAATTTGTTTCAGAGCATACAGCACTGGTGCGCTGTGGAAACTTAAGACGCTGTGCGGTGGCTTGCAGGAAATTAGTTTCCAAACTGCAGCGCTGTTCTCAGAAATTTGTGAATTCGCCTCTTTACGATAATTGAAATGACAGTGCAGGTTGTAAATTCAGTTATCGCCTTGCTGCTACATTAGCTACTTCACTGTATGGCTAATATGGCCGCTGTGTCTCCCACGGAGGAACGATTCCATCTGGACTGTTTCTCTCCCTCATCCTAAAAGTTTAGCTCAGTTCTTAAGTGCCTGCCGTCACAAACATCTTGAGCACAGAGCCTCATGAGCATACAATTGGACACAAAGTGGCACTAAAGCCTAGAAAACAGTCGTTAATGACAGCATATACAGAAGATATGTAGCTATGTCAGTGTCTATTTCTCTCCTACGACTATTGTTAAAGATGATTTTGACACTTTTTGACCCCAAATTTCAACTCCAAAACTCAGCTATAATTAAATTAGCATCTTGGTCTGCGCTCCAGCTTTAATAAAGCTGACCTCCTTCAACCACCAGCGATCTTGTTGGGCATCAAATTAGTAGTCTCTAGTTAGTCATAATGAAAACTTGCAGGAAGGTAGATCACTAAGAACATGGTTGGTGAAATGAAAAATTGCAGGAAGATAGATCTCTGAACATGGTTTGTTAAATGAAAACTTACAGGAAGGTTGATCTCAAAGAACATGGTTTGTTAAATGAAAACCTACACGAAGGTAGATCTCTGAGAACATGGTTGGTGAAAAGAAAACTTACAGGAAGGTACAAAAGATCTCTGAGAACATGATTTGTTAAATGAAAACTTACAGGAAGGCTGATCTCAAAGAACATGGTTGGTAAAATGAAAACTTACACGAAGGTAGATCTCTGAGAACATGGTTGGTGAAAAGAAAACTTACAGGAAGGTACAAAAGATCTCTGAGAACATGATTTGTTAAATGAAAACTTACAGGAAGGTAGATCTCTGAGAACATGATTTGTTAAATGAAAACTTACAGGAAGGTAGATCTCTGAGAACATGATTTGTTAAATGAAAACTTACAGGAAGGTTGATCTCTGAGAACATGGTTGGTTAAATGAACACTTACTGGACGGTAGATCTCTGAGAAAATGATTTGTTAAATGAAAACTTACAGGAAGGTAGATCTAAGAACATGATTGGTTAAATGAAAACTTACAGGAAGGTAGATATCTGAGAACATGGTTGGTTAAATGAAAACTTACAGGAAGGTTGATCTCTGAGAACATGGTTGGTTAAATGAACACTTACAGGAAGGTAGATCTCTGAGAAAATGATTTGTTAAATGAAAACTTACAGGAAGGTAGATCTAAGAACATGATTGGTTAAATGAAAACTTACAGGAAGGTAGATCTCTGAGAAAATGAGTTGTTGAATGAAAACTTACAGGAAGGTAGATCTCTAAAAACATGATTGGCTAAATGAAAACTTACAGGAAGATAGATCTCTAAGAACATGGTTGGCTAAATATAAAATTACAGGAAGGTTGTTCTCGAAGACCATGGTTGGTTACTGCTTCCAGATGAAGCCGAAAATGTATTGTCCTGGAGTTTGTGAGTGTGTGTGGGAAGTATAGCGCTGTGTCTCTGGTTTGTTTTTCCTGGCAGTGGTGTATTTCGGGGGAGTGTGTGATCGTGGGGAAGCTGCCGGAGACGGTGAACGGCGGGTGGGGCGCATGGAGCACCTGGTCACACTGTTCTCGCACCTGTGGGGCGGGGGTGCAATCGGCTGAGAGAGAATGCGACAAGCCCAAGTGAGCGGCCTCCTCATTACCCCTCCCGTAGTCCCCCTCCCTCCTCATTTCTCCTCCCTGCACCTGTTCGTTTGGGCTGCTTCCAAGTTTTTATGGATTGATGTCTGCACACATCACGCATGTACACTCACATGTGGACTGCTACAGGCATCATACGTGATCATGAATGTGCGTGCGCACACACGTATTCAGTTACACACATCACAAGTTCAGGTACAACATACATACACAGATACACAGCTGAAAACATTACACATTCTCACGCATGCGCACACACAGGCACACACATCTGCAGTCACACACATCCTTATCGACACATACAGTACCTGCACACGGCTATAAACATCATACATTTGCAGTTGTGTACACGCACACTTACTCACACATATGCAGTTACACACATCGCACAAGCTCATGTACACACACACACACACACGCACACGCACACTCGAGTACACAGCTACAGACATCACGCATTCTCATGTGTATATATTCAAATACACAAAGTACACTCAGCTGCACCCATCACACATGCTCATGCACGAAGACACAAATCTTTGCAAACACACGCGCACACCTGTACTCTTCCCTCCTCAGAAGCTCCTGTTAACAGAGGTCTTTTTATTCATGTGGTTTATGCGTTTGGTAAGCATAAGAAGTGTTTATTTTTTAAAAACTGATTTATTTTTCTTGCTTTTGAGCAAATGCCATTTCAGTCACCTGTGTAATTTAGTATATTCTATTTTAATAATATGTATTTTAATGTTTATTCTGTTCATGGCATTACGTGGGTTTGATGCAGTATTTCAGTGGAAGGAAGAACTGGTTCCGGTGAGGTAGCTTTGAGAAAATATTTACTGCACTTTATCCAGTTTTTTTTAATTTCCAGACATTTTCCTCTTGAAAAGGTTATAAATACTGCCGCGTGGCTGACATTTACAGGGACGTGACTGATCGTTTTGTCCGTTACTCAGTTGTCGCATGTGGTAAAATGGCAATGATGGCCATGAGAGACGAAACCACAGAAAATAGGTTTGTTCATCTATGATGCTTGATGAAATGAGAGAACGGTTTCCATCTTAGAAAGTGTGTAAACTGTATTTAGCATCAGCGGTATGCACCAGTATCTTTCTGTGGTTGACATCTTTTAACTGGCAGGTGCACGGCAAAAAGCGTCTGACTTAATAAGTCATTTTGTCTTAAAATATGACTTCAGTTCCTAGTTTTTCTCTCTCAAGTGGAAAAAAATGAGCTTATTTAAGTTACCATGTTCTGAAAAGTGAAATTTTCTTATCCCTTTGGTAAATCTTGAAATAAGCCAAAATGATCTCACCCCATTGGCAAATTTTTGGCTTACTGAGAAAAAAGGTTACAGAAATAAGTGTTTTAAGTCTTAAAACAAGATTAATGCACTAGGTAAGGTGGACCTATTTTTCAGTTTTTGCATTGTGTGTCATGACTTATCAGGCTTTACAGGTTCTCAGTTTTGGGAAGTTTAATAATAATCAAAAAATGAAAAAGGACGTAGTATAATCTTCGCACCATGTGGTATGTCAGTGTACTTTAAATAAATCACGGCTTTGCAACTCTAGTCCTGGATGGAGGGTCTGGTTTTTGTTACATCAATGCTTGACCTCCTGAGTTTGAGGGATAGTGAAAGCTCTGAGTGTGAATTGCTGAATTTTCTGAATTGTGAGACTCTGAAAGCTCCTCGGCACATGGTCAACTGTCTTCACGAAAAACTAATTAATAAAAATCTATCCAGTCATTCAGCTAAAGGTCTTGATGGAATAAAAACAAAGCTCTTGCGCTCCTGGACCAGGGTTACCTGCTACTGATTTAGATGAACTGTTACATCTTTAAGAACAAAGCAGGGAGTGCTTTCAGTTTTATCCCAGTGTATAGTAGTATGAAAGCACATCCTGTTCAGTTTTTTTTGGTGGCTGATTTGACCTTGAATGGGCTCAGTTATGGAGCATGGAGTTCAGGCATCAGAATGTGCCATGCCAATGACTTAAGAAAACCTAAAAATCCTAAATCTCAAACTGAATGACTTGGGGCTGGAGTCAGTGCATGTATTGAATTTTTGCACAAAAGTACTTGAGTAAAGTCACTGATTGGCTAAATACTACACTGTATATTGATTGGCAAAATGCTATATTTTTCTGTCTCCCCCTGGAAGGGAGGGGGGACATGTTGTTTTTGTCCGGTTTCCTGTGTGCGTCCGCTTCCACGTTCCCACCATTTCCGGACCGTAACTCAGGATTTGTTTGATATATTTTCATGAAAATTTGCACATATTTGCATCAGGTTGTGCAGATTTGCCTTTAGCTGTTTTGAGGTTATTAACTTCACGAGCTTCTTCCTAAATGTCTGTGAACATCAATGGGGGGCAGCTGCGTGGGAATGGGGGGAAACATTTGTTATTTTTTGCCTTATAAACAATCTCCAAGTTATTGCTCAGGACAACAGTGGCTACTGATTGTGAAGAAATATCAAAACCTGCGGATACTGGAGCTATCATGGTGTCTGAGTTTACTGCTGCTGTGGAATGTGAGAGATGAGACTCTAGTGTGTGTCTTTATAAAGGCCGGAGTTTGGTGGCAAGTACTGCACTGGGGAGCGGAAGCGATATCGAGTGTGTAACTCCAAACCCTGCACCAAGCAGAAGCCCACGTTTCGGGAGATGCAGTGCAGCGAGTTCGACACGGTTCCTTACCAGAACGAGCTCTACGAGTGGGTCCCCGTCCCTAATACTGGTAAACATCCACATCTCACAACTATTGGTTCACATAACTTTACAAAACTGCTAAACACTAAATGGGTCTCAAGTTTAACTGTGTGAGGTTTCAGAACAAGCTGTAGGAGTGGGTTCCCATCCAAAGCACCAGTGAAAACCCCATTTTGCCTTTTTTTGGCACTTGGCACCACTCAACAAAGATGAAAAGTCATGAAGATCTGCCAGTTATTTTGTCCAACTCTCTGTCCAACTCTCCTCCTTCACCACTTCTCCATTTCTCTCACCTCCTCACCTCTCTCTCTCGCCCCCTGGTGGCACCAGCGAGCCCCTGTGAGTTGCATTGCCGCCCAGCGAACGAGCAGTTTTCGGAGAAGATGCTGGATGCCGTTTTGGACGGGACGCCCTGTTTCTCCAACAACAGCAGGAGCATCTGTGTAAACGGCGTGTGCAAGGTAGTGTGGCAGGGTATGTCTGTTCAAACCCCCCCCCCCACCTGCTCTCTTCCCCCGATGACCACCCCCCCCCCCCCGTGTGAGTTTTTTAGGTGAATACTGCAGAAACGGACAAAAGCAGTATGTCCGTCTGAATAACCTCTTAGTTTTGTATTTAGTCTTTAGTCTAATACTTAAGAATTGTAAATACGGCACTGTAATGCTAGTGAGGTGAGAGTTTGGTTAGTTTCAAGGGAAGAAAAACAAATTTTCAAACAAACAGTACCTTAAGTAGGTAAATACTTTCTATCTGAGAAACAAAGTGAGATTTTTGCTCTCATATTGGGACGAATTGTGGACACAAATTTGCTTCGCTGCATCACTGCTCCCCCATGATTCTCTTCTCTCCCCTAGAAGTTGTTTTCTCTGAGATCCACTGAATTTTTAATACACTTTCAATGGAGACGGGTTTGCATTTTTCTGATCTGCGTAGCAGTGGCGGTTGGTGAACTGAGAATTGGAGAAGCACAGAACATCCCGAGAAAATGATGATTGGTCTTGACCTTGTTTTGAAACATCCATTTAAATTGACATTACGTGAACTCCAGAAACACTCAACCTTCTCAGCTGTGGCCTTTTTTTTCACAATAAAGTTTCACCTTTACTTATGCGGGTATATGTTGCTAATTTTCTCCTTTGTTTGAATTGAATAATCATGGAGCAAAGATTGCTTCAATCAGACATGTAAGTAAGCATGGTTGTTTATCTTCTGTGTAAAGTGAATAAAACATTGATAATTTTACCTTTTCTGAGGTTTTCTGAGTTCACATGATGTCATATTTAATAAATGATTGAAAATAGGTCAAGACCAGTCATTATATTCAAGAGAAGTTCTGTGCTTTACCAATTTCCTGTTCTCCAACCACTACTACCGTGCAGTGTCCCCGGGGATTCATGTAAGAGTTAATTTTGTGAGGCATTTGATTTTTGTTTGATGGAGGTTTCTGTAGCTGACTTCAAAATAAATTTATGACAGTATTGTCATTTGAGGCCTATGAAACTGACTTATGGTCATTTGAATTTGGGTTTCATTTGAATGAACTGATTCTGGGCATAAAAATAAATACTGCATTTTTAATTAAATTAAATAAATAAATTTAACTCCATTAAATCTTTCACTACTCTGGACAATATTTAATATTACTGAAGCACATCCGTGGTTGTAGCTGTTAGAATTTAATTGTCGAGCACCGCTTGCGGACATCATCATATGTGCTTAATTTAAGGTTTTTTGTTTATTCATCTTGACTATTGAGACAGTAGATATTGTATAACTAGACTGAAGTACAATCCAAGGAAAGACGGACAGCCAAACTGATGGCCCTGTAGACAGGATACAAAGAAGAAAGGATGTCTGTTTTATGGGAGGGACTGAGTTTAATGCTAATGCTAATGTTTTTTCACTGCCTGCTGCATCAGGCTGATCACTGTTTTCTGATGACCACCCACACAAAGTAAAGGGAGCTTTAGCCACTCATTTAGCACTACAGAGGGCAGGCGTTGTTAAAAAAGTGTCAACTGCCGGCAGTAAATTCGGCCAATAATTGGCTGGCTTGCTTTCACAAGCTCTTTCCATAGTTTTGGCAGCACATATAAATGACTATGACAACCTTTTTTGTCCTAAAATTGAATAAAAGACAAGTAGACAACATTGTCTTGTGTTGTGACTAATGAGATGTTTCTCACTGTTATTATTTTCCAAAACATTTCATTTAATGGTTTTGAGGAGACATTTGATTTTAGTCACAAACATTTCACTTTATTTGTTTGCATTGATTTGTCTTTGTGTCGTCGTGTCTCTCCGCCTGCCTGTCCTCTGTTGAAATGAATTTCCAGGAAGTGGGCTGTGACTTTGGCATTGATTCGAACGCCATTGAAGACCGGTGCGGGGTGTGTCTCGGAGACGGCACCACCTGTCAGACAGTCCAGAAAAACTTTGACGGGGGGGAGGGCTTTGGTAAGAACGTTCTCGCCGTTTGTCTTATTCCCTTAGCAGGCCGTTTGCAGTACAGAGAGTGTAACTGGCGCCCAAATGTCCAAAAGAAAAGATATATTGCGGTGCTCATTCATCTTGGAGGTTCTAGTAGGCGGCCTCAGCTGGCTGGGAGGGAGTATGTGCTGAAAACAGGTCCCGAGGTCAGGGTGAAACCGCGTGTCCTTGTTTTTAAGCTGCCCTGGCATTGAGAAAATTCTGGAAAGGATTATTCTGGTAGGCTCTGTGCTGAAACATGCAGTAGAGAACATCTGTTCTCGGTGGTAACGGCGTCTGCTCGTTTTTGTTGCATTTGTACTCAAGTGATTAACTCACTGATTGACTGTAGAATCCATCTGTCTTGTTTAATTGGCTGCAGGTTGATCGGACTCCACAGAAGTCTGCAGACTCTAAAGCTCTCCATGCACAGTCTGACACAGTCTGAAAATAATGTGGTGCACTGTACCACTAATAATGTGAAGTACAATGACACTGTAGCTCATTGGTCATTGGTTGAACAGAAAGATGGATGAGGGATGGATCATTGTGATATGAGCTAAATATAACCATGGGTCATGAGAAAGATTACAATTTTCATGACTTGTGGATGATGGACGCATCGCCAAGGCATAGTTTTGTGCCCATGGCTGAGATCTACCTAACAAACCAAAAAGAATGTCATATGAATTTGGTGAGCCTCCATCAAAGCTGTCAAAAGTTATTGCGAGTACAGTGTTCTTCACATGTTTTTGCTCAGTGACCTTGAAAACTAGGTCAAGATCAATCATAATTGAACTTGAGCAAGGCCTTCATGAGAGGCATATGTGGTGTGAATTTGGTGATCCTCCATCAAAGCTGTCATAAGAATATTATCCAGATCACCAACAACTAATCAATTCTACATTAGAGTAGCTTCTATTTGACACTGAAAATTAGTGAAAATCAGTTCATTACATCAGGGACAATCATTTTATTCAGGTATATTTTAATTTCTTCTGGATCGAGTAACCAGAAAATGTTCTGAATCACTTTCAAATTTGAATCGATTCATCCTTGGACTACCACCTACCATCTTACCAAATTTCGTGCCAAGCCATTTGCAGCCTTTTGAGTTATCCTGTTATCAGACAGGCAAACAGACAAACAAGGCGAAGGAAATGAATTTCTTGAACAATGACTAATGATATTTTTAAAAATGATTCCAGAAAGCTTCCTCTGCCAAAGGTAAGGTGTTTCATTTGGGTGGTATGTCCTAAAATGATCTTCCTTGGCGCATGCCAGAATAAACTTGCAGTAGATAACCAACCCAGACTTCGGCACAAAGCCTGGCTTTTACTTCGTCTCTGGATTGGCCATTTATAATTTCGGCCCAGTGTCAACGAGATCCTCTTTAATCCTCCAGAATTCCCCAGAATTCTGGAATCCTCTGGTCCGCAGAATTTTTCTGAGATTTTTTTTTATTTGTCTGTGCATATTTGGGCATTTGGAATTGTAAGTTTGGGAATGAATCACATTTTTTGTATGAGTGTTAATCACTAACGTCACCCTTGACTGAGGATGGTGAATCACTCTCTCCACCTTTGACGCAGCATTCAACTTTCCCTTGATGGAATCGGTGACTTGGTGAAATTTATTCAGAATGAAATGACAAACATTATCGCAGATGTGCAATCAAGTTCAAATCAGCCTGCCAAAACGATGCAATTTATTGGCACAAAACGAGTCTGAAGATGTGAATATCTAAAAACAAAATTAATCAGTCCTTAGAAAAACTGATATTTATTTTACTTTAGAAGGCTGATATTGGTACATCTTTTTACTGTGACATTTGGCAGAAGGCATTTAACATTCCGAGAAACCACAAATAATAAAATTTACCATTTATATTGTTGCCTTGTATCTTCTCCCAAATAATCTCTTTCTCAAATTTCTTGGACACATTTTTGGGCTGTATCCATTCATCATGGTCTAAACCTATTTACAGCACTGAGCTGGCCAGGGGGCATTTTCCATATGATGCATACAAAAACATCAGTAGCACTGACTTTCAAGCAGCATTGACTTTTCAAGTGACTATGATATCGCTGTAGGAAAATCTACCATCACAACAGAGCCTGCGAGTCATGGAGCCCTTACTGCATAAGCCGACCGCTGCGGAAGCCTCCCCCTGCTCCATTTCACTCCTGTCTGCTTTCTGTCTGACCTCAGGTTACGTGGATGTGGGTCTAATCCCTCAGGGAGCTCGGGACATTTTGGTCGAGGAAGTCCTGGAGTCCGGAAACTTCTTGGCGCTGAGGGGGAAGGACAGTGAGGAATACTACCTCAACGGGCGCTACATCATTCAGTGGAACGGGGAGTACGAAGCGGCGGGAACCACGTTCTTCTACGAGAGGAAAGGCAACTTGGAGAACCTGACTGCCTCCGGGCCCACAAAGGAACCCATCATGATCCAGGTATGCGCTTTTAAAGCGCTATGCTGTGTAGTTTGAAAGCATTTGGACAGTGACACAATTTCTGTACTCCTCCACACTGGATTTGAAAACGACGAGTAGGAGGTTTGAGACTGTTAGCTTTAGTACACATGTATTTGGATCCATACTGCATCCACCACATATCAGGCCTTTTTATATATAACTTCACTATTTAGACTGCACTGTTTACGCAACACTGCGAATGACAAAGTGTACCTTTGCTTTCAAAGTAGCAACACCCACAGACACAGGCTTTGAGGAATCTGCACTAGCATGGAGAAACTAATAAACAGCATCTGCGAATCCCCATTCAGTAGAACGGCACTAAATCTGGGAAAAAAAAGCGAATCGCGGTTCATCGCTATGACGCTGAGTACAATTGATGAAAACAAGCCGCAGGCACTACTGCGAAATAGCTATGAAACCCATCTCCGTATTTTAGAGGGAAAAAATTTTTGTGTCATATTGATGCAAAAGCTGTTGACATTTCTTTTAAGCAATAATCTGCACCTTGCTGATGCGTGGCGTTTTGATGGCGTGGGCTGTGCACGATGCCTTTTCGTTTTCTTGCGTCGGTACATTACGTATATGATGCACGTCCACCATAATCTTTTGCCTGACCCCATTTTTACCGCTGTCTGGCGAGCCAAACCAGGTGACCATGCTGAAAGTTAGGGTCGATGCAGTAACGCCTCAGTAACACGCTTACCTCACTGATTGAGATCTTGCCTTATTTCCCTCGTAATAGCATTTTTGTCATACTGTCATCTTTCTTGTTTGTGCTCAGTAAATTTTTTTCCCTCCAATCAGATTTATGGAGCCCAAATAGAAAATCCATTTGCACAAACAGTAAGTCAGCAAACTGCCTGCAGTCCTGCTAGAGTTGCCTGATTGTATCGGCAGCACTGCAGATGATTAAGTGCTGCGCAGTTCAGTAGAGGTGATTTCACTGTGTCACCCAGCTGCTGTTCCAGGAGAAGAACCCTGGCATCAGGTACGTGTACACCATAAAGAAGAGCCGGCAGAAAGGAAATGAGGTCATCGAACCCGAGTATAAGTGGAAATTCGGAGCCTGGACCGACTGTAGCACTTCCTGTGGGACAGGTGATGTAATGCAGCCTCTTCCTTTGCTACGTTTTCAATGAGCAATCCATTTGCATTTTTGTATTATCCATGAATTAGCATTTGGGTGAACGATTTTCATGATCATTTTCTATCGAGGGGGAGCAAGATGTGGGCTCCATTGTCATCCCATAGCAAGAAGGTTACGGGTTCAAATCCAGCCTGGGCCCTCTGTGTGTGGAGTTTTCATGTTCTCCCCGTGTTCCAGTGGGTTTTCTGTTGATACTCTGGATACTTTGGTTTTCTGCCGCATGCATTTCAGAGTAACTGGAGACTAAATTGCTCGTAGGTGTGAGAGCGAATGGTGTGTGGGCTGTGCTGCGTGACAGATTGGTGAGCTGTTCAGGGTGGGTCCCTGCCTTTCACCCATAGTCCGCTGGGATCGGCTCCAGCTCTCCCACGACCCGAGTGAGAAACAACCGATATAGATAATGGATAGATGGATCTTCTGCTGATATTTTGTGCTTCACAAGTGAGTTTAAGAAGGCAGATTTATGCACTTCGGGGTGTCCTGTGCAGCTAAGACACTTGTTTTTACCGCCAGGTTCTTAGTTGAAAACCCCAGTGTCAGTTTTCCCTCGGGATTTCATTCATTCATCAGTTGGTAGGGTATTCTCCCCCTTAATGCCTGGCAGTTGTTATGTCCCTGTTCCCCTGTCCCCCGCCGCAGTGGGTGGAGCGCACAGTTAATTCATTATCTCCCTTTGCATCCTGTTTTTTCAACCAATGGGATTGGGCCTGACTGCATGATAAATTTAGATATTTATTTACTTTTAACGATATAAATCTTATTTATACTCTTCATTTATGCTTTTAGTTTCTAATTTATTTCAGATTCTTAAACATCGGTATTTCATCACATGATTTTAACCATAATTTTAGCATAATATCACTAGCCTTAGTCTTTTACCCCTGTTGTGGCGTTTCCTCACTGGTGGGCCCTCTGTTCTGGGAGCTGTGATTGGCTCTGGCTGCGGAGATGCTGTCGTGGGGGTTATCCTTGCTCTTTTGGCTGAGCGGGGCATTCTGTCCACAGCTTTATGGTTGTGGTGCGGCCTCCTCTCTCGGGCTGGGACATGGTGATCTCTGTGGGGACGTTCTTTGCAGCTGTAGTGGGTTTGGGGGGTGATATTTATTGTCTGTAGTTTTTATTATGTACAGCACTTTGTGTTGCATTTATTTGTATGAAAAGTGCCATATAAATAAAGTTTGATTTGATTTGATATGAAGGGAGAACCTCAAAAAATGTTTTTATATAGGGACATGTATGCTATGTGGCCAACAATAAGCGGACACCCCCAAACTGGTTTTCATGGTGTGAGCTATATCTCGTTGTTGTATACAGTGACATTCCAGATAACTCCGCACTTCCAATAGCAGTCAAAAACCCTTTGCTGTTTCCGCATTACAAGCGACAGTGGTGTAAACAAAGTGGACTGGCCTGCACAGAGCCCTGACTCAACTGGAAGTCAAACTCGGAGCTGCGCCTTATTGCCCAACATCACGACCACTTTAGTGGCTGTAATGGACGTGAATCCCTCGAGCAAAATTCTGACATCTTGTGGAGAGACTGTCGTAACAGAAAATAGGGAACCAAACCCGATAGCCTCATATCAGCGCCCCCGATATCTGATTGAGTTGTTGGATGAGCAGTATGATCTGTCGGTAACTTTAGGCCATGTTGCGTCTGTCTGAAATTCTCAGTTTTTGGTTGTCTTCGGTTTCCACGGTCAGTGACTGTAGATGCTCCTGGGTCGCAGGTCTCCAGTATCAGCCGGTTCGCTGCTTTGAAGCTGAGTCAGGGGTGGTGGAGGAGTCCCTCTGTGACGCTGAGAAGCGACCGGATGACCGACATCGCAAATGTAAGAAAATGGACTGCCCCGCCAGGTAGGTCCGACATCTCAGCCTCCGTGTGTTGAACTGTGTCAATAATAGAGCTGATTCAGCTTAGCATCTGATTCCTCAAGTATTTCATGTCATTCGAATGTGCTTTCTTTAAGTGGATTGACAATCGAACCTATAGTTTTTTTCAGACAAGCTCAAGGTTCTGTTGAACCCTGCTTTGTAGCAGAAGTGCCATGGCTGAATAATGCTCTGTCGACCTTCTCTGCACTAATAGCCTCATCTTACCTCTGGAGACCCAGTGCTGACTGCGAGAAAAACATTTTCCTCACAGGTGATAAGTAGTGGTCTGTGGGCAACCGTGTCGCTGAGGAGCCAATGCTGTGGTTATTTAAGGATCTGACTGCTCCTTCTCACTCTAACCTTTTCCAATTTTGTCCTGCTGCTGTCGACTCCTATTCAAAGTTGATATTGTGCTGCCAATGTCTACTACAGAGATTGGCAAGGATGGATGTAAGCCATTTGCTCTCAGCTATTTAGTTAAGTCTTGTGGTTTACTTGATCTGAGATTTCAGTTGCCTTGGTTAGCTTATAATGCCGATGACAATTAAGTATGGTCTAAATTAATGCTTCTCAAAGCCAGGTCCTGGAGAGCCTCAGGGCGTGCAGGTGCTTGCTATTTTTTAAAGAGACCCGTTTCACTGTAAAGATTTTCCCCTCTATCAAAATCGGTTGCTGATTTTAAGTTAAAACCAAAGCTGGTACAACTGAAACTTTATGAGAACCTTGTCAAAAATTGGAATCAGTTTTACTCATTTATTACTCAGTGCATAAGAATGGCCCGTATTTGACCGTTCTTCATACTCCGATCAAGACATTACGCACTCTCACATGCATACCTATGGGCTATTCCGAATCACTCTTTAGCCTTGCATGCATGCGACACAGGAACCCGGGTAAACTTGGGGAGAACATTCAATCTCCACGCAGGAATGCCCCACTCCTGATTCAAACCCACTGCCGTTTTGTTGTTGGGCAACAGCACAGCCCATTGTGTCACCATGCAGCCCTGAAAATAAGCCTTAAAAACAGATACGTTTCTGGCCACTTGAGTAAGATGAGATGACTGTAAATGGAAGGCGATGCTCTCCAGCGCTCCGGACTCAACAGCTTGAGGGATACTCACAGGAGGACTCATACACTGTGCCTCACACTCTGTCTCTCGCGCTTCAGATGGTGGGTGGGCGGATGGCAGCCGTGCTCGGCCACCTGCGGCCCGTCTGGGGTGAAGAAGCGGACGGTTCTCTGCGTCCGCACCGTGGGCGGAGATGAGCGGGTCCTGCATTATGGCGACTGCAGGAGTCTTCTCAAGCCCAAACCTGTGATGCCGTGCAACCGGGACCTGCACTGCGGCTCCAACTGGACCGTGGGCCCCTGGGGAGAGGTGGGCTTCTTTCAACGAGCGTGCTGCTAATGTGCAGAAATTGGACAATATATTTGGAAGCGCCACAATTGCAAAAACATCTACACTTGCAATTTTTATTATTTCAGTGCTAATTGGTGGCCCTTTTCTGTTGAAACAAGCTCAAACCTGAATTGCAGATGTGCTGATCAGAAAAACGGAATAATTTTTGAAGGTGGCATAGGGAACTGTTTTAAAAATGACAGTAAATATGTCAAATGCCAAAAAACATTAGCAGATGAAAAGAACTTTGGCAGAGACTCAAAACTCTTCAACAGGGACAGACAGACGGACGGACAGACAGACCGTTGATAGGATAATTGCTAATCACCACAAAACCACAGCTGCTTGCCACAGAATTGATTCAACCAATAGTTAAACCAGTCTTCACCAGAACAGTACATTGTGAGCTTCACTAGGCTGCACTAGTTTTATTTATTGCACTAGTCCAAATACTTTGACCACCCCCTGTACTTTTAATGGCTATGTCAAAACCATTGGTATTTTTATGAAGTTTCCTTTCTTACTGTTACCTGAGTTTCTCTTCTCTTGTTCAGTGCCCAGTGACGTGTGGAGGAGGAGTGAGGTCTCGGACAGTGACCTGCGTCACTGCCCCCAAGGTCAGGTGTAACATCACCAGTAAGCCTCGCTCCAAGTCCCTGTGTGCCCTGCAGAGCTGCCTGTCAGGCACCAGAAGAAAAGTGTGGAGGGTCATCCCAAAGTCAACTACCCTTACCCCCACGACCCAGCCTGGGGGGCCTTACCGAATAATGTCTACGGAGGGTCCCTTACCCACCAGCCCAGCCACGTCTCCAGTTACACCCCCTCCTACGGATCCTGCCACCGTGTCGCCGGTCACTACACCCCTTTGGTTCCCATCCACCACCCCTGAAACTTTACTTACAACCATGCCTGCTACCAGCCCCACCAGGACATTGCCCCCATCCACAGACATCACTGACCCTGGGGACAATGAGTTTAATATCATCATCTTCAACAAAACCAGTACCACGGGCAAAAGCAGGGTGCGCCTCATTCCTGCCGACTGGGATTCCACAGAAGAAGATGACAGCACGGAAGACGAGGAAGGAAGCACTCCTAACTTCCTGTTGTCAGAACCAGAATCGATATTCACCCCGGGATACGACTACATCCTAGGTACTGCAGAAGAAGATGTCCAGGTATACGACAGAACCACAACTTCAGCCTCTTGGATTGGGACCACTCCTGCATCATTGACCAACATGGAGACCACCTCCATAGCGTCGTCCTTCTTCACAACCTCAACCCCACGCGCCAGCACTGCCCGCTCTCCTAGAACGGCGCGACCGTACCCACGCAACGCCCCGAAACCCACGCCCTTCATTCGGCCTGGAACTAAGCGGAGGCCGAGGACCACCAGAGCGCCCCCGATTACCCAGCGCTCTCGCCCAGCCAGCACTCCTGAAGCTGTTCACCCAACCGTTAGGGTCTTCAGAACAGGCCCGAGGAGGTTCACTGTGCCCCCTGGGAAGCGCAGGACCACCCTGCAGACAAAGAGTCACAGGCCCAGGCTGGGTGCTCCCGGGAACTACAGAAGCAGCCCCGAGGACTCTGGAGCAAAGCCCACCCCCGTGATGGAAGTTTCCTGGCTGATCGGGAACTGGAGTGAGGTACTGTAGGTTAATTTTCAGGATCTGAAGTATTTCACTGGGTCGTTGATTATGTGGCAGTGCAGATAATTAACTTGCACTTGCTGCTGCATTATTTTCATGTATTGCTCTAATGGATAGTGTTTTGTTTGTTATGACAAATTTCCAATTTAAGGCTTTTACAGCTCCCAGGCATTTATACAGAAGTTCTCATATAGAACAAATGAAACACCCTTAATTACAGTCAGTGCAAGCCTCAAACATTGAGGGGCCCCAGTCAGGATTTAATCTTAGGCCCCTCCAGTCCACCCATTATCAAACTGTGTTTGTTTTGCAATAATTATGGGGACCGCGATTTTACAGGCTGCAAAGGACCTGTTTATGCCCATTATTGGGTCAGACTTACTGAAAAAAATACATTTTTTAAGTTCAATTACTGTGTTTGGCTGAAATTACTTGCCATTCATTTATACTATTAGATGCCATTAGTTTATATGGGTGGATATTTATTGAGGCAGTTAAACGCAAGTCTTTAGCTGAAGGGCACAGTATCAGTGGCTCAGCTGGGGATTACCTCTGCAGGTTGGGAACTGCAGCTCTGGGTCTTTAGCCTCCAGCCATTATGTGTCACTGCCACCAAAAAAGGTTGTCAGTCCACTGCTGAGTAATATGTTACCCAATAGTTTGGTAGTGCCTGGAGAAATAGGCCCGCATGGAATGCGGTTGTCAGGACTTTAAGTGTAAATTCCTCAGGTGAGATCCAGCTGTATGTAATTTAAAGCAGATTTCGTCCCTGCACGCCCTCCCTCTCCTGGCTGTAGTTGATATTTGTGGACTCCTCTCTCGGTTCAGTGCTCCACCACCTGCGGTCTGGGGGCCGTTTGGCGAACAGTGAGGTGTAGCACCGACCAGGACATCGACTGTGTCAACATCAAGATGCCCGAACCAGCTCGGAGGTGTCACCTTCGGCCCTGCGCCACCTGGCAGAGCGGGAATTGGAGTAAGGTGAGTGGGCGCGCAGAGACCGGAGAGCGTTAGAGGAGTCTGAAAGAGGGGGATTGTGGGTAGAGATCCTGTTTGAATAAAAATAATTTTAAGTACGGTGATAGGAATCACCTTTCATTTTAATCTGCAGCGTTAATGGACTGAATCAGGAATTCTTGAGAAACTCATGGCTCACACCGGTTTTGCTGTGTTTCTAAAGGTTTAGTTTTCAATGCAGTCCTGGTTTCTGGAACGTGGAACGTTCGCTGCACTATGTGGTCCCTGGTTTCGAGATGTGAAACACTGATAAAGATTCTTCCTGTTTCCTAAATTGATGGTTTTGAGATTTCAGTGTTGTGAAGGGTTCCCCCTGTTCTGTGCAGTGTCCTGAGGGGTGCTCAAGTGAGACGAAGCAGCGAGAAGTACACTGCATCGACAATCAGAGCAAGAGGCAGCTGCGCCCCTTCCACTGCAACGCCCTGGCCAACAAGCCCCAGAATTCCCTGCCTTGCTCCCCTCTTCCTTGCCTAGACTGGGACACTTCACCCTGGGGCCAGGTAAAATATTCCTTTTCAGTTTTCGGACACACTTTCGATGAAGTATTGCTCATAAAGGCTTTATGCTGCATTTATACTGCCTTCATAAATGAGACATAATGACTTCATAAATCATACATGAGCAAATGTCATGATTTGTAAAGGGTGAAATTACCAATCCTTATTCAGTATGTGATGCCAGATGTGATTTAACTGACTGTGTCACTTAGCTATTGGCTAAATGCATTAAACGGTGACATTGTCAGCAAAGTGACATTGTCATTATCACATCTGGCATCACATGCTGAATAAGGACATGTTATTTCGCCCATTATAAAGCATGACTTTTGCTTGTGTATGTGATTTATGTAGACATTGTCTCATTTATGTAGGCATTATACATGCTGTATAAAGCCTTTGTAAGCAACACTTCATCTAAAGTGTGACCCAGTTTTCATACCCCTTACTGAAACCTTCAGCATTGTAGGAAAACAATAGAAGGCTGCTTGAAATACTATATTCTTCAGTTTTGATGGGATAATCATTCAGATTGAGCTTATGAACGTTATTCGTCACTGCAACTGGTTTGCTCAATCTGGGATTTTTCCTGAGTGAAAGAATTTGAAATATATTTGAATGCAGCACATTTAAGGTAATTTAAATACCAAACATAATATACATATCAGAGCAGCCGGTTAAAAAAATGACATGCACATGTTATTTCATACAACCATAATTCAGTCTACCACTGGGTTTTGTTTTTGCTTCTCTTCAGTTCTTAGTTTTTCAGTGCATTAAAATTCTAGTCTGGCAGCTGCTGACATTTACCCAGTGTTTACCTAATTCGAGAAGCACCACTGAGGAAGGCACGGCAGTTTTTCGCCGGCTGTTATTTGCTCTGCATGGACAGCCTTGCGGAGTGGGGAATCTGATAAATGATCTGTTCATGCAGAGTAGAATCTTGAGAAAACGTTGCGTGATACCACTGTGTGGAAACTGGCGACCTGCGGTGTAGTATGAGATCCCTCCATGTCTGACAATGGTCAGTGCATGTGAAGACTTCAAATCGGCCAACTGTCTGAAAATATGGCTGTTTCCCATGTAATATGCGGGGCCTGAAATATGCTATCCTCAGTTTAACCCTTAGAGCGCTAAATGCAAATAGTGCTGCTCAATGATGTAAGATTTCAAAATCAAAGCTGTTGAAAACCTATCATGTGGTGACTTGTTTAAAAGAGCTCTTTAGAAACCCCTTTGTGCAGATATAGACGCTGGTGTCCATAAATTCCAAAATCTAATTGCTTAGTAATTCTGTAATTGAATTTCCAAATGTCTTGCTTCACTAGGATAATTTTCCACAGTCTGTGACATGCGTCTTGAATTATAAAGCCTTGATAGGCTAATGCATAACAGGAAAAAAATGGCATTACTTGTATTTCGCGCAACGGGGTTAAACAAGGCGGCGTCTATATCTGCACAAAGAGTTTATAAAAAAGCTCTTTTAAACAAGTCGCCTCAAGATAAGTTTTCAACAGCGCAAGATAAATTTTCAAAACATTATCAATTAAATTATTTCAGCACTCTAAGGGTTAATTTTAGAGTTTTGAAATCTGGATAACTTCAGTGGATGATGTGAGCAACCTAAAATCTGTCTGTCTCCAGTGTAATGTGGCGACTTCAAACCTGGTCCACTTCAGTGTTAGTTGTATTTTAGAGGCCTTATTGAGGAGCGTGCTGATCACATGGGTCTAACTGTTCGCATTTGCTTCCATCAGTGCTCACAGAGTTGTGGGGAAGGCCTGAGAGAGCGATTGGTCTTCTGTCCCGAGCAGGACCGCTGCGTCCTCGACGAGAGGCCCAACAGCACCGAGGCCTGCAGCCAGCATGAGTGTGGCCACTGGGTCACAGAGGACTGGGAGAAGGTGAGATAAACCTCAGATTCGGTCAGTTTGAGATGTGTCAGCGGGAGCAGGGGCAACAGATGACACGTCACAGCGTTCGGTTTCACTAGCACAGCAATGATATAACACTGCAGAGCCAAAAGTCCAGTTTAGCAGTAGACCAGGGGTGTCCAATCCTATCCAGAAAGGGCCGGTTTGGGTGCTGGTCTTTGTTAGAGCCCAACACTACCACACCTGATTCTACCCACCAAGGTCCTGATTGAAACCCCTGATTAGTTAATTATAGGAATCAGGTGCAGGAGCACTGCTGGCTAAGACAAAAACCTGCACCCACACCGGCCCTTTACGGATAAGATTGGACACCCCTGCAGTAGACCATTAGTATGGTATGAGTTGATCTCCAGCAATGGTAAAGTATGAGTAGATCTCCAGCATTAGTAAGGAAAGAGTAGATCAATACAGCATTTTTGTGGTATGAGTATATCACCAGTAGTGATATAGTATGAGTAGGAGAAGAGCATTAGTATAGTATGACTTGATCAGCATCATTAGTATGGTGTGAATAGATCGGTACAGCATTATTATGGCATGAGTATGTCGGTGCAGCATTATTATGCCATGAGTTGGTCATTACTGTATTATTATGCCGTGAGTACAAAGGTACAGCATTATTATTTTATGAGTAGATCAGTATAGGATTATGATGTTATGAGTCGATAAGTACAGCATTATCATGGCATGAGTAGGTCAGTACAGCATTATCATGGCATGAGTAGGTCAGTACAGCATTATTATGGCATGAGTAGGTCAGTACAGCATTATGATATTATGAGTCGATAAGTACAGCATTATCATGGCATGAGTAGGTCAGTACAGCATTATCATGGCATGAGTAGGTCAGTACAGCATTATTATGGCATGAGTAGGTCAGTACAGCATTATTATAGCATGAGTAGGTCAGTACAGCATTATCATGGCATGAGTAGGTCAGTACAGCATTATTATTGTATGAGTAGATCAGTATAGGATTATGATGTTATGAGTCGATAAGTACAGCATTATCATGGCATGAGTAGGTCAGTACAGCATTATTATTGTATGAGTAGGTCAGTACAGCATTATCATGGCATGAGTAGGTCAGTAGAGCATTATTATGGCATGAGTAGGTCAGTACAGCATTATCATGGCATGAGAAGGTCAGTACAGCATTATTATGGCATGAGTAGGTCAGTACAGCATTATCATGGCATGAGTAGGTCAGTACAGCATTATCATGGCATGAGAAGGTCAGTACAGCATTATTATGGCATGAGTAGGTCAGTACAGCATTATCATGGCATGAGAAGGTCAGTACAGCATTATTATGGCATGAGTAGGTCAGTACAGCATTATCATGGCATGAGTAGGTCAGTACAGCATTATTATGGCATGAGTAGGTCAGTACAGCATTATGATCCTATGATTCGATAAGTACAGCATTATTATTGTATGAGTCGGTCAGTACAGGATTATGATATGAGTCGATAAGTACAGCATTATCATGGCATGAGTAGGTCAGTACAGGATTATGATGTTATGAGTCGATAAGTACAGCATTATCATGGCATGAGTAGGTCAGTACAGCATTATGATGTTATGATTCGATAAGTACAGCATTATTATTGTATGAGTAGGTCAGTACAGCATTATGATGTTATGATTCGATAAGTACAGCATTATCATGGCATGGGTAGGTCAGGACAGCATTTTGATGTTATGATTTGATAAGTACAGCATTATTATTGTTTGAATAGGTCAGTACAGCATTAATGTGGTATGATTTACGGTATGTTTTCTGTGTGTTTCCTGTCTTTCGTTTGGCTGCCATTGCATCCTGGTATAACAAAATGTCAGTCTGCCCTTTTCATATCGATGTATAGATCCTGTCTGCATGAGTTTTGCCTATTCTCTCAGTCAAGCAAGCTCATGAATAAACCATGCAACTAGCAGTAATATATCGATAAAACATAGCCTCATTCATAAACTGACAGACATTGACTGTCTGGAATTTTCTGAAAACCACATCAGTATTGATTCGTTCCTACAACCTTCAATGGAATCCAATAATTCTGTGAGGAGTGAAAGCCAGTGTGTTCGGCTGTGTGTATTTTAATAACAGGCTTATTCCCCTTCCTGGAACTTCCAGTAAATTAAAAAATTTGGTTGTTAGCCAGTTTTCCTTGCCACGAATGAAAACATCTTGCATACTTCATCATTTCCCTTCAAGACAAACTCTGCCATTGGTGATTCATCTGAGAGCTGCTGGAGATTACTAAAATTGCGGTTAAGCCTGATGTAGGCTTTTTATACAGTTAACTAAATGGGTAGTTACAGCAACTAAATGCTGTATTTTATCTAAGTAGCTCTTAGTGGTGGCCTGTATGGAATGATATAATTCTGACACAATCAGGACACTTTGCTGTAGAGTTACTTGGTCCCCTTAACAATGTGGGCTGCACTTTTTCTTTTTTCTTTTTTATTTTTGGTCCTTTGTTGTCTTTGCTCATGTTTTATGCTTGTACTGGAGGCTCTGCTAGCCATGTGTAATGGTCTGTAATGGCTGATAATTCCCTTAAAGCTGCTTGTTCATTTTTGGTGAGATCCTGTTAATAGTCACATGACATGCTCAAAGTCTCTCCTGAATCTCATGCACGTGTTACCTAATAGGAAAACGTGCCATTTACCTGTCTTACCCTCATGCTTTTATTTTGAAACTTTTGCCAGCCAGTTAGAGTATGAATTCTGTGGAGAAGCATTAACATGCAACTCATTCTGACCAAGACTGTGACACGACAGCTGGAATGGGAAAGTGCAGGCTGCAGCAGAGCACCCTGCTGCGAGACGAGACAGCAATCATCACCTTCTCTTCTCAGGCCAGATTTTGTGGAGCGGCTACATTCCCTTGAGCTGAGAATGAGAGTTGGTGCATGCTGTGTATTTAAGCTGTGACACAACATATATAATCTTCAAAGCAAATTTTTTCTTATGGCATGGAGTGGCCTGGAAAAGTTGAATCTTGCTTTTACTTGTTTTTGCTGAAGCTCCAATTGCTGGGTTTGATATGGTACTTACAGGCTCTGAAGTTCTAGTTATCAAATGCAAATAAATATGAAAATGCCAGTATATTTGACTGAGTAGATTCGAGGTATGTATTCAGGTCACTCTTATTAGAATTTCCCTGTATTTTCTGTGCTGCGGTGTAGTTTCTAGATATATGTACAAAATATGTGAAATGTGTGTGGCAGAATTCCAATTTTATATTTTTCTGTCTCGTCTGGGTTATTTTTATACTGGCTGCGTTTAATCAGCTCTTGACTCTTGACTCACTTGACGTGCTAGGCATCGTCAGGACAACGGCGTAAATGCATGACCAAGTTTCATGTTTCATGCACCTCTCTATATTTTGAAAGCTGCACTGATTGATAAGCTATTTGATTGCACTTCATTAGATTGAGTGAAGTAATAATCTTGAGGATTTTCATTTCAATAAATGTCTTAAAAGTCACCGTTT
This sequence comes from Gymnothorax reevesii, assembly GCA_029721435.1. Taxonomy (NCBI): domain Eukaryota; kingdom Metazoa; phylum Chordata; class Actinopteri; order Anguilliformes; family Muraenidae; genus Gymnothorax; species Gymnothorax reevesii. The sequence goes on along the minus strand of CM056580.1, from coordinate 10,874,926 downwards.
ATTGCCGAATATGAATGGTATTTCAGCCTAACACCTTCCAATGAAAGCAATTGCATTTGCATTATGTACCAATATGAACAACTGGGTGTTGGTGGCAACATATTTGGAGGAAAAATAACGCGCTACACACTGTTTGTGGTGCATTTTCCATCACCCAGTAGTGGTTAGTCGGCCAGACAGGTTAGAAAGTAGGCGGAGCTAATGCAACAGACTGGCTCGTCTGTTTTTTTCTTGTCTTTGTTATCATTGCAAGTAAACTATGGTCAAAGAAAAAAAAAAAAAACATGACTATTGACAAGGCCACCTCAAAAAAAGTGCTGATCAAAATAAACGTATTTAGTGCCGAGGAAAGGGAAAATGATCAAAAAAGGAAAGCAGCCATTAGCAAGGAAAAACTAGAGGTACCATCTGTATTGGCTTGCAAAGGTTGTAATGGCCGGTAGAATTAGGAGGCCAAGCGCAACGACCAGAGAGAAAGTGGGCAGCACGGACACATTACAAACACTGAGAATAATACTGACCAAACGAAAGTACTCGCGCTTCCAAAGGACGTATAATAGTCCGAAACTTGGAAGCAAAGGGAGGTTGCAAAAAGAGAGAAGAAGCTCCAAAAATCAGAAGATAGAAAGTCATACAAAACCTGACTACAGATATCTTCGGCTATAGTGCGAAGCTAAAAACAGACGCTCCTGCGAAGGAGGTGTAGGAACTGGGGGGGATGGGGGGGATGTGTCCCCTCCAATATTGGAGACAGGAGCATCCAGGATATCCTGAGAAGGAACCCAACACCGCTCCTTAGGCCCCCCCAGTCGACGAAAAACTGAGCCCCACGACCCACATGCCTCTCGGCTAAAATATGACGCACGGTGTTAACAGGCCCCCCTTCAATCATCCACAGTAGCAGCGAGGGTTTGTCGACCGGAGCCAGCACGCAAGTGTTAACAGGTTTGTGCCTGGAGACATGAAAAGAAGGTTGGATCCATAAGGATCTAGGGAGCTTCAACCGGACTGTGACAGGATTGTTCCTTCACACAATCATAAAAGGACCAATGAAGCAGGGAGCCAACTTCCGTGACTCCACTCTCAAGGACCAGGTCCCGCTTGGAAAGCCAGGCTAACTCCATAAGATGGGGCTGAACGGCGCCTTCTATCTGCGCCGGTCTTTTGTTTCCCTCCAGAGGGCAACAAAGAGGAACGGGCCCTGGCCCAAACTGACCAACAAGGCTGAACAAAGTGTTTGACTTCAGGAACCTCTGAATCCCTGTCAGTCTCAGGAAACAGTGGAGGCTGATAACCAAACTGAGCCTCAAACGGGGAAAGGCCTGTGGAGGTGTTACCCAGTGAATTGTGGGAATATTTGGCCTATGCTAAAAATTGACTGCACGGAGATGGGTTGTCAGCCGCTAAACATCAAAGAGTATTCTCCAACGACCGGTTGGTTAGTTCTGTCTGCCCGTTAGTCTCTGGGTGGAAACCAGAGGAAAGGCTCCCAACTGGTTGCAAAACACACCCCAGAATTTGGCCGTAAATTCACGGCCCCGGTCAGAAACCACATCTTGAGGGAGCTTGAAAACATGGTCCACAACAAGAAGGGCCATCTCCCCCACCGAAGGCAGCTTAGGCAGGTCGATAAAGTGGGCGGCCTTAGAAAAATGGTCAACTACAACCAAAATGACCATGTTGCCTTCCGAAACAGGCAGCCCCATAACAAAATCAAGAGCGATATGGCTCCACGGGCGCTTGGGGAAGGGCAACAGCCGCAGCAGACCAGAGGGGGGAAGATGGGAAGTCTTGTTCCTAGCACAGATACAGCACGCCGCTACAAATTCCTGGATGTCCTCAATCATGCTGGGCCACCAAAAACATTGGGCCAAAAACTGCTTGGTCAGATGAGCCCCTCGGGTGACCCTCTAGACGTGAAGAGTGCCCCCACTGGAGGACTTGGGACCGTACTGTCAACAGACCAAACAGCCAGGCGGCTCCCCACCAGGACAGAGATCAGTTCTCAATGCGTCCCATACAACAGACTCAACGTCGCACTGAATGGGAGCCACAATCTGAGCTGCCGGGATAACCGGCTCAGGAATGGGGTCACGACCAGATTGGTTGTGAATCTGCGACAAAGCGTCGGGCTTGATGTTTTCAGAACCCGAGCGATACGTTAACGCAAAGTTAAAGCGGTTGAAATACAATGACCACCGCGCCTGCCGAGAATTACGTTGTTTTGTGTTTTGGATGTATTGGAGATTTTTATTATCCGTCCAAACCATAAACAGATGTTCAGTCCCCTCCAACCAATGGCACCACTCTTCTAATGCCAACTTGACAGCTAACAACTCTCGGTCACCAATGCTGTAATTCCGTTTGGTCGCTGACAACGACCGGGAAAAGTAGGCGCATGGGTGCAACTTATTGTCCCGAAGGGGGCGCTGGGGAAAATTGGCACCCACCCTGACTTCTGACGCATCCACCTCCACAACAAATGGGAGGGAGGGGTTGGGCAAAATGAGAATGGGCTCTGAGCTAAATCGTTTCTTTAGATCTTGAAAAGCAGCTTCAGCTGCTGGAGACCAAGCAAACGACGACGAGGTATTTTTCTTAGTGAGCGCGATAATGGGGGCAGCTACCACGCTAAGATTACAGATAAACCTCCAATTAAATTTAGCAAACCCCTCAAACTGTTGCATCTCCTTGATGTTTTGAGGGGCAGGCCAATCCCTGACCGCTGCCACCTTCTCAGGATCCATGCAGACTGACCCTTCCGAAACAGTTTCATTTCTTGACTTCATTGTCTTGGCATGAAAAACATTTTTCAGCCTTGACAAAAAGCTTGGCTTTAAGGAGGGCCTCAAGCACTTGTCTGACTTGTAATTTATGCTCAGAGAGAGTTGAAGAAAAAATGTGAATATCGTCAAGGTAGACAAAGACGAACAGGACAGGACATCATCTCGGAGGACATCATTGACAAGTGCGTGGAACACGGAAGGGGCGTTAACCAATTCAAACAGCATTACCAAATATTCGTAGTGCCTGTCATATAGCGTAGTTACACTAACTGACAAAAGTATTAGGACGTTCCTCATTCACACTCAATGTTTGATGTATATGTGTTATACTGTATTATATGCGAGCATTGTAGGACTTTTGTCCTAAAATATACATGTAAACATCACAGAACATTATTGAACATTTGGGGAAACTACAGATATACATATTGACATATTTTTTCTCTGTGCGAAAACTCTCAATATTGGTCTGTCATCAGTAAGAAATATTATCATAATAATGTGCTTGCATGATGGTAATTTTCAAATTTACATGTTTGAAATTGTGTCCTTGGCATAATGGAAGATCAATGGCTACTGTTGGTCCAGTCATTATGATCAGGTGTGACACATGGGGTGATTTTAATTCTCTATAAAAGGAGGGTGAAGACAAACAATAATTCAGGGTGGCCTATCCAAAATGAGGTCTGTATTTTTATTTGAATAAACAACTATTTCCAAACATGATACATTCAGTATTTTCTACTGCACTGTAAGAAAATCACACACATAAATAGTTGTGTCCTAATACTTTTGTCAGGTAGTGTATTAGCATTCTGGAGGTCTTGCTTAGTAAAAAAATGACGCCTCCTGCGAACGTTCAAACGCGGAATTCATCAACGAAGGCGGTATCGGTTTTTAATGGTGATATTATTCAAGCCCCTGTAATCAATACAGGGTCTCAGGCCGCCATCTTTTTTCCCCACAAAAAAGAACCCCACTCTGGCAGGAGACATGGAGGGCCGAATAAATCCATTAGCCAGAGCCTCCTGAATATTTTCTCGCATGGCTTTTTGCTCAGGCTCTGACAGCGAGTATCACAATTAGAGGGAGTGGTCCCCGGGTACAGATTGATCTCGCAATTGTACCTGCAATGAGGAGGTAAAGTCGAGGCCCGTTGCTTGCCAAAAATCTAAGCGAGATCAGCATAATTGTTACATCATTAGGAGGCAGATAAAAGTTCAAAGCAGCCCCCAAATTCTCACCCTGTTCGGAACCTGCCATCTCTGTCTAATTCCGAGTCAGAGAAATCCTCCGAATAGCAATCCTCCTCTGGCTGCCGCCAGTCATATTGAGGATCCCACTCCAAGCCCTCCTCTTCCCCTTTCTGTAGATTAGGAGGGTTGTGTGAGACAAACTCCACAGAATCTAGTTTCCAGCGGGCGACCGTCCAAAGATCTTACAGTGCGTGAATGTAAAAGAGGGCGGATGGGAATGGAATGTCTCCTAGCCCACTCTGCATACATAAAACAGTCCACGGCGCCAGAGTCCACAAAAGCTTTGATAAATATACTCTGTCCCTCCACAGTCAATTCTGCCAGGATTAAAGTTTGGTAGGGCTAGAGGGACTTTCCATTTACCTGAAGCTCAGGGCAGCATGGGAAGTCCCTCTAGCGGTATGGGGGGCACTAGAGAGACAGACCCAATTTCCCTTCCAAACTTTTTTCCAGTAAATTAAGTGATATAGTCAAAGAAAATTCTGACCCATTATTGTGCCAAAATTTTTTTTTTGACGAAATCACTTTATTTATTCGGAAAAAGTATACCTAGATATTGAATGCCTTTTTCTGGCCACTGAAAGGAACCTGCCTGAGAGAGCGATTTAGGACAGTAAGACGTCCAGGGCAGGGCCTCCGACTTCGACCAGTTTACCCTATAACCCGAGAATTTTGAGAATGAGTCAATTATAGTGAGTAATCAGGGCACTGAATTACTGGGGTCTGAAACAAAAAGTAGAATGTCGTCTGCGTAAAGCATTAATTTTTGGACTGAGCCCCCCACCATAACTCCAGGAAAACCAGGGTCATTGCGAATAGCAACTACAAGTGGTTCAAGTGCGAGACAGAAAAGCGAAGGGGAAAGGGTAAAGCCATGGGCCGTGCCACGTCTGAGTCTAAAGTACGGGGAAATTACCCGATTAGTTTGCACTGCTGCCTCTGGCCTATCATACAACAAACCAAAGGCCTCCAGAGTTGAAAACAAGAATTCCCATTCCATGCAATCAAATACGTTTTCGGCATCCAAGGAAATGACGGCAATTGGCTCATTATCATTGCTGACTGCCCACATGACGTTAAAAAATCATTAATATTATCAGCCGAATTTCTATTGTGAATAAACCCAACTTGGTTGGGGTGAATAATGGAGGTGATCGTGGCATATAGGCAGTTCGCAAGGACTTTGGACAGAATTTTCACATCCTTTGAAATCAGAGAAATCGGGCGATAACTCTTGCACTCTGAGGGTTCCTTGAATTATAGTAGATTATACGTCTGCGAACGGGCTTACAAGCTCAGCTCTTACATGAGCCATCAACCTGCATAGGCTCGCCAGGAGTGGAAATCTCAGTGGGTGGAATGGGAGCTGTATTTACACTGCGAGGGGCATTAGCCCTGTTGCCTGAAAGAGTCAATGCAGTACGTTTCTCCCTGTCACGTTTGCAGATGCGATTATCAATTCGCATCACAGTGCGAACCTACGAATCCAGGGAAACACAAGGCTCCAATGTAGCCAGAGCGTCCTTAACCTCCTCAGCCAAAGTGTGAACAAAAACTGTCATAAGAGGTGCTTCTGGTCAGCCTGTCTCTGTCGCCAAGGGGCGAAATGATTTTGAAAACTCAGCGACGCTCTCAAAGCCCTGCCTCAAATGCATTAAACTCGTAGCTGCGTCCTGACCACAGACATCCTGATCAAATACCGATCCCTTTTCTGTAATGAGAGTCTCCACAGCATTCACGACTGGTGAATTAGATCAAATTAGTGGGCCGACCCCATTGAGTGCTGTGTCGGTCAACAGGGATAAAATAAATGAAACCCAAGACTCGTCATTCACGAACCGTGAAGGCTGCGCTTTAAAAAATATTTCACATTGGGCTGTGAAATCTTTACATCTTCCTTCCTGGCCTCCATATCTTGGGTGTCACTGAAGCTTTGGCACTCGGGGAAGGTTTACGGATTGTGCTTGTGCAGCATTTTGTGTGATCTCAGTGGACAAGGCTCTAATATCTAATACCTATCTTTCCATGGCATTCACCAGAATGCCAACTCTCTCCGCCTACTCTGCCTGCTGATTGTTCAGGCTAGCAAGACCCTTGCCATAACCAGAGAGAACAGCTTGTTGCTTAGGCACATTTTTCTCTAACTCAGCCGTTGCTGATGACTCCATGCTGGCTAGAGTGTTCTGTAATGGCCGGTAGAATTAGGAGGCCAAGCGCAATGACCAGAGAGAAAGTGAGCAGCATGGACACTGTACAAACACAGAGAATAATGTAGACCAAACGCAAGTACTTGCGCTTCCAAAGGATGTATAATAATCTGAAACACCGAAGCAAAGCGAGGTAGCAAAAATGGAGAAGAAACTCCAAAAATCAGAAGATAAAAAGTCTTACAAAACATGACTACAGATATCTTCGGCTTTAGTGCGAAGCTAAAAACAAACACTCTAGTGAAGGGGGCGTGTCTGACTCCCTGCTTATATAGAGTCTGGGAAGGCGCCACCCCAGCTCAATCAGCTAGCTGGGCAGAGAATCCAATAGCCAAGGAATTCGATATCGACCCGGAACGAAAGCCGCAAAGAAAAGTCCAAACCATGCGCACACCTCACAAACCATGACAAAGGTGGTGCGCGATGAAAGAAGAAAAGGGCCCAAGGGGAAATACAGTCCACTTTTTCTTGGACAGTAGGTACTGCTAACATTTATGAAAACTAGTGAATTACCCGTGGCGAGAATAATTTCTTGTGACGACCTACGTCCACATACCAACTTTCATGAATACGGTGACCTTTGATCCTTGTGACCTTGACCTTTGACGGAACGGACCTCTCGCGGTCATTTCTTGTGACAACCTACGTCCACATACCAACTTTCATGAAAATCTGTCTAGGGAGATCTTTATAAATTGTGGACCATTGTTTTAGGGCAGTCTGCAGTGAGCATTGCAGATTGCCCGTTGGTTCATCATTAGGTTTGAAAACAACACATGGAGTCATTTTGGGGCTAATTTATTTCTTCTGTTAGCGAGCTAGCCAGGATCACATTGGCTTCCTCAGAAAATATAAGAGCTAAAGTTGGACTCTATCAGAAAAGTTAGCTATCCAGTTGACCCATCCCCTGCCTTCACTCTCCAGGTGTTTTATGGGGGAATTTTGTACAACTGTAACTGGGATTCTTTAAAACACAGCAATTAGCATTATTTCACTATTTGCACCAGATACTGACCATTTCTATTTGCTACAATGTTGAGCAGGGTAGCCATCCCTTTCATCAAGCAACATTACGTTAGCTTGTCAGCTGATGTAACGAACATAATCCAATGTCAGCGAACAAGTAGAAAAAAATGCTAGATAACGCTACCAACGGTCTCTTGAAATCACTGCCTGTTGGAAAGCTACTTGTAATGTTATTATGTCATTTACAATACCATCAAGGTCATCAATATTTCATCATGATTGGATTAAGTTAGCCTTATGTTAGACACTGGATATGTATGTATATAATGTTACTTTTATAACAACCATTTTTTATTCAGCAAATGGTAAGTTCTAGTTATCAACTCAGAAGACGTCATTCCTTTTTTCTTTCATCTATGTATTAGAGAACTTGAATAATTCTGGAGGTGTGGACCAGGGCCCAACTGAATGTTGTCACACAGGTTGACACTGTTTGGATCTCTGGGCAGTAAGATCCAGAAGCACATCTGCCATTTGTTAATTTAATCAGGAGTTTATTTCTAAGGCAGTGTGCAGTAAATGCTTATCGACCAACATATCAAGGTTCTCAGTTGCTATAAAATGTCGATTCAGTACGAGAGAGCAAAATATTAGTCTCTAAATCAGTCCAGCAATTCATCATCCGAAAAATTTAAGGAATGATTACACTGTTTTATTGATATCCTCATACAAATTTTCAAATTAAAAGTTTATCCAACAGTTTAAAGTTCATCTACTTCATCCACCATGTAATTTTGTCATTGATTAATTGATTTATTACCTTCGCCAAGGAGGTTATGTTTTTTCCTGGGTTTGTTTGCTTGCTTGTTTGTTTGTTTGTTTGTTTGTTGGTTTCCAAACTAACTCAAAAGTTTATGGACAGATTTTGATGAAATTTTCAGAGAAGGTGGGTATTAAGTCAAGGAGCAGGTGATTAGATATTGGCATATCTAGGCCAAAGTACTGCTGAGATATACGCCAAAGTTCAAGATTTCAAATCTTTCCAATGGGCCGAAGTTCCAATCGCCGTGCTTTTGCCAGAGGTCTGCGCTCCCTGAGTGCTTTTCTAGTTGATTATATAATGAACTGAACATTCTAATTCTGATTTGACTATCACTACTGGTAATTGAAAGTGGTGGGGTTCTAGAGTCTGGAAACCCTGACTTAAATCTTTTTTTTTTTCTATATATTTACTGACTATTTTGTTTGTTCATTTATTATTAGTTATATTTGCTGTTGTTCATTGCATTGATAGACCCTTTTGTCTGAAGCAAAAGTGCACTCTAAAATACAATGTTTACCAACCTATCTAGACACGGACACTGATTCTCGTTTGTTATAAGGTCTTCCGGTGTTTCAGAAAACTGTGGTTTGATTGTTGTATTTGTTTTTGTTTTATCCCAGTGCACAGCTAGCTGTGGGGGAGGCGTGCAGCACCGTGTGGTGAAGTGTGTGAATCAGGACCAGGCGGCAGACAGCAGCACTCGGTGCGAGAAGAGCACCAGGCCTGACAGCTTCCGCAAATGCAACCTAAAGCAGTGCAAAAGAAAACTGGGTAAGACGTGCTATTCAATATCACCAATAGTTTACCAATACTGACCAGTGCTTCCATTTTTTAACAAATTAAAAAATCACCATGTGAGTCGTGTATAAAATTATTCTTTGCATTTCACTGTACCTTTTACTGACATTCAATTCATCTGCAACTATCTACAGCCGCATGAAACTAGTCAGTTTCAACCCATATTTTTAGATTCATGTTAAGACATAACATCTCATTTCCATTACTTTTTTGCTTAATTATATAAGAGTGTGGCTAACAAGGTAGGACAGGTCTGAGTCATTGCATGATTTGCCTATGGATTAAGTAAATTTCTCTTGTCAAGCAGACATCAACTTGAAATGAGATTTCAAGGGCCTAATTTTCTTGCCTCTGCTACGTCTAATGATATGCGCACAGACAAATTGCTGCATCTAATCCTATTTTCCCCAGTTTGCAAAATCAAATTGGTAATTTGAGGCAATGCATCACAAAACTGGGTGAATAGCTGGATCTTGAAGACGCAGTTTTGTCTTGGGGGGGTTTCCATGTTAATTAGATTGCATCGGAAGACGGTGTGATTTAAATGAGGTTGTGGAATTTAAGATCTGGTTTTTCCTGAAATTTTGTGCCAATGTTCTGTTTCCAGTTGATGTCAAATGTACGGCAACTATACTAACTGTGGGAGGAGGAATAAAGTTATTAATGTAAATATTGGATTTATAATGCACCGAAGAAGTTGATTTTCAATCAGGAATAATATAATTAATAAAATCATTCTTTATTGTACATAAAATAATGACAAGCACAGTAACAAACTGGCAGAACTGGTATTGAAGTTGACCAAACCTCTTTAGATGGATCACTGCTCTTTTTTAAAATTTGGTATCTTCAATCCCACCCGCATCTAGGAAGTCCAATCAGGGATCTGAGCAGAAGCGTGCTGGTACTAGACTCATGCTGCTATTTCGGGAGTGTTGAACGTTCGCATTTTTCCTCCGAAACGCGCCTATGAGCCACTAGATCTTTTCACGCACCGCTTTAAACCACAACCTAAGCTAAACAGACTGTGTCCTTCGCATTTCCCTGCATGAAACCCATTACCTGCTGCTCTCTCATGGCAGCCGGTCGCGGTCGGCACTGGAAAGGCTGGACGATCACTGTTCTTTTCATCCCAGCCACTTGAGGCTCTTGCATTACGCACGCATGTGCTTAAATTCACTCAGAATAGTCGCTCCCTTGACAGAGCTCCGAGGGAATTCAACGGCAATGCAATGGCATATGAAAGGGAAAATTATGCCCCTCATCTAATTGCCAGACTGAAATGGTTGTCGAGTTGTGTTTTTTTTGACAATGCAGTTTTATTGCCTTGGAAAATCTCATCAGTCGCCTTACTTTTGTTGTCTATGTGAACCATTTGCCAAGACTCTCCGATTCCCACCAGAAGCTACACACTCCTGATATTTTCTGTTTCGTTAGGGACCTCCTCTCTCTGCTGGGCTCTAAAGGTCGAAGAGAGCGTGCAGATCTATCGAGTCATGACTCGATGAGCAAAGGAGTCACAGTATCTTACCTTTACTGTGATATTCTTCTCCATGCTGTTCATTTTATTGTAGTTTAATAAGCCACAATGGTATTACATTTTATTTAATGAGCTCTTTACATTGCAGTATTTTGTGGTTGTTCAGAGTCGTTTGAGTTGTTCAATTCAGAATTGGCCCGGGACGAGTGCTCATCTAAGCACTTACATTCATGGGATTATTTTATCTCATGCATTATAATATTTTATTTCTTTTGTGATCTTTCACGTGTATTGTCTGTGTTTTTCTCATGTGATGTAATGAATGTGTCCTGTTTTTAAATCTGTCTGCGAGTAAAATTCCCTGGGCAGCACCAGTTAAGTTTGACCCGACTCTCGGTGTTGTTTTCCGGAATTTTCTCTCTGCAGTTCCCTGGTGCAGTAAGGACAGCATGTCCCCTCTCTTCTGCGAGAAACTAAAGCTACTGGGCCGCTGTTCCCTCAGCTCCATCCGAAAGCAGTGTTGTGCGACCTGCCTGGGGTAACCACGGTAACCCCCCTTCCACCACAGCCACAACTGACGCAAAGCCAGAGATGTAAAATCGAGGTTTGGAAAGTAAAAATCTTCTCCAGTATCTTGCTCCTGCTGTTGGACTTTACCTGTTATCTCTGTTGGAGATCGAGTGAGACAAACTGGTTTAGTTCATGGTTGGAATAGATTCACAGAAGGTCTTCTTCTTTTTGCCCCTTGACTTTATACCTCTGCGAAAAGACAACAGCTGGTGCCATGCGTGGGGCCCTGGAACCCCTCTGTCGTACAAACTTCTAGCGAAAGTAAAGTCCTACTTGAATGTGCTTTCGTCCATTTGCTGCAATATGAAACAGGAGCTCCAACGCAGTCTGGCGTGACCCCAGGGAAAAGCAGGACTAGCTGTTCGAGGAAAGCGGTTCTGCCTTCTTGACTTTATTTTCTCTAATGGTGCTTGCTCTGTTCTCAATATTTTGCCAAACAGGACCTGGAAAGGTCAGGCCACCCTCTGCTCAGTGGTCTCTGGAGGTGTTTCAAGAGAACGATTGGCACTCAGGCTACTCAAAGTTTCTCTTACTGTGATCTACTGATACATGTTGGTGCTATTTGCAACATCCTTTTAAATCTTCAGAGCTGCCTATTTTATATATTTTTTATAATGATTGTCATATCGCTGACTGTGTCTTAGTACAACCCCCAATCAGAAAAAGTAGGGATGGCATGTGAAATTAAAATTAAAACTGAAAGCGATGATTTTGTGAATTAAACACCTTTTCAAAATAAACACCTACTTCAATATTTTGACTCTTGCAACATATTTCATAAAAGTTGGGACAGTGACATATTTACCTTTTTGTCATGTTGCCATTCATTTTGACAACTCTTAAGGAGCCTTTAGGGGCTGATGACACAAAGTCAATAGATGTTCTGGGTGTAATTTTGTCCCAGTCTTCCTGAAACAAATCTTAGTTTGTGTACCACCACATGGTTTTTGTTGTTTCATTTTGCATTTCAAAATGCACCACTAGGTATCTATTGGGAGTTGGGACAGCAGGCAGGCCAGTCTAGGACCCTCACCTGATTCTTACCTGTGCTTTTGTAATGCGTGCGGAATGCAGTTTTGCTATTTCTTTTAAAATATGCATAGATGTCCCTGGGAAAAGCCGTCTTGAAGGCAGCATTTGTTGCTCCATCTATTCAACATGAACGGTGCCTTCACTGAAGACCAAGTTATCCTTGCTAAGGGCACTAATACTGCGCCGCACCAGTATTAGTCAAATGACATGTCATTGACATGGCTGCCATGTAGATATATTATCATACTTTACATTGCAGTCTTCTTCTTTGATCTGGAGCACACAGCATCTCTTTCTTCCAAAAAAGGCCTGAAATATTGATTCATCTGTCCATAATGCATCTCTCTACTATGTAATGGACCGTCGGAGATGCGTCTGTGCGCGAAAAGGTCGTCAGTGCTTCTGGACACGGTTTACATAAGATTTCCTTTCTGCTCATTAAAGTTTAAACTGGTGTTCTTGGATGCAACTTTGTACTGTAGTACTTGATAAAGGTTTGCCAATGTAAACCTGGGCCCATGTAGTCACATTATTTTTGTATGAATGACAGTTCCATTTGACTGAGTGGTGAACATGAGTATTCAGCTTTATTTCGCATTTGCCCTTTTCCCTCATACATTTCTCCTGATTCCTTGAATCATATAATTATGTTCTGCACTGTAAAGGGTGAAATATCCTCACCTCTTCCTGTCTTTCTTTGCGGAACATTGTTTTTAAATCTGTCTCACATTTGTGGGCTAATTTACGATTTTTGGCCCATCTTTGCTCCTGAAACGTTAAGGCTTTTGCAGATGCTGCTTTTGCACTAAATTATGATCACAGTCACATCAACTGTTTCAGATCACTTCATCGTTTGAATTTTATATTCCTCATTGCTAGTCCTAAACTAAAGTATCCTCATCCCAACTTTTTGTGGAAAGTGTTGCTGACTTAAATGGCAGGAATGGGTGTGTATTTACAAATAAAATGAAATTAAATTGACAAAACATTAAATATTTTGTCTTCAGACTGTCTGCAGTGAAATACAAGTCAATTTAAATTAGAAATCACTGCTTTTTGTTTGAATGTGCATTTTTTTGTCTCAATTTTGTTTTTCTGAGTTGAGGTTGTACATGGGCAGTTTAAGCGTTACTGCAGCTAGATTCATTTAGGACATGATGAAAATGTTTGAGTGGCTCATGATTGTGCTTTTACAAATAATGTGGGAAAGATTGTGATATATATGTGTAATATATTTCTTTGTTCAAGCAAAATCTTCTGGTGCACAGTGCTTTATAAAGCTACTGTAATGTAGCTTTAGCAGTTTTGAGGCAGCACAGATTTCTATAATGCGTTGCGTCCCACCGTAACCTTTGTTTTGTTGTTCGAGAAAAAAAAAATCACCATCATCATCTTGGAAGATGAATACTGTGGTAAAATACATTATTCATAACAGCATTCATTTGTCTATTACTCATTGTCTTTCCACTCTTTGAACCTTGTTTAAAGCTGGTTTGAAAACAATGTCAAGGACACCCTGCTCATTTAGCCCACTTGCACATATAAATGATAAGCAGAAGGCAGGCAGAACTTCTAAATGCTTCATTACCCTGTTCTTTATTATGTTACACCAAAACACCATAGTTTCATCGTGCATTCGTGCGTGTGTGTGTGTGTGTGTGTGTGTTGTGTGTGTTGTGTGTGTTGTGTGTGTGTGTGTGTGTGTGTGTGCATGTGTTTGTGTACGTGTGTGTGTGTGTACGCATGTGTTGTGTGCATGTGTGTCTGAGTGCTTGTGTGTGTGTGTGCGTGTGGGTGTGTGCATGTGCGTACAGTCCTGTTTGAGTGTGTGTGTGTGTGTGTGTGTGTGCACTTTTTATAATGCCTGTGGGCTACCATACTGATTTATAGCCACTGTTGCTGTCAACAGCATGAGTTACAAAAGCGATAATTATCCAACCAGATAATTATGCTTCACCAATAGAAAAAAGTCCACAATTTGAGAACATTAAAAATTGTAAGGCGTTCATAGATATGAATGCCCCTTCCTTGTTGAAAAATGACCCTGTGTAATTAATGAAGTCTTGAGGCACAATTATCATCAAGGCTTGTCACAATAAACCTATATCAGAGTGAATAATTATGCTGTACGGAAGTATAAAAGGGTGGCATAAATGGTACAAAAGCACACAGTCATGAGCACATTGTGTTGTTCTTTTTATTTGATTCTGGTACCTGAGCTTTAGATAAATACCCATTATATTTCTGGATATCTCAAATACAACACTAACCTGACATAATGTACCACCGCTGACTCAAACTGGCACACTTTTGGTAATAATATCAAACATGACACGAAGGTGAGGGTGTGATCCCTAACAGATGACGTCGAGATAAAAAAAAAATAAGGTTGACCATCATAACTCCAGAAATATTGACTGTCATGCCTGACAATTGCTAAAATTTGCGAATTCTTTGAACATGAGTCTGTAACTCGCTAACTGGTTATTGGGTTGCTGAAGGGAAGAGGAGTCATTCTGAATAAGAACTTGGAACTCAGTCTGGACGAAAGTCTACAGTCTATTTTCCTGTGACAATCAGGAAACACAAAATATATATTATTTAAGCACACTGTGGAAAAGCACAGTGGAAGTTTAGCGTCAGACTACAGCCCAGTCCTTCATTAGGGGAGGTCACTTTGTAGGTGTGTCTCTTTTTTCAGATAATTATTTTATATGAGTACTTACTATTAAATATTTATGAAACAAATGTTTTTGTTTTCATGTAATGAATAATAGTAGATACAGTAGCTTCATAATGGCCAATGTATGTACAGGAGGCATTGCAAAGTCCACTCAATGGATATTTGGGCAAGTTTGCTGTGGGGACCAAGCCATTATCCTGTCATGAATCATGCATTTGTTTCAACAAAGTTATATAATGTTCAATGCATTGTTTCAGCCTGTGGATTTTATTTTGTTATTTCATTAGATGTTTTGTGTTTATTTGCCATTTCTTCGATGTGCAATTCCAGTTTTTTTTTTTCTGGTGGTCTAGTTTGAAATATTTTCATGAATGTATTTTTGCTGAACCTGAATCGGACTTCACTTATCAGTTATGTTCATTCCTGTAAAGAAATTTGAATTAAAGGCCTGCCGCCTGGGCCTCTCACCGTATATGAATGGGTGTGCTGCAAAAAAATGATTACTGCAACGTTTTTATTACTTTATCGACAACTGTGCAAACTTTTCACTGATTTCTAAGAATTTGACTGTATTCTTAATTTTCACTGCAACTCATGGTATTTACTTTTCGTGACATTAAATTGACATTTGATCAGGCCGAGGTGAGACGAAAATAGAACGTGAAACGACAAATTATTCAATAAATTTGAGCAAAACAATTGTGCTCAAAATAATTTAGCATTTAGAAGGACGTGAAATTCCTCACACCTGCCCTGGTCTTTTAGTACACGTCCTTTCCCCGTTCTCTCGGTGGGTAAGATGGAAAGTGTTGAAATTAAAAAGCAATGTTGTTCAATGCATCTCTAAATCGCTCTGTGTGGAGAAATGAGAGGCCAAGACCTACTGTGGAGATGTATCATAGAGTCTGGTCTGCCTTCTGATGTCAGTGGTTTATGAAATTTGCAGTGATTGATTTCTACAGTTTATGTTCATAAGATCGATACAGTATGGAAAAGGCTTTAGAAACTGAAAAACATGACATCGGTCCGCTGAACACTTGGAACAGATTTTTATTCATGGTTAACTGTATGGGACTATAATTTAGGTACTTCAAAACGGTTCCATCAAATAAACATCCCTGTTCACAATGTGACGGAGGAGACAAAAATAGATTTTAGAGAAGAGCATAGTATTTCACTCTTTATATTTGGTGCTTTTTTTCTCAAATAAGACCTTGAAAATGTATTTGCGTTGTAGTCATTTCAGATTCAGCGATGGTGTACAAACTCTACATTGAGTATCTAAGTAAAAAGGATATTTGGAAGAAATGTAATGTACGTGCGCTGGATATAAAAGGGTGTAAAATAAATATTGATAGTACTTAAACCAGGGCTGGCAACCGGCACACTAATCTGTTCAATCATTTTTACCCTGAGGTCCAAAATATAATCCACTGACATTGAAGAAAACTGGCTTTTGTTATTATTAATTTCTGAGATGATTCACAAACATTTTCCTTGACAAAGCTGCTCCTTTTTGTGGTGAATCTGTCACTTCCTGAATTGATCTGCCTTAATTTTTTTCTTTGCCAATATTTGGAATACAACCATTAAGAACGTTGATATCAGACAGCTCTTTTTTTGTTGTTGTTGTATCTATTCGATGGTGCTGTTACATCCTTTGGGGCTGTGTGTTTACATGCATTTAAAAGAGCACGGGGTGTTGCTGGCCATCACTCTCCAGTCTTCTTAATGGGTCTCCATACCTGATGAATGCTTCACAGCTGAAATGTACTGCCGCTGTCTTCACAAATAAATGCTGCGCCAGTACACTGCCTGCGCTGCTGTGGTTCTTCTGTTGAAAATGTTGCATTACTATTGATATCAGTATGAGAAATATCATTCCCCCTTTCTCAAATTCAGGCCTACCAAAGAAAATGGCTTAGCTGTAACAAAAGTTCGTCAGATGTCTACCTTTTTCAAAGAAAACAAGCAACACACAACCGAAAACTCAAAAATTGGTTCGTCTTTGGGTTTGTTACAGGTCGTACGATTTTTTTATTTATTTTTTTTAATTTGGTTCTGGCGAAAATAAATCAACTTCAAAGTGTTGTAGTGCAAAGTCTAGTGGGAATGTGGCGTGGTTTTGATATTGTGTTGCTGGTTATTTGAAAAAGGTAGACATCTGACAAACTTTTGATGCGGCTTGGCTGTTTTCTTTGGTTGGCCTGAAGCAGATTGCCTGATCATATTGTTGAGGCAGAGACCTTGGGAGTTTTCAAGAGCAGGCTTGACTTAAAGCTAGATACCATTGAGTCATTCAGTATCTGAAGGGATATATTCAAAATAGTATAAGGAAACTGGCGAGTCTAGTTGGGCTGAACGGCCTGTTCTCGCCATTTATGTGTTATTTCATGTTATGTTTGATAATCAAGGTCATTCAAGCGAATACCAATTGTTTTTTGGCAGAGTTTGACCACATTCCTCAGCTTGTTTTTATTTGAAATGCTGAGGTTACCAAACCAACAAATCAAAGCAGAAGTTAAAAATGGACTCAATGAAAGATGAATAAAACATTTTATGAAGATTTTTATGTTAAAACACATCAGTTTCTTCTTCTTTCTTCCTCATGTTCATTCCTTTGTAATTAGTCTGATCCAGTTCACCGGTTTCCCTTTGTAGCATGTGACTTCTCGTTTGTCTATTTAAGCAGTCATTTCACAGCCAGTTCCTTGTCAGAACGGTTCTCGGTGCTGCGCTTGTTTTCGCCTTGTTTTCTTTGTGATTCACTTCTGACTGGACCGTCCCTGTTTTACCATTTTGGCTCCGTTTTGGATTTCTGTCTGCATCTGTGTATCAAACCCTTTTTTGCCCGACCATGAGTATTGTTTGCTGCCCTGGTTTCGACTTGGATTTCGCCCTTTGGATCTTGGTTTTCGGATTGTGGACTCTGTATCGTTGCCTCCTGCTTTGCGTGGGTTCGCCCCCCTCCATAATAAAATCCAATTTTACTGCACTGCTTGGCTCTCGCGTCCAGTTCCAGATTGCTACCTCACATAAATACTTATACTGACTATTTCCACTGTGGTGTCTTTGAGAAAGGTTTGGGCTGTGACATGTGGATTCTTACGAAAGTCAAGAATCATGTCCTTTGTTTGGACACATTGAGTTGCAGGTAAGAGTCATCACACCATCTAACAAAATAGTCAAGGACAGGCTCGTGGCCCACCTCCTGGTCCTGCAAGAGGCTGACAGAGAGTCATCAGCAAATTTAATTATAAACCTTGACTCTAAACATGCTCCTACAGTCATTAGTGTAGTGCATGAACAATAGAGGTGACAAGATGCACCCCTGGGGCGAACCTGTGGAACACAACGGGGTCTCAGACAGGGTTTCATTGACACGAGTTCTCTGCGGCCTTGTTGTCAAAAAGTCAACTAACCAACATATGGTTCCAAAATCAATGCTGGGTATTCTTGACAGCCTCTGAACAAGAACATGAGGCTGCATGCAGTTAAAGGCTGATGAAAAATCAGCAAAGCATAGGCGTGCATATGTTTTCCTACCCTCCAGGTGCCTGACAACAAAATTCAACAATGTCACCACAGCATCCTTCACCCATTTCCTGGGTTGATTTGGAGTTGGATCAATCATTGTCTGTACCATAGAAAGCAAGCTTTTTTTTTCACCATTCGCTCAATATCATTATATATCATTCCAAAGTGTGAAGACTCAACATTCAAACTGCATAAACCATTTTATGATGCACGTTCTTGAACCGAGATAGTATTTCAAATGGTTTCACAACCACGCTCAGCCTGACAATACAGTAACATGGGTTTGATTGTGTAGAATTATTGTGATTTTTTTGAAATGTGTTGATATTAACGCACTTACTGTGGTAGAAGCCCAGCAATCAAAACCCCTGATAATTTTTTAGTCTGCAAAAAAGCAAGCTTGGGCAAACATCACTAAGTGCACTTTGGCATTGAGATCACGTGCGCATTGTAGAGAATTTCATCTAGATAAACCTATTTTAATTGATGAAAAAGTGCGACGTTCAGGTTACTGCGCACTATGTGTTATTTACAGGCATAATTTTCCTCCTTAATTTAGCTGTCTAGTAAATTAAGATTATGATTCAGTTTACTTCACCCAGCAGCAAATTAGCTAGCTAGCTAACTTAGCAGTGTTACATTCTTACCAGTGTACCTTGAGTTAGGTTCTGTCTAACTGTAGATCGCTTCATAACTTAAATGCGCACAAAAAATCAGATTTTCTCTCAAAACTGCAACTTGGTTAAAAAGCTGGTATATCGGTTTCGACAACTGCATGTGAGGTTTCCGTGTGTGCCACCAACCATGACAAGGTGAAATAGTTAAATAACCTAAAAGACAAATGCGTTTCTATTGAGTTGATGCTCAAGAAATTGAGCAGTGGTGAAAAGTGAAAATCTGACACGTGTCACACGCTGCCAGTGGGCTTTGCTCCATTGAAAATGCAACCAATTTTTGACGCGCGTCTCACGGTTACAGACATTGAATGAAATATGTGAAATGATGGTAAACCGAAGCAGATTTCATGTTTGCATGACAACTACGTAGTCAAACTCGCTACCTAGCAAGCCAACAATACAAAATAATACTTAGCCTGCCATGCAGGTACAATTAGCTGTCAGGACGTAGTTTTCTGTTCATTTATTCATTTTTTATTATAACCCATGCGTCATACACGGCGGTTTTATGCCGTTGTGTTTGACTAGGAAGGACCTCTGATTTCGAGACACACAGGTCCATGTCTGTCGTAGTATTTAACATTCTGCTTATGTCCGCAGATAACGTAGTCATAAGCATGCAGTGACTCGTATGCTCGTAGTTCCTCCCTACTGTACACAGTAGGTTTCTCGATCAATTGGGTATATACATCAGGCCACGGAATACTGGGCCACTGACTAACGTCATCTGCCCACTCACTGATACCATATGGATCTGGAAATTGGTTTCCATTTGTCAAAGTTTATTTGTTTCGGCAGAATTTGTGATCTTTGATGGCAAATGCCCTCGCATAGCTTGACAAGCTATTATAGTCTGCCAAACTTCCGTTGCCAAGCTGCGCGCGCAGCCTGTTTTGTTTGCAAACAGTAAATGGGTCTATAAGCTGCAAAAAATGTCTTAAAGGTGCACTATGCAAGTCTGTTTGACATCACTTCTGTTGACATTCAAACTCAAACAAAACAGAGGTAGCCCGCTCCTCCGTCCCATAGTTCCCTCCCTCCCATGCTTTCGTAACGGTCTCCTCTTGTGGTGATTGGCTGGGAAATTTTGTTATGTTATGAGGCACAGCCTGTGCCCCTTGTGTTATTTAGCAGTTTGTGATGCCTGTGCGTTCTCCAGAGCCCAGGCTTTTTTTTTTTTTTTTACAGTGAATTCAGGGGCAGGCAGCTAGCGGATCGTGAGATGTCGGCAAATTGAGACAAAGATATAACCGTGCAGAAAACAAACAAACTTGCATAGTGCAGCTTTAATGTTCATATATTTTTTTTTACCTGTTTTGAATGTAAATATGCTGCTTAACTGTGCGAATAAAGACATTATTATTATTATTATTATTATTATTATTATTATAAGGAAGTTCCTAACTCCTGGAAAATGACCCAAAAATATTTACATGGCAACCACAAGTGTGTCTGAATTCTCTAAATGTAATGAAAGGTGCGGTAATGCTTCCTAACTTATTGGTTTTAGCACAGGGTACACCAAACCATGCTTTACAAAAAATGCTGATGATAATAAAAATTTAAAAAAAGGAGATTGTGCTATCCCACAATTCCATGCGGCAGCAATATTTGAAATGATGGCCGTCTCTCCGGCCAATCACGAAAACAAAAGACAAAGGGCAAAAGATGCATGATCATGTCACCTTGTAAGTTGCGTTTGGACTGTCTTAGCAGGGCTGTTGTCTACATTCTTCCTTAACCTTTTGATGTTTTCCATGGAGGATGAAGAAAAGTAGTCTGTAAGTTGACAGTAGGACATATGTAATTTTTTGACTTGTCGAAGGCAGCCTCAGTGTTGACCCCTCACATTTGACCCACATCCAGCCACTGCTAGCCCTGTAAGGGCATAAGTTAGGGCTGCTGAAGGCCCATGAAGGGCTGCCTCATTGGGCTGCAGGGATTTGCTCACCAGCAAAAATTGATCCCTTTAACTGAACTCTTTGGAACTTTTGGCTGTCCATTGTTGATCTGCAACAATGGTGTATGAGCGACCCTTACAAGACCCGCAATGAACCTATGTTAACAATCCAGCAGGCCCCCTAACACCCCTCATCCATCCTCTTTCGCCTCGCCCCAAAACCAATCACTTCTTCAGAGGTCAATGTTACACAACTTCAAGAGGTTTGGATGGTTATATTTATTTTTTGAACAAAGAATAAATTCAATCGTTTGAAAAAAAATTACATTGTATTCAGACTTCAGAACATTAAAAACGAAAAATTTGGCAAAAATAGAAAAAATAGAGCCAGGAATGGTGACAATTTTGACATCGTGTTCATTCTTGTTTGCATCTTCCTCCCACATGACCAGTCCCTTGCATTTCTCAGCAAAGGTTCGATTCTCAATCTTGTGATTTTGTAGCTTTGGTTGGCAGGCTCTCTTTATCAGACTCAAGAAAATGTAAACAAACGATGAGTCCACACAACCGGTTAACGTTCAAGAGTTGTACACCCTTTCAGTATTATTAATATACAGAGGGATGATGGCGAGGAAAAAAAAACTCCATTTGATCAAAGGCTTTGTGTTCCCTTCGACAGCATTTGGGTAGGACCAGGATCAGGTAAAGGCAGCAATACACTGGATCCTACTAATCAACCATGTGAATCTCTGCTGAAGAACTTGACTAGAAGAATCAGGTGAACTCAAAACATTAAAGCTACACTTAACAAAAAGAGAAATGCCCCATGTGAATTATTTTTGTAACATGAAATGTGGTATCCTAAAGGAGCTGATAATGTCTGAATTGTGCAAAATGGTTATTTGTCTTGATTTTTATGCAACATGTGTGTTCATTTCTGCCAGTGAGCACTTGTTCAGTGATGCAGTGACTCTACCCACAGCTCAGGTGTGGCATGTGCAGACGCTGCTCGAACAGCATGACCAGAACTCGGAAACAGCCTAAAACTGGGGACTATAAAAGGCCTCCCCAAAATGTCAAATTTCATCAAAAGTCACCATGCCGCAAATCATGTGGGAACGCGCAATAGGAATGCTGGATGCAGGAATGTCCACCAGCGTGGTTGCTGCCCAGTTGAATGTTTGCTATGGGACAATTGGTCATGAAGGAGTTCTTTTTAGACAGACTGGCAGTACAGCAAATCGACCTCACCCTCGTCGTCCAAGCACAAGATTGTCGCATCCGGCTTCTCCACTTGCATGATTGCCTCAGACCAGCAACACGCACAGCAGATGAAACAGTTGGTCTGCACAACAGACGCATCACACGTCCAACTGTCCGGAACCGCCTGAGAGAAGTGAGCCTACCCGCTCATCGCCCTCATCGTGGTCCCAACCGTGTCTACGAGTATCCCTCATTGCCATACGCCGCTATCTTGCTTTAATTAACAGTAATCTATTGCATAGTGAATTATGAAATGAATTGTGTACGACTTAATATGTTGTCAAACCCTTAATGCTAATTAAAGTTTAAAAGTGTAAAATGGGGCATTTATATTTTTGTTATGTGTAGCTGGAATGAAAGCTTTTGCCCACACTGGCCCTCTAAGGTTTGGTTGAGAACAACTGCTCAGGAACAGTGGTGCCCAATCATGTGCCACGGAAGGCCGTTAGTCTGCAGGTTTTCATTCCAACCAATCACTACATTTGCTGATGTCAATACGACTGTTTTCTGTTTGAAAATGTCACTACATTTACTTGCTTTGTTGAAAAATAAACATATTTTATTCTTTTTATTCTTCATGGTATGCCTGAATATTTCATTTAAAATGAGTCCTTGTGGGTAGGCTAAACAACTACTCTAAACATGAAATGCACTTACTAAAGTGCAATAAACAGCTTGTCGTTGGCACAAAAGCGAGCATGCACATGGGGTCACCAGGGTTACGTTTTGGTACCAAATCTATTCAAAAGTCAGATGGTGCTTGTGGTAGGTCACGTGATCATCTTCATCTTGTACCAGCTGACAGGTGCCATCCATATTCCACATTTCTGCATGAGAAAATGAGAGGGGAAAACCAAGTTCCTCACCTACAAATTGAGTCAGATTTTCCGAGGGCCCTGCACAGTTCACGGTTGAAGATTTAATCTTTTAAACATGGTGACGTACTTCTGCGTGAGTATACTTGTTTTATTTATTTGTTCATTTGTGCATCAAAGGTATCACCTTAGAAAATGTGACTCGTCAATAGCTTATAGGAACTCCACACTTAGGATGCAGCTGAAGGCCCAAACCACTGTGCCATATTGCGATTGATTTTTTCAGCACTCCTCAGCAAAGGATCTGGGACAGAGGTCACGAGTCACACCCTACCAATGACATAGAAAGCTGTAACTATATCTCTCTTAACTCCCTTATCTCCAAGTGTTGAACTTGAATGGCCAGAATTATCTCTTTAATTCCTCCAGAAAGATGGAGGCTGCCGTATCAATGTCCAGTCCAAAGAACAAATCTCGAGTTACTGTTCTCTTGGTATTTGACCTTTCTTTTCTCGAACTCCCCTCAAGATGGCGCACTTTGCAATGTTTGACCGACATTTTGGTCTTTAGTTCGAACTTTGAGCTACTTTGACAGCAAGGCGATTACCAAAGGCAGGTTTGATCTTGAAATGCATGGTGACGGGACATGGATCTGTGGACAGCCGTGGACCTCTCGAAGTTGAACAATGAAGAATAATATTTGAGGGACTCTTTTGAGGTTTGTTGCGTTAGATTCCCTGCAAAAGTTAATCATTTTAGTTTGTGAGAAAGTTGTTTATTATGGCTTATTCGCCATCTTGCTAACTACGGCATTGTTTTGCGTTCAACAAGAAACTTTTAAGCCTAAATTACTGGACAGTTTGTGCCTTGAGAGTAAGTTTGCTATCAAAGACTAATGTGAAAATTTTAGATGTTTCTATTTTCATTAACAGCGTAGCTATGATTATGATAACTTTTTTCTGTTTTCAGAGTAAATGGAATGCTTAAAATTCTTAATGATAACGTAAATGTCATGGTTAGTTAACACTGGTTTCGCTGTCGCATAATCTGCCGCAGCCAGACTGTCAGCCCAAGCGTGTTCACCTGCAGAGGTTGATCTGGATCGTGGACAGTGAAGTAGTGTAGTAACCCTAGATTGATAGCATGTTTAGCCATGTGCATAATGCTTCGATATTTATTTTTTTATTTTATTGTCAGGTTGTCCGGTTTGGCTATGAGAACAGACCTTGATATTAAGTCTGCATCCGCGCATTTTTGTGGACGATTCACCGTTTTGATTTCTGATGTAAAATGCGGGTGATGGGAGTTGGCTGGTTTTCATTTAATTGCAAGTTTTGCAAGTTACTGCTCGTCACAATGTAACTGACGAAACCACTTTAGGCAACTCTCGGAAGTGACCTTAGATGTCGCAGTCGAACACTGCGCTTTGGATTTCACATCGAGATCTTTCCCGGCCGACTCGCATGCCTCCTGGGGTGGGGGTGAGGTGGGGTTGGGGTTGGGGGATGTCTGTCTTGCCCCGTGTTCTCATATAATTGTGTTCTATTGTCAGCTGACCAGAACCAACTAGCACGTTCTAACTACTTCGCAATGGATGACAGCTGGGATGTGGGCTTCACATTTTTCAAGATATGGTTCTCTGCCGTTGTGGTGCTCATCATGTTGCCGGCCATGTTCGGGGTCTCACTGGGAATCACAGAGTTCTACATGAAGGTCCTGATGAAGACTCTGGAGGTAATGGTGGCCTGTCGGCGGGCTGATTTCAAATTACTGCTGGATAAGATGGGGAAGCGCTATGTTGCCCTTCTCATTTCACGTAATCTGTGTCCTCTGTTGGACTAAGCCCCTGTATTATTGAGGGCTGTGATCTATGCCTTGTGTATTAACTCTTGATCTTCCTGCAGTTTATTTATCCAGGTTCTTATTCTCATTTGTAGTTTTTCAGGCCAAAGGCCTGTGTCATAAAGCAGGATTTAGGAGTTGACTATAAAAGATAAAATCCAGATACTGTACTTACAAATATCGAATATGGACTCTGTAAATAATCTATTATAAGATTTATTCAGGTCATTTGTCCAGCAAATTTGATAATCCTGCTTTGTGCTACAAGAGCCTTCTCAGCCAGTAGGTCACATTTAAAATTTAAGAGTAAATTGTAATACAGTGTCATTTCAAAGTAGGCAAATGTTTGGCCACTACTGGCTTGTTTCATTGATGGTATTTACTGGAGGGTTTATTCATCTGCTTGGGGAAAAAAAAAATTGCTCCCTCTGAGTAATTCCAGTCTCTCTGGTAACTGTTTAGTAGGGTCGTGTGTGAGTGTGTGCTGTGCGCGTGAAGGGCTGTCCAGTGCTGTGCAAACGCATCCTGTCCGCTAGACTTGACACAGACATTCACGCTCGATGGTATGCTGGTGCTAACCTTAAATAACCTGTTTCTGTCGGAGCAGTGGGCTACCTTGCGAATACAGAAAGTGAGGGGAGACCAGAAGATTCTCAGGACCTCCTCCTCGAACGGTGAGTACGTGAATCAGTCGCCGTTGCGACCTGCTGACAATTTCTGTATTTGTGAAACATGGAACTTTCCTGCTGTTGTGTTGAAATTTAAAGGCGCAGAAATGATTTCTGACAGTCCCCCGGCGATGAAATTGGAGCTGTCGTGAGGATCTGATGTTTGATGAGGTCGTAAGGATGGAGTGTCCTCAGAACGTTTGTTGGGATTTTTCAGCCTATAAGTAGGGGGGGTTGTAGCATGGTTCCAAAGACTGTAAATATGTGGCCGTTTTCACTGACAGGGAGTAAGATCGGTCACTGGCTGAATTGAGTTTTGTCTGGAGAATATCCATTAGAAATTGAATATAGTCATGGATCAAGCGTAATCTGGGTAATAATGTAATTCTCAGATATTATCAGAAAGTGGACAGTTTTAATGGTTGAATAGCTCTAGAATGTATGTGCTCTTATGAGTGGGCATTATTGTTTGCTTCTCTGAATTATATTGAAATCGTCTCGATTGCCTGCACCTTTCTTTCAGTTTATAAGCTGGCAGATGGTGCGGCCAGCGGGAGCTCAGCCTGACTGTTTTCTGAGTTCAAGTTTCGAAACCGTGACCAGTGATTCTCTCCACTGGCCCCTCCTCAATTGTTCGGCCTGCTCGCTGCCTTGCAGTGATTACGGCCGTGCG
The DNA here is from genome assembly GCA_029721435.1 of Gymnothorax reevesii. Lineage (NCBI taxonomy): Eukaryota > Metazoa > Chordata > Actinopteri > Anguilliformes > Muraenidae > Gymnothorax > Gymnothorax reevesii. The sequence goes on along the minus strand of CM056580.1, from coordinate 10,848,950 downwards.
GAGAGACATTTCAGGACGGGACCGTGCCCGTCTGACTGTATCTGTCAAGGACGTTCCACGGTCGGCCTCACACCGGTTGCCAAGGCAGGACCGTCAGATTGCAGCAGTCTGTGCCAAGGTGTCGCAACCATACGCGTTTTGCAATTTTCTCCTCACAGCTGTGCCCCAGATTTCTCTGAGATTGTGGAAATGACTCACGCCGTTACTCCTTGCATCTTGAGCTGCAAAAGCAGTAGATCTGCGAAAGGATTGTGCCTCAATCAAAAACATGCATTGTAGAAACACTCCAACCAGTACCCCTGACCAAGGAACTGGCTTTAGAACTGGAGGTGGTCCCCGGGCGCTGCTCTGTGCCTGCCCACTGCTCCTAACTATAGGATGAGTCAAATGCAGAGGACAAATTACCCCACGGGGTTCAGTTAACCCCTTTCTGCAGATGTAGATGCCCGCGTCTATAGACCTGCAAATTGGAAGTACGCTGTTACTGTACTCGATCACTAGATAGCACCCCCGGATCAGTTATTGAATGTTCACAAGCAAGCAGACCTCGAACGCGGTTCTGAATACGGTGAAGTTCACTCCACTCCCTGTTTTTTGAGAGCTGCATGAATTAAACTCCTCAGCTAAGCCTGATGTGCAAACTGGTCAGTATCCTTGCCCATAGTGTCGATTCAGCAGTTTGAAAAAACGATATCTTGACACAGAAAAAATCGTTATCCTTAGTAGCAACCAGTTTAGCCACAGTGAGCTAACAGTATTCCAATTAGTAGTTCATAAAAATCAGTTTTCTGAGGCAAAAAAATCGACATGGTATTGATTCTCTCACATTCTATTGCCTATTACAGTTGTCCCATACAAAAAAAATTGTAGTTCCCTACCGTGGATTTACGCGTAGATTCCTTCATTGCCAAATCCAGCGCTTCCTTATATCCACCCGAGTACTGACGTTGATAGCCAATCACTCAACCATACACTCAAGCTCTTCTGCGTAATTGTAGAGTTACACTTCATAACCTCGTGAAGTTTCCCTGGTAACAATGTATTGATTGGCTCGTTTCTTATCCAATTCCCGAGTGTTTAAACATTTTAGAGTAAGTGAAACACATTGATTGGACAAACACAGAGCATACAAACCAATGCGTATCAGCAGGCTCGGTTGTATCCTGTCTACGTTATGCACATTACGCGGCTAAAATAGACGGGATTTATAGAAAATCGGTTCGCAAAACTGGCCTTGAAGTGTTCAGTTACATTACAGGATTTAAATGAGAACGATATGCTCTATTGGAATTATTTCGAATGAAACAGGACCGGAGAGTTCTTGCTACTGGATACATCGGTCTCTATTTTATACAGTCAGTGTCTCTGGAGGAGGGATTCACGAAAAAGGTCAGGCTGCTATTTTTGTCTGTTTTTTTTTTTTTTCTGTTTCGGAATGTATATGTACTCAACAAAGTCGAATGTCGAGGTTTTTTTCCTGTTTAAAACGCGAACTGCCCGTGCATTTTGGTGTGGACCCCCGGTACGTTCATTGCACGTTTCTTTTGAATCGGGTGACGCAATGGATTTGATATTCCCTGAAAGTGGAGTGTCTGTTCAGTTAAAATAAGGTATATTTCAGAATTCAGATATTACTGTGTTAGTGAGGTGTACTTGCTCCTTATAAGTGTTGAAATGGGTTCGTGAGCTTTGAAGAGGGGACTGGTAGCTTTCATTACAGGGTGAATGTTCTGACCGTTTAATTAGCAGTTTATTTAATGCGTGTTTGTGCTGGCTTTGAAGAAAAATGGCCAAAACTCTAAACTTTATTATGGAGAAAAGGCACGTTCGTATTTGGAGAGGTTACTGGTGACCACTGATATTCAACTGCACTGATATTGATAAATTCACACTAAACTCAACCAGAAAATCATTCGTTCATATTAAATTTCATGCCTTAAAGCTTTAATTGTGTTAAATACATGATTTTTTTAATGATTTGACAGCAAATCATTTTGAGACTTTGGGGAGACACTTGGGTAGCTGTATAATTTGGCTAATAGCATGTCGGTAATCTAGAATGTAATGTTGAAGATGAATTCTACTTGTGCTCAAGGAGTTTATGATACCATAAATGTATAGTTTTAAGCCCCAGCAGTTTTTCAATCGTCAGAATTATTTTTTTTGCAATTTCAATGGTGAATTCTCATGAAGATTTTTTATGTTTGCTGCTCATTTTCTCTACCAAAATCATGAAAATAAACTGAAATACAATGTAATTCTAAATGCTGTAAGTGTCTTTCCTGAATTGAGCCACATTTTTCCTCTTTGTGAAGCTTAAATCTTGAATTATACAGCATTAAAGTGGGTAACCCATAAATAGCCAAATTTGGCTTCTGCACAAAGGGGTTAAGTACCAGTCTGTCTGTCTGTCTGTTTATGGAAGATTCAGATCTAACAGAACAGAACAGATGCAAGCTGTCAGGGATTTTGCAACACATTGTGCCGTACAGTGTTTAGCATTGGTCTGGTCTACTATTGATTGCTGCAGCCTAACTGTTCTCACTGTTAAACAAACTGTACATGCCCTAAAAAAAAAACAAGGCCACTGATTCTTCAAAACCTTTTCTCTTGTGTAGTATGTTCTTTAAATGTATGCTTTATCATTATCACTGTCGAAGATAGTATAAAACAATCAACCAGACCTCTGATGAAATCACGGCAGTTGGTGCAAGGTCATAGATAAAGGTGATAGTTTTGCACTAAGTGTTGTAATGTGTCTCGGCCGGTTATGTCTCATGTCATGGGTGAGCAAGCCAAAGTGTACAGTGTTACAGGGCTCCCAGAATTTGTGTCAAATGGGACAGCTAAGACTTTTTCAGATTTATTTGGGAGACATTTAAATTAGTTCCCGGATACTAATTGGAAATAATTAATGGCTACCATCAAGTGCACCTGAGTTTGGGCATTTTCTGGAATGGGACGGTCTTCCACACTTACTCGCTGGCATGTGAACGCACATTCGAGACTGCCAGACTGGAGTGGGTATTTGGATGAAGCCAAGTTTAGAGCTACAGATGTTCAGAATCAGCCTGGTGGAGAATGTGTGTGTTGTGCGCATTGACCCCATGCACCATGAGGAGGATGATTCTGTTGGAGAAAGAATGTCTAAACATCTCAGCAGGATAATTGAAGCAGTGGGTTGAGTTTTGAGGTCTGAAAGTTTCCAAAACTACCATCAGATGCCGCATCTTTCGCCATAAGTTGTTCGGGAGGTTTGTCCGAAAAATGGCTAAAAAGTAAAGCCCCTACAGTTTACTAAATGTTACTGGGACTTTCAATGGACCAGATCATTTGGCCGGATGTGACCAAAATGGAGCTTTTTTTCGCGACGACTATCCAAAGTAGGTTTGATGTGGAGATTGAGATTTTTGTCTCATGATTAGAGGTTGTTGCTTCTTTAATTGTGACTTCAATTAAAGGTTAGAATTTTGCAAATATTTTGAATGACAGATCATGGGCATGAATAATTACAAACTTCTTTTGAATTTCATTTTGCTCATTTTTACGAAAGGGTGCAAATGCGTTTGGACCGATTGTAGACAACAGTAACACGATGATATTTTGATGACCTAAACGCAGTCGGCAAACACAAGTGCTAACTTTATCGCAAGTCAAAACTGGGCACGTCTCCATTCCTGCACCTGCATTCCTGTAATTTTGTGACAGGAAATGATAGAGCAGCTGTGGAACTGTTGCCAAAAGGGTTGGTCAATGACAAATTGATTTCCTATGGTGGAGGCTCGTATCCATTAAGGCCAATCAGATTAGCCGTGGTCATTCTCTTGAAACCCAGTGCATCAGTAACATGGCAAACTTTCGTTTGCAGTTTCGTCAGGTGAAGAACAAGCACCTAAATTGTGTTGCTGCCAGCTCATTTGGTCCTCTGAGAATTGCTCTGCAATGTGATAATATGTGGAGGGGTTTTGGGGGATTCAACTGACAATGCATTTTGTATGAAAAGATGTGGGCGATTTAAACTGATGGAAAAATGGCACTCATGGTATTAAGACAAGGGCGAGACTGAAGTTAATTATTTGTATTTCCCTTCGCAAACAAAATATTCGCACGTGTAAAATTACTGCCTCACCTCCCTCCTTGCATTAGACTCCACCACCATTTTAAAAACATTATTTACAGAGTACATAATGAAAATCAAAAAGAGACAATATGCATTTATTTATGATCATCTCTGATTCAATTCCATGTCATAGACAGACAGTGTTTGTGTTAAAAGGTGGGTTGGGTGAGTTAAAATGCAGATGAAGTCTATGACTTGAAAATTGCTCTGTGCCAGCTGTGTGCATTGACACATTTCCTTTTGCGCAGTCCGACTTATGAAGACGTAAAGTCTTATATTATAGAGCAGATCACTGCCAAACTGGGGAAAGACAGTAAATATGCTGTTTGTGATGGTCAAAATCATGCCTAATGTTACCACTGGATAGAGCCCTGTATGTGATCTTAAATTGGGAATTTAGTGACATAGCGTAGTTTCATGAAACATTTTTATCTGCCGGAATATTACCTCTGGCTCTCAAATTCAAAATTGCCAATATCCTGTACAGAGCACTGCTGTAACTGGGGCCTTGGAGACAAGGTTTGAATCTGAAGTAATCTGCCTAGTTGTGACGACATGTTCAGAGATGAGTAGAGATTTACAGGACTGTTGCAGTTGTCAGTGCTCTGTGCGGGTAAACCTAGAGGTACACGCATGGGGAGAAATTGGCCGCAAGCTTCTCGTTTCCACGTAATAACTAAAGAACGCCTGGTCCGATCCATCTCATTTCTTGGTGGTGAATGTGGGGTAGGTAGAGAGAGGTTCCTTTCGAAAACCAGTGCCGTGCGATATCCAATATGGCCGCTACGGCAGCCATCATGATTTGAGTTTCCACGCAGTAATAACTAAATGCCTCATCCGATCCATCTCATTTCTTGGTGGTGTATGGGGGGTGGGGAGAGGAAGGTTCCTTTCGGGAAAAAAAAAAGTTTGTGCTGAGCCAAGTGGCCTATCAGACTATACTTTACCCAGGTTACTGAAGCGACTAACGCTTTTCCACTACGAGGTACCGGCTCCACTCTACTTGCTTTGGTACCGGGTAGTTTTTTGGGGTTGCTTTTCCATTAGAGGAGAGTACCGCCTCCGTGGTACCTGCTTGTCGTTGCGACGCAGCATGTTACTGCCGCAACGGCATCCTCCGTTATTTCAAGTTTACTTTCATTCCGTCAATTTTGTTAAATATTTGTGTTTAATACCACGTCACCACGTTATCGCACTAAAGCCCGCGAGTGTTTAACTTTAATTTCTGTTTGACATTGTCCTGATGCATGGGATAGCAGCTGGTGTTTTGTTCGATTCGGTTGCACAAAAACGCCAAGCAATGATATCCGTAAAAAGCATTGAGTATTCATAGAAAAAGGCAATATATTCTCAAGGCATTTATGTACCATCAGTATTCCATAATGTAACTACAACCCAAAATATGGAATCACCACACTGAGGATGTTAATTTACCTTTTTTCCTTCATAACAAAGAAGCAAATAACATATAACAAAACAATTATTGTTTATTAGCTTGACATTCAGGCTTCATGAAACATTTCACTTTGAAAGTTAAGGCAAAACACGCAGCAAATGCGCAAATAGCAGGAGATGGCAGAGTATTAGAATGTATCCCTTTACGACGCATCATCTCATCTGATACCTTTCCAAAGAACACAATGCTTCATCTGCACCCGTAAAGTTACAACCCCAATTCCGAAATTGGTGGGACAAAGTGTTAATTGTGAATAAAATCCAAATGCAATGACAACATTTCAAATGGTGAAACTGAGACATTTTACATTTTTATCCACAATATGAGCTTATTTCAAATTTTCTGACTGCAACAGATCTCAGAAAAGTTGGGACACAGGCAAAAAAGGACTGAAAAAGCAATTAGTATGTAAGGGAATCCGCTGAAAGAACATTTAGCAAGTAATTGCATTAACTGGCATCAGGTGTGTAACATGATTGGCTATAAAAGGGATGTCTTAGAGAGGCTGAGTGTCTCAGAAGTAAAGATGGCCAGACGCTCTCCAACCTGTGAAGGCTTGTGTAAAAAAGTTGTGGGATACTTCATAAACAATGTTCCTCAACACCAAATTGCAAAGGCTTCGAAGGTCTCATCATCGACAGTGCATAACATCATCAAAAGATTCAAAGAAACTGGAATAATCTCTGTGCGTAAGGGACAAGGCCGAAGAGCTTTACTGGATGCCTGCGATCTTTGGGCCCTCAGATGCCACTGCATCACTCACCGGCATGATTCTGTCATTGACATTACTAATTGGGCCCAGGAATACTTCAAAAATCTACTGTCTTTAAACACAGTCCGCCGTACCATCCACAGATGCCACCTAAAACTCTATCATGATCCAGAAGCACTGCTTTGTTCTGTGGGCCATGGCTCATTTAAAATGGACTGTAGCAAAGTGTCCTGTGGTCAGATGAATCCAAATTTGACATTCTTGTTGGAAATCATGGGCGTCATGTCCTCCGGACTAAAGAGCAGAAAGACCACCCCTCCTGTTATCCGCATTCAGTTCAAAAGCCAGCATCTCTGATGGTATGGGGATGCATTAGTGCATTTGGTGTGGGACACTTGCATGTTTTAAAAAGCACCATGAATGCTGAATGGTATATAAAGGTTTTAGAGCAACATATGCTCCCCTCCAGATGACATCTATTCCAGGGAAGGCCTTGAGTATTTCAGCCGGATGATGCAAAACCACATACTGCAGCTATTACAACACCATGGCTTCGTAGTAGAAGAGTCCGTGTACTGAACTGGCCTGCCTGTAGTCCTGATCTCTCACTGTTTGAGAACATTTGGTACATAATTAAATGAAAAGCCCGTCAAAGGAGACCCAAATCTCCCCAGCTGCTGGAAGCCTGTATTAAACAAGAGTGGGATCAAATTCCAATGGCTAAACTCAAGAAACTTGTCTCTTCAATGCCCAGACACCTCCCCTCTGTGTTAAAAAGAAGAGGGGATGCTACACCATGGTAAACAGGCTTCGGTGAACAAGTGCAACCTTGTTTTAATGGTAAGGCAATGCTCAATATATACTGAACAAAAATATAAACGGAGCAGTTTAGTCATTTCAATATTCTGCATAATTATTTCTGAGGTTGGGTTAGTTGGGTTTATTTATGTGACCAAGGTTGTGTGCCACTGGTTTGTGTGCATTTCAGTCACCTTCTCCAAATCATTGTCCAGTTCATGCCCTTTGTCAAAATTGGCTTGTCAGACAGGTGGGGCCTGATCTAGAGCTATTGAAATCAGGTACAATCAGCCCAGGCACATCCTGTACTCTGGTCAATAAAAGGCCACCGCAAAAGTCCCAGTTCTGCCATTGTTATGGGCAGCATGGTGGTTAGCACTACTGCCTCACAGCAAGAAGGTCGTGGATTCGAATCGGGCCTTTCTGTGTTTGATTGTTCTCCTCATGTTCACATGAGTTTCCCCCACCCACAAAAACACGCAGTATAGGAACCCACCTGTATGGCTGTGTGTGAATGTTTGGTGGTGGTCGGAGGGGCCGTAGGCGCATACTGGCAGCCACGCTTCCGTCAGTCTGCCCCAGGGCAGCTGTGGCTACAAAAATGTAGTTTACCACCATCAGAGTGTGTATGTGTGAGTGAATGAATAATGTATCCATTGTGAAGCGTCTTTGAGTGCCCAGAGAAGCACTACATAAAACTGATGCATTATTATTATGTTCTAAATGCCACAAATGACTCAAGCCATCGGGGAGCGTGTCATTGGCATGCTCAATGCAAGAATGTTTCTCAGGGATGTTGAAAGGGCTCTTAATGTCCATGTTTCAACAATAAGTCCCATAAAACACCTTTTTGAGGAATGAGGCAAGACAGCAGACCGCCCACATGCATGACGACCATGTGTGACGACCCCCACCCAAGACCGCCATATCTGGACTCTTTATCTCTGTGATCGTCTGAGACCAGTAACTCCCACTGCAGATGAGACAGCTGATCCCCATCATCACCCCATTTTTGCTGAAACCGTGAAAAAAAAAATCTCCAGAAAGTCTTTATCTTCTCGTCTTTTACCCTTTGTGGATTGGACCTCTCCTCAGCTCGATGAAAAAATTGGTTTGACTGAGTGAATAGACACGTTTGATGGCAAATGGCACAATGGAGGACTGTTTTCTTCACAGACAAGTCACGTTTCCAACTTCACAGAGCGGATGGACAGGGCATCGTTATGCTGACATCAGTGTGGTGCGCATGGTGGCACATGGTGGTGGAGTGCTGGTTTGGGTGGGAATATTGCAAAGACATTGCACCCTACTGCAGTTGATGAACAGCAACTTGAATGTAGTGTGATTTCACGATGAGATGCTGCTGCCTACCGTCCTACCATTCATCCATCAAAACAAAAACCATCCAGCATGACCATGCCAGACCCACGTCACCCGTGTACAAACAGAATTCCTTGAGCCTGAAAACATTTGTGTGCTTGAATGGCTGGCTTATTCCTCAGATTTAACCCCCTTCCAGCAACTTTGGGATGTCCACAAACAACAAGTTCGTCATTGGTTCCCATTTTCAGCCAATAGCCGCCAACTCCACACAGCTCTTGAAGAGAAGTGGGAACATGTCCACCAAGTCACCATTGACCATTTGTTACAGTGTAGCAGTGCAGCAGGCCAAAGGCGGACAGACCCAATATTGATTTGTGAAATTTGGACAATAGGGGTCTATCCCCTTCTTCATCACGCCATCGCAAGATTCTTGTTTGTCTTTTTAAATCATTGATCGAAATGTTTTGCAATATGGTCATACAATCTATCAACTCTCAATGAAAGTACAATGAGCTTCTGAATATGGTCATATTTCTCACATTAAGAAGTGTTGCGTTTATATTTTTGTTCAGTGTATTTATCAAGTTGCCTAAAACAACGCATGTTTAAAAAAACAAATTTGAAGACCTGTTTCAATGATGGCAAGGGAAGCCAGTTTTCTAGGAATAATGGTTAAGCGAGTAGTCTTTCACAGAGACAGTTCTCTCTGACCAATCAGTGGGCTGCTGTGTTGTCACGTCACACTTTAGTACCTGTTAGCCGAGCAGTAACTTTTTTTTGGAACCACAAGAGAGCAGGAACCAGAAAATCTGGTACCTAGTACAAGGTACTTTTTCCTAAAAAAAAAAAAACTTTTTCCTCTGGAAAAGCAAAAAAGGCGAGTAGAATAGAGTTGCTACCGCATAGTGTAAAAGCGCCAAAAGAGTATTGCTACTCCCCCTGGATGGCATGCTGGTCTATTGCAGGTAATATCCCCCAGCTCTTATAGGGCTTTTCCACTACCACCTACTCAACTCTACTTGACTCAACTTCACTTGGTTTTTAGGGTTTTCCATTAGGTGATAGTACCTGGTTCTGGGTCCTTTTTGAATACCCACTCGGCTGTAGCTCCAAGTGAGCTGAGTAGAGCCGAAAATGTGACGTCAAGAGACTGCAGGCCACTGATTGGCCTGGGAGTGATGCTTGCTATGATGACCCCACCCACGTTGAGGTGGAATTCAATTGACATGGAAACTATTTCAACCAAGTAGAATCGAGTAGAGACTAGTAGTGCTAAAACTGTGTAGAGGAAAAGCGGCATTAGTCAGGTCTCCCTGACAATTTGCTGGTACCAGTTATTCACCTGGGCGGAGTGAGGCATTGTGGGAGTGAAGTATTTTGCCCAAGAACACACTGTGAAGGCCGTGGGCAGGACTCAAATGCAGGACTTTTTGATCCCAAGTCTTGTAAACTTTACCACTGGCCTACTGTGTGTCCGATCCTCAGTCATGGTGCCAGAAAATTCCTGGTTCAAATGTAATTGCAAGACCACCTAAACATTCCGCATTGTTTTTCTGGCATTTTTTTCGGGAAGGCTGTTGGGAAAAGTGTGTTCTTCATTCAGCCGGGCATCATTTCCGTATTTTCTGCCGTTCGTAGGGATTATCCAGCGGGGTGTTGGATCCATGGAGCAGGAGATGGAAGAGCTGCGACGGAGCCGGCCCAAGCCGCCGGAGGGTGGGGACTTCACCCTGAGCGACGTCTTCTACTTCAACAGGAAGGGCATCGAGAGCATCGTGGAGGACCAGGTGACCCAGCGCTTCTCCTCCGAGGAACTGGAATCCTGGAACCTGCTGACTCGCACCAACAACAACTTCCACTATATCAGCCTGCGCCTCACCATTGTCTGGGGCCTTGGGGTGCTCATCCGGTACTGCCTGCTGTTCCCACTCAGGTGAGCCGTGCTCTACGCCCTCTGTAGTATGGCTCAGGTATTGCCCGGCCTTTTCTGTAATATCGCTCAGGTAAGCCCGCCTTATGCCTTGCCCCCTCTGTATGCCCCGCCTCTTCCATGGAATAGTTCAGCAGTGCCCTTTGCCTTCTTTCACGTAACTTTGGTATGTTCCGGCCGAACTGCTATACATGTTTGGAGTATCTGACCCCCCCTGTCACACGTGGCAGATATGCCCTACCCCAGTCACATACTGCAGCTCTGGCATGCTCCGCCCCTTCTGTGACAGCTTGGGTTTGCCCCACCCCTTCTGTGGCATATCTCAGGTTTACCCTGCCCCTTTAACCCTTGGAGCACTAAATGTTGTTCAGTAATTTTTACCCCACCCCGCCTGAAGGGGGATGGCAAGGGGTATTGTTTTTGGTTCAGTTTGTTTGTTTGTTGTTAACTCTCTAGCAGCAAAACTAATGGCCAGATTCACCCCAAATTTGTTTGAGGGATTCGCCACTGACCCAGAATAGACGCCCATTGAATTTAGGAAAAGTAGGAATTTAGTAAGTATGTGCGAGGGGCAGAGTTTGTTGTGCCTGGCACCACTTGTTTTAATTATTGTTGTTCAATGATGTAAGATATCATAATCAAAGCTGTTGAAAACCAATCATGTGGTGACTTGTTTCCAAGAGCTTCCGCAGCGGGATCTCTTTAAAACAAGTCGCCACATGATTGGTTCTCAACAGCACAAGATAACTTTTTTAAATATAAATGTAATTATCTCAGTGCTCAAAGGATTAGAATCAGGGCTGAGCCTTCGAGAGACTTGAATAAGTGAACTAGTGATGGTCCTGAAAGAGGTTTATCATTTTGTAGGAGATTTGGGGCCAGTTTTCGCAGACACAAATTAAGGGTAATCCTGGGCAAAATTAAATTTTGGACAGAAATGTTCTTGGTGTTCTCTGTTTTCTCCTCACCGTGAGAAGGTGGTGCACTTGAATCCCGTTGTTCTGTGTGGAGTTGGGGAGGTTCCCCCGTGTCCGCACAGGCCTCCTCTGGGATCTCCAGTTCCATCACACAGGCCCAGAAATTCATGTTAGACGACCTGGAGACTCAGAATTTCCCATGTGAATTAGTGTCAGTGAGTTGTACAGATGTGCATTTCTGGATTCCTGCCTCCCGCCCAATGCGTCTTGCGATGGACCCCAGGACCCCCCCTCAGTCTACCTCAGCAGACATAAGTTCATTAGATAATGGATTGATGCATTAAAGATGGAAATTTCTCTCCCAATTAAGACTTTTCTGGGGCTGTACTTTATCTTGTCAGCTGGCAGCCATGAACCCACTTTTGTGCCTCGATTTTATACAGTCTCCTTTTCTGTGCTTTGTCTCCTCCTTTGCGCCTCCCCGCTGGTCCTCGTTTCCCTGCTAAAGTCTTTGTAGGTGTCTGTCTTCCCATCTTACAGTGAGTATCTAATATCCAATTACATCAGTGTCTGTCTGTGCTTCGTGGTTGCTGAGTTTCAGCGTTTTCGTAGCGGTCTGTGTGCTACTGAAATCTGTCCTCCTGCTGACGTCTCTCATTTTTGTTAATGTTTGAGAAAATAAAGTCTGAAGTTGCAGGTGTGACAACTTTTCCCTTTGTTGCAGGATCACTCTCGCATGCATCGGATTGAGCTGGCTGGTGATTGGAACCTCCCTGGTTGGGCTGCTTCCCAACAGCAGGTAATAAATCATCGTTGGTGTAGCTGGATGCTTGCCTGGTGCATTCTTTAGTCGCTCAACTGGTCTCCTGACTAGTCAAGCTCTTCTGGCTGTTTTACACTGTTTCTCTGATTAGAATGGCAAATAAATTCAGACTGGTCAAAAAAAAAACACTCAGGGTAATGAATTCAGACTGGCCAACAAAACTCAGGGTAAATGTAGGTAGGCTAGAACTATTTATTATGTTATCGGCACTGTATTGATGCGAGGGACCATTTTGGAAACTGTAGTCTGGAACTTGCCCGTACAGATAAAAGGCGTTTGCAATAAGAAAGCTTTCCGATGATTTATATCAAGACACTGTTATCTGTTGCTGCATTAAGCACTCTATGGGTTAAAACATAAATATTGCTGTGCAAGCGCAATGGACTCATTTGTTTGCTATCAAGTCTGTTTGAATGACTTGCTTCATACCTGACCCTTTCCAAGGACTTCTGTTTGGATTGTGTAACAATTCTATTTCGACTGTGTAACTTAAGGGCGGGGTCATTGCCATGATTGAACGCTAAAAATAAATACTTTAAATGCTAGACATGAGTTTCAGTGTCCATCCAAGTTTCAAATAAATTCAGTGGGACCCTTCGAGGATTGCGAAAATAAAATGTGAATTAGACCTCATTTCCATCAGCTTGGTGCCTTAGATTAATAGAAATCTGACAACATAACTTGGACATTTGGCACAGTAGGTTTAGAAGATGAGGACGATTGAGTGTGCAGTGTTTTCGAGCACGGTCGCATTCGGCGAAACTATGGAAATGCTTGTGTCATTTGGGTATTGTCAATTCACTTAATTACAAACTGGCTCATCCACTGCTTGCAATTAACATGGGAAACGGTAAGCTGGTTTCAAACACAGCCACTGCCATTTTGTTCTTGAGAAAGGTGCAGCGCCAATTCTGGTCATTCTCGACAGTCTGCTGCCTGCCTGGTACATTTGGCTACATATACAAATTTTACTGGTTTCTGGGGCCTCTCTTTAGCAGAGACAGTGAGTTAGGTAATTATCTTTTGAATGCTCAATTTCTGATATCACACAAGCTGTTCTCTTTTGTGTGGGCAGAATTTCTGTGGGGAGAAATGACTCCTAAGAAGTTGTTGTTCAGACTAAGTTTTTGGCGAAAGGTAAAGATAAAACCCCTTGGCCAATCAGGTGTCTGGAAGGTTTTGGCTCTACTCCAAATTCATTAAGCCTGCAAGATGGACTGAAGTGAACTTTTATTTAGCAAACTCGATGACCCGCCCGGGAAATGGTCCATAGTCTGCTATCGCAACGGTATCTCAGTTCATGCTCTGAGGTTTTCTGCTGATTTTCAGAACGTTAGATAATATGGTTGTTAATGAGAACAGAATAGTCCTGATTATGACAAGTTCAACAGGCTTAGATGAGTCAGTATAGAGACAATCTACCTGAAAACATATTCCGTTGAAAGTGCATGTTAACTGAGGTGTAAATGCTAATTTTAATGTTGCATCCAGTTCAAGACCATAATTGCCCATTTGTTCTTGGATCTAGGTTAATGCCTTTGAGCCTTTGATTTTTCACTTAAGCTTCTGCTTAAGTGGGTTCAAAGTCAGAAATAACTTTTTTTTTTTTTTCATATCATACACACTCTCTGTATCTGCTGGTTGCAGCACTTCACTGAAACGACATCACACTTATGTCGAGATGGATATTCAAACCCTGGATGTCATGTTTCTATGGCCACGGCATTACATAAAATGGAAAATATCTAAGTCTTGTATATAATTTTATACACATTTCCATTTAATTCAGCAGAACATGTTTGGCCTCAAATTCCTTAGGTTTGAATCCAGCTGCTGCATTTGATGGACAGAGTCCATAGGTTTTATGCGGTTAATTTAGTTTTCTTATTTCATGGATACAGGTCCTCGTTTTTTCACTTAAATTTCCCTTTCCAGGTGACTAATACCAAATAACATGTCACCCCTGCAGGACCTTCTCGCTTAAATCAACAAGAGCTGTATTTTTAACCTTTCTTACGTGTGATATTAGCTGGTCAGTCAGTTAGTCTACTGCTGTTTTCTCTGCATGCTTGAGTTTATGTGTGACCAGCCTTAGACCCGTAATGGCCAGCTTTAAGTGTTGAATATGCAATATCAAACATCGTGAGGTTTAGAATCCCAGCTTGTCTTGTCTTGGACTGGATTTTTATCTGGGATGTAGTCCTGGAATTGGTATCCGTCCTTTGGAAAGTACTGTGCTCACCTTTACTCTTACAGGGCGAAGAACTGGCTCAGTGAATTGGTCCATCTGATGTGCTACAGGATCTGTGCCAGGGGCCTGTCGGCCACCATTCTCTACCACAGCAAGTGAGAAATCAATTATCTGAGCATCTCAGACGATGATCCATAACAGAGATGTTATTTGTGTTATCCTGCTCTGGGGAATGTACCACTGTTTTTCAGACCGGGCATATGTTCTGTCTCACTTTGATCCACAGAGAAAACAGACCCAAAAAGGGAGGGATATGTGTTGCCAACCATACCTCGCCGATCGACGTCGTAATTCTAGCCAATGATGGGTGCTACGCGATGGTCAGTGAGATAATCCACGTATTCTGAGACCGTTAAAAGTCTTATAATGCATGATTTTTTTTTTGGCAAACATTGAGTGAAATATGCTTGATATGCTTTTATTTTTATGATTAAAACAATTTATAGAGCAAGTTTTCTAGGAATTTTTCTCCCCAGAAATACTGTCCTCCGAGCTCCATTGCTTGTGCTGACCAGCAGTAATTGTTTCATCAGCAGTAGAGTGTCCACTCAAAAAATTGTTGTTGCATATTTGGGACCATATACGTGACAAGGTTAAAGCTTAATATCCCCACTATTCATAGGTGGGTCAAGTTCATGGCGGCTTGATGGGAGTGATCCAAAGGTCAATGGTGAGATCCTGTCCTCACATCTGGTTTGAGAGATCTGAGATGAAGGATCGCCATCTTGTGACCCAGAGGTAAGACCAGGCATTGGAACTGCTGACTGCAGTGCGTTAAGATGTATTCACAACTGAGCCCAAAGTGTAATTTAAAACAAGGTTGTACTTTCCACTTGGATTTGTAAGTATCAAGAAAAGATGTTTTAAATTTTAGTACACACTTCTTCGCAGAACAGTTTCTCGAGTAACTCCTGATTCATGAGCCAAAGCACCACAGTGCAGCGAGTTTAAAATGCTGCAATCGCTGCTGCATTCAGTTGCCGGTTCAGTGGTTCAGTAGCAGTTTATTTTTGAGGCTTATGTAAATGGAAGAGGTTTGATATGTATAATACCGCTCCCCACAGTATGTTGCGCTTTTAAGTACGCTGTGTCCTATCTCTTTGTCAAGCTGTGGTGCGTAGGCAGGGCAGATTCCTAGCGTTAGCCACTCTCCAGAAGTACCCTGGAATCCTCCCAACAAATCTCTCTGCTCACCGGTTGGTGTGTATGATAAACAAGCTGGGGGAAGTGACATCGGAGGAGAACCATAAACCACACAGTTGGTTTAACATAGTATTTCTGTAATGTACTGCCTCATAAAATGTATTCACTAGTTTGTTTTGCTTGCCTGGTGCTCAGAAACAAGGAGGCTTAAAGGTGAATTGCGCTGTAAAATATGAGACTTTACTGTCCTTGTTAATGAAAAGATTTCTGATCGTTTTAGCCGGCCATGGAGTGGATTGCATTTGTCGTTTCTGACTGCACTAGTCAGTTGCACTTTTATCTAATATTGAGCTTGAATGTATTTGTGGTGGACATCACCTTTAATAATTAAGGGAACACGCTGAAAATTTGGGCAAATGCCCTCGTTTATTTGTTATTTGGATGGTGTGAATATCGTATTTTGTTTTTAATGTATGAAAGTTGTAATGTGAAACTGATCGCTTGGACCACATTGTCTCAATTCTGTTGCCATTTCAGGTTGAAGGACCATGTAGCTGACAAGACGAAGCTTCCAATATTAATTTTCCCAGAGGGTGAGAGCTGTAGCTTATTTTTATTATTTGTTTGTGTGTTTATGGATGTGGTTGTAGATTATAATGTTGTTGTTGTCGTTTTTTTTTTTTTTAAATTGACTGTTCTTCTTTCCCAGGGACCTGCATCAACAACACATCAGTCATGATGTTTAAGAAGGGCAGCTTTGAGATTGGAGGAATAATATACCCCGTGGCTATCAAGGTAAGACAGCCCACTCTAGGTGTTCATGCTTTAATGAAACTTTCATTTGTCGTGTCGCTGTGAATTTTTCGGTGTTCGTGTTGTGGTGAACTTCCAGTGGTAGTGTTTGAGTGAATCTTCAATGTTAGTTTTGCAGTGAACTTTCAGTGTTGGTGTTGAGGAGAACTTTTCAGTGTTTGTGTTGGATTGAACTTTCCAGTGTTTTTGCGTTTGAGTGTACCTTCGAGTGAGTTGAACCATCTATCGCGTCAGTCTCCTGTGTGTGTGTGTGTGTGTGTACGTGTGTGTGTGTGTGTGTAAAATGAATATAATGATGAATGCGACAGTGATGAATACTTAAAAAGGCATAAAAAAATAAAATAGGCTCACATAAATAAGAAAATAAACACATTCCTCCCTTACACCGCCCCTGTGCCTCTCAGTATGATCCTCAGTTTGGAGATGCGTTCTGGAACAGTGCCAAGTACAGCATGGTGAGTTACCTCCTGAGGATGATGACCAGCTGGGCTATCGTGTGCAACGTGTGGTACCTGCCCCCCATGACCCAGGAGGTAAGAGCTCCAGTCACCCT
This sequence comes from Gymnothorax reevesii, assembly GCA_029721435.1. Taxonomy (NCBI): domain Eukaryota; kingdom Metazoa; phylum Chordata; class Actinopteri; order Anguilliformes; family Muraenidae; genus Gymnothorax; species Gymnothorax reevesii. The sequence continues at coordinate 10,832,111 of CM056580.1, read as the reverse complement.
CTCCCACTCCCGCACACGGTGCCCTGACCAGTGCTGAGTGCGAGGCAGCTGCTTCTGAGAACCAGTGAGCCCGCAGGGAGAGATAGGCGAACTAGATAGTCCTAGTTTAGTCCTAGTAACATAGTTGCACATTAGGAATTGCTGCCTGTGCAGAGGTATGTACACATCAACTGTGACTGGCCCAGCTGAACCTGTGGATTAAGCAACTATTAGCAGTCCTCATAAAGCTTCTGCCTAGACATCCTGGTGTTTCTGACAGGGGTGTATAGAAGCATAATTATCGTATTAGCGCTCATCAACACCACCATCAACTGCCTTCTGTAATTACAGCAACTCGGACAGTCAATATCCACACTTCTGAGAGCGCATAAAATGCTACCAGGGAAAAAAAAAAAACTATCACTGTTAGCTATTGGGTTTCAATACAACAGCTAAAAGCTGTAAAGTCTGGCTGCTTCCATGTGACATGTTTTCGTCAATCATATGGAAGCTACAAGGTGAAGATCGCCCTGCCATTCGGTGATCGTTATTGCAGTATAGCGCACAGGCCTTAGTGGGTATGATGCTTGTACAGCCGCGCACTCTTTGCGTTATAGGCGGTCTGGCATTACTGTCATTTTAGCACCGTTCAGGAGTGATATTGGCTGCAAAATGTGCCTGCCTAATGTTATTGAGTTTCACTGATTGCACAAGTGAACTACCAGTGAAATAAAAGCCAATTTGCTTGACATTTAGGCATACTTTCTGAAGTTAAAATTGAAATGGACAAAATTTCTGACCGAACTACACTACTTGGTTCTCATACTCTTGTCCTGGACAGCCACAGTATCTGTTGGGTTTTGAGGTCTCCTTTTCCTCAACAGCCAATTCAGGCTTTGGAACTAGGTGTGTACACTTCTTAGCCAACCAGTGGCTCATATAGTACACTTAAAGGTGCATGCAGAGTATCAAAAGAAAAACAAAGCTACTTTTTATTCCCAGCGACATGATTGTGAAATAATACATTCCATCGATATGCAGAAACATTTAAAAATGAAGGTAAAAAGGCAACTGTTTTGAAGGCATTTGCTAAAAACATCAGTCTATGAATATCACAGTGGGTTTCCCAAGAGCTACCGAAGAGATTCACCGGACAACTTTGGTTCAAATTACGGATCTACCTCCTCTCTGGCTTCAGTTCAATCTCACTCGAAAATAATAATTAAGCTGGGACGCTCATGCGTGTCAACCGTCGTAAATGAGTTATTTTGAGTTGCTCTGCATATAATGGAAAAGGCGGTGGGGAAAAAAAAAAAAAACCGTGAACATGAACTCCCTGTTTAAGGTCATGCCACAGCATCTCAACTGGATTCAAGTCAGGACTTTGCTTGGCTTCTCCAAAGCCTTAATGTTGTTACTTTTGTGCCATTCAGAGTTGAACTCGGATTGTTCATTGGGTCACTGCCCCGCTGTATAATCCAATGGCGCTTAAGCTTTGGGTCACAAACTGATAGCTGGACATTCTCCTTCAGGATTTTCTGGCTGACCGCAGAATTCATGGTTCCATCAATTATGGCAAGTCGCCCAGGTCCTGAAGCGGTAAAAGCAGCCCCAGACCATCACATCGCCACCACTGTGTTTGACTGTGGGCATTATGCTCTTATTGTGCAATGCTGGTTTAACTTCGCACCAGATGTAACAGGACCGATGTCTTTCAAAAAAGTGCCACTTTGAACTCATTACCCCACTTAATACGATCCCAGAAATCTGGGGGGTCATCAAGATGTTTTTTGGCAAATGTGATATGTGCCGTTGTTTTCTTTTTGGTCTGTAATGGATTTTGCCTTGCAACTCTTTCATGAAAATCCTAGTATTTGGACCCAGAGCCCCTGCTCTGTTCAAAAGTCTTGGTGGCCTCTTCAAAGAATTTCAAAAGGTTTGTCAGGCATGGCCTTCCCTAACGGATACCATGTTGGCTATCCTTCAAGATCTTATTACCTTCAATAAATAATTTCATCATGTCTTTAATGGAAGATTCCAGTATTTTACATGTGATGCAAGTGAAACAGACGGGCCTGTAGTTTCCTGGCTCATTGCCAGTCCCATCCTTGTTTATTGGTAATATTATCCTACGTCCAGTCAATTCATCTACCAGCCGATTAAATCAGGTCAGCCCGCAGTCCGATGATCTCAAACATGACAAAATGACAAATTTACAAAAACAGAAGTAATCAGGAAGGGGGCAAATGCTTTTTTCACAGTGCTGTACTGTGATTGAGCAGGGCATTTCACTGGTGTCACAGCCCGGCTCAGTGGTGTGTGACCAAAAGGGAGACCACACATAATCTGCAAAGTTCAACAAACAGTTTAATAAAATAAGTAAATAATTAAATGCCACAAAAGTAATAAACTATAGTTGTCAGTGTGCATGCTGTGTTGAATGAATCAGTCATCAAATCAAATTAACAAACAAACCCAGGTCAGTCCCAGTCTGCAGGCCATGGGGAAGAGAGAATCAGATCTGTGAGCAGGTCTGCTTTATAGCTTCCTGAGCCCAGCCTGCTCAGGTGTGCCAGATTGGTGACTGAACCAGCCTGCTCAGGTGTGCCAGATTGGTGACTGAACCAGCCTGCTCAGGTGTGCCAGATTGGTGACTGAACCAGCCTGCTCAGGTGTGCCAGGTTGGTGCCTGAACCAGCCTGCTCAGGTGTGCCAGGTTGGTGCCTGAACCAGCCTGCTCAGGTGTGCCAGATTGGTGACTGAACCAGCCTGCTCAGGTGTGCCAGGTTGGTGCCTGAACCAGCCTGCTCAGGTGTGCCAGGTTGGTGCCTGAACAGACACCTCCCCCACTACCTGAAACAGAAAGCACAGCCAGCAAAAAGAACAGGCCTCTCACTAGGCCATAACACCCCCCCCCATAAAACAGGGTTCCAACCCTGGACTGAACCAATGACAAATAACTAATAAACCTACAATAATGATTTAACATTTAACAAATATACAAACATTATTTACAAGTTTTAGTTTTACCATTTTGAACACGATCAAATTTGTAGTTTTTTTTTTATTCTTACAATAGAATAATCCCATTTAACCTTCCCAACATTTGTAGCTCCTCTCCCCACAGACTCAGCATCTCCAACCTCAGCAACCTTGGCGCCTAGGAGCATTTTAAGAGGAAGGAAAGCAGAGACCGCAGAGGACAGTGCAGCAAAATTTAAGGAAGATAAGCAAGGTTCAAAAGGTTACAAATGAGCATGTGATAATGCATCAGCCATAATGTTGTCTTTTCCCTTTATGTGCTCAATGTTTAAGTTGTAAGGTTGTAAAAACAGAGCCCATCTCATAAGTCTCTGATTTGGATTTTGCAGAGAGTTCAAAAATGTCAGTGGGTTATGGTCAGTCAGTACTTTGATTGGCATCCCAGAGTCAAGATAGACATGAAAATTCTGCAATGCCAAAATCAGTGCCAGCGCTTCTTTTTCTACAACAGAGTAGTTCATCTGATAGGGAGTGAACTTCTTTGAAAAGAAACTAACTGGACGTTCAATGCCTTTCTTGTCAGCCTGAAGAAGAATAGCACCTAAGCCCTACATTGCTAGAATCTACGTGCAATGAGAAAGGCTGCTCACAACATGGCGCTAGCAAAACAGGAGCTGAACATAGCAGAGCTTTTACATTACAAAAAGCTTCTTGACAAGACTCAGACTACACAAATTTGGATTTTGCCTTCAACAGATCAGTTAAAGGAGCAACCACAGTTGAGAAGTTTCGGCAAAAACATCGATAATAACCGACTAGGCCCAAAAACCTCATCAACTCCTTTTTAGTTGTAGGGGCAGGAAACTCATTTATAGCTGAAACCTTGGCATCAACTGGCCTCACATGACCCTGACCCACTACTTTGCCCAAATAGGTCACTGTTGCTTTTGCAAACTCACTTTTAGCAAGATTTACAGTCAGATTTCCATCAGCTAGACGTTCAAACAAAGCTTTAATACGACTCAAATGATCTTCCCAGGTATCACTGTATATTACCACGTCGTCTAGGTAAACGGCACAGCCTTCAAGTCCATTTACCACCAGGTTCATCAGTCGTTGAAATGTAGCAGGTGCGTTAGGTAATCCAAATCCCATAACTGTATATGAATACAAGCCAGATGGTGTTATGAAAGCAGAGATTTCTTAGGCTCTTGGAGTCAGTGGCACCTGCCAATACCCTTTCAACAGATCAAACTTGCTGACATAATTTGCGGCACCAACTTGATCAATACAATCCTCAATTCTAGGCAATGGATAAGAATCAGGTTTTGTTACAGCTTTTACTTTGTGGAAATCTGTGCAACATCGAGGAGATTTATCAGATTTTTCAACGAGCAAACAGGGAGATGCCCAGCTTGAAGAAGAGGGAACAGCAATGTGGTTTTCCAACATATACTTTACTTCACTGTCGATAACTTTTTGTTTCGCTTCAGAGACTCTATAGAACCTCTGACGAATTGGTTTGGCCTCACCAACATCAATGTCATGTTCAATCAGAGTAGTTCTTGAGGGTGCGTCCTTAAATAATGAAGGATAACTTTGGATTAAGTCCATTAACTCTGATCATTTATCAGCATTCAAATGGGCTAACAAAACATGTAAATTTTGAAGAGACTCAGAATTCTTCAGACGACCACAAAGAACAGAATCATCTGGTGCTGCCACATCCCCCTCTCCCCCTAAAGATGACTGCACCACTGTACAGGAATTCAACAGAGGACCTATATCTGATGGAGAAATATCTGAGACAGACTTTAACTGTGCTGATGTACGAGCATAATACGGCTTCAATAAGTTTATGTGGCAGAGCTGATTCCTCTCTCTGCGATCTGGAGTAGCTATCAAGTAATTTTGCTCAGACAACTGACGTACAACTGTGTAAGGACCAACAAACTTTGCTTGAAATGGTGAACCAGTAACGGGCAACAAAGCAAGTACTTGATCCCCTTCAATAAACTGACGTTTTTCAGACTTTTTGTCATACAAATGCTTCATTTTGATCTGAGATTCCTCTAGGTTTTGTCGTGCCAATTCACCCGCCAAATAGAGTCTGTGTCGAAAACCATTCACTTGATCAATCAAGTTTGAAGGTGGCTCATCAGTCAACCACTCGTTACGGAGCACTGCCAGAGGACCTCGTACATTGTGACCAAAAACAAGATCATTAGGACTGAATCCCGTGCTCTCCTGGCACACTTCCCTTGCTGCCAGCAGTAACCATGGTAGCGCTTCCTCCCAGTCATTACCCAACTCGGTGCAGTAAGAGTGCATCAATGACTTAAGAGACTGGTGAAACCGTTCCAAAGCACCCTGACTTTGTGCGTGATAAGCAGAAGCTTGGTTATGCTTGATGTTTAACTGTTTCAGAACTTGTGCAAATAAACGTGAGGAAAAATTAGATCCTTGGTCACTTTGAATGATTTTAGGAATACCAAATATAGCAACAAAATATAGCAACCACAGATTTAGCTGTAATGGTTCGCAACGGATAAGCAGCAGGATAACGTGTAACCTGGCACATAACCGTCAACAGGTACTCAGAACCAGATTTTGATCTCGGCAAAGGTCTAACACAATCAATGATCAAATGTTCAAACGGTTTATCCACGGCAGGGATTGGAAACCGAGGAGCAGGCTTAATACACTGATTAGGTTTACCTGTTGGCTGACACGTGTGACACGTCTTAATGTAAGCAGAAACATCACGCTTAAGACGAAGCCAAAAAAAAGGCGCAAAATGTGACAATATGTTTTCCCAACTCCCAAATGTCCAGTTTGGTCATGAGAACACTTCAACACATCATTCCGGTACTTACTTGGCACCACTATCTGGATAACTGGATCACCCACACAGTCAACCCCTTGAGGAACCCATTTACGTACCAACACCTCATTCTGCAGGAAATACCCAGAGGCAGCACTTTTAGCCTCACTGCTAGGCCTCACCTGGTCAAACATGTCACCCAGAGAATCATCAGATCTCTGCTCAGAAATGAGCTCTTGCTGAGAAAATGGAAGAGAAACAGGAAAATGTAAATGTGTTATATCCTTTCCCTCTCTATCATCTGAAGAGCTAGAGTTAACTTTAGACATTGCCCGTGTCACAGCACACGACACAAAAACCTCAGGAAACTCATTTTCACAATCATCAGGTATGTACTTCAATGTTAGGCTTAGCAGGGGGGGATCCATCAGCCCAAACACGGTTTCCGGCCAAATCATTTCCAAGTATTACATCAACTCCATCTATAGGCAAGGCAGGCCTGACACCTATCCGGACATCACCATTCACCAAGCCACAAGACAGAGTAGCTGTATGCAAAGGAACACAGAGAGTAGTCAAACCCATCCCCCTGCACCAGGACGCACTCACCAGTATCAGAATCTGGAGAAAAAGGCAGCACCGAAGCAAGAATAAATGAGTCTTTCGCTCCAGTATCTCTCAGGATTTTAACAGGCAGTTTATTGTCCCTACCCTGAAGTGCTACCAAACCATCAGACACAAAAGCTTCAAAACCAGAAAAATTGACATTTTCAGGCTTAACTGGATCAACTTTTGGTTCTGAAACAGAAATATGCCTAACGGGAGCACTAAGAGCGACTGGTTTAGCATATTTACCAAATGTGCGGCTTTTGCTTTTCAAAACAGGGCAATCAGCTTTCCAATGACCCTTTTCGTGGCTGTAGTTACAAACTAGACCCAAACCAACAGAACGTGGGCCTCGGTTAAACTTAGGAGACTCGTGCAGATACATTTTGGCAGTGTGACTGTTAGCTTTAGCATTAGCTTGAAAAAAACTTTTACCAAATTTACCTGAATGAGCCAGCACATATTCATCTGCCAGAGTGGCAGCTTCAGATGCAGTTTTAACTCCACGCTCAGCAATATGAGTAGCAACCTCTGGAGGAATGCAATTTTTAAACTGCTCTAACACCATAACATCACACAGGTCCTTAAATGTAGTAACCTCCAAAGTAGAACACCACCTGTTGAAATGCTTAGTAAGATCCCTCGCAAACTCAACATGCGATTGCTTATCAGATTTCTGCCAGGATCGAAAACGTTGGCGATACGCCTGCGGTACCAACTCATAAGCCTTCAGAACTGCCTCTTTAACAGTGTCATAGCTTTGGCCTTCAACGGCATTAAGTGCAGAGTATGCTTCTTTGGCTTTACCTGTAAAAACTGACTGCAGCATAACTACCTGGTCAGCTTCAGGCCAACCTCTACCATTTGCAACACGCTCAAAAAGACTGAAAATGTGTCTGGGTCACGCTCATCAAATTTTGGCACCAGGCGCAAGTTACCTACTAAGTCAAACATTTTTGGATTTTGTGCAGTGGATGCTGCAGGCTCATCTACATAAATATTGCCTGCTAATACACCGGCCTTGATAAGGCCTAATCTGTACTGTTCCACCTCTAACTTTTCTTTTTCTAAAGACTGTGTTTCTAATGACACATTTTTATTTCAGTTCTGTACTTAAACATAATGTTGAATAATTATTTATTATTGGTCACATATCATTTACATGCAGTAACTGCCTGAAGTCTGTCATGCTTGGACATCACCCGATGTTGAGTCTCTTTCCTGGTGATGCTCTACCAGGTCTTTACTGCATCCATTTTCAGTCCCTGCTTTTTTGGAAAGTTTTTGCCCTCAGCCGTCTCTTCATCATGGAAAATCAATACTCACTTGGATTCAGATCCAGTGGTCGACTTAGCCAACAGAACCCTAATAACAAAAAAATATATATCTTTGTCTATTGTATTATGGTGCTACTGGATTTCACTGTTTGCAATGTGATGTGGCCATTTGTAAGTGTTTTAATCTTACTTTCTTATTTTTTTTTGATGTCACGAGGGAGGTTGCATAGGAGTTCTGCACTGGTGTGCTGGCGCTGCCTGTGTAAATGCATATGAAGGGTGTGTGTTGTCTGGAATTTGTCTGTTTTTCCATGTATCTGCTGACACATTTGGGCTGACTCACCTTTATCTTTTGGACAGGAGGGAGAGGACGCTGTCCAATTTGCCAACCGAGTGAAATCGGCTATCGCTCACCAGGGGGGCTTAGTGGACCTGTCCTGGTGAGATATTCTGCCTTTTTTTCTGTCACTATGGCAACTAATGGGAGCATTCAAGAAAAGATATATGTTGAATAGAAGCTCCTGCTTTACCCTGCTGAAGAAATAAAGAAACTAAAATGGACCTCGGGATCCATACTCAATGTGTTGTTGTGCGCAGGCAGTGAATGGGCTCTCAGTGTTTAGCTCGTTAGCGCTGCCATTCAGCTCTGTTTTTAAATGCATCTGCAGTTAGCTTCTGTAAAAGCCTATATTTCTTTGTGATATTTGAGCAATTTTGTATGATATTGTCAAGGCTCGGCTTTTCAAAACAAGAGACGAACGGGAATACCTCATGCAATCTGATAAACTGCTTTTAAATGAAGTTTGGTGATTTTTTTTTCTCAATGTGATGTTTGTTTTTGTAGAATTTATTCTGCTTCAGTTGGGTTCTCTGGCAGCTACTTTAAGTAAACTGTTTGCTGTCCTCAGATGGACCGAGCCCATGCATTGGACTGAAATACTTGAGCAGGACTGGATTATGTTTATAAAATTTCAACCACTAGGCGGTGCTCTTGTTTGAGGCGGTAAGAGCCTTCATGTCCTTGAAAAAACAGGGATCATAAAATATAAAACAGGCATCTAGACATCACCTGCTGACTTTCCCCAGTCATGCAGAGACATGTTTTGACACCACAGAAATGTACATTTTGGAACTGCCATGTTTTGTTCAAAATGGAATTTCAGTCTGATCTGTTGGGAAACTGAAGGTGCCTTTTTATAGACAAACATTCTGACTGATGGGGCTGATTCACTATTGTGAGATCCAAAGGACATGGCAGTGCTGCAAACTATCCTTGATTCCTTCACAAGATATTTGTTTCCTCGAAGCAGCAAAATGACTGAACGAATCGGCTTATTTGAGGAGAATACATGCACAAATATGATTGTCTGGCATTCATATGGGTGGGAGAAATGCATTACAGGAGCCAATCACACTGTCACTCGTGAGCTGTGTCTCTCTGAAAGACCAGGAAATGAGCTTCAGAAATGAGGCCTGGTTTCTGACGGATTTGTAATGACTTGGCGGATGCATGTGTCTACACTTTTATAGCTGAATTTTGCAGTGGCAAAGAAAACTGGCTGGATCTGTCGAAGCTGTGTTCGTCAGATTTGGCTGGGCAGCCGTGGTCTTTACTTAGGTTTTCAGAGCAGAATATACTGGTTTTGTCAGAATCATTTCCTTACGGCAAGAATGGATTTTCTTTTCAAAGTGGGCATGACGCATACAGGCCCACGGGCACCACCTGGGATGTTAGGCCTCGTGAAAACATTTTACACTGAACTGGAGAAAAGCATTTTCCAATATGGGTCCTTCTCAGTTATTCACGGGAAAACATGATTGAAATGACAGCTTATTATCCCCCGCCAACACGAAGTGGGAGGGGGATATAGGTTTGACCTCCATCAGTGCGTGCTTGCGTACGTGCGTGCGTGTGTGTGTGCGTTCGTCCGTCCGTCCGTCCGTCCAAGAGAAAGGGGACAACTTTTCTCAGAAACTATTACAGATAGGACAACCAAATTTGGTGTGTAGCTTCAGACCATAAAGGCCTTGATGGAGTTCGAAAATAAGAAGCGCACGATTTGGGGGGGGATGTTGTTGACCATGGACTTGTTATCCCCCGCAACAACGTTTTCTGAGTTTTCTGATGCATACTCTCCGGCCTATTTATTTTTTTTGCAAGGAAATTAACAGCTTTGCGATTATTACAGTTCTTTCGAAATCTAAATGCATATAAACATTCTCTATTCAAAAATGCAATGCCAGTTGCGGGGGATATTGCTTGACAATGTCAGCAGCTTGTTGGTTTTGTTTAACTTTTAATATGCACAACATTAACAACGTTACAGGCGTCAGCGATGTTTATGTGCTGACCCCTTGCTAATATAGAAACCTTTTTCTACCCGTGAAAGTTTGTTTGGCTTTGATCGAGTTCGAAAATAAGAAGCGCACGATTGGCGGGGGATGTTGTAGACCATGTCGACTTGTATAAATATTTATTTATTTATTTGTTTATTGGTGAATCCTTTCACTTCAGGTATTCATGTGATTGTGCAATGTGTTTTTGATTTATTTAGTAGAATGTAGGAGAATGTTAACACAACATAATTTGAGCAGCCTAGAAAATGCAAACAAGCATTTTGAAGATCAGGTGTAACCCCATGTGGCTTGTAATGAGTTTCACTGCTTTTCAGATTCTCAGCACGGCGTTAATAAATAAAAGTAAATATCCGTGAAAAGGGTAAAACTTTTGACCTCATTGCAAGGTCAGAAATAGTCCTTTGATGCTGTGGGATGCCAACAGCATTAACCCCACTTGCATTAATTACATAACAGTATTGCAGCAGGCAAGATCCAGTCCATGGAGGAAAGAAATGCTTTTCCTTGCTTAACTGATCTTGCCTGGTGCAGCTGAGCCAACCAGGAGAAGCAGAAGGCTGGATTTGCTCATTATAAGAGAACTTAATTGGTTCCAGGATACCAGACAGGCTCCGTAAACCGCAGAAAAGTGTTTGGATCTAAAACGCCTCTGGTGACGCGGGTCTGGCACTGAAAACGCTACGTGTGCTTTTGCAGGGACGGGGGCTTGAAGCGAGCCAAGGTGAAGGAGACCTTCAAAGAGGAGCAGCAGAGGATGTACAGCAGTATGGTCGTCGGGGACGACAGCAGCAGCGACTGAACGCAGCGTGCGGCAAATACGAGTTGCGTCCGGAGTTTCCGTAGCGCAGAGCCTGAGGGAACATGGAGGTTTACCTGCGAACAACCAGCCAGGACAAACTCATCTACAAAAACAGAGGCTCTGAAGTGAACTGTCCTTTGCGGCCTGGAGGTCTCGGAGTGCGGCCATTTTCTTTTTTTCTGTTCGTTCACTGGATTGATATGGTTTGTTTCAGAAAAAAGGGACGGATTTGTAGTGGTTTCTATTTTGGTCTTGTCAGTGACTTGCTTTTAGGCAGTGTTGCTATCATGTGACGTACCCATTATGAGCTACGTCTTTTAGAAGTACAAGTTAACCAAGTTAACTTTCAAGAACTTTGGGTGCTGTTGTGTTTTATTTGAACTCGTAGCACCAAGGTGGTACGTCGTAATGTGGCTTGTGTTAAGTGACTCATATAAGCTGAGTTTAACAGTTGAATCTTATCATGAATTCTTCCTAAATGTGAGATCATGTCTTTAAAGTTTAACAAAGATTAAGTGTTTTCGCCGCCTTCAAGGAGCGTTCGGCTGAAAATGATATCAAGCCGCGTCTCAGTGAAAACTTTGTCGTACACAAACTGTGCATCTCGGCAGAAAGTCATAACAAATGCAGGTGATTATGGGAATATGCAGTGTTGCTCTACTGTGGTGGACAGCAGTTTTTGCTGAAACGCTCACTGTCTGACAGTATATTTGAAAAGCAAAGTTGCTGTTGACAATTAAGTAAATATTTTAGGTTTTTTTGGTCAAAGTAAGCTACTGTTGAGATGTAGAAAATAGCGGAAAACTATTTGGGCGGACAGATGGATAGGAATTTGGGCAAGTGAAAATACTTTTTAGCTTTGGGGGAAAATACTCTTACCAATATTTGGGCATAAATGTGGAAATATCCATCTCACATTGAAGTTGTTAAATAAGTTGTGGTGTTGATATGATCATTTGAACATGAAAAACATTAATTTGCCTTTTATATAATAAATATACAAATCATGTGCAATAGAGTCGATTTGTACGTTAAAAAAAAATCTGTGTCAGTATGACCACTTGTTTTCTATCACTGCTTTTCTCTTCGTGGTGAAGGGAATATCAACAGGATCTGTCTTTTGATCCTCAAAACTTTGCGGTTTTGTTCTGTTCTCATAGTAAACTGTGGCTCCTTTGTCAGATTCAGATATTTAATATTTTCCATCTCTTGCGCACCTGATGCAACTCATCAAAGTTGGTTGCATCAGGTTTGCTTGAGGTGCAAAGCCGCACATACCCAGAGACGGCTGGTAGTACCCAAGCAGTGCTGTTGGAACCAGAGACTTAAAATAAATACCTTTAATTAATTCTCCTGTCTGGCTTTCGTGGACCAGTCTGAGCTATTTATGCCGTGCAGTCCCAAGATGGAGGGAATGGTGCCCAATTCTTGACCTGCTGAAAGATTTCTTATTACAAATGACTTGGCTCTGCCAGTTAAAATTAAACTAAGGAAATAATAATAAAAAGATATTAATACTAAAGTGTCTAAAATGCGTCAGAGCTTTTCCTGTTTTTTTTAAGAACTGTGATCACTTGGGCAGCATTGCGATAATGTGGGTTGAGCTGTTGGCCCACAGCTAGGAGGTAGTGGGTTCGAATTTAGACCATGACCTCTCTGTGTGGAGTCTGCATGTTCTTTCTGCGTTTGTGTGTTTACCCTGAGGCTCTCCGGTATCATCTCACAGCCCAAAACATGCAGGTAAGGTTAGGTGGAGACTGTACATTTAAAGAGTAAGTTTGTGAGTGAATGGTGCATGCGCCCTGCAATGGATCGGCAAACTGTCTTGGATGTGTTCCTGCATTTCCCCCATAGTCTGCTGGGACAGGCTCCAGGACCCCCGCGACCCTAATGAGGAAGAGGCGGTTCTGATGATGGATGGATGAATATTATTCCCAGAAAAATGTAGTCCTAGCAGATGCATGCAGCATTTTGTTGTGATATATCTTTCTGGAATTGTGGATGATAAAATGCAATATGACATACGACCAACTTTGTGGAAAAAAATTATGTTTGTGTTAAATTAATAATAATCATTATGCATGTCTATCAGTCAGACATTTGTTTGTACAAAAACAATATAGCAGTCTAATGTATCTTGCTCTTTGTATGCAAAAGAGTGAGTCGATTTAAAAAAAAAAAAAAAAAAGACAAACAGATATGAAATTAGGCTGAATGAGGCCACTGATGGGGGAGTCGTTTGCAAATAGGATTTATTAATTGAAAATGAAATGCATTACATGTTAATGAAGCTCCTCTCCATAATGGTGCAAGCGTGCCAAAAACATTCCTCCTGCCTGGCAGATTCCAAGGGGCTCACCTTCCTATCAGTGACTGAAATCGATATTGTGTTTAACCAGTGACGTCATCGTTGCGCATGCGCAGTTTGGCGGTTAGCAGAAAGCGTGATCACAACACAAATAAACATGGGGAGTAGCGAAGAAATCGTGTATTTTGAGGACTTTAAAGGTCTCAATCGAACAGCAAAATCAGGATATATATCAAGTTATACTTCAAATACTTGTGTTGTGATGGCTGCCAGTCCTTTCGCTTGACAGCGTTTATCCACGCTGTTCTCATTGGTTCTTCGCTAGGAATCCTCAAAAACATGATTACTGAACCGTGAGCGCACGTGTTGGTGTTGGTGCAACCTGTAACACAAAAACTACCTGGCATCGCTATTTTAGATCTTTTATCAAGTATATAAATACAGAGATCTACAAGTAAACTTTGTGTAAGATGAGCCTTTTTGCCAACCGCATGACATGACAAACATGCGTGACAAAACTTGTGATGTCATCGCAAATATTGCTATTTGATGGATACATTTACAGAAGATGCCAAAATTTGGGGAGGGGTGCATGTAATTTTGTTGATCAGGTCCATCAAAAGTCCAGGCAGGACTCATCAGTGCATGCTTCATGTAAAATGTACTTAACGCCATTAGAAACGCAACGGTGAGGTAAGTACTGTATTTGGAGCAAATTGAAGGATCGATTAATCTTTATTGCTTTTCCAATATTGCTTTTTATTGTGGTATTGTAATCCTGACGCGCACCACGTGCACGCGCCAAGCACTTCAGTAATAACAAACATTGAGCTGTTCATGATGTGTACAGTGACACTTGACTTGTTCTTTTGGGTGTGGTCAATTGCCTACATAAAGACAACAAAAAAATGTAAAATGCTACTGCATCAAGAAAATGGAACAGCTTGTGACACAGGAGAGAGAAAGAGCCTTTGGCACGTTACGGGCAGGTCTCAGCCGCTGAGAGGTGGTGCGTCATTTGCACTGTCACCGTTCAACAATCAGTCCGCTGTCTATCCGAGAATGGAACATAAACACTGTCACTGACCGACCCCGCTTAGAGCAGCCATGAGTGATGATGACAACTCAAGAGTGCCACATCTGATTACAGCCTGCACGTGACAGATTCCGAACAGCAACCAAAACTGATCATGAGATGAGGGGTCCAAGACGATTGAGGATGAGCGCAAGTTCCATTTGACGCCGTCTACGTGAGCAAAACATGCGTGCACAAGGCCCCTACAGAAAACCCATTTTTCGCCCATCAACAGGAGTTGGAACTACTCACTTCTGACTGTGGGCACCAGCCTCTGTATCAATTTTTGGCACTTTATTTCCCTGTTTCTGTCTGAGAATGGAAAACGGGGACAGTCGCTGACTGACCATGGTAAGGGCAGCCATGCGTAAATGGGCAAAAACTGGGTTTTCTGTCGGTGCCGCGCACACGCATGTGTTTGTCACATAGACTGTGTCGAATGGAACTTGTGCCCACTCTCAGATGTCTGAGACCCCTTGCTTCATGATCAGTTTGGGTTGATGTCCGGAATCTGTCACATACAGGCTGTAACCAGATGTGGTGCTCTTGAGCTGCCATCGTCCTAAGCGGGGTCGGTCAGTGACAGTGTCTGTGTTCCATTCTCAGATAGACAGCTGACTGATTGTTGAACGGTGACAGTGCAAATGAGGCACCACCTCTCGGCGGCTGAGATCTGCCCGTAACGTGCCAAAGGCTTTTTTTCTCTCTCCTGTGTCACAAGCCGTTCCATTTTCTTGATGCAGAGGCATTTCACCTTTTTTTTTTTTTTTGTTGGCTTTATGTAGGCCATTGACCACACCAAAAAGAAGTCAGGCGTCACTGTACATATCACAAACAGCTCAATGTTTGTTGTTGCTGAAGTGTATGGTGTGTTCATGTGGCGCGAATCAGGATATATCGCATATTGCAATATCGCATTCTTTTCTTCATTTCCACTCATGCCTCACTGTAAAAGCAAAAAAAAAAAAATCGATTCTTCAATTTACTGCAAATACAGCACATACTGCACTGTTGCGTTTTTTTTTAGGTATACGTAATGCGTAACAGTTGAATGCACTCTCGCTGTGTTGACTTTTGCTTAAGTTTTCTTTTATGTGTGACAGGAAAAATGCTAAAATGTATCTACAGTAAGTGGGTTATGCGAAAGAGCTTGAAATTGCTCTATTAATGGTATTGGGCTGCCACTTTGTTATTAACAAAATTGATTCCATTTTGTCCGTACTCAGATGTCGTGGTGCATACGCCATACTATGTATGCAGAACTTCAGTTGAATACTGTTTCTTTATACAATACTAAACTTAACACAACCACACAATGCAATCAAAGCATAATTCAAATACTGAATGAAATTAAAATACTTTGGCAAATTTCCTGGCATTTGGGTATTGCAGTAATGCCACTAAGGTCAGACATGCACTTGTAGTAGCTGGGAACCTGTAGTACAACTAGCTCTCACGACTTCAGTGCAGAAATGATCATCAGTGACACACTTCCTATGACATTTCCCGAGGGATGGAGCTTAGAGGGGTGGTTTGAGGATTACTTTCACAGAATTGCACACGTGGAAGATTTTTTAGAAGAGGATTCGCCCGACAGGTTTCCTTTATGGTCACCATCTTTGATCTCGTGTTGTCGCTGTGCATCGAGGTCCCCATTTATATCTGAAATCGATAGAAAAAACATACGCAATTCTGCAATACAGCACAGATGCAAAGAGGCCGTCTTGCCCGTGGAACATTTATCTTTCATTTCAGCCATATACAGTAAAAGTATGCAAAATAATATTAATAGGTGGTCAGCGGACATTGACTACACAATTGTCTTTTATTATAAATCTTACGTGACTACTTTTTTTTAGCATTATTCACAATTGTCAGCAAGCCTGAAAAACACTTCACACTAATTGCTACCACATCATTTCCATATTTTCATGATGTCTGGTGTGATTTTAGCCCTTTACCTTTTGTAAAATAAGTCGTCCTGCCCATCGCTCCCTGTTTCCTCATTTGGTAATGCGGACCCTTTTGTGGCATTGCAAATATATCAATGTTAATTTCATGTAAAAATTGCACAAGAAAAGCAATTCAAATCAAAACATGGAGATGAAATTAGTGGTTCGCAGCACTGACACACTACACTAGGCCGAGCCCTGCAATCAACCCAAAACTGAACTCACAACAATTTTCCCTCCACATTCTCCTAAATTTGCTGTCCAGTCAGACACAAATAAGATTGCAAGGCCAGTAACAGAACACCTAACACGGTAAATCCAGAAAAATCATTCCGATTCTTGTGCTTTCTGGCATGTCTCTCGAGATCCCTGCTGAGTGGGAGCTGGAGCTTTTCGATATGTTTCAGAATTAGAATTGAGTTGTTTTGATTTCCTCTCCGAGACGATAACATTGACACGTTACTGGGTTCACTTACCGCCGTAGTGTCAATATCGCTTTTTCTCCTCACATTGGGGTGAGTTTCCAAGTATCTGAAAAAAGTGCATAATTTGTTGTTATCATTTAATTTATTGTGCATAGCTCAATGTAAGGAGAGCTGGGACTGTCATTTTGAGCCAGATGCGTAGGCGCGCGATCACTTTGTTAGAAGCTAAAAAAAGTAATCTCAGTTTGGTTTCCAGGGAGAGTGGGAAGATTAAATCCTGCTCTTATTTTTGATGTGCACAAATGCAGTATATTATGAAATTAAGAGCAGTATCATTAGTTTAGAGATGAGGCTTTGATGCCTTTACAGATGTACAATTAAAATGTGCTGAAAGGGATCATTATGTATGGCATTGTAATAGACAACAACTGCAATGATTTGTGGTCAAAAAATGTTGCGTTTGATCTAGTTTTTTGAGTATACCGTCATCATAGATCATGTGAGAGCAATTATAATAATGGAGTCCAGGATGTCGGTCTCCTTGCATTTGAGTTTTCTGCAGTCCCAACCTCTGCTGCAAGATCATATGTAAGTTTTATGTTCAACACTCATACAACACTTCATTCGATGAAGTGGCCTTTGAGTTAACCCTTTCAGTTCTAATGGGACACACATTTTCCATCGTATTTCCAGAGATCCTGTTGGGATATATAATCCCAGAAACCCTTGCATTTGGGCTAGTTACACATTACAGTCACAAAAATGACAAGTATGTTTAATGTGGAGCTCTGATTTGTATGATTGTAGTCGGTATTGAAAGGGTTAACATGCTTGTGTTCAACTTATACTTTGATAACACAACCTTATTTATTACTTTTAACCCTTTCAGCGCAAAATGCAACTATGGTTGCCCAATGATGCAATATGTCAATATCAGATCAGATGCTGTTAAAAACCTGATATTGAGGGGTCAGAGCACAATAGTTATGTCTATTTTTGAGGTTTTAGAGAAAAATGAAATTTTATGTTTGCAAGTGTTCTATTAAATCAGGTATTTTATATTATTTTTAAATCAGTCACTTTTTTGCTGCATAGGTCAGAGGTATATTGAACGTACAAGTTTTCATAAGAGTGGTACCACGACATCATGGCTAAAATTGCTGAAAATGGACGTGTCACCTCTGTGCTCCAACAATTCTAGCATTTGATTTCACATTACAGAATGGTGAAAGGTTGAAGGTATGTTTGTTTGCAAAGGGAGACAGATGATTCTGTTATACAATTCTTGTTTATTAATCAAAATATCAATGTTTAATTCATTTAGATAGATTTTGTGGGATGTATAACAGATGGAAAGTGTGAATTCTGCTCAAAGCTTTGGCAGATGGACATATTGTCACTGTGCTCCAAGAATTTGCTGACAGAAAGCTGTGACGGGGGCAACAATCTCTAAATCACAAAATTTGGGCAGATCACTATTGTGCCCCAAACCCTCAATATGATGATATATGATAGGTTTTAAAACAGCTCAGGATCAGGACATTTCTAATTCCTTGAAAATGTATTCAGCGCTAAACGGGTTGACTGTTCTAATGGCACATGGAGTAGAAAAATGATAAACTTCAGCTGTTTTTCTCCATTTCTCATTCGAGCAAATAAAATAATAAATCAGACACTGGAAAGCAGTGGAAGAATATTTTTCTCGCATTTAAATGCAGCTGAATATAAAATGGTAAAATATGTGTATGGATTTGAAGGGGTTATTTCCATTAGTGCTCAAGTCCATATTCATTAAAAGTCAGAAAACGCTACAATTCCATTCTTTCACTGATGAGGAATAAGCCACATAAGCTAATTTTGGCCAAGAAGTACTCAAGTACAATATAAAATACCATACCATACCATTTTATTTATGTAGCACATTTTCTACACTGAACGCTTCCAAACTGCTGTATAAACCATCAATTAAGAACAAAACAATAGTAAAATGAGCAGTGAATTGGAAATTCCCCAAGAAGCTACTTCTAGTGGTAACCATCATCATCATCATCATTTAGTTCCATCTCTTCGCCGGAGGTTGGATGTCATTTCCCTCCAGTACAATTTGTTTTGCACGTCTAGTCTGCATTGAGGGTAGGATTGATTGTTCCATGATGTTATGTTATCAATCCACTGTCTTCGTGGTCTTCCTCTTCCCCTCTTGCCATTGATCTTCCCTTCCAGGAGCTGTTTTTGAAAGGGGTTGTGTCTCATAATATGGCCGAAGAAACAATTTTGTTGTTTCATTCTGTTGATAACCAAAGTTCTTTCAATTTTAGCCATTTCTCAAGATTTCCTCATTTGTTTTTCTCTCCTTCCATGAAACTTTCAGCATCCTCCGGATGCACCACATCTCGAAAGCTTCTAATTTGCCGGTGATGTTCTTATTGAGAGTCCACGTTTCACGTCCATAGAGTAGCGTTGACGTTATATAGCATTTTAAGATTCGGAGTCTCTTTTTGAGTGTTATCTTCCTCGATGTCAGGATTTTTTGATTGTTGTTAAAGGCTGTTTTGGCTATTCCGATTCTTCTCTTGATTTCTTTCTCGTACTTGCCATCAATAGTTATTAATTCACCCAGGTAGGTAAATTCTGTCACTTGTTCTATATCATCATGATCTATTTTGATGTGCAGTGTTGGGAGTTGGTGCTGCTTCTTAGATATGTGCATGGTTTTTGTTTTCTTTGTATTCATTTTCATGCCGAATTCTTTCCCTGTATGGTTGACTATGTTTAAGATGTTTTGTAGATCTTCTTCATTCTCCAAGTCCAGTCTAAAACCTCTCTGAGTGAACAAGTCCAGTCAGCAAGTCAAAGCATTGCTTAGAACATTGGTTGGCTAATAGCTGCCACCGTAGCTTTCTTACTGAACCAAATTGGCTGACTCAACAGGTCAGGAGGTGTGTGTGTGTGTGTCTGTCTGTCTGTCTGTCTGTCTGTCTGTGTGTGTGTGTGTGTGTGTGTGTGTGTGTGTGTGTGTGTGTGTGTGTGTGTGTGTGTGTGTGTGTGTGTGTGTGTGTGTGTGTGTGTGTGTGTGTGTGTGTGTGTGTGTGTGTGTCTAAAAAAAAAAGACCCAGGCAGCTAAAAACAAGTGGAAAAAGAAGTCTGGCAAAAGGTAATCTTTTTTCGCTGCCTATTCTTTGGCTTAACTTTCTAATTACCGCCACATCCCTATTGATGACAAATGAAGTCTTTAAATATGTTTGGATGGTGGTGCTGCCCATTCATAATTTATGGAGACTGGTTTTTATTGTGACCTTTGTTCGGCTGCATTTACTTTCCATTTTGCTGTATATATCTTCCATTCATGTTGTTCAAGCTCTTTGACGTCTATGACTACAGTATACTGGTATGACTATATTAGCTGTACATTTTCATTAGAAAACGGTGTGTCTTGTTTTCAAAAAGACTCTCTTTGTTAGTACTCTGAAATAATTAAATTTAATGCTTTGAGTTTTTAAAATCGAGATTAATTTTCCTTTTTTTGAGGCATTTGCTTCTAAAAGTACTCAAGTCCGCAGGCTGGTGTTTAAAATATCAGGGCCAAGACTCAAGATAGAGGGCAGAAGGTCTCCTAATATGTTTAAGACATCTTTTCTGGTATTTAATTACGTTTACATCAGCTTAACACATGTGACATAATCCCCACAAGTTGTCAAATTCTGAAAAATCTCCTTTCTCTAAAAAGATAAAAATGTCCTTGCGTACATCTGGAAATCAACCCTTCATTTGTATTACCTGCTGCTGCTTCTATGAGAAATGGAGCTCATTCAGTCAAAGCAGACCTTGAGCGATATTTTGATGATAAATGGACCTTTTAACAACAACAAAAAAAGGTTAGAAGTGTTTAAAATGCTCCAGTATTCAGTGGTGTCATCCTGATTATATCTACCTGAATGACATGTACCACAGCATAGGCAAACGAGTCCTGATGATCTGAGGTCCAGACCCTTAGGCTTTAAAAACATCTACTATATCGCCGACCTTCCAAGAGCAGTGGAATCAATCAACACAAAATTTGGAATTTTTTTCCTTCAATGAGTAAAAGGCAGAGTAATGACCTCAACACATAAAGTGAGCTTTTCATAAAATATGAAAGACGCTTTCCTGATATACAAAATACAGGTCACAGCAATTATTTTATACAGAACACGTCAATTTTTTAGTTCCATGTTGAGGTCATGCCTACTTGCACATACTCATACAGTCAAACATAATAGGAAAATAAAATATTTGATGTATAGTGTAATATTATCAGAGTAGTGACTACAGTGCTTTATAAAGAATATTTTTCAAATTTACGTTCAGCAGCGCACAAATACAAAAAGTAGCCTTTTAAAACACGCTGCAGTGAATAAATCTCTTCAACCAACCGAATGAAGGTATTTTGGTTTATTTTCTTTCGTGTACAAAATGTCCTTCCCTGCAAAGTGTCTGTCTGAACTAGTCATTTAATCAATGAGACTCAACATCTCATTTTATCTCTTTGAACTTCAAAATAAAGGCTTATTTTTGTTCACATGTGCTTGACAAGTAAAATTTTCTCACTCCATGGAC
The DNA here is from genome assembly GCA_029721435.1 of Gymnothorax reevesii. Taxonomy (NCBI): domain Eukaryota; kingdom Metazoa; phylum Chordata; class Actinopteri; order Anguilliformes; family Muraenidae; genus Gymnothorax; species Gymnothorax reevesii. The sequence continues at coordinate 10,810,930 of CM056580.1, read as the reverse complement.
AGATCTAAAAATGAGTGAAAATTATCTCACATCAGTGGCAGAATTCTTATTTTACTGTGTAAAAAAGGGAATATAGAAGGCGTTTTAGGTCTAAATACAAGATTCAAATGCTTGGTAAGAATTTCTTGCAACTTTGAAACAACTCCAACATTGACTCACCTTTCCAGATAGGAATCACAGTTCCTGTTGAGTGAATTAGTCTCTTGCTTCCATCCATCAGGGGTCCATGTTATGGTGGGATCCACCCCCACTCCAACTCGCCCCGTTGCTCCAGATGAGATTGGCATCACTACTCCTGAAACCTACATGTCAACACTGGACGAACAATCAAAGGCAATCCCAAACTCCTCCTCTGTAAATGACCACATATGCCTTTGAAGTTCTTCTGAACAGTGAGAGGCTGCAGGTTTGTCCAGTTTTCATGCAAACTCCAATTGCTATAATTACAGCATTTGCTACTATCCGGTTCTGTCCAGCAACGAGGCTCTTCCCGACAAAGGGAAGGGTTTGTTGTCATCTCCCTGGCAACAGACACATACATGGCTCACCCACATTTTATGGTGCATTATTGAACAGTGGTAATTATTTGTCGTAAAACACTCCTACCAAAATGAACCAGAAAAACAATAAGAATTTTCACCAATCACTTTGGCTGGCAAGCTATAATATTTCATGTGTGAAGGCAAAATTAGAATGGCTTTTTATTCATGTAGACACTTACTACTTTGGCTTTCATGCAGTTCCTTGTTTGTTTAATTTTGTTGCATGATTATGCTGAAGACAATAACAGCTTATCAACATTTCCATTCAGAGCATGTTCACTGCATAATGTTGTGAATTAATTTTTGCTGAATGAACATGAATTATGATGGAGCATTTAAAATGCTAAATATTGCATAAACATAGACATTATAGTGCAGCCCGTTTAATTTCTTTAAACCATATTGAAAGACATAATAATTTGATCTCGTTTTTTTTTTTTGCAAAGCCAAATGGCATCGAAAAGAATGCCACACAAAATTTAAAATTTATTCAAAACCACGATAAAAGCATATTGAATCGGATTACCTTTCAAATTATCCCAGATTATCAAGATAATTGATACTTGATAAAATTCAACATCCTTAACCATAACCCCATCTTGTAAGAAGAGTGTACAGTAACTGCTTGCATATATTTAACATAACCAAAAGTAGTTTATTCATCAAAAGAGAGACAATATAAGAAATGAGAAAATGGAAAAAAAATTGCCATAAACATTCCAGTGTTTATGAATGTTAACCCTGAGAGTGCTGAAATTCATTTTTGAAAAATATTAATTTAAATTATCTTGAATTGAATTTCATTATCTTTTTAGCTGTTGAAAACCTATGATGTGGTGACTTGTTTAACCCTGGAGAACCCAAGACATCTTTTTTCCTCAAGAAAAATATTAACTTAGGGGGGTAAGCTAAGGCTTTTACACTGATGTGATTGGCCATTCTGCAGCTGCTGTTAAACACCTGTGATTAGAGAAAGGAAAAAGTATTCACAAACTGCTCTATTGGAAGAAGTCATTGCTTCATTAGGAGCCTCCAAGTCTTTTCATGCTAAAACAAACCACTAACCTGCCCTCTTTTCGCTTCCCTGTCCATTTATTTTCCCGAGTGGGACTTGCAGCTATCATGAAATTCAGCATCATGATTGAGTCTCAATAACATAATTGTTAATATCTCAACTCCCCGAAATAGAGAACATTACTGTTCAGCGGGACAAACATTAAATCAACCAAGCAGATGATGTGAAGTAATGAAAAACTTCAGAACTTAAGAGAGAGGACTATCATTAAACAAAGACACCTATTTAATGCAGTAATTCACGGGGTGATGAAAGTCTTTGACCTCTCTCTGTTTTACTAATTTGTCAACAAACAGAGTAAAACCATTTTTTAAATACTCTCCGCAGACTGAAGTAGCAAATGAATTGGCTGTAATGGAGATTTGTCACAGCCATCACGTTAACGTTGGCACACACAGCCATAACGAATGAGGTGCAGCTCTAATCTATGCCCTCATAACAGGAGCTTGTTGAGCTTTTATCAACGCTGCAAGATTTGATCCTGAAAATTTTGCTGAGTTCGGCGCTCAAACGTTAAATGATTTCCCAAACTGATTCATCAAAAAAGTCCCCATTTACTTAAATGCACTGCTTAACTGTGTTGTTTAGCTGATATTTTATTGTCAAATGCCTGCGTTTTCGTACTTTTTCTCCCCTCCATCTCAGCAATCCATCAAGAAATCAGCATGAGCTTTCGGCTCGACGAGAGGGCTTCATTAATAGGTTCCTCTGGAATCCCATTAGGCTGGGATATTGCCAGAGTCACGGAGATTGATATTTGTGAGTCCTTATGTAGGGTAAAATAAAAATGAAGTAACATTTTATTTTTCTTACCATCCTGTTTCTATATTCTACATAGTCAGATAAAAATTTGGCACCTGCAGCCATCACATTGAGAAGATGGATGGCTGTAATCAAACCCCAAGAGCACTCATCTGCTTTCGTTACATTTCTGCAATGCAGTTTCCTACACCCAGACTTCATCAAATTGTTTTTCTGTGGGTGATGGTTAAAAATGTTCCTCCTTCAAAGGGGAAGGCATTTTATGTAATTACAGATACCTCAAAGACCAGAATTCATGCAGTGATAACGGTGATGTTGTGTTACAGATATAGAGCTCGAAATTCGTTGACCAGGCGCAGGCGCGGCTAATGGGGGGAGTGCCGTGCCAACGGTGTGTATCCAGCCGTATTTTGTAATTTCGTGGTGCCCGGCGCAAGCACTCCTCTGTCCCGCCTCTGTCCCTCCTGCCAGTGCAAGCGGCAAAGAGGGAGGAGAGAAGGCGTGAGTGGGTTTAACACAGCCAAGTCAAATCTTCACCAATAAAATGAGCTGCTCTCCTCACCTTTAAATTGTTGGAATAAAAGAAGCCTCTGTTTTATATCTGCATGATGCGTTCATGCTACATTTTACTTTGCTGCTTCAGACATGTTTTCCTCACCGCTTACGTCTATATTAAGCATTACGAATATGAGTTAGCTGGCTAACTAGGGCATTCGCGAATTATTACCATTTGCGAACTTGAATGGAATTTCAAAACGAAAGTACGTCAGATCATTCAAACTTATGAAATTGGAATGAAATCCGACGGCTGCTCATTTTTTTCTTCTGCCTGCAACATTGGTAAGAGAAACGATGGATAGTGTGTTCCAATTATTACACTTTGTTAAAATTTTGGGATTAATATGCATGGACAACAATGCAAGATAAGTTACACATTTATTTTCAATATTTGATCTTAACTCCGTACAAGATCATAGCAGTCAGGCTGTATTCCTTTCCCCCACTAAAAACAATAAAACCTAAGTGATAATAATAGTAGTATTAAGCCGCTTGCACACTAGACGCGAAACAAATTTTTCGCAGGAAAGATTACTTTCAAAGTCAATGCAAAGACGCAAATACACGCATGTACTCGCGTCTTTAGTCTGCGGTATATTTTATACTCAGATATTCATTTTTATTAATGCACTGAGCTGAAATCCTGTTTAGCTCACTCACAACTTCCAGACTCACTGTTGGTTCATGTCAGTGTTTTACACTGGAGGAAGCAGCAACTCATGTAGACTCACTCTCCCCAGAATTAAAGCAGTCAGACATATGCAAAATTAACATAGGCAAATATTTGCATCCCGTTCACTTCCCCTCTGTTTGAGTGAAGGGGCAAAAGAACATTTGCTTCTGGTGGCGTAGCCATTTTGCATCTGTACTTCACGTGGAGCTTAACTTTTGCGAGCCTTGACAGGCGAAATTGCAGCTCCAGTTAATGGCAAAGAAGCATGACAAGATCCAAATTTTGCCTCGGTAGCCTATGGTCATTGAACCTGAATTTTCATATGTGCGACTGACCTTCATTTTAGAGCACCTAAATGTTCCATCACCAACTCAAAAACATTGCCAAAATACAGATTTCAGACACTTCCCACAAAATATTGTTTATGTATTCATGGTATTTCCTTGTATTTATAGCATTTCTTGGAAAACTAAGAGTCAATAAAAACATTGCCAGCCACAGGGTACAAAATTTTGTACTAAAAGTGTAATTAGAAAAAAATAATACAAGGATATTTAAAATAGAGTATTAGCTCACAAATGGCGAATACTAACAAATTAGGAAGTTGGCAGGCCGCGTGCCAACAACTGTCTAATACAAGAGCCACTCCCCAAATGATCCTCACAAAGGAGAGTGAGAAAAAAATTGTTATATGCACTGCTCAATAGAAACCTCAGCTGTAAACTTTCAGTTTGTGAAAAGTCATGAGGCTTTGACAGGAACAACAAAACAACTACCTTTATTCTTGAAAAAAAAAAATTCTGGCACTGGTGAGAGATGACTGACCCATTTTTAGATTTACCCACAGGGTAAAATAATTTCGCCCACCCCAAGGGAAAATAAAACAAGAGTTAAAACAGTCTCCATGGCAGAATGTTTTCTAAGAAATTTTTTTTAAATTATTATTTTATGTTTTTAATCTGAATACAAGATTAAAATTCTTAGTAAGATTTTGTTTTTATAGTGTAGTGCTCATCCTTAGGTAAGACCCTTCCTAAGGTCTTCCTGTTTTCTTCCTAAGGTAAGAAAAAAAAGGTAAAAAAAAAAACAAACAAAAAAAAATTCATTTGGAGTTAAAATTGTTAGCCTCTCACTCTGTTTTCATTTCATTTTCATTTGTAAAATCATGGTTTGATTGCTTGCTTTGCAGGATGTTCCAAAAGTAACATGGACGATCCAGAGTAATGAATCTTTTTTTGTTAAGTGTAGCCTACTTTGAAAAGTGAATCAAACTTTTTTTAATTGAATTTTTTAATTTACTTGCCTTAATGTTGCATAATTAAGGAAGTTGAGTATTTAACTGTTAATGGTGTAATGTGAATATAGGCCACTGGATGGCAGTATTTACCTTTTTTTTTTATTCAGCTCAGACTGGAGCTATGTTTAGACATGTCCTGGACATGTCTGGGGCAAGTCCCTGAAAATTAAAAAAAAGAGGTCTAAATGTGGGTGGGGTCTGCAAAAGAGTATATAAGGAAAAGAATTGAGACAGTAAAGTAGTAGGAGAAATTGCAAGAAGAAGGATATGTGTGACCAGACCAGTCATTCTGTTCAAGACCTGTGAAGTTTTCTTTTGTGGATTTTTGCCTGTGTTAGAGCATTTTTCCTTACCCAGGACATCACCAAGTCACCCCAACAAAGAGGGACTGTAAATATTTCTGTTTTTGTTGTAAATCAATCTTGGTCTTAGTTGTTGATAGTAGATTAGTTAGTTGTTATTGTCTGTTTAATTAAATGTGTTTAAGTTTTAAATTGTGTCTGTCATCCCTTGCTGTTGCTGTTGTGTTGTAAATTGTAATAACAAATTGGGGCCATAACAATGGATAATTTGTATCATTGGAAAACACCTAAGAGAGATGTTTACAACCATCTTTTGAACCTTTAAAAAGCTTCAAAATGACACCAGAATCAGCTCTCTAGGGGCTATACTTTCAGAGATATGGTTGTTTAAATTTGCAAGGCATCACTAATTAGCTCAAAGTTTGCAATGCTCATCTCCCTAACTAAGAGGCCTTGAGTGAAAAATCTTGCCAGTTCCAACCGTTACTCGTGGGTCTCAATTGTTTCCCCAAATTTGAAAAAAATCTGGAGGTGAACGGAAATTCTTGGTTGATTTGACCTGAAATAACCCAAATACAAATTCTGTATATTGCAGCAATAGTAAGAACTTTTGATTATGCCTCAAACTGGAAAAAAAAAATCTGAAAAAAACATATATTGGTTCATCAATCACTAGCTTTCACCTGCCCTCATAAAGCGATCTCATGCTCAAAGCCATTTCAAAGAAGCCATTCTCCACTGTGTGTATGCCACTATGGGGAAAAAAAATTCCACTCAACCATCTATCTCTCTCTTTTTTTCCTCCCTGCATTTCCCAGGCTGCTAAAAATAATCCACTCAGTTTTCTCACTCGCAGTCTTTTTGGGTAAAGACTGGGTGCAGAAATTCTGGCAGAAGTCTGTGCTACCAACTACCAGCAAGCTTGAAAGGCGAAGTGGCTCCTCTCCAAAGTATTTTTAGGGGCACACATTTATAACAAATAGCTTGGTGGCAGCATCCCTGTGTCAAAGACTAGCTGTTCTCACCTCCCCCTGCAGGTTTGTGGCAGGAATTACAGAGGAAGGTGCTGGATTTCTTCTCAGGGCACCACTGGTTCAAGACAATAACACTGCGCTTACCTGTCCAGGAGGGGACTAGGATAGCATGTTAACAGCCTTTTAGACACCAGGCAGCACAGAGATTGCAGTACCACAAAGACGTTATCTGGGGTGCCAAGCATAGGCCCAGTTGCTGTCATTGAGTCAAGGTGATTGGCAGTCCAATGAGCCAGAAGAACCTCGCCCCCATTGGTCTTCCTTCTTCCAGCAGTTAAGCACTGAAGACCTTTCATCATTAACCTACTAGCCACATTCATTGTGTAATTTGATCTTTTGATTATTTCACTCTGTTTATTTAATTAAATTTATTTGATAAAAACCCCATGGATGGGGACATTACAGAGTATGCAATCACATGTATAAAAACACAAATAATTAACAGAAATAAAACATTTTACAACAAGTTAGAAGGGAAAAATACGAACATAAATGCCATAAAACAGCTCGAAATTGATTAGACATGATTTTTAAAACTTCAATAAAAGACTGGCTATGCAGTGGGACAAGGAGCCAGGCATGTTGTAGTCATCCCCATGAAGCAGATCATGCAGCTTATCTGCTACGTCATTAGCACTACATGGACCACCCTGACTCCTCCGCCCAGGGCAATGCTCACTGGTGACACTCCACACGAAATTACCCAGTCCAGTAATGTACCTTTGACTTTGTGGTCTGTTAATAAATATATGGCGAGCGTGGCGATATTGAAAGATTGAGCTGGCGTGATATGTGAAAACATTCTTCTTTACAGTGAAACCACGCCCCTTTTCAAGATATCAGTTATTTTGAGAATATCCGAGGCCTTTAAAAGCTTACTGTGATGACAGCGTAGCCCAATGCCATTAATTCCTTTAATTACCGTACCCTGGGTTGTCTCAAATTTCCTAATGTCACCATGACTTATATTCAGGCACTCAATTGTTTGTTACCGTTGTTTCCAGCATAGCAAAATATGAATTTGGAACATATTCATGGCATGGTCTTCATGGCATGCCTTGATAAGTCAGATATAATGTGGCTTCATAGATTAAAATTATGTGATTTAGAAAACATGAATGGTAGTGCGCTCAAACCAGCTTGCACTAAACCCCCATTGCCTGCATTGCGAATCACTTCCAAATGGATATTTGCGGTGAACTGGAGCCGGAAATAGGGAAGCGCTGTGTTTGTTGCTGGAGGGACCTGTGTTGTGGAAATGGCGACGTCTCGTCGCTCTTCGCAGCAGCAAAGCCTGCCATCCCCTCCGCGGAGCACTTCTCTCTCCTCTACTCCTCCAGGATCTCCATCTATGCCGGGGGGTTCTCCGTGTTCGGCTCCGGCGGGCGCCGAACAAGACAAGAGTGATGCCGACATGACTCCGGCCTCCCCTGATCTCTCCATTCCGGTCCTCAGTAGTTGTAGCAGCAGCAGCAGCAGCTCTGCGACACCCAACAGCGGGCTCTGCAGTGGCGGCTTGAGTCCCGACTCCGGTAACACAAGCCCGGGAGGCGGAGGCGGCGGATCCAGTGGGGCTTTTCGGGAGCTGTTCGAGGCCTGCCGCAATGGGGACGTGACGCGTGTAAAAAGGCTTGTGGACGCGGTGAATGTGAACGCGAAGGACATGGCTGGACGCAAATCTACGCCGCTGCATTTCGCTGCAGGTCAGGTCGCTGTGGTTTTCATCCGACCGTGCAACGTGGTGCGTAAAGCCGCTTTCACACAGGACGCGAAACGGATTTTTCGCACGACTGATTACATTCAAAGTCAAGGCAAAGACGCGAAGACTGTAATCTGTTTTGCGAAAAATTCGTTTCGCGTCCGGTGTGCAAGCGGCTGAAGTCATGTAGCTCGCTCGCCTGGAAGCTTGTATTCGCCAGTTAACTATACGGAAACGGGCGCATTGGTAGCAACTGGCTGTGTATCTAATACCCGATACATCCACTTGGATTCATTCAGTTTGCCAGCTTGCTAAATACCAATTTTGCGACACAAGTTTAGCTCGCTGGCCAGTGGCCGTGTTTGATATTTTACGGTCCTTTTGTTGTTATGTTATGATGGACTGGTGCAGATTGGATGCGCAACATTCGTTCTGATAGTGTTTAGTCTGATAAGTGTTTTTTTTTTTTTAATTAAGTAACGTAGCCCGCTGGATGACTGAATTTTACCGTTCACGATTGCTGACATAATTTGCCTTAGCTTGCTAAGTTGCTGTCTAGTTTGCTTGCCGTCTCTCCTCAGGCAGTCCCATTGGATTTGCTTTGGTTTGTCATGTTCACTAGGAGCCTGTTGTTGGTTCACTGTAGCACAATTAATTTTGCTACTGTCAGCTCAGAATGGCAGAGTTTGCCTACACAGTTGTTGAGTTTCCTTGACGTTGAATCATGTTTTCCATTTGAAAATTCGAATGGCCCAAATAATAGGTTAATCAACATCAATGTTTACCGACTTATTTAAAGATATGCAGTTTTTTCTGACTTTGGTATATCTTATTATGAGAGAGATCCTGAATGTTTGTTTTTTTTTTTGAGGATTTTTGTATCTTACTTTCTGAATTTTCTCTTTTAAGTTTATAAATTTGCGTAAAAATATTGTTTTCCATTATTGATGGATTAAAGGAGCTGTGCACCCATTACTGCACATGCTCAGAACCTCACATCCTAAGAAAGGGAATCTGCTTGATTGCAAGTCATCAAATGATTTCAACTTGCCAATCTGACTTCTTTTTGCAATGTAATAATATATTTTTGTTACCCCGGAATTATGCTTTTTATATTAAGGAGCTTTCTATGGAAATTTGAGGATTCAAAGCGTAATTTTAAGCTCTCGGGGTACGAAGGATGTAAACTGGTGGCCATTGCCAATAATCGTAGAAGACGGCTTGCAGTTGAGCTGATTTAGTTTGCTCAACGTTGTGAGCATGCACAGTAATCTTAACACAGGTCCTTTAATCCATATCTTTTCTGTAATTAGTACTTGATGCATCTGACAAGGCTCTCTTAAGAACTTCACAATTTAGTGACAAGTCTTCCCATTTGATTGTCTTGGTGCTCTTTCCTCATTTCAGTACTCAATCTCAGCCTCTGATTGTTCTTGGCGTTCATTTTTGGGCATTTTCAGCCTCAGCGTTCCTTTAAAAAAGTTTCTTGAAAAAGGAGGAGTTCTGTTTTGCCCCTATCTGTTCACTCCTGACATTTAAGAGAGGTGATGATCATATTACCAATCAATGAACAGATCATCCAAGCTTGGAATAATATAATATTGAATTTAAGGTGTACTAATGGCATTTCAATTAGAATTTAGGTTTGTTGAAGTTGGAAGACTTATTTGAATGGATCAGTATCTCCGTGTGGGAATACAAAAGCTCTGAACAAATAAACGTTCCTAGTTTTCTTGATTAGCTGATTAAATGAAGATGTAGCCTCTGGGGCTGTTATCAGTATCACACGTATTTTTGTGTTGGCTACATGCAGCCTTCGCAATATTTTAGAAATGGTCTTGAGTTGGATTTTCACAGCTGGCTTCTAGAAATGTATTTTGCTGCAGCCTTGTTATTTTTTGAAATGTTATGCAAGATGTCCAGTGTTTACTTGGAAGCAAGGGTTTGTGAGGGAACAGTTCGTAAAACTGCATCATTTTCTTATCGACGAAACTGAAATTCTTCAAAACTAAATACTGATGTGCGAAATTATCACTTTTTGGAGAATTTTGGCCCGGAGACAACTTGATGTCCGGCAAGCTACTGTCTTTTTGCGCTCCTCATTTTAACTGGTTGTTTGATTGTGCTAGGTTTTTACCTTGAAAATATCACATTTTGAAGGCTTTACCTCCAAAAACAAAGGTGCAGTTTAAATGACTGGGAGTACAGTTATTTATCATACAGATGATGGCTCAGAACCACAGCCATGAACATTTTTCTGGGAAAATTTTGTCCTTTAGAGAGGTCAGTGGCCTCACTCTGTTAGTTTCCACGGGCTCTGTGTCGACGATGGGGAATTTTTAATCCAGTTTTTGGCTTCCATACTATTCTTCCCAGCAAATAGCCTATTTCTAGACGTCTCTGGTTCCGCTGATAAGTAATTTATCATATACAATGGACATGTTGAGCAGTGTGAGGTCAGACTCATGTTTTAAAGGAACGTAAAATTATGAAAACTCCAGCTTATGAAAACATATTGTTGTCCTAATTTTTTGCTCTCCACCCCGTGATTTTAAAAACTGTGAGACACACTTGAACACTAAACTCATCTGATGTACTTGTAGGGCTGCACAAGTAATTGCTCAATACTTGAAATCGCAATATGACTAAGTGTAATATGCAAAGTGCAAGGACTGCAGTTGGATGAAATGAGTCACAAAATGGTGTTTTAATAAAATTTTGTGGTGCTGCAGAGATGCGCTTGCCAACAAAGCTTGTTCTTCAGATTTAATAAAACATATGTGTTTGGCAGAGATGGGATGAAATGCCATGCATCGTGATTTTTCAAGCTTTTCAACGACTATTAAAATTGTGACGTCAAATTTAATCATCCATGATGATCCTGAATTACATCACAGTCTCAATCTGTCAGAATAATCCTAATATCACTTTATGACCATATCGTGCAGCTCTTTATTCTTGCATAAAAAAGACTGATACAGAAAAGAGTTTATCCTCCGAAAGTATATTTTCCGCTAAGTCATAAAGTGTGCAAAAAAAAAATAATCAGAGGCTACACAATTCTATGCTAAGGAGCAGGTAATACCGTGCTTTAGGCTGTTCAGAATTGTGATTTCTGTGCTGCATGACTTAATGCAAGAGTGCAGGGAGTCAGGCAGTCCTTGTGTGGGTATATGACTGTGCCAAATGCGACTGTCCTCCAGATCTGTGAAATTTAGTCGCTTGGCATTAATTGATGCAAACTGTGAACATGTAACTTTTTTGGTGTGAAAAAAGACAAGAACTAGATAAATTGGCACATGGGATCGGATTGGATGAATTTTGTTAAACATTTTATGCCAGCATTGTCACGAGCAAAAATGACACTTCCTATTTGTGGGTATGACTTTGTTTAAGCCAGTTGGTATGAATAAATCCTTGTTGTGATAAAAAGGAGTAATTCAATAAATTCTTCTGGCGAGTTTAGTTGGCTCAGTTCAGTAATGCCCACTGGCCTTGAGAGAGCTGACATGGGCTCACCTCTGTACTTCGTTTAGGGTGAGTGGCTCCTTGTGTCTGTAATTTGGCTGCAGTAATGGTTGTTAATCCCTCCTTGTGTTACCTGTCATTCTTCCCACGGCTTCTGTGATTGTTCGGGAAAGCATTTTGTGAAGTTTTTTTTTTTTTTTGGGGGGTCATGGCAGGAGCTGCTTATTGCGCATATTGAGGCGAGCTTGCAAGGCTACATTCTCTCATTTATGCACCTAGCTTCCAGACAAGTGATCCGTGTTTTATGGTTTACTCGCTTGAAATTGCGGTGTGCAAACAGAAAGTTTGGGTATTACTATCAGCGAAGGCATGTTTATCAAACTTCACTGAAAAAAATTGTTTTGATAAATTCTAAATCTATTGGGCGCACTCTGGTGCATTAGGATTTATTGTCCGTATCGCTTGACATATCATCACACCTCGAGACATAAGAAAAAGAAGACTGCATAAGAAGAGTGCATTCTCTCTCAGGGGAAAAGCCAAGTTCCCATTGTCTTGAATTGGAAACAGGGCCTGAATACTTTGGCCTGGAGCCCACCCACCATAGTGCTACTGTTATTCCTCCAACAAGCCAAGAAAATGAGCCTTTGAAAGAGTGTAAATTTCTGCAGAATTTGGGCCAAGCAGCCCTTTTTGACTAATATCTTTCAGCTGAAAGAATGGAGTGTCCACCAATCAGCCTCAATATTTAAACCACCTGTCGAATTTTGCCGAGGTTTCATGCCATCAAAGCAGCACTGACCTTTCAAAACATGGACTGCACCAGACCTCTGAAGGTGTGTTGTGATATCTGGTACCAAGATTTTAGCAGCAGTGAGGCTCAATGGATTGGACTTGTTTGTCCAGCACTTCTCGCAGATATTTGGTTGCATTGAGATCTGGGGAATTCGAATGCCAAGTCAACTCCTTCAACTCCTTATTATCTTTGTCAAACCATTCCTGACCCATTTTTAAAGGGTGGCACGGCGCAGTATGGTGCTGAATGAGGCCACTGTCATTGGGGAATACCATTACCATGAAGGGGTTTACTCTCAACTTCAGTTCCATATTAATTTTATAGTGCTTTTTAAAGAAGCAATGTCCTGCCTAATATAGGACTCCTTTTTATACGCCCGTCTCAAGACTGGACGTATTATGTCATCACCCACGTCCGTCCGTCTGTCTGTTGTCTGTTAGCAATTTCTTGTCCGGGGCATAACTCCTGAGCCGCTTGAGCTACATTCGTGATACTTCACATACACGTGCACCATCACTAGGCGCTGTGTCGCACACCATGATTTCGTTCACCCGGTCAAGGTCACTGGCAAAGGTCAAAGGTCACAGGTCACATGGGGCCCAGATGGGGCTTGTCCAGAGCATAACTTCTCAACCGCTTGAGATACATCCATGATATTTCATTCACACGTGTACCATCACTGAGCGGAGTGTCGCGTACCATGTTTACGGCTCTCCCTCCAAGATGAAGGTCACTGGCAAAGGTCAAAGGTCACATGGGGCCCAGATGTTTGTCCACTTCCTGATCCATGTTCATGACGGGCGTATTATGCACCGTTGGCGGTGCTCTTGCTCTTGTTGACAGATGCCATTGTAGCAAGATGATTCACTTCACCTGTCAGTGGTTTTAATGTTGTTGCTGATCAGTGTGTAACTGGATACTGATGGCCATGACTGAACTAATAACGCTCCATCCTGCTGAAAAAAAAAAAAAAGAAACCTGCTGGGTTGAGCCTGGGTTTTCTTCGAGTAAAGCTGTAAAATGTGGTAATGAATTTGTCCTCAGTTGGTGCGTACTTCGAAATAAATGCTTATTTTGCCAAAATGTGTTTCCATTTTCCGAGTTGGATCACAAGGTCACGGGCACACTTTTCCGTGAAGTCTCGGATAGCCAAGTCAATCATCAGATTTGAGTTCCTGACCTTATTTAATCCCAGCTCACAGGTAAGGTTTGAGAAGAAAATCGAAGATGTAGATCCTTCTTTCGCCTGATAAATTTAATTCGGCGTGTCTTAGAAGTCTGAAATCAAAAAAACTTTTCTGAATGCGAAGACGTTGCTTTTTCGGAAGTGCCGACTCTCAGCCAGCGAGACTCCGTGGAGGATGTTTGCTTCTTCATGTTGTCGTGTCCCGAGGGACGGCGGGGAGAGTCTGGAATGCGGTTGTTGGTGGGAAACAGTTTTTTCCTGTGTCCTCATCCCTCTCCCACCACCAGAAAATCTTTTCTTCTTCTTCTTTTTTTTTTTTTTTTGTGCTTTGCGTGCTTTTGTACATTTGAGGCTGAGCAAAACTTTTCACCCTTTCAGTGCCATGCCCAATGATGTAAGATATTAAAGTCAGATGCTGTTGAAGACCTATCGTGTGGAAAAGTATTTAAAAGAGCTCCCGCAGGGGAGCTCAGGATAACTGCATTTTTAATTCCTTGAAAATGTATTTGGCGCTCGAAGGGTTTAGAAACCTGAGTGCTTCAAACAATTTTGTTTTGAGTGTCCACTGGTGGTGGTAAATGCGCAACTGACCACGAAGCTGAAAGTGCTTATATATTAACTAGTCAATCGGTCACCTGCTGGTCGAAGTGTGACTCGTCGTCCGGGGATACAAAAATGCATGTACCTCTAGTGTTATTAATTGACGATCCATTATGCTCTTATTCAAGCCACGCTGTAGAATGCATCCGGGCAATTCCATCGTTACTCGCATTACGTTTACTGCATTAGGCTGCAGTATAGAATTGTTTCACTACTTATTCAGTGGACAGAACTTGTAAACATCTGCATTGTGGCAACTTCTGACCAGAATCAAGTTTACTAGAGCGACTCCGGAAAGAACCCCTCAATGGTTATGCTGGCAGACTGGATTTTTCAAGTGTTACTCACGTGACTCAAAAGTAACATGGTTTTTTTTCCATTTAAGTTTGGTCAAATCTTCGTGATCAATGACGCATTACAGAATAAATTGGATGATACATGTTTGAACCTTTATTACTGAAAATTGTAACGCAACTGGGATTTCAACTGAATGCAACAGTAATTTTATGCAACAAGCCCTAAGGACAAAAAATTCCTGTAACTCACGTTAAGTTACTCACATTAAAAGTAGGTTTTACTGATCATTCGCATTGTTGCAGCCATGTCGGCCATCTCTATTCAGGAGGCCTTCATGATTTCCAATTTCTGAGGCCCCGATCTGCAATCTACATCCTCCGCCCACATAGTCTCTCCCCCCCCCCCCCCCAAAAAAAAAAGTCGTACTTGTGGCCCTTAGTTTCTCAGAACAACTAGTAACTTTTTTTCATAATTCTATCAACCAAGTAGTCTCTTCACAACTCCATTATGTGAATGATGTCATACCTTTATATAAAATGAGTACCAAAAAAATTTGGTTTGCCTCAGACCTCTAATTTCCTCTGAACCATACGCCTGGATATACTAACAAAATACATAAATTGTATTGCCATTTCAAGTGTGATTTCTCAGTGGTCATGTTACACCAGCTGGAATTCCCCATCCTAAATGATATGCGAATGTTAAACTCACTTTTTTTTTAAACAAGAAAATAATTTCTATTGTCTCAAAGTGCTGCAAACAAACTGATTTTGTGAAAGTATCTATTTCAGTGCTTAGGGTAGGCCTAGTGTTGGCTCATTTTACTAAACTGAATGAACTAAAGTTCATATTCAAAAATGCCCTGCTGCTGTTGCTTGAAGATGAAATAGTCAGGTTGTTACCCTCATGTAAATGTACAACCTTGCTGTAGCAGAGGAGGAAGTAGCTGATGTTACGATGGCCTCATTTATATTCATTGCCTAAATAATGTACTCTAATAACGAGGCAATGAGGGAATTATTTGGTGGTTATTTTGATCATTGTTTTAATCAGTACTTCTCCAGTTTAGCATGTTTTGCGTAATATGAGTTAACTGACCACATGGAAGTCATGGAGGTTGGTGTAGATTTTTTTTCACTTCTCAAGAGAAGCATCCTTTGGAATTCTTGGAAAAATTCCTTTGTAAAAATACTTTTCTCTTTTTGCCCGGAATATGGACAGGGATACTGTCACGCCTGGTATTGGATGCTTCAAGCTCACAGTGAAATCTTGTATTTTATTCCATGTTTTAAAATGGTTTTGCATTTATTCATATGGTCAATGTGTGCATTCGATTTGGCAGCAGAATCTCTCAACAGATTCACACCGTGTAAAATTCGATTGGCTGTATTTCTCCTCTGAAACAGAGTTCATCAAACCATCCATCTGTTGGATCTCATTCTTTACAGATGGATTTGTTCACTCGAAACCTGAAGGCAAGTTCTCCAGACATTGATCAAAATGCATGTCTCAGTGTGCTATTAAATTGGGTTGTGTGTTGGGACGTAACAGTACCAGAATTTCTCACTGAAAATTTGTTGCACCCTCAAGGAGCTGCAGAAGTCTCATTAGGAGACAGAATGAAATCTTTCGAACTCAGACATCAACTTTGATTCGCCGCTGGCCCGTAGGTGAGCCGTTCTGTGCTCAAGTTTCTTTTTAAATTGGCCCTCATCATAAATATTCATAAATGATTGTCAGTACGCAGTTATTTTATAAAATGGAGCACTCTGTGAATTCTTTTGGTTTTTGTGTTTTTGAGATCCTTTGTATGGGCTGTTGTGTTTGATTAACATGTTCTCTAATATTCCCAATAACGGTAAATAGAATGTAATTTGAATGCATGTTTGTGGGGTACCCAGGATGCCTTGCCTTTCTGAGTTGCCGTGAAACGCTGTCCATTTTGTCTGCAGATATTTGTTGATGGGCTGACCAGGAAATGCTTGTATCTGCCTGCGTTAGCCTCTAGCTAATAACCCTCCTAAGAATGCTGACAATTTTGCACCCTAACATTGAAGAGTATCCTGATCATTGGTGCGTATGGAAGTTGTATGATGCGATGAAGGTGCTAAATTGCACGGTGATTAAAATCCCTGATGGTCAGGTTCTGTGGCTTTGTTTGTCAAATTAATGAACGGAGTGGCTTTGTTCCCTGAAGTCAAGTGACACAAACATGATTTTCAGGCTTTGTTTACATGCTGCCTTGTAATTTTGATTCTGCGTTTTTTTTTTTGATGCATGTCGCCAAGAATGAGCGCAATGACAAGCAGAGCATGAAAACATGAAGGTTCTTATTTGCCAATTAAACTTTAATCCCATTTACCCTTAAGCTGCAGATTTGAGTGCACACTTTGGATGGCTGCTGCTGTTGTTTAAATTGCGTGCCATTATTACAGCTGCAGAATGTGAGGCTGCCATGCGGGGATAAGGCTCTTCGCTGAACCGGATTATTGACTTTTTGCAAATGGCACCTGTGTTTAGTCATTGAAGCAGCAATACTGGAATCACATTTAGCTGTCACATTTTGGCCTGTAATTGACTGGAACTTTTAATATCACGACTGTAATGAGGAAAGATTTCTAAAAGAAGAGAGTACTGTACAGGGGCTGGTTGGTTGGTGCGCCTGGCGGACATGTTTCTGAATGGTTGAAATGGGGTCCCTAAATACAAAGACGAACTCGGATCTTAAAGCAGTGCTCTTGATCTCTCAATCGCAACTGTAAAATTGCAGGTGTCCAATTGAAAAACAATTTCTCTACTTTGATGCAATTTTAATATAAAGGGAGCCGTATTTATCGTGACAATTCACTGCCTTTGATTTATTGTTTGCTTTTGCAGAAGTCTCGGCGGCTGTTGTAGCCTCAGGTCTGCTTGGATGAGTCTGTATCGCTCTTACTATCTGAATGCTGCAATTCTTTTCCCTTTTTTTCCACAATTTTGCTCTCAGGTCTGATGTTGGGCGCCCGGAGACAGCGAGTCCTCCCGCAGCCTTTCATTTGAATCGAGTTTTAGGCTCAAACTCCACTGGACATTGAACTTTATCTGTTTCTGAGCCACTTCTGTGTGAACTTTCCTGCGCTTTTCTGCATTTGTTGTCGCCCCCGGGCGAAGTCGGGCGGTTACTATGGATTCATGCTTGTGGCATCTGCCGTCTCGCGTCCTGAGACACTTTCTCGTGGACGCAATATAGGCCCCAAATTTTGACCGATTACTTTCATATTTGGAATAAATGTGTTACACCTCACTTACGACACCTATCGATTTTGGTTGCCATGGTGGCAGTGTTGGCTGAATAATGCGCTGCAGTGGTGAGAGGCAGGCTTTCGGGGGCTACACCCATGCAGTCGTGGCCGACCGACGGTCTCGTTATTATGCTCTGTCCTCACAAGCCGTCCTGTCCCTGGTGTGGGCAAACGTGTTCCCGGCTCCATGCCTCATTACTGCGATTGTGTTCGTGCTCACGTGCAGTCAGAGGTTAATACCTGATGTGTCGCATGCTGTTAAGGTTATAAACTGAAAAATTCAGGTTCTCCCTACTGTGTGAGTGCCAGGTATACTGAATGCATTCTGGGTCACAAGCCCATGAGCTGGAGAACGCGTAGATTCGGGAACAAATGAGCGTGCGGTTATCCCCTCTAGCGAGCGCAGTTTTCCCGTCTAGCGCACCAATCAGTGCGAAAATAATTCTGTCTGCTGGGCATACTCTGCGCCCAGCACCACTGCCCGCGCGTATGCGGTTCCTGTCACTAAGGGGTTACGATGCTCTGTACTTCTGGTGTCGGTTTCACACAGTTGCTGGGAAACTCAAGCCTCGATGGCACGTGTGTCCCCTTTAAAGATTGGGTCCTGATTATGCCTCTCTGACTGCAATAATCCACACTGTTGCAGTGAACACGCTGAGACATTTTTCCTGTTCGCAGGAGGCTGCGGCTCCGTTAGAGTTGCTTTAGGCTTGTTTTTGCCTTCTCTGAACGGGGTCATTCTCCTCTGGGAGCTGGGTCTGCCAGGAGGGCCCGTGGCCTGATGGAGAGCTGTGGCCTTTTCCCAGTTCCCTCATTTTGGTCCCTTTGGTGTAGTTGGAGAAATGTATTACAAGATTTCCTTGGAATGCTCCCTTGATGCAGGTTTTTTTTGTTGGAGAATTACCCCTCTGGTGTGGCTGAATGAAATTTGAATAATTAGGAATTTTTAATTTTCCACATCTGCTCTCCATTAAACTTGTGACTCCCACTCTGTTTGGGTATGTCAGAGCTGATTTTGGTGCGTGTCATAGTTGGGGGGGTGGGGTGGGGGTGGGGGTTGAGTTCTCATGCTGAAGGTTATGTTTTCTTTCATATTTTGAATTCCGTGCTTTTTCGCATAACCTTTGCACCACAGTTGCTATTTTTACTGAAAAATTTCCACGAAAGCATCTGAACGCCATGTCGGAGAATTGCTTATATCAGTGAGTATATTTTGTGTAACTTTTCTACAATGGTCCAGCCCTTATATTTGCTTTGAAAGTTTAACGGCATATATACTCGCCCTGGACCTTATCAGGTGCCCCCAAGTCAGGACGGGGGCCGACCCGAAATGTCCTCTCCCTTGATGCCGCGAAACCACAGATGCTTTCTTTGTGGCAAAGAGATGAAACAAATGTTTTATTCATGGGTACGGAGGAAGGACAAAGGCTCAGATATAAGGTCAGCTGGTTCCGCAGAGGGGCTCTTTTTCTTTTCTTTTTTTTCTTTTCAGCTTGCCGGACTCATGGCCCCTCCTGCCTGTTTCTGATATCTGGGTGAATACTTTACCCCTAAGGTGTGAGATTCAGCTTCAGGCATGGAGGACTACAGTGTCCACAGACCTTTGTAGTCTCCTTTCAGTCAGCAGCCAATCAATACCATTGGAAGATGCCATGTGGCCTTCGTAAGCCAATCAGTGACTTGAATGTATTGTGTGTGTGTGTTTGTGTTTGTGTCTGTGGAAGAATAGACAAGTAGAATCTGTTGCCCCACAGGAAAGGAGTTTTACACCCCTGGTGTAAGATTGGTTGTGCAGTTTTAAAGCCTTAACTGAGCTGTCTCATGCTGCTGTGACAACCGCTTGTAGCAATGGGGCTTCAAAACACTGACTTAAGCACGGTGAGAAAAACTTTCCAAAAAGTGTAACCTGTTCGAAGGGTTAACCCTGAGCCTCCACTGTTGGCAAAACAGCTGCGAGCGATGTCACAAAGGAGACTTTTAAGAAACCGCATCAGTATTCCGCTCAGCCTCGGGGGCCCGTTGGATTCGCGAAACCCAGCTGATGAATTCCGGCTGCATTTTGCACCTCGGGGTCCGTCTGATTCCGGAGACCCTATCAGGCCGTACCTGTCGCTCTCTTCAATTACTCAGTCTAAAGAGGTGTGGAGAAAGCCAGGTGCATTTACACGCCATTCCTCGCTGTGAATGGTCTTTTTTATTATTGAGTGAAAACCATCCCAATCAATTCAATTGACATAAGGGCACCATTACTCTCTTTTTTTTTTTTTTGCTTATTTGGCAATATAATATCTTCTTATCTTAATATCTTCCCCAATCACTGTGAAATTCAACCTCTGGAATATTTTTTGGCCGTCAAATTTATTTTTGGGTCCCAAGGTTTCAAAGGGCAGGCAGTGGAAATGGAAGATATGAGCTTAATAGCTGGTGGAATGATGGTGGAATAATTTCAGTGCACAGACACGCTGACACTGTTATGATAGCACCGAGAATCTGGAGACGGGTGGTTTGTGGAGAGATGAACATGTTATTTAATTCCCTCATGAGGATTCAGCAGTGATCGCTCAGCTGCATGTGGTGTAAA
This sequence comes from Gymnothorax reevesii, assembly GCA_029721435.1. Classification (NCBI taxonomy): domain Eukaryota; kingdom Metazoa; phylum Chordata; class Actinopteri; order Anguilliformes; family Muraenidae; genus Gymnothorax; species Gymnothorax reevesii. The sequence continues at coordinate 10,790,779 of CM056580.1, read as the reverse complement.
CTTCTGTTCTTCAGGGCCATTAATTCTGAACTGTAGGCCATACGGATCCGTGAGCCATTTCTCTAAAGCTCTCTGGTGAATTCTTCTCATTTACCCTCCTGAACTTCTCATGGACTCTGCCGATGGACTCGGTGCATCATTTCTTTTCTATCCAACTCGATACACCTCCACTTCTCAACTCCTGCTTCAGTCAACCTTTTGTATTTCACTTGGTTCTTTTGTCATTGTTGTTAATGTATGATCTCCGTGCTTCCGAAAAAGTGAGGATCATGTAATACAGTTCGGTGTCTGTCTGTCCGTCTGTCCGAAACGGTAACTCCTCCTGGGCTGTTTAGACCAATCAGCCTGAAACTTTGGTGTGTGTGAGGTACTGACCCAAAGGGGGGAGCACTGAGTGTTTAGAATTTAAATTCATTACCTCTTCTGACCACCAGGGGCCTTTTTGTAAAAAAAAGAAAAATGGCCATATCTACTTTATGCTTTGAGGTAGGACGCTCAAATTTTTATGGGAGGTGCATGGGATGACCCTTTGTCACATATCAGACGGTTTTTTGATTTGACCTCATTTTGACCGTTTTCTAGGTCAAATGGCGTCAGGTGTGCCAATTGTTGAAAAGGATGGGACGTTTTGTTATTACTCAATGTAGAAGACTGCAAATTAGTATGGATATGTATCTTGGTGTCAGCAACCTGCATGCCAAAAATTGCTGTCATGTGATTCATATTTTAGCTACTAGGGGGCCTTTTGTGAAAAAATGGCCATATCTACCTTATGCATTGAGCTGGGACGCTCAAATTTTTATGGGAGGTGCATGGGATGACCCTTCGTCACATATCAGACGGGTTTTTGATTTGATCTAATTTTGACCATTTTTTAGGTCAAATGGCGTCAGGTTTGCCAATCGCTGTACTTTCCTTTCATAATACTCTCATTTCAAAATCAAGAGTAATTTATGCCCTCAACAGGCACTGAAAAAGTACTCTATCCAACGAATCAACTGTATCACATTGCTATAACTCTGATCAGTATCAGTGCTTTGTCACTGCAGCAAGCAGATTATCATTTGTACAGCAGAATGCCAGTTCCGTGAATTGCCCTCTGACACATTACTACTACTCTCGCTGCAGAGCACGATTTACGATGGCGCGCCATCGACTTGTGTCTAGTTGGTTACTGTAACTGGGAGTAGGGGATGCATGCTTATATTTGCTGGTATAAGCAATAATATAAGCTATAAATCTGTGCTATGTTATGAATTTGACAATGCTGCTTGTACCTGCAGAGGAAAATATTTTAAGAATGCATTAGAGCATCACTGCCAAACATTTTGTTTTGGAAAATCATGGCTGGGCTTTAACGAGAGGCCCACTGACCCTGGGCTGTCAAAAAATTGATACTTTCCAGTTAATTGATTTGCACTTGCCCAATCAAGCTAGTTCTCCAATTTATTCTGGATAATGGTACTCTCTTTAAAGTATGTTTGAAGTTAAGAGAAAAGAGTTTTACTGTTGAATATTGTTATCCAAAATATACATTTTTGGCCATGTGTCCCAGCCCCATTTGTAGCATGATCCAGCCCCATTTGTAAAAATATCAAATTGACTATTGTAGCCCCCGTACAAAGTTGGGCGGCTATGGATTCACACGTCTGGTCTACGCTGTAGACACTTACTTGTGGATGCTCTACAGGCTGTAATTTTTGACCGATTACATATTTGGTATGGACATGTCTTATGCCTCACTTATGACACCAATTGATTTTGGTTGCCATGGCGGCAGTATTGGCCGTATAATATGCAAGTTAGTGGCAAAACCTCAACATTTCCTAGGACGCACTGCAGGCTGCAATTTTTGACCGATTACTTTCATATTTGCTATGGGCAGGTTACACTTCACTTATGACGCCAATCGATTTTGGTTGCCATGACGACGACTATTGGCCGAATCATGTGCAAATTTGTGCTGGAACATACATACTTCCTTGTGGACACTGTACAGGCTGTCATTTTTACCCCTCGGCCGACTCTGGCCAGAGGGGTATTGTCGTCACCTGCGTGTCTGTCCGTTGTCCGTCCATCATTTTGTCCGGGTCAGTACTCTGCAAATAATGATCGCAGCTTCACCAAATTTGGTATGGCACATCGCTATGACCCATAGATGTGCAACATCAGGTTTTTTGCTGGATTTCACCTTTGACCTTGGTGCTTTGACCTTGACCCTAGAAATCTTGTCCGGATCAGTACTCTGCAACTAATGATCGTAGCTTCAGCATTTTGGTATAGTAACTAATTATGACCCATAGATGTGCAACGTCTGGTTTTTTTTTTGCTGGATTTCACCTTTGACCTTAGCGCTGTGACCTTGACCCTGGAAGTCTTGTCCGGGTCAGTACTCTGCATCTAATGATCGCAGCTTCACCAAATTTGGTATGATAACTCACTGACCCATAGATGTGCAATCTCAGGTTTTTTGCTGTATTTGACCTTTGACCTTTGCGCTTTGACCTTCTCCTTGAAAACATTGCCCGGGTCAGTACTCGGCAACTAATGATCGCAGCTTCACCAAATTTGGTATGGTAACTCACAATGACTCATGCATGTGCAACGTCAGGTTTTTTGCTGGATTTGACCTTTGACCTTTGACCTTAGCTCTGTGACCTTGACAATGAATCTTGTAAGGGTCAGTACTTGTCAACTAAATATCGCAGCTGCACCAAATTTGGTATAGTAACTCACTGTGACACATAGATGTGCAGCGTCATGTTTTTTGCTGGATTTCACCTTTGACCTTAGCGCTGTGACTTTGAGGCAGGAAATCTTGTCTGGGCCGAGTGGTATTCAGCAACGCGTTATGTTTGACAGATTACTTTCATATTTGGTACAGAAGTGTTCCACTTCACTTAACACCCATCGATTTCTGTTTCCATGACTACAGTATTGGCTGAAAAATGCACAAAAAAGGGAAGAAGTGTGCTTTAGGGGGCTACAGCCCTGTGGACTAAGCCGAGGCCGAATGGACTGTCCAGTTTTTCTTTGACTTCAATGTAAGCAGTCTCATTTGGGTTGTTGTATAAAATTTGGCAACCTGAAAATTTGGGCCATTAATTTCTTATTTAAATGGATTATGCATAGTTATTTCATGGTTTCTCATTAAAAATGGTCGCCAAATATTTTGACACAATTGAATGTTTTTGTAAAATGTATCCGCCTCAAAGCAAAGAGTCCGAAAGAAATGATTCTGTCTATTTTCAATGGAACAACTTAATAAAACAGCATGAACTACCCATAGTGCACTTCTTTCAGAGATCATACAGTTTAGATAACTGAGGCTGATGAATTAAAATTTTGTATTAAATATATAGGGGTCATTTCATGCCAGTTGGACCACTTTTTGGAAAGTTTGCACTGCATTGTCTCAGAAAAATTTGTAAAAAAAATCATGAGTGTTTGCCTTCATTTCAAATGGTCAAATCCCAAATGCCAGAATTTTTCAAGAAGGAGCTGGAAACACAAGATGAACTGTCTACTAAAAATAATTGGTCTTCCAGGCACTCAGAAAAAAGAGTCCAAACAAAGCCTAAGATAAAAAGCCTATATTAAAGCATGGCTGAAGTAAAAAGCCGACATGTTTCGACCTACAACCATGTTTCGAACTGTCTGTTAATTGCCCCAATATAAAAGCTGCTCCACAAATTTTCCCAGATTTTTTTTCTTGCATGTCCACATGACCAAATCATGCCTTGAATTTAGGCATTTTTGGGTGTTTTTATCATGCGAGTTACTCCAAAACTAGAGACAGGAGATTGGATTATGTTTACGGGGCCAGTGTGCTGTTGCTGCTGAGGATAGGGCTGTGATATGAACCCCTGATTATGCATTCTCCAGTCAAGGGGACCAATTAAAAATCAAGCAAAAACTTTGGTTCTGAAAAAATTGTCAATTTCAACAGCCTATTACAGGAAAATGAAATGAGATATGCCAAATCTGATAGCAGATTCATAAACTTCAGGTAATTTTACAGACATGCACCCATTGACATTAATTTTGGAGCACTGGAAGGTGTATTTGTATCCCTTCAAAAATGCTTATAAGTCATTGCTACATTTGCGAGTTGGTAGACACCCCCTTCTTAAAGGTATAGTAAGCGATCATAATCCACGCACTTTTTGTCAAAATCACCGCATTTCTCCTCACTATCTGCAAGCTGTCACTTCTGAGAGCATGCTGAAAAAAAATCTGGTTTCAATACATAGCATGGGCTCTGAATTTCAGCTGGGAAATCTGTGGCTCGGACCGAGCCACTAAAACATGGGTCCACCCTCCACGCCGTTCATACTCGTGCACAGGTCAGACTCGGGGGGAGGGGCAGTAGCAGGTTGCGTAGCGTGCGCAGCTAGAGTAGGGAGAGAGAGATGGCATTGCAGCATTTGCGTTGGCCGAGAAATAGCCCAAGAGAAAACGGTCTGACAAACATAAATTAAAAAACAAGGGCTCCGACAACGAAAGGGCGAAGACCCGGGCCAACACTGGTGTGGCTTTCCGACGGTGGAGGGAACTCCGCGAATTGAAGGGTCTGAAAACGGACGCGGAGGTAGCAGTCTTTCTGCTGTACAGGTGAGCAACATTAGCTTTGCGGTGCTTCACACAACAGGAACAGCCGTCAGGCATCCATCATATTGTCTGATCTGCCAAAATTTACCGGTTATGTTATTGATCGATAATAGCAGTCGAGTTGTGGGTACAGTTGTCTGACGGGTCAGCTAACCTTAGCTTTGTAAATTGAACTTGTGGCTACGAGTTCTTGTGAATGTCTGACATCTTATGTAAGGAATCTACGCATCTACATACTATGTAAGGAATTGTGCAATCAAACACTACATGTATGTGCGACTAAGAATGAAATGAACTGCCTTCATCTCAGCTTATTGTTTTGCTTGTACGGTCTCGCTTTGCATGCATGCCGTTGTAGTTCTACTGTTATATACCCACTGTTCTGGAAGAAATTTTGCTATAAGCTCCTGATAACCGTTTCTTCCAAAACGAAACCATTCTGACAGCAAGCTACTGAATGAGCTCATGGCAGAAATGGTCTTAGCATTGCTTGTGATGAGCTTGCGAATCGATAACTTGTACCGGGAAAAATTCAGAATCCAGTTTCCACTTTTTCAGCTTGTATTTAGCCAGAATGATTTTTAAATTCATTCCTGACCGTAGTCTGTTCGTGGACACGAACAGCTGTTTACATGACTATGCGCGTCCATGAACTTCGGGGGTGGACCCCGGGGCGGAGTGTGAAGGGAGGGGTGGGTCTGTATTCGTTTACACTTCAAATATCAACAACCTCTCAACCAGTTTTCTCCCACATCGCTGACTATAACCTTTAAATTGGCTATTACTCCATGAAAAATTGGAGTGGAACATAAGATTTGGGATTTGTCCATTTGAAATGATTGTAAAAACCCATGATTTTTTTCCAAATTTTTCTGAGACTTAGTGGTGCAGACCCTGGTCCACTTGGCATGGAATGACCTCATCGATGATCTTGAATGAGTGACCCCGAGATATAAAATTTATGAAACGAGTAGTAGTTTAAATTTATTCTGAGCCTTCGGTGAGGAATAAATGAAAATTACGACTCGAGTTTCATAAATTTGATATTTCGAGCTCTTAGATTCTATTTATATGCAAAATTTCAGTGTCGTATTTTTTGGAAAATAAAAAAGCGTCAATGGGATGAATATTTTGGTAGCTAGCTTGCTAATGGTTCAAGTTTCTGTGATGGCAGTTACTGACTTTATTGGCAAAAAGCCTTAACTTGTTAGCTAGCAAATGATTCATCCTATTAGCTTGAATAGATTGCAGACTAGAAGCTAATACTAACGATATTTAACGGCTATCTGCAGGATTGTAAGCATTACCGTTACAAAGATATTAGTTGATGTTTGCCCAGAATCCAGTGTTTCCCCTAGAATTTTTTTTCAGCAGCGGTGCTACTGTGTCTTTATAATTTCTGGATTTGCGTAAATTAGTTTGCGAGGTTCATTGAGCAGTAAGCCATGAGAATCTGTTCTATAGTTTGTATGTAGTGACAGCTAAAGTGCATTTTTAGGTGCGATGCACCGCTAAGTGATAACGAAACTAATTTCTGCGAGGTGAGCGAAAGATTCGGATTTTTTGCAGATGGTCATCCTTGCGGAATCACATCAATTATACCTACATAGCCAACAGGTAATCGCTTTGTAATTAGCATTCCTTAATCATTATGTGTCATGCATTGGTGGTGGTTGTTCAGTTTATAGACTGTTTGATTGTTCATCAGGCAAACCTTATCGCGAACAGTTTAAGAGCAATTATACGGGATGTTACTGAAGGCCTTCCTGACATCTGACGGCACCCACTGCTGATATGGCAGAAGACTGTTGGCTTGAGAAGCGGTTTCATTTATTAACGGACAAACAGTACATTTTCTGTCAACTTACTGCTAATCTCTCTGAATCGCTGCTGCTCTATTCGGTATCACCGTCAATTTCTCTTCCCGCTAACTGCCCGAAGGAGCTACGCGGTTACGCTCAAGTTGCGTTACCTGCGCTACTCGCTATATAGACCGTGTACAAGCTTGAACGTTACCGGTTACGTTGATGTCCTAAGAGGGTCCGACAGGATCTGATGCGCTCGATGACTCAAAACAAGTCCAAAATGACATTGTGTGTTGTTGCGCTCACACAGTGCGAATAAACATCATTCGTAGCGCATTAATATCAATGATCATGTGAAATTTCAGCAGCGGCGCTCGTAATCCAGCTGCTGAATGAATGTAGGGGAAACACTGGAATCTGACCAAACGCGACGCGAGGAAGCTGTAGTACATGAGAATAATATGAAACATGTATGACATGACTGTATTACATTATTTTTTTTATCATTTGTGGAATTAAACAGTATACTAATATTGTTGCAGTGGTGAACAAGTTTATCCACGACTCGTCTTTGCTAATTTAGGCGTGAAATTTCAAAGAATGAAAATGGTGAAAGTGCAAAACTCACTTGTCAGTGCCCTACGAGATCAGTGCAAATGTGATCTCAGTTCTTCGCTGACTGATCTTGTAAACAAAAGTAAAATATAAAAGCCTGATATTGTAGATGTTGCAGCTAGTTAAACTTATTCACAATCTCCTCAAATATGTCATGTGACAGTAGTAATGGATGTAAAGCTGCTAACCATGATTTAAATGGTGCAGCATACTTCTACTTTAATACTGCTTCGTGTCACTTGGCTGGGAAAGAAGAGGCCGCTAAGGATGCTGGTCTTAGTTGCACCCAAGTCTGTAATCCATTCACTCTGTTTCATCCGCATACAAATGATGTCAGCTCTAATATTCAAGCCTAGAAGCCCGCGATCTTATTTGTTGTCCTTCCAAGCTCCTCAATCATGTCTGGGAGACGGTAATGGACTTTTGCGTGTTGTCAGAAAAGAGGCTGACAGACACCCCATATCTCCACACAGATGGGATGTGGCAGCTCACGGATTGAAATGAAAGATTTAAATAGAGATGGATTGCAGGAGTAAAATCTGTCAATGACTAAATAAAAATATATCTTGAAGCATGCGATTGGAGGTCCTTGAGCATTGTATGGAATATTTTCACATGTTGAACCAAATTTTTTTTTTTTTTTTAATTAGTTACAACTTAATATTTTCTTTGTGACAACTGGCTGCAATTATTGTATCTCCCCGACGACGATTGTCAGGAGATACTCTGGTTTAGTTCCGGAGCCGCCGCCACAGAGATTTTCTGTCCCGGGCTCTGGACGCCACAATTATTACAGGAATTTCTCCTAATTTCACAGAGGCTAAGGTATTGATGAGACAATGCTCAAGACCGATTTTCACTAATTTTTGACGGCCAGTATGGCTGCCGGTGGCCATTTAGTCTGAAATTTGGGGATCTGCGAGATGCTCGACTCGGTCCCTGTGGCGACCAAGTTATCTAGTTTTTTTTACTTTGTGCACATGCTACTGTATCAAGACCAAAAAAACAAAAATTATTGCTGAGAACTGCTGCTATGATAATTTTTCTCAAGTTTTTGAAATTGATTTATTTTGAGAAGCGTTTTGCCAGTTCCTTTGAGTGGCTTCAATTGCTATTTGTTCATTTAAAGGCATATTTTTGTTTACTCTGAATACAGATCTGTTTTCAAGATGAATTTTATTTAATGTATTATTATTTTAATCCAAGCTAACATCTCTGACTGTAGGGTTTGGCAGGAAGGATGTGGTGGAGCACCTCCTGCAGACGGGCGCTAACGTGCACGCACGAGACGACGGCGGCCTCATCCCGCTGCATAACGCCTGCTCCTTCGGTCACGCCGAGGTGGTGAGCCTGCTCCTGTGCCAGGGCGCCGACCCCAATGCTCGGGACAACTGGAACTACACCCCTCTGCACGAGGCCGCCATCAAGGGCAAGATCGACGTCTGCATCGGTGAGCCTCTACCCTCACAGACCTGCGGCTTTGCCTGGGGTTTGTCGCGAGATGCCCGGCTGCAGCCATTAGCGGTTTTGTGAATAACTAGTTCATATGTCCTTGCATTTGTGCGAAGCTGTCTCTTTTCTCTTCTGTATTAAAGTCTGTTTTACAGCAATAGACCTGCTTAAAGATGTTGCTGAGTGTAACGCAGGTGACTACCGGTTTAGAGGTGTTTACAAGCGTGCCCTAGCCTTTCAGCCCCTCCTTGGTGAGATTGTGGTGGGTTGGGAAAGGAATCTGTCGTGTCCTCAGTGTAAATGTATTCCGTCTGGTCCAAATTTTATTGCAATCTCCAGTCTGCTGAATTTTGAGCTCGTCTTCAGTCCAAATGTATTTCGAGTGGTCTTGGAGTCAAATCTTTTCAGTACTTTTGAGCCTCCATGAGTTTGTGCTGGTTTGATCAGAGAAAGGTGTGCTGCGCTTATATGCTGCTGTAATTTTGATAACTCACTCATTTCTGGTTATGTGGTTGTTGTGTGACATTCTTTGCAGTGAGTTTATGAAATGAGCAGTTCTGGTGCTCTTTGTTCAGCAAGCGTCGCCTCCTTTGGGCGGTCATATATTCTGGAAGGTTTTTATTTGTTTTCAGTGCATCTTTTTTTTTTCCTTTACTTTATATAGTTGTCAGCAGCGGTATTCATATCAGCCAGTGGGTGGTTTGCTTCAGGATCATAAGTGGTCCCACTGCAACAGTTTCCTTTAATGACCGTAAAATGAAGGCTTAGTTTTACGCTGTCGTTGTGACAGTAAATGTGTTGAGCAGAAGGATGTTTTCCCCGGAGACGGAGCTTAGACTGGCGGGCAGTGAAAGAGCAGGCCCCGTCGCACTAAATTAGCAGCAAAGTCCATCCTGTCTCGATGTTCCTCTAAGCCGGTTTTCTGTGGATTTTGCCATGAAACCTGTAGGCTGAGAGGACCAAGGTTTGTTGCTGGTTTAAAGCTATGAGGATTTAGGGCCCTGTTCCACAGTGGGAGTTCAGACAGTACAAAGGTAGTGTGAGAGTGGCACTTGTTGAGACTTGAAGCCTCTATACTGCACTGATTGGGCCTGTATGGTCCAACACAGGGTGAGAAATTCAGGAGGGCACAGGGCAAATCGCAACACAGAGGGCAAAAAATGCCCCATAAAACATTCATTATGCCAAAAGGCGGGATGTTTGTCTCCAAAGGTGTTGACAAAAGTCATAAGTTTTTCTGGTTGTTAAAAAACTTTGGCTGTCTCTTTGCCGATTTAGGCTCTATCGAATTCCTTTTTTTATCTCCCTCCTTCACACAAAACTGAAATGTTATGCCCCCGCCCTCCACAGAGGATAGGGGGCATTATGTCGACACCATGTCTGTCTGTCGTCCGTCCGTCGTCCGTTAACTTTTCGTTTCCGTGGGATAACTATAGAATCCCTCGTCGGATTGATGCCATTTCTTAATGGCGTATTGGGAGTGGCTAGAGGACGGTTCCTTTCGAAAACCAGCGTTGTGTGATATCTAATATGGCCGCCACAGCAGCCATCTCAATATGCCCTTGATCAACATACAGGCGGGGGCATATGCCACACTCTGCGTCGCTCTTGTTCTATTTTGCAGATGATCCAGCATTGATTACTTGACTTCCCTTACCTGAACTCTTGTTTTCTTAAAGATTAATGGAGCGATTTAAGAAACATGTACATGGTCACAGCCTGTTTGTTACCTCTGAGCTGTTCTTCACAGTGTGTTAAGGCCGTCTCTGGCAGAGCTTATCAAATCACGGCATCGGGTCACTGTTTGTCTGATGTGGGTTACTGTTTGTCCACACAGCGCTGGAGTGGTGAGATTTGATGCTCGATATCACTCTCCTGTTCTTATCTCCTGTGCTTGAGGATGGATGGATCTGCAAGAAAAGTGCCTTTGGAGCCCGTGATGGCAGTTTTCTGTCGTTCAAATGGAGGGTCCAGTTCTGATGGAAACTAATGGGAAAAAATAGACCGTTAAAGTCCTTCAGTATCGTTGCAGTGAAGGTCGACACGAGATGAAGCCTGCCATCCCACGATCTTATAAATAACATCAGGGACTGCCAAGAGTTCAGAGCGCGAACCCGAAGCAACAATTTCCACTTCAGAATCATCCACTTTATTCAACTTTCACAGACAGTTGAGAAATCAGTTATTGCCTTCTGCTGAAATGTATTATCATTCTAATTTACCCAAACAAATTGGTTTTTTTTTTCCTGAAGTTGGAAAACTAATTTTTGCTGTCAGCTGCTGTGAAGCGCAATCGCTCATTACATCTCGGCCTCTGCAGGGCCGAGGAGAGAGGAAAAGGGAGGTGCTGGTGGGGACATCGCAGAGGGGAGTAGAGATGAGTATGGAGGAGTAGAATGGAGTTAAGAGTAGAGGTGAATATGGTGGAGTAAAGATGAGTAGAAATGAGTAGGGTGGAGTAGAGATGAGTATGGAGGAGTAGAATGGAGTTAAGAGTAGAGGTGTGTAGGGTGGAGTATAGATGAGTAGAAATGAGTATGGTGGAGTAGAGATGAATATGGAGGAGTAGAATGGAGTTAAGAGTAGAGGTGTGTAGGGTGGAGTATAGATAAGTAGAAATGAGTAGGGTGGAGTAGAGATGAGTATGGAGGAGTAGGATGGAGTTAAGAGTAGAGGTGAGTATGGTGGAGTATAGATGCGTAGAAATGAGTAGGTTGGAGTAGAGATGAGTATGGAGGAGTAGCATGGAGTTAAGAGTAGAGGTGAGTATGGTGGAGTATAGATGCGTAGAAATGAGTTGGTTGGAGTGGAGATGAGTATGGAGCAGTAGCATGGAGTTAAGAGTAGAGGTGAGTATGGTGGAGTATAGATGAGTGGAAATGAGTAGGGTGGAGTAGAGATGAGTATGGAGGAGTAGGGTGGAGTAGTTGGGAGTAGAGAGGAGTTGACAGGAGTGCAGATGACACAGTGCAGAAAGGTATAGCCAGACAATTTTCCAGTCCCCCTTTATGCTTCTCTGGTCATTGAGAATGAAGTGATGCAATAATGTTTATTAATCACCACATTACAAATGGACCATAAGTTTATTCTTCTGTCGCCATTATTGTTATTGCCTTTCGATCCATTTGATAATATTGCTGTTTGAGTTATCAAAAATACATGCCTGAATCATTTCCCCTTCATTTAGTTCAGCAAATGTTGTTTTATTCCTGGTTGAGACAAAGTGTTGCTTCCTTCTCAGCTCAAATTCTGTAGTGTTGACCGTAAACAATCACAATTGGAGTTCTTATGTGAGTGATTCAAAGACTTCATAAAATGAGAAAAAATAGCTAAAATTCAGTTTAATTAGCAGTTGTATTCTGCAATTAAAAATCCAGCTGCATGAAAATTTGGTGAGGTCTTCTTGAAATATAGCATCTCTGGAAATGAGGTTTGGTTTTGGCTTTGGTTCTTTATTTGAAATTGATATGAAAAATGGTCAAGGCTTTTAACATTTGGGTCCTCTTGATCCGATAGCTTTAAGTGAAATTATTCAAACATTAGCGAACGGTACATGGTGTGGGGAAAAGTATTAATTTGTAAACATTTAGGCTGCTACGTGAAACTGTTAGAACGCTGAAGCCTTCCGTCCTCATATAAATGGTATTGTGATGCAGAGTTAGCAAAAACCTGAAAAGCTGGATCCTCTGTCCTTGGAGGGCAAACATGCCAGCGATGTCCGTGACCCCTACCTGAGCTCACCTGGGCTGGATGCCAGCCAGCCAGCTGTTGTCTGCGGGTCGCCTGCCATTTCAGTGTCCCAAGCTTGCCTCACAGGCCAACGAATCGCAGATAACATTTCTCTGCAGTATCACAGACCTGGCCTCCGGAGGATTTGCCATTGAAGCGAAGGTAGGAATCGTTTACCGAAACATCATACCAGCACCCCTGAAGCCCCCTTCAAGGATGAGAAGATGTGCTGAATATATGGAGAAAAAAAATAGAGTAAATACTTTTAAGTTACTCTTAATTACTATTAATTTTCCACCCGGGAAATTGCTGCTCCAGTAAGTGCTGGACTGCGGACAGGCAGTGTGACCACATTACGGTACGGTGTCTAACCAGAACAAGGAGTACTCCAGATACTCCAGATTCACGCTATCCAGATTGGGGTTGATGCATCAGCTTTGCAAAAGAAGGTATTGTGGCGGGTGTCTCTGTGACTCAACCTGTAGACCTCCATTCTCTTTCTCCACAAGAGCTGCGACCTCGCTGGTCCTCATGCCAGCCCCTCGCCCGATGTCACACGACTCTCTTTTGCTCTCTCCCATCTTTTCTCCACTGTCTCCCTCTCCATACTATCCAGTCCAGTTGTGCTGGAAATGCCCTTATGATGTGACTTTAAACACGCAAGCGCCAATGACACCCGGGATGGAGGGTATGGAAAACTCCCCCTGAAAATGGCTTTGACTTGAACTTAAATGTACACATTTCGGGAGGGCGGGGGAGAGGATAATGATTACGGTGCCCTTACCTGCCCGCTCCTCTGCAGAAGTTTTCCTTTGAAGCCGTGTACATCCATTTGTATGCACGAATGCCTGTGAGTAATGCCTTCAGCATTCTGGAACCTTCTGTGGCTGCAGCACAGGTGCCTGAGCTCTCGTCTGCAAAGCCTCTGTTCCTGGCCTTGCTGTGCCCAGCCTCTGAAATGCGCTGAGCGGTAATGCATTCACTGTGAATACCAGGGTCTTTTCTTCAAACCCCGCTCAGGGATGACTGTCTGTAAGCTGTGCGCCCGAGCAGACGGTGGCTTCAATGTATCCTGGCGTTGCTCACTGTCTTGGGCTCGACAGCAAGATCCTGGCGTATTTTAGCAGTGACTTTATTAAAAAGGGATGTCATTTTTTTATGTTCTTTATGCTGAATGCGTGTAAATTAAAGGGTGTCTACAGTTCCCGCGGAAAAACTTGGACAGACTAACATTTGTTTTGGAAATTGCGGAATAAAATGAGAGTAAACATTATCCAAATCTTATATCATCTTACAATACAGTATTTTTTATAAAAACACGCACACCCACACACAGTATAAAGCTTTCATTCTTCACCATCATTATGATAATTATGATAGCTGAGCACATTTCTGTCCCCGCTTTGGTTTGCCTGTGTTTTCTGGTCTGGATGCGATTCAGTTTTTCGTGGCCTTTCTGCCCAGGATGTCTCAAGCTGCAGCAATTTTAATTCAATTGCTGGAAAACGGACAGACTAATTTATTCTGTTATTTGGCCAAGTACGGCTCATGAGGAATTCCAGCAATTTTGGATGCTGTTCTGGAAAGTGATTGTCTTTTTTGAGGGTCTTGTTTACTGATTTCACACCTTGTGCCATTTGAGCCCGTTTACAGAAGATAAACCTGTTTAAATTTTGCGAAAGAGAGAGTAGTGTTGTGGGAGCAAAGTGTGTCAACAGTGTGTTTCCACATCAGAGGGACTATGTCAGAATTACAGCGTTATATAATTCATCGTCCAAATACATTTGGACCTCATGGCTGATATGCAGGCTGCCCCCGACCATTGGTCCTCTCTGTGGCTGTGCCATTAGTACGGTGCATTAGAGAAGAGTTGGTCTTTGCTTCTTGTTTACTGCAGGTAATGACATTTTGGACTGAAAGCCTGTATTCGCGTCTTTGCATTGACTTTGAAAGTAATCTGTTGTGCGAACAATTTGTTTTGCCTCCGGTGTGAAAGCGGCTTAATCGTTCTTATTCCTCTTCACTGGGATTCCTGAATAGGGTGAATGGTTTAGGAGGACAGTTCCTAAAGTAGAAATTTTTAATGAGTAGCCAGCATTATGAAAATGCAAAGGACCCAAATCTGTTTCAGAAATAGACTTAAAGGCTTGCTGAATTCTCCTCTGTGAAACATGAGCTCGATTCACCATGATTCAGACCTGGCTGGGCTTTCTAACGTAGTTTGTACAGAAATGATAGGAGTGGTCTGTATCAAAATCTGTGTGCATTTTATGACCATTATTATTATTATATTATTATTATTGCTTTATGCGCTAGATCATTTCTTTGACCCTGTGCTGATATTCATATGTAGAATGGTTCAGCACTGCCCTCTATGGGGGATTTATATTCTCCGAAGTCCTCTCTATCCGTGAGAAACTGTGTGCCATGAGGCTCCTCTCCTGCGCTGTAAACCGTGTGCAGGAGGCGTTGGTTCGTTATGTCCCTGTCGGTCTCTTCTGCTCTGCGGTCTCCTGCCAGCTCTCGGTCGTTAAGCCAGAGTACATTACGCCTGTTTGCTTTTGTGTTGTGCATTTCTCTGCTGGGGATCGGCGAGGCGTTCTCCACGCTTTTCTCCTCTGTCCGCGGGGTCCTTCCTCTCGTTCTCATCCGAGACCCTCTGTGCATATTTTTAGTGCTCCGCCCTCCTACCTGGTCTTACACACACACACACACACACACACACACACACACACACACACACACACACACACACACACACACACTTTCCTGCTCCTAGTCAACACAGCGCAACACATTTCTGGCAGAGTGGAGTGTTTATTTAAAAAAGAGAGAGTGTTGGAGAGCGAGACGGCGGGAAAGGGGGAGAGTTGGAGGAGGAGTGTGAGAGAAGAGGCAGGATGAGTGGAGGGGTTGAGGGAGAGGGAGAGAGAGGATGTGTGGGAGGCAGAAGGGGGTAGAGCTGGAGAGAGAGGGAGAGAAGCAGCGACGGGCTGACGGACGGAGGGAGAGAGAGAGAGAGAGAGAGAGAGGCGCAGCAGCGTGTGGAGTGTGTGTTTGGAGCTCAGTGCAGGAAGCGCTGCCTGCCGGAGGTGCGCTGGCGGCCGGCTCCGAGCAGCCAGATTAAAAACGAGCGGGGCATGCCGGAACACCGTCTCCCTGGGAGAGGGTCGGCGAATCGGGAGCTGGAGAGGCGAGGATAAACAATGATTGGATGCTCCACGCGGCGCTCATCTGCCGGGAGTCGGTCTCTCTTAATAACATAGGGGCTCCCCGGGCTATTTTTCATTTCCCCCTTCTGAAACACACCCCCCCAGAATCCGCTCCCCGCCGGGCCGGCGTGCCATGACTGTGCATGCGCGCACGATGCCCAGGCGAGCGCTAACGCTTCCGGCCGGCGGTGGCGGGATGGGCAGCCTGTGCCTGCCGGAGCTCAGGGACTGTTTCTGTCTCCCCTGCGCAGTGCTGCTCCAGCACGGGGCCGACCCGGCCATCCGCAACACCGACGGCAAGTCCGCCCTCGACCTCGCCGAGCACTCCGCCAAGGCCGCGCTCACCGGTGAGTCCTCGCGCCGACCCGCTCCTGCCGTCCGTCTCCCTGTTTGTCCATCTCTGTCTGTCTCTCTGTTCAGCATCTGTCTGTCTGTCTCTCTGTTCATCTCTCTCTCTGTCTGTCTCTCTGTTCATCTCTCTCTCTCTGTCTGTCTGTCTGTCTCTCTCAGCATCAGTCTGTCTCTGTTCATCTCTCACTCTGTCTGTCTGTCTGTCTCTCTTTCAGCATCTGTCTGTCTCTCTGTTCATCTCTCTCTCTCTGTCTGTTTGTCTGTCTGTCTCTTTCAGCATCTGTCTGTCTTTCTGTTCATCTCTCTCTCTGTCTGTCTGTCACTCTTTCAGCATCTGTCTGTCTATCTCTCTTTTTATCACTGTTGATCTCTCGTGGTCTTTCTTGCACTCTCAATCTCTCACTTTCTCTCCATCTCTTTGTCTTTCTCTCTCCCTCCCTCCCCTGATCTCATCACCTAACTCTCTTTCAGGTCTCTCTTTTCCCCTCTTTTTTAATATTCCAAAATATTAAATATTAAATAAAGGATATTAATATTCTTTGTTCTTGTTTGCTGATTTAAAAATGGGAAATTGTTGTTTATGTGCGAATGTATATATGTGCCCGTGTGTGTTTGTGTGCCCGTGTGTGTGACATGCGTCTGTCTTGCTCTTATTACTTAATGGGTGTCTTGCTGCTGTTCTGCATTGTGCGATGTCCCCGCCCCCATCCCCACACTAATGTTTGGAAAGCTATGAGAGAACTGTGTGCTGACATCACACTCCCTCACCAGCGTGTTTGTTTCTGCCTGCATACTGTTGGCGAAAAGCTCCAGGGCTGCTGTCCTACCCCCCACACACACCTCTATACCGTCTGTGTGAATCGGGCACAGCCCAGGGAGCCGTGCTGCTGATGATTTTTACGCAGCGCTGGTCCGCTAATTAAGCACGTTTGGCTCCCCGGGCTCGAGCGGTAGAGTTGGGCTGCGTGTCCGCATCGCGCCCAGAGCTCCAAAAGAGTTCTGCTGAGAAAAACACTGACACCAGAGCAGTGCTTCAGCTCTCCTCAGAGTCAGTGCTGCTTAACACTGCAAATAATCATGTATCTAAAAACAAACAAAACAGTGTTCATTCTGAACGGAATAAGGTGCTCGAGAGCGAAGGCTTTTCAGCTGCCGTTTCTTTGGTTTTCTTCCCACAATTCTAAACTAGTGTTCTGGAACTCGGTTGTCAGTGGCGATTGTGACATCATTGGCTCAGAGCGTTCTAATCGCATGTTTGTTATTCCAAGGCCGATGTTGTTCCTGTTTAAGTGCTTTGCGTTTGTGTATTCCCCGAAGAACATGCTGTATCGGTACGAGGGTCCTGCTGCCGCTCATTGGCATGGACAGTCACAGACACTTAACGAACGGGTGATGGGGCTGCTGGCATGAGGCTCGAATGAGCCAATGAGCAAAGCTGGGTTCAAATCATGAAATAAACTGTGCAGTATGTTGCGCAGAGCTCTGAACTGGTATGTGCTGTAAAATGGTTGGGTGATTCTTTGCTAAATTGGTCTCAGCGCAAATGGAAAATCGTGCACTGAATCTCATCGAAATTAGATTTTTTTTTTTGCATTCAGCTGTTCAGCAGGTTTCCCACTGAAAATAGGAGGACCACAAAATGTATATTCAGCTGCAGCTCTTTAAGTAACTCGGTATGTGATTTTAAAAAATCTGTTAGTAGCTGACTTTACAAGCTCACATATTTTACACAATGAAATATGTTTCTGTTTTACTGCTTAACGTTTGAATCCTGAACATGTACACGGTCAGTTATTTATGTCTGACTGGCAGTCTTCCTGGTGACCTCTCATAGTTACCTGGCAGACTGGTGCCTGTACTGTTCAGTTGGTAAGCTTGGCTGCGTCAATCTCTTTGCTTTTTCTCTCTGTATTTTAGCACATGGTATTTCAAAATCTGAAGGCTGTCCAGTTTGATTTTCAGTTATTTATATTCATAATGTGTGAAACATTAGCACCATGTCATTGTCCAAATAATTGTGCCCTGCAGTTAATGTTTTTACCCCTCAGCCCGACAAGGGCACGAGGGGTATTGTCGTCCCTTCGGTGGGCGGGCGTCTGGGAGGGCGGGCGGCTGCAATTTTGTCCGGGATATTTCTCTGTAACCACTTGGGTTAGGAAGTTCATATTGCATATGTGGACTCTCCATGGGGGGTAGCTGCGCCTTTTCGAGTTTTCGTCCCAGTTTGACCTTTGACCTTGCAGCAGTGACCTTCAGGGCTGAGGGGTATTGCCCGCTTCAGCGAGGCCCGTTTTTAGCTCGCCGGGACGAATGTCCGGAGAGCTATTGTCGTACCCCCGGCGTCCGCGTCCGTCCGCGTGCAGAAAAACTTTAACCTTGCCCCGGCGAGCTTTGTTGTCTTTCTGGCAACTCTTGTTTTTTTTAATGTGTTTAGAAAAACCTGTTGAAAGAATACAACATGAAGAGTGTTACAGTGAAAAGTTAAAGACGACTTTTGTGCAAAATAAAGGTTAAATAAAAGAATTATTCATATGAAGTCCAAATATTATGACTTGGATTTTTTGTGATTTTTTTTCTTTTTGGTGAAGTTGTAAAATGCTTCAAAGAACAAGAATTCAGCTGATCAAATGAAAAGAACAACTGAAGGCCACCATCTTTCCATCCATTGAAAGAGGTTTAGCCAATCAGAGGCCAACGAATGCCTTGGCAGTCACTTAACGGTGACATCGAACTACCACAGCTTGACCAAATTCTGCATTGGCTTATCTCATTCTGTACTACATTCCCACTCGTCTGGAGCTGTTTTGTCAGCTTAAAGGACATCAGTCGATTTTCAGAGGGGAAGTTGAACGTCCAATGTTCACAGACAAATCACGTGCTTTGGTTGACATCTTGCATTGTCACATGACCAATTTCATTCATATTAACCAATGTTTTGCGCACATGCGTAGATAATCCTCCTTTGTCGGTTCGTATGCGCAGGCGTGGCTCACTGATTGGCCGATAAACAAAAAAAATGTAAATCGAGTTTAGATGCCCTTTAAATCGGTTAATGCCCAAGCCAGTGCTCCCTCTACCTTTCTGTGTTGGTTGTCGAAAAACATGAAAATTATTCGTTATGTTTTTTTTTGTTCTTTTTTTTTT
Source organism: Gymnothorax reevesii (assembly GCA_029721435.1). NCBI lineage: Eukaryota > Metazoa > Chordata > Actinopteri > Anguilliformes > Muraenidae > Gymnothorax > Gymnothorax reevesii. Next base: position 10,771,860 of record CM056580.1, on the reverse strand, counting down.
TTTTCGTACGTTTCTTTTCTCCATATTGTGTGTGAGTGAAAGGTGAGTTGTCTTCCATATTCATTACATTGAGTGGACATTTGCATTTGCTCTGGCATTCCATTGCTATGACAGTGTGGCTCCTTTTATACGTAGTTCTGGGATATGGGAAGTTCGCTGCACTATCTACTATCCGTTATTTTTGTAGAGTTTTAAAAACACTCTCATTGTGTCTGTTCGGTTATATAGCACAGCATTTATTGTATTGGTTGGTGTTTGGCAGTTGGATATCGGAACATTCGTGGGGAACAGTCTGGGTCTTCAGAGAGATTTTTTTCGCACTACTTGCCATTAAAAAGCAACGTGACATTTGACGTCACTGAAGTCTGCTGTTGGCTCAAAAATCGAGGATTCTGTGAGTGTTTTGATCGGAATCTTTTGAGTGTTTATCATTCAGTTCAGCTTTGCCTCATCAAATAAATATTTTTTTACTCGTAAGGGTTCTTTAATTGTGGTTCACTTCCGAAATTTATCTTTCAGTGGACGTCCGGGAGTGCCGTAGGTGCGGTGCATGCCCTTAATTCTGGCAGGTTAACATCCAGTGCTTCAAACTGACACAAATAAGAAATGGACTGGGACTGAGAGGAGGTATTCTGGGAGAGGGAGTGTGACTCATCCCTTGGGATTTTTGGAAGTTCTTGGCAATTTAAGAGAGATTTTCGTGTCTTGGGTTGTCAGTGTCACTTGTTGGGTGCAACAGATTTCTTGGAGGAATTCGGTCTCTGCTGATTGGGGGAGGCTGGCACTGCATTATATTGGCTTGGCTGGAGATATTGGCCAGCGGCCTGTATGTCAGGCAGAAAAAGAGTGAGTGTCATCTATGAGAAGGGTAGTTTGAGAATTCAAGGGACTTCCAGGTGCCCCACTGATTTTTATCGTCTTGATTTAGTGTTTAACGTTTCCTGTTCAAGAGAGGTCCTCTGGTCAGGTTTTTGTGGAGTTGGCGAAAAATGAGCAGCATATAACATGCTACCATTGGGGGGGAAATAAAAAAATAATATATATATAATTTTTTTTTTTTTTTTCAATTTTAATCTGTTTGAAAGAAAGATTATTTTACCGGCAGTTTCATTTGTGATACAAGCCTCTAACAGTGGTAACCAACTGCGTTCCTGGAGATTTGACATGCCGTATTTTTTTCATTTCAAACACAAAACAAGGCCCACCTCAGTCAACAGTCATAGATCTCATTGAGCTACTGGGTTACGGAGTCTGGTGTTTTTGCTAATAAATGCTAAGTTTATTCATCTCAAAATGTAAGTCTATATGAGTGACCATGCTCGCTCCCCGAGCAGGTAGCATTTTACCCTGAATTCCTGATCCCCACTGTAGGACTCAAACATTAAAAGTGTTTACTGTAATGGATCTATTAGAGGGGAAATGTATGTTGATATCAGATATGCCAATTTAGGGCAGAATTAAAATGCATTTAAGTTGTCTGAATCTGTTGCTGTGACTGACTTGACCAGTTCTATGTGCTGCCGTAATGTTGTTTGGTGTTGGGTCTCCTGTTCGATATAATCATAGCAAACATATTTTCATTTATGAAACCCTGGCAGTTTTGTCCAGTCTTGTCCATGGCAGCGCCTGGCTCCTCATGTCTTTACTGATACCAGGATGATGGCCAAATTCTCTTGATGGGTTTATATGTAAAGGTCTGTACTAGTTACAGCAGCTGTTCTCCTGTAAAACTGTTGCATTTTCCTTTCTTGCTGTTGTTGGGGATTTATTACCAACATTTAATGTCTTCACAATAGGTCGTGTCACATTTTTAGTACGTGATGAAGGCTTCGAATGTTTTGGCTGTATGGGGAGCCATTTTTCTGTTGTAATTGCACTCGTTCGATCCACCTGTCTCAGCCAAAAGCTTACTTGACATTTGATTATGGAGGCGCGAATATCTCGACAGCTTGGAACCAATATCTGCGAAGCATGAGGAATTCTTCTTTATTTATCCTTGATTTAACCAGGTAAGTCCCATTGAGTTCGAAATCTCCTTTTTGAAGGCAGCCCTGGGGGTTTAGCTGGAGAGCGAGAAGACAAATTGCATAGCCTATTAGATTCGGGGATGATTCGGTGGCAGGTCAGAAGAGCCGGGTTGGGAATTTAGCCATGACACTGGGGAACCCCCTACTCTTATCGAAGAGTGTCATCGGATTTTTAATGACCACAGTGAGTCAGGACCTCGGTTTAACATCTCATCTGAAAGACGGCATCTCCTTCAGTACAGTGTTCCCATCACTGCACTGGGGCATTGGGGATTATTCCACCACAGGGAAGAGCGCAACCTACTGGCCACCAACACCTCTTCCAGCAGCAAGTTATTTTCCTAGGTGGTCTGCCATCCAAGTACTAACTGACCCCACACCTGCTTAGCATCAGCCACACAGCTGGAGCAGATTGAATAGTGGTTTGGCTACTGGAATATAGATATTCTTTGCATGTAGCAATGCACAAATGGGAATATGGTTATGATAACTTTGATAACCGACAGACACAAACATGCAGACGGACAAACCAACCAGCGCTGGCAAAGAAATACTCCTCCTTGGCGGAGGTGAATGAATGGCCATGTAAAAAAGGTCTGTTGGGCTTCTTGGATGGTGCTTGTGTTTTTCTCTCCTTCAGTGAGCGATCCAAAACTGCACTGCAGCTCTGTTTGCGAATATGTGATGTTACTTCATCCCCACATGACGTGGAAGAGGGATGTAGGAGTGTTGTTCTTCTGCATGTCTGTCTGTCCATTTGTCTGTCCACGTAAACCAGTCAGTATTTTTCAGCAAAATTGAATAGAGGGATACATCTTTTGCGGATGTCTTTTCATACTTTTGTTAGTCATTTTGCCCCTCCATCCATCCCTTGACCGCGTTTAGTTTCCATGTCAGATGGCCACTATCGTTGCGGAGGAGTATTTTGTGCTTGTTATTCTTGCATGTGCATAAAATATTTCCACATTGTGGAGTTAAACTCTTCATTGATTTATTATTGTAACCTTAATGTAACTTGTGACCAACTTGTGTGTTGACTGCCATTTATTTTCACTTTAGTGAATATAATTGGCCAAACCAATTATATTGGATAAAAAAAAAATCTTGGCTGAGGGTCTTGAAATTACTTATCTTTTCTCATCCGAAGCCGACACATTTTCCTTCATGCAAGCAAATGCAACATTCTTGTAATTTTCTGCTTTGAAAGGTTCAGTTTCCATTATTAAAAGACCAGTGCCTGATGTATTGATATCCTTATCCATATTGGTCCGTTGACTGAGGGGACCCTGGTCATTGTCAGGTGACTGAAGAGGCCGTGGATACACTGGTGTTGGTATGCAATTTAGGGGAAAAATGCTTCATTGCAGCATGAATTATACTTATAAATCCTTTTTCTCCCAGTTGCCTAAACTTGTGCATCCAAACAGGCTGCCTTGACTGCTGCATTGATGTACTGAAAGGATTGACCTTTAAATTCTCTCGGCCATCGCTGAGATGGCCGGAACACATCTTTGTCTCCGTGTGAAGCATAATAAAAGAAAGTGAGGAAGTGGAAAATGACCACATTCATCCCGAGGCAGATCCGATGGAATTGCCTGACTTTCTGGTTTTGTGGAGTTAATTGGATGCTCTCCAGCAAGTTCACTCTCAGGGCAAACGGGATTTCTCCTCCGTTTTTCATCTTTAAATTGATCCGTCATGCCATTCGCCGAAGAGTCGGCTGGCATTCGAAGAGCGAATTATGGATGAAATGAACTGGAGCGAGAAAGATAAACAAACATTTTTACCGTGCACGCACACAGCACATTTCGATCGAGGGCTTACGCTGTAGTAGAGCGCACCTCGCCCTGCCGCTCTGTGGAAGGCTGGGGTGAGCGACTGCGGGAAAGGGAAGGTTTTTCCGGCGTCGAGCTGGACTAACACGCCATCGGTCAGTGTGTGTCTGCGGTCGCGCTCTGTCAGAAAGGGCTGCGTGCCCAGTCATTCTCTTGCTAATCATTGTCAGAAGCTTTAACCACAATCAGTGGCATCAAAAAAACATTGTTCGACATTCCTGGGTCAGTGATGAAATATTTTTCGGTTCAAGTGCTTTGCTATTTGCTAAGCTTGAATTGTGTTCTGCTGTCTATTAATTAACCCTGATGGCTAAATGCAGCAATTGTTACTCAAGGATGTAAGGTATCAAAATCAAAGCTGTTGAAAAACCTATCATGTGGCGACTTGTTTATAAAAGCTCATAAAGAAATCGCCACATGATATGTCTTCAACAGCACAAGATAATTTATCTATTTTTTAAATTTATTTCAGTGCTCTATGGGTTAAATTGGCTCAAAAATGCTGAACGCACCGTCTAGTCCTCTTCGATTCAGCATAGGCAAGATATGCGAATACAAACCGATACTTGGGGACCCAGGTCTGTCAATAATCTGTGCTGAGAGCTGTTGTTGGAGTACCTGAGCAGTGAGAGAGTCTCTTGTGTGTTTGTGCTGTCGTATATGATACATGGAGGCTGAAGTGGACCCGCTTCCATAATGTTAATGACCTTCTTCCCATTAATCAGCAATTAGCCATCAGTAAACAAGCTGGCAAATAACATCATGAGCCATTACAGGGTGGTAGTGATTAACATCTCTGTAACCTGTGCAGAATCATTTTGGCCCCACGCAAAGTGTGAAGTTGTTGGCGCCAGTGCAGTGCAGTATGCTTCCAGTAGTTCTTAACGCACTGTGTTTTGGAGGAATAATCCCTATATTGTTTTGATGTGTTGAACAAATTCACGTTTGTTTTGTTGCTGGGGTCTTCTGTCTTAACTCATCCAGAATTTAGAACTTTTCCCAGTTCATATCATGTAGCTGAATTTCAAACACTTTTGCAGTCATGAATTTTTGAAGTTTGACCCTCTGAGCCAAATATGGTCATTTTTGTGACTCTTTGTGTGCCTATTGTTAGCCTAACGTATTGCTTTTTTTTTTTGACTGAAATGGGTTGAAATTTGCTCCTAGCATCTGAGAAACCCTGAGGATAATTTGCAACATGTATCCATATGAATGATTGTTGACTTGTTTTACAGTGATCTAATGAAAATAAACTATATTTTACTCAAATTAAGAATCTTGAATTTTCAAAAATGAGTATCTCTGCTAGTTTTTTCTTTCTTGAAACAAATTTAGATTAGTGTAGGACTAAGACATGTCCCTTTGCATCAAGAGGTTATTTGGTCCTGAATAATAAATTGAGTGCCGCAGATCTTTTTAAATATACCTTTGGAACTGAAAAACCCACATTTTGAAGATATTTTCTGAGGTTTCATTTTCCTGTCAACTTTCTTTTGATAAGATTGTGTTAACATTCAATGCAGATGTGCTGTTTAAACAATTTAAATATAATATTACTCCTTCAGTAATGATGTTTACATTTAATAATTTCTTGTTAATGAGCATTTTTTGCACATAAAACATGGCACCAAAAAGTGGCTCTGGTAATGCAAACAAACTGAGGCATCATCTGTCAAGTCAGAACATCCACTTCTCAGCTTTAGTAGTTCTTCAGATTTTCCCAACCAAGCCAAACTTGAAAGATCAACTTTTCTACTAAAGTCGGTTGTCTTGTGACAGATGGCTTCTTCATGCAGACCTTTCTAATAAAGCAGAGCTCCAAAATCTGACTGTCACGTCAAACTGCTTAATTATTGCGAAGCGTCCTGCCTTTGCCGACTGTGCAATACTGTGTAGATGTCTCGTTTGATTGGAACATCATTGGAAATGCATAGTGGTCTGGTGAAAGGACAGAAATTTTTCCATTTCCAGAAGACAGGGCCATTGTAATTATATCATAATATTTAAAAGAAAGGCCTACTTACTGAGGGATTCATTAAGCTTTTATGAGAAAATGTGTCTTTAGTGACAAAGCTGTCATCCTGGGAAATGTGCTAATTAACATCACACCAACTGCCTTAAAAAGGCCTTGTCACTTATGTCATTAATACTGTCTCACATGAATAATTTTTAATATTTCAAAAAGTGTTTGAAATGGTTAATTAACGATTGCTGGATGTTTTCTGTTGAAACTTTTGAAAAGGCACCGGCTTATCAGCTGTGTCGATGATGATCGATGTCTCTCGTGTCCGTGGGGTTGAATTCGGGGGCGGTCATTGTGGAAGTGGGGAAAAGGGCCATCTTTTGGGTTTTTGTATTTTCTTTATCATTGAAAAGGATTTAAGTAAATAATTAACTGTATTCCCCGACAACAGGTTGGGGGCAGTATGGGTCCGCGATCATCACACCACATCAGCCCGTACTTTGAGATTTTCTTGTGAGCGCTCCACAGACCACATATTTTAATTGATTTCATATTCTGTGTGGGCCTCACGTGTGGTAAAGTCAGGAAGCCTATCGATTTTAGGAGAAATTGCCATTTGGTGTCGGGATTCACGTCCAGTCGAAGTTAGGCGTCTTCGTTAGTGTCGGCCATCATGGTGAAAGCTTTGTTGTCGGTGCAGTGCTTCATGGACTGATGCATGATGTTTGAAAGGGCTGTTTCACCATCGATAAGCTAATTGGGCCAAACTGTTCGGCATCCGTTAGTTAAGAGGGTGCTGATGATGAAATGAAGACACAATATCTGCTGTCGTCCCTGACGGCAGCCATCTGAGGATTGTAGAAGTTACGGGAACAATAGAGAACAAAGCGTGAAATCCCTGTTGGAGAAGTTTTCTATACTGAAGATGAAAAGCCTGTGAGGGGTGCCTTGATGGGGTGGTGTTGATGTGGAACGACAGAGCAGCGGACATCTGCACGTCACCCAGCACATGGAGTCCTCATCTGAAATTCGCCATGGCTTGTAGCCCCAGGAGCTTCCAATCTTATTTGAAAACGAGATGGTGCATATTCTGCTTTGAAATCTAGCGGAGTCAAACCACTCTGGTAACATTGCTGCCTCCAGGGTATTTAACCCTTGGAATACTGAAATAATTTGATTTATAATTTTTTTGAAAATTTATCTTGTGCTGTTGAAAACCTATAATGTTGGAACTTGTTTACAAGTTGCCACATGACTAGTTCTCAACGGTTTGGATTTGAATATCTTACATCATTGAGCAACATTATTTGTATTTAGCGCTCTCAGAGTTCATAACGAGCTTCTTGCACAAATCTTTACAAAATTGGGTTCGTGCTGACAGACGATATTCTTTCTCACCCATAAAAATCTTGGAGTAGCTTGTTCTGTGCTGTTTTTCTGCCATGTGCTAATCCAATCAAGGAATTCTCATGTCGATTGCCTGTTAACCCTTAGTTGCTATATGCAACTATAGTTGCCCAATGATTTAAGATATCAAAATTAGATGCTGTTGAAAACCCATCATGCGGTAACTTATTTACTCTGTTAAACAAGTTGCCAAATTGTAGATTTTCAACAGGTCATGATAATTACATTTTTAATTCCTTGAAAATTTATTCAGCGCTCCTAGGGTTAAAAATGTAATCTGAGCTTGAATCACTTTCCTCTGGTATGTATGAGAGTCTGGGGTCTCTGAACCTGTTGAGCAGGAGCTGGCGAGTTTTCTATTCTGTTCTACACCCCCACCCATTTGGGCCAGAATATAGCTGCTTAATAAGCCTGTCATTATGCCTTTACTGCAAATCTTTTTGACTGCAAAAATGGTTTTGCCATCTGATTGAACCGCAGATCTGCAGAAGGAAATGGAAATTGTGAAATTGAAAGAAATTTTTAACACTTGAAGTAATCTATGCCTTTGCCTTAACGGCTTTGACAGTCATACTTTGTTTTTGAATTCATCCAATGAAATTGGTTTCCTCACCAGACTTTTCTTTCTGACCCAGGCCCAAGCCTTAAAGATCCAGAACTGTAGGTCAGCTCTGTTTTCTATCTTTTAAAACACTTTATTTGAGTCATGGACGGAAGAGGCTGCCCATTCTCTCGGACACGTTTGGGTTGCTGACTGAAGGTAATCTGCAGGCCTGTCGGATGCAGTTGCTTGATGTGATGCCCATGAGGTCTGAGATGATAGAAATGCAGTTAGTCCCAAGACTTGATTCACTTCTCGTCCGCTCTGAAGCTGCAGAAGGCAGGTTTTCCTCTTGGTTCACATTCCTCTTATCTGTGCTTGCCCTTGAATGCTTGTTCTTCTCTTAATCTCTGCTTCGTCCATTATCTGTACTGCGCTGCCTCGCGCAACACCCAATGACCTTGTAAGTGGCACTTAATCGAGCCATTTCTGAGTTTTGAATTCAGTCTCGCGGTGTTGCGGTTAAATGTTTCGCTGTTGTTTTTTCCTTAGTATTTCCTGGAGCATTAGTGAGTTTTGGCATTATTCAGTTTTGATGGCGGCTGGCAAGTCTAGTTACTTTGAAGAGACTCTGCGGAGTTGGCATATAGAGAGATTACCCTTGGAATGTCAGGTGCACTATGTGGTCAATAATCGTGCTGCATGGCTACGACGGCCGGGCTGCTTGCTCTGGTGAATTGCGTGCTGCGCGTGACATTTACAGACTTCTCACCTCGGCAGCCTGTGGCACTGTTTGTGTTTTTTTTTTTTTGTGTGTGTGCTGTTGACATTTCTGCCCAGAAGCTGCTCAGCCAGCGCGGGGTCTGTCCTGCAGGACTCCCGCCTCGGCCTGAAATTAATGTCTCTTTAAAGGTCCACCAAGTCATTTTCCCCAAATCTCTTTTTTTTTTTTTTTTTTTGCTTGAGAAGCTCCCTACTCTTGCTCTTTGTACCAGCATCCACCAACACGGATTAAACACGGCGTGATTGCGCATTGTTGGTGTTCCCATGTCTGGGACGGATTGTACTCTGTTCACCGCAAAAAGTTGGGATTTCATCATCTTTGGTCCGTAATATCGTCAAAAGGTTCAGAGAATCTGGAGAAATCACTGCACGTAAGCGACAAGGCTGAAAACCAACATTGAATGCCTGTGACCTTCGATCCCTCAGGCGGTACTGCATCAAAAACTGACATCAGTGTGTAAAGGACATCACCACATGGGCTCAGGAACACTTTAGAAAACCACTGTCAGTAACTACAGTTCGTCGCTACATCTGCAAGTGCAAGTTAAAACTCTACAATGAAAGCCATTTATCAACAGCACCCAGAAACGCTGCCGGCTTCGCTGGGCCCAAGCTCATCTAAGATGGACTGATGCAAAGTGGAAAAGTGTTCTGTGGTCTGACGAGTCCACATTTCAAATTGTTTTTGGAAACTGTGGACGTCATGTCCTCCGGACCAAAGAGGAAAAGAACCATCTGGACTGTCATAGGTGCAAAGTTCAAAAGCCAGCATCTTTGATGGTATGGGGGTGTATTAGTGCCCAAGGCATGAGCAACTTACACATATGTGAAGGCACCATTAATGCTGAAAGGTACATACAGGTTTTGGAGCAACATTTGTTGCCATCCAAGCAACGTCTTTTTCATGGACGCCCCTGCTTATTTCAGCAAGACAATACCAAGCCACATTCTGCACGTTACAACAGCATGGCTCCGTAGTAAAAGAGTGCGGGTACTAGACTGGCCTGCCTGTAGTCCAGACCTGTCTCCCATTGAAAATGTGTGGCGCATTATGAAGCGTAAAATACGACAACGGAGACCCCGGGCTGTTGAACAACTTAAGCTGTACATCAAGCAAGAATGGGAAAGAGTTGGTCTCCTCAGTTCCCAAACATTTCCTGAGTGTCGTTAAAAGGAAAGGTGATGTAACACAGTGGTAAAAAGGCCCCCGTGCCAACTTTTTTGCAATGTGTTGCTGCCTTTAAATTCTAAGTTAATGATTATTTGCAAAAAAAATAATAAAGTTTCTCAGTTTGAACATTAAACATCTTGTCTTGGCAGTGTATTCAATTGAATATAAGTCGAAAAGGATTTGCAAATCATTGTATTCTGTTTTTATCTACGATTTACATAACGTGCCAACTTCACTGCTATTTAACTGCCGAGTGCCACCTTTTTTTTTTTTTTTTTAATTAAATCAACCTACGAAATATCGAGAGTAAAAGTCTGCGTTTCATTGGAACACGAACCAGTTCAATCACGCAAAGCATTTGCCAATTAATAAGTAAATTATTTTTCTGCACTGAATTTAGCCCATGATTTCATCACTGTTGGATCGCATACGGTGAGAAACCGTTTCTTCAGTTGCTAATTACGATAATTGGAAAAGATGTCAATAAAGGAAAATGATTGAGATCTAGCCAGGACTATAAGGGACATGTCTTTGCCCCCCCCCCATAGCTCTGATACTGGGTGGCAGGCATGATAAAGTGTCCATTCAAATAAAATAAAAATATAAAAAATAAAGTGTCTTGAAGTGTTACTAAGGCATCTGCCCTTGTATAAAGTGCCAGTAAAAGAACAGCTATGAGCCCGAAAATGGTTGGAAAAGTAATGAAAACAACAAAATGATGTACCCGCTTCCCGGCTCGAAGGGAAGAAATGCGTAACAGCATGAATAAATGCTGTTTGCTGAATAAATGGCTTGATTGCAAATCAGGCAAAGTACACGGGAATTGAATTAAGGTGAGCCAATTATGCCAAGGCAATGGAGACTGTCCAACCTGGCTGGTAATTAGTAGACTTCAAACCAAAGTTTTCTTGCTGGAAGCATTTCAAATGACCGCATTAGGTATTTGTCATAGAAAAGGTAATAAGCAATCGCGTCTGTCTGCCTCATAGTGGCAGTTACTTTTACTGCGCTTAAATTAATCGCGATTAATTATTCCGACAGCCCTTATATATATATTTTTTTTTAATGTTTAAATACTTGCGATATCTAGGACCGATATCATCCAATGGAATAAAACATTGACATCAAAGTATTATAAAGTACCTCTAAAGACATTTTTAAGTAAACGGTTGGAGTTATATTTTAAAAGCAAGTGCTTTGAGCAAATGCACTTCTCTTGCGTAGTAATGCCCATACAGTTAGAGGAAAGAAAATTGTACGTATATCACGCAAAGATGCAGGGCAGCTAAGTAAAACATGTCTGAAGAAAAGGAAGCAAAGCCTGCACACTTGCTCCATGCCACAAGAACCTCATTAAATACGGACTGTAAGTTTCGATCCGGTTTGGAGCTTTATCAGAAAAAAATCTTTGTCCTTTGTTGCAACCATTTCAGCTATAACAAGGCGAAGGTAACAGACTTAAGTAGTGAAAAAAATCTGTTTTCTGAAGAAAGTATCAATAGACCATTGAATTTATGTCATTCTACTGTTATTGTCGTGAGATATTAAAAATGCGCAATTCCCTACCATTGATTTACGCAGAGATTTGTCCCTCGAATTCAGTAGTCACTTAAATCCTCATACGACCTCTCACTGAAATCCAGTCACTTTAATGCTTGCTTAGGCTTATCTTCATAAAGCACAATAACAGTTGACACCCACATGAAACTTTCCCAGTAATTATATATTGATTGACAGTTTTTTTTTTTTTTTTTTTTTTTTTTTTTAAATCAAATTCCAAGCAGCATAAACTTTCCACAGTTAATGAAAGACTGGACCCTCAAAAGTATCTGAACCCTTGCGTAACAACATATAAGGTTGTACTCTCTCAACTGTGCTCAGCTGAATGACGTGAGTATATAAAATTTTCCTCGCCTAATTCGTCACTTATCTTTTCCGCGATTTATTTTTTTACCCTCGGTCCGACTTCAGGCCGAAGGGTATTGTCATCAGTTCGTTGTCTGTCTGTCCGTCTCTGTCTGACTGTCTGTCTGTCCGTCCGTGTGTGCAACTCTAAAGTCAGCATCAATAAACTAGTTACCCATGCCAAAACATTCGCGGTAATGTAGGGAATCCAGGCTAGGAAAGAATTTTTCAGATTGGACCATTTTTTGGGGAAAAAATGGCATTTTTGGCGTTTTTGAATAAAACTTTTTGATGAAGCATTTGAGCTCGGGGGTTTATACCTGGGGGAACGATCATGTATATGCGAGGCTCTAGATTAGTGAAAAAAATGTCAATTTTCCAAAATTTTTGTGGGACTTTGGCCATTTTTGTATTTGTTAATGTATGTTCTGTGGAATTCTACTTAGGTTATTGTGTAATTGTTCTGGGACACTTCATAAGTCAGGCCGAGGGTGTTCAAACGCGGGCGTTTCTTGTTCTATAAGTTACTGTCCCAGTTATCTTCCACAGAACCCTCTTCCATTCAAGTCCTCATTCACTTTGTCTACATGCACAGTTTTGCTCTCACTGTAGGTTTGTTTAAATGTCCCTAGTTTGGCTCCATGTTCTTCCAGTTCAATTTCTCTCCACATTTCATCTATGTCCATATCTGAAATCCGACCTTAGTTCTTAATAGCATGTGCTTTCCCTACCAACTTTTTGCTCACCAACTACTATTATTATTATTATTATTATAGCTGTCATTTGCCTAAAGCATAGCCTATCATTTGCATTTTCAAGAATAAACATGATTTATCTCAGACAGTTTTTTCAGGCTGCCAGAGATCTAACGCATGATTCCCCAGTGCGAGAGTAGTCTGTTGATGAGGCAATTTACGTTTAGGTAGTATTACTGCATTCATGACATATTGAAAAAATGGTTCATATTTCTGTCTGCATGGCTGACTGCTCAAAAACCAGTTGCCTCCAATACCGAGTGGAAAAACACTATGGTAGATGGCATTTACAAATATGATCCTTATCTTCTTTTGAGAAGAATAGAATAAAATTAAACAATTCATCATTTGATCTATGAAAAAATGGTTTTAAATGGCTCATTTAACTAAATTATCTGGACACTGATGAATGAAAATGCGATTGAAAATCACTTGTCGCTAAAATCATTTACCGACTGACTTTATGCTTCACCTGAAGACTGCACCTTAATTGGAAATCCACGGAGCTGAAGACTCCAGATTACTGTAACTGGGTGAGTATCTGACTTAGCTGCGGCTGTGCCGAAAGGATTTCAAGAGTCTCCAGACAGGATCCAGACAGATAAACTGGCGTACCTGTTTACCATGGTTACCAGGCAGACTTCACGTCTTTTTCAGATGAGGACTCCTGGCTGATATTTAGCCAACTGAGAGATTAATTCCAGCCCACTTGTCTTCATCCTAAATCATGTGAAAGACCAGTCACAATCTGCCCCTGTATGCAACAACCCAAACCCTAAATCAGAATCTGCCTCTATCGTAAACCAACCAGAATGTATCTTGTACTGGACCAATCCATATCGAGCCCATTTGTAAGCTAATGAGTCTTTGTCCCTGCTTAGACCAGATTCTGCTCCTCAGCTGGATCAAACGGGATGACTTTTGACCCAACAGCAAAGGGTATATCGGCAAAAGCCCACACGCGAGAGCACCCCAAAACGAAAGCCCAGCTACAGTACTGCCCCAGACAGCTTTATCAAAATTACGACACCCAATTTTTTCTTGTATATTCTCCCTCTGCCTAACTCCATGTACCTTTAAATATATTTTGTCATTTTACGCAAAGGTAGGGTATGCTATTCTATTCTTTATGCATTTGTATCCCATTCTTTTTTCATCTTCAGTCGACTTCATCACGCCCCTACAAGAGGTTTTACTGCCTTCATTGAGCGCATTTGTTCTCTCTTTCCCATGCTATGCTAATGCCAAGGTCCCTTCAGGTAATAAAACAAATAATTCTGTTATTTAGCTGCTGCTGTAATCTTCAGTGACTTGCAGTCGCTTAAACTGAGCGGGGGCGAATCTCCCCGCTCGACAGTTTGGGGTTGTGGGCCGCCCGACTGCAGCAGTTATTACACTGGGCCTTGAGCTATATACTGGCCGGGTCCGAGTCCAGCACTTAATTCACATCTTACACAGGCCTTAATCCAATATCCATTAAGGTGTAAAGCATTTAGTTTAAATCTGTCCTGAAGTTTTTAGCTTTGCACTTAACAACTGGCACAGTGCAATAATGCTGGAAGCTATGGATAATGTTTTTCTTATTACTTAAGATGAGAAATTTGTGTAGTTAAGAATTGGAAGAAGTAACGCTACAGAAATTAAACATCATGCCGTAGTCATGTTGCATTCATATAACGTAACATGAATTTAGAATGTCTATTTTGGTGGGCTGAATTTGATGCATGACTACAGCACTCGCTCGTGTGCTGTAAGCTACTCTTACAAGTGAGCTACCGTATAAGATACAGGTAGCCGTAAACTATTAAGCAAGTTCGGTTTTGGTTTGGTTACTCTTAGAAAATAAAATTTCCAGACTACGTGTCACATACACTCTGTGTGCTTCTAATATCATCTTCTGTTGTCTGTCGAGGAAAAAACCTTTTCTGAAAAGACAAGGATCTGATTCTGTGGTTTCTGGACATGATTTCTCTGGTATTTACCGGTTGTGTAGCAAACAAAGTACTATGTAGTGAACCAAAGATTTCATGACTGGATCTATTTTAGATTATTTTACCCTGGGCTATTACCAGAATGCTAACTCGACATTGCTTCCTTTCTCTGCCCTTGGTGATTTAGATTTTGTGGCAAATGGCAACAAACAAATAGTTCTTGTAGTGCCACTTCAACTTGATTATAATTTCCTCCTCTGAAATGAGGCTCCAGTCGGTAATCAACATTTTTAACATCACTGGTGGAAATGTTGTTTGGTCCATTTCAGTCTGATTCATTCAATCAGTTTTCATCCGCAGCAGCTTCCACAACAATCACGAATGATGAAGTGCTGAAATTGGATTAGAAATGTGAGGTGGTGTGGAATTGGATGGCACAACGCGTCCATCGCTGACTGAAGGCACGGCCTAAGCTTGGACGGAAGTGAAACCTTGTTGATGGCAAAACGTTGTTTCACACAAAGTACCAAAAAATAGTTTGGTACTTTGTGTGAAACGGTATCGTTCACCTCAACTTTGCATCGTCCTCAGCATTTTCATTTGTGAAACACTCTTGACGTAGAAATTTCATTGTGGAATTAGGTGGCTTTTACTGGGACAACCCTTCCACTAAAAGTAGCTTCAGGTTACCCCTTTTTTTTAAATGAAATTTATTTTGCCGTTAGGGTGCACAGACCTTATTATTATAGAATCCGATGCCCTAAAAATTTCAAGCATCACATAGTCGAAAATTTACAATATTTGCATTGACATAAAAATGAGTAGGTAGACTGGTAAAAAATGTATTGACTGGGGTTCGGAGTTTGGGTCGGTGCTCTCCAGTGTATTAATTAATAACAGGCCCTTCTCTGCAGGAAGAATAGCAGATTTTAGATTGAAAGTATCATGAAAATGCAGTGTCAGGAGCGGTTCTGCAAGGTCATGGTGCCTGCATGATATGAATACCTCACAAGGGTTACGGACATGTGCATTTACTTCATTTCACTTCATTGTGCATTCAGGCTTTCAGCTCTCTTCTCTGGCTCTCAGTTATGCGCAGTTTGTGACATTGACACTCTTTATTTAGTAACTTGTGACTGTGGCGTCTCTCCCATTGCCATGACGAAGGCAACAAAAATGATTCTTTTTCTTTATATTGCTCTCTCCTAAGAGCAAACTACATAGATTTGGCTAAAACTTCATTTCTGCTTTACAGCTGGTTGTTTTCTCATTCTTAATTTAATTTAAATCCATATTTTTCTCATCAGAAATAATTGGAAATTGCAAATATTGTGCTGAACCATGCAGAAAGCAGTTGCTCGATACACACTCGTATCTGTGAGAGGAATCGGATCGGGGCTTAAGTGCCCACGGAGAGTGTGAAATGCTTTAATTTCTGCTAAAATCCATTCAAAATGTGGTTTCCACTGCATTCTCAGATTGAAAGTGTCAGCCAAAAATAAAGGAATAAACAAAAAAAGGGTGGTAATTGTTTACCGGACCTTGCTAGACTTGCACATTTAGAAGTTCTGGTAATTACTTTTTGCGAAGCTGGAGGGTAGCGTCAGTGCTGTAAATCACTGTTAACGTCACGTGACAGGAGCTCCTCGGCTGCGCTGATCTGCGTCTCGGACTCGCTCTCCTGTTTAACATGAGCTCGCTGGACACTGACGGTGAGCAGGAACACATCTCTCTGCTCTCCTCTCCCCTCTTCCTGGCTGCACGCCCTTTGATCGCTGAAGCAGCTCAGTGCTCTCGAGTTGCCCTGAATGATCCGTCCTTTTTGGTGTGTACTGCGCGTGCGTAAGCGGACACCATGCTAACGAGTTGCAAGTCCGGAAGTAAAACTTCTTAGCCTGCAGTGAATAACAATTCACTGTAGACACATGTACTCCTCCAGTACCTATATTCATATCCCCGAATGCCGAATGGCATTTCGTGGATATTATGTTTTTGGTTCGACCGCCGCTGCTGCGCCGCCCTACGTGTTAACGCGATAACTTCAGTAATATTTCAATTAGAAATTTCATGTTTTGCGTATAAGTAAGTATCATAAAGAGGAAGAACTTTTATTTCTCTATTTCTTTATTTCAACAGATCCCAATTAGCTGATGCACAGGCGGCAGCTAGTTTTCCTGGGGTCCAACAGAATGAAATACATTTCATACAAAACACAAATACACAGAGTTTACCTCAAGATATAATACACGCGTTCCACGAAAGAAAAATGTATTTTAAAAACATTAAATTACATGAACATGAAACTACATGAAAACAAACTACAGCATAAGACACACATCTCGCATAAAAAGACTATACACAAGACATTACTAACCAAAAAATAAAGATTTTCGCTGAATAAATACAATTCTCACGTATTCGTATACTCAAGATGTGCCATGGACTTAAATTTTAAAGGAAATATCACTGCAATTTCAACCTAATCACACTTTTAAAATGAGATATGCCTTTGATGTTCCGCTCATCACAAGGAAGGTTGTTCCATAATGTTATTGCTCTGTAAAATGTTGTTCTTCTCATAAAGTTGCATTTTGGTCTTGGTAACACCATGAATGTTCCTGAAGTTGCCCCTCTTGTGGCGTACATGTGAGTTCTTGACCTATAAACAATGGCATTATAAATTAATGCAGATTTCTGAGATATAATCTCCTTGCGAAAGAATGTGAGTAGCTTAAAAGACGATCTTGCATCAACGCGGTGCCATGGAAGGAGTGCATGCATATCATCCTCACTAGACCTATATGAGCAGCCTATAACTAGTCTGGCTGCTTTATTTTGTGCAGCTTGTAATTTGTTTAAAAGACCCTTTGTTGCAGATGACCAAACCACAGCACAGTAGTCTAAATGACATAAACTAATTCGACTTTGGACAATTTACAATGTCTAGATTGGCCACCAGGGGCCAAAAACTGCAAAATCACTGTTTTTATCATATCTCTGGAAATATTTGTCCGATTGACCTCAAATTAAGTGCAAATTTTATTTATTTTATTTTATTTTACCCTTATTTAACCAGGGAAGTCCCGTTGAGATTGAAATCTCTTTTTCAAGGGGGCCCTGGGGGAAGAGGTGGGGAGGGACAGAGGAATTGCACAGCCAATTAGATCAGGGGATGATTAGGCAGCAGATCGAAAGAGCCAGGTTGGGACTTTAGCCATGACACCGGGGAACCTCTTATCGAAGAGTGTCATAGGATCTTTAATGACCACTGTGAGTCAGGACCTCAGTTTTAACGTCTCATCCGAAAGACGGCGTCTCCTTCAGTACAGTGTCCCCGTCACTGCACCTGGGGCATTGGGGATTATCCCGCCAGAGGGGAGATCGCAACCTACTGGCCCACCAACACCTCTTCCAGCAGCAACCTGGTTTTCCTCAGTGGTCTCCCATCCAAGTATTGGCCAAGCCCACACCTGCTTAGCTTCAGCCACGCAGCTGAAGCTGATCGAATAGTGGTATGGCTGCTGGCAATTAAAGGCCATGACCTGAGGATGTGTCCCACGATGACATTATACCTGTTTGGTTCAAAATTGTGAGACAAGGTGGAGCTTTGTCACATAAAATTCACCATTTTTGTCATATCTTTGGAACCATTTGTCCAATTGACATGAAACTATCTGCAACTGCAAGGTCATGACCTCACAACGCGTCACATGGTGACATCACACCTGTATGGTTTAATATTTTGCCACCAGATGGTGCTTTGTGATGGAAAATTAGCATTTTGGCCATATCTTCAGAACCATTTGTCCGATTGACCTGAAATTACTACCAAATGAAAGTCTAGTCAAGGATTTGGGAATTGGAGGATTGGGGGCCTTTGGGAATATACCCCCAGCCGTTGCCTCTGACGGCATAAGCCTAGATAGTTGTTATGAAGGCAGTACGAATTTCCTTCCATGATTTTTTCTTTGCTCATTTGGGAAAATTTAGTTAAGAAATTAATGAGCCATATTTAATTTTTATCTCTTTTTTTTAGAATTATATTTTCAAAACTTTCTAGGCCCCCCCCCCCCATGAAAGCTGCATATGATGATATTTTAACCCTTAGACCGCTAAATGCAGCTATTGTTGCTCAATGATGTGAGATATCAAAATCAAAGCTGTTCAAAACCCATCATGTGTGATTTGTTTAAAAGTCTTTTAAAACGAATTGGCATTTGATAGGTTTTAAAAAGCGCAAGATATTTAATTTATGTTCTTTAAAATTGATTTCGGCGATCTAAAGGTCAATTGATCACAATTTAACAAACCATTCTACACACGTAGGGCTTGTGGCAGCTGTGCCTAAGCCAGTGATCTGATGAGTGTGTAGATAACTACATTTAAACTGCAATGTGTTCTATGCCACACAGACTTCCCATCATGTGACTAGAGCTCTGACCTGTGATTTGCTCGTCACTCATGTAAGGTGTGGCCTTCATCTCAGTGGGAAGTGCTGGGAATTGGAACTGAAAGAGGTTTGACTATAAATCGTAACTCTAAGACACTGAGAATATTTCTGCTGTCGGAATCTTCTTTTTAAAAGTGCTGGGTATTATACCTTACAAATGTACAAATGGCCATTGACATCATGGCTGTTCTATTGTAGCATGAAGTGGATTACTCATTTATGCTGTTTTTCATTTTGATGATGATTACGTGAAAATTCATCATTTAATGTGTGGTATGGGCACTTCTGTTGTTTGAGGGAGGGCCAGGATTGGGCAGGGGGATGAGCCTTAGAGCTGTTTCGGTACAGAGGAGTTTTCTCAGTCCCCTGAGGTCAGTTATGGCTTGAATAAGCTTGTCAAAATACTGGGTTGCAGAGCATAGAAATGTTCATATGCAGAAAATAAATTACTTGGATTATAGTGATTTTAATCGTGAGTATAATTATTTCAGCATATCTGTACGCGATGCCGGCATTAATTTATTTTCCATTCAAGTTTCAGATTCAAAGGGATTATTAATTTTCCACATTAAACATCATTTCCTCTTTTCGGGTGGAATTTGATGTACAATTTAGATTGCGAAGACGACCAGCCATTGTCAGGCTCTGGGCGATTTATTGTCGTTTATCGCAGCTCTGGGTTCTGTATGGCTTCGGCGTGAGCTCCTCTGCACTGGTGTTGCTGAAAGTGAGGGGTTTTCTGGCTCTTCAGTCGGGCCAGCAATGCACATTTAGGAGGGCGAGGTTTGTGGAACTGGAATTCGCCACCTGGGTCTTGGGGTCGAGGTGAGATGGAGCCCTGTAGGCTGGTGCCAGTAGCTCTAGGGCAAAGCAGGTGTTTTGCAGTTGCTTCTCCCAGGGCGTCAGAGGTCTTTCAATTTGCGATTTGTGATTGGTCACCCTCTAGTGACCTCTCTTGTGCCCATAGGCTGCGTGCTGGTGCCGGATTCATGCGGGTCTCCTGCCACTGAACTGTGGCAGCACGATGGTGATCTGCAGCGTAAAGAGGAAATGGCCGATGACACCGTGGTTTTGGCTGGAAACCACGTTCCTCTGTGCTCTCAGAGATTTAAGATGGGTTGCAGAGGTAACTGGGCAATGTGGGTCAGTCAAACTCGGTGCCAACTTTGCCTTGAGATTTAAAAAAAAATAAAAAATCACTCCGATTTTTATGAGAAAATAAAAACGGTTTTTGTTAAAGCTGTTTTGATATTTTTCTGTCTTGCCATTGCCAGGAGGTATAGTGATCACACGGGCTGATGTATATGTGTTTGTGTTTGTGTGTGTGTGTGTGTTTATGTGTGTGTTTGACAGCGGTATTACTCAAAAACTATGCAACGAATCGCAGCAAACCTTTTACAGGAAGTTGGACTGTATGAATGGGAAGAGGGGATTAAATATCCTGACTAATCTGGATACAGATCCAGATTCTGCTGCTGATTATGAGCACTTGTGGATCAAAACCTGCTGGCAGAGGTATGCGCTCTCTGAGTGCCCTCTTGTCGTTGATGTTTTCGCTTTCTCTGATTGAGTGCGCCATGTTCTCCTCTGTACTCGCATGGGCAATAAAGTGCCGTCCTTCCTGACGACATCTGCGCACTGCATGTTGGTATGACTGTGGTTTCTGAATGCTGGCGCAGTGCTGCCTTGTGCAGCTTCACACTGCACTTTGCGTTCCTGAATCTCGCGGTCAAAGCCCTGGCCCTTTAAACTCCTCCGAGCCACAGCACTGCATCTCTAAATGCAGCTCCAGGCCCCACTCTGTCCTGATCTGCAGGCGCCCTCCATGTCCGTCTGACTGTGTCTGTGCCTGGGCTTGGGCTGTTGCTGCAGTGGTCCTGTAAGGCAGTCCGTCTCTCCCGTCATTGGCATGCGTTCCCCATCCCGTCCGTGCTGCGTGGCTTTGAACCGGCATAGGCTCGCCTCCTGCATCAGTGATTCTCTGCTCTGCCCGTCCTTATGTGCGGCTTCGTGGTACGTGCACGCAGCTCTTAATTGTCAATCCAGCTTCAACGAGTCCGTAATTCTGATTCTGATCCATGCTTCTCATCTGAACGTGAAGCTTCATCTTCACAGTTTTCTTTTACAAAAGCCTGTGCACAGTCTCCCTGCAAAGTATATGTCAGCATTCCAGGCTGCAATTATTGTGACTTTGTTCAAATACATGCAGTTTTATATGTGTGTATATATATAAATGCATTCGATTTATATAGCGCTTTCTTGGACACTCAAAGACGCTTTACAAAATAACGGACTCAATGACAACAAAAATGGAGACAACAATAACCTGAATGAAGATAACAGAATATAGAATTAAAGAAAAGCCAGTTTGAACAGGTGGGTTTTGTGGAGGGATTTTAAGTTTTGTTTCCTGATGGGTTGTGGGAGTGAGTTCCAGAGGGTGGGGGCGGCGGCGGCGAAGGCTCTGTCTCCCAAGGTCTGGTGCTTTGTGCGGGTGATGAGCGTGAGGAGGGCGGAGTCAGCAGAGCGGAGGGGGCGGGTGGGACAGTGACATTGCAGGAGGTCAGAGAGAGGGGCCAGGTATGGAGGGACTTAAAGGTGAGGAGGAGGAGTTTGAACTGGATTCGGTGATGGATAGGGAGCCAATGGAGCTGCTGGAGGATGTGGGTGATGTGTTCTCTGGAGTGGGTGTGGGTGAGGAAGCAGGCAGCGGAGTTCTGGGCATATTGCAGTCTTTGGAGATGAATGGCGGGATGTCAAAAGAGCAGACTATTGCAGTTGTCGATTTCGAGGGATTTGGGTCAGGTGATGAGGAGTTCTGTTTTATTGCTGTTTAGTTTTAGAAAATTTTTGTCCATCCAGATCTTGATGTCAGAGGGGCAGTTGGTTATGGTGGAGAGGATGACAGGGGTCATGGATTTGGTGGAGATGTACAGTTGTGTATCGTCGGCGTAGCAGTGAAAATGGAGTCCATGGTGGCGAATGATTTGACTGAGGGGGAGCATGTAGATTGTGAACAGGAGGGGGCCAAGCACTGAACCTTGGGGAGCTCCATGGCTGACTGGGGAAGTGTGGGATTTGGAATTGTTGACAGAGACAAAGTGATGACAGTCGGAGAGGTAGGAGATGAACTAGAGGAGAGCTGTGCCAGAGATGCCTATAGACTGTAGATGGTGGAGGAGGATGGTGTGATTAATGGTGTCAAATGCGGCAGAGGTGGAAGAGGAGGAGGATGGAAATGGAACCAGAGTCAGCGGCGAGGTGGAGATCATTGGAGACTTTGAAGAGGGCTGTTTCTGTGCTGTGGTGTGAACAGAATCCAGACTGAAATGTTTCGTAAAGGTGAGTGGAGTGGAGATGGTGTTGGAGTGTTCCAGTGTTTTTGAAAGTAACAGAAGATTGGATCTGAAGTTGTCCAGGTTGTCCAAGTTGAGGCCAAGTTTTTTCAGGTGGTGTATAACGGTGGGAAGTTTGAGCGGGGATGGGACAGAACCAGTGGAAAGGGAGGTGTTAATGATGTTGGTGATGAGAGGGATGAGAGTAGAGATGCATGGTTTTAGGAGAGGAGATGGAATGGGATCAAGGTGGCAGCTGGAGATGAAAGGAGTTTAGTGGTTTCAGTGGAGAGAAGGACGAAAAGCTGAGATGTGTGTGGAGCAATGTCAGGTTCTGAGGGGATAGGAGTGGAAGTGGTGGATGCAAGTGAGCTGTGAATGGTTTGGATTTTTGAATGAAAAGATGTGAAAAAGTTATTGGATTGTCTGTTGTGAATGTAGAAGTGATATTGTCCTTGGGTTTGGTCAGCTTTGCAAATGTGGAGAAAAGGGTGTGGGGGTTAGAAGAGTTGGAGTGGATGAGTTGTGAATAGAAATTGGAGTGGGCAGTTTTGAGAGCAGAGTTGTATGTTGTAACAAAAAGTTTGTAGACTTGGGTGTGAACTGTGAGACCGGTTTTTCTATGGAGTTGCTCGAGCTGTCGGCGTTGTTTCTTGAGGTTGTGGAGATCCAGGTTGTACCAAGGGGCAGAGGTGGAGAAGGAGACTGTGGCAGTTTTGAGGGGGGCTACCTGGTTGAGGCAGGAGGAGAGTGTGTTGTTGTAGAAATGGAGGAGAACAGAAGCAGTAGAACCTGTGAGCAGGGGAACCTGGTGATGACATGGGATAGGGAGGAGGAGAGAGAGTTGGGCGAGAGGAATTTCAGGTAATGGAAGGTTATTGTTCGAGGTTGTTTTTGTGGTGGGAGCGGGAGTAATGATGTCCAGAGTAATGGCCAGATGAACAGAAATGGTGAGGTCAGTCAATGACAGGTGATGGATGGTGAGAGAAGGTGTGGCGCAGACCAGGTCCAGGATGTGTCCGTGTGTGTGTGGGTGAAGCGACATGCTGGGTGAGGTTGAGGAAATATAAAATGTCCAAGAAGTTGGATGTGAATTTGGCTGTAAGGGAGTCTTTGTGGATGTTGAAATCTCCAAGGAGCAGGATAGATGGGTAGATGGAGGAGAGCCGAGTTACAAAGTCAGTGAATTCAGAGTGAAATGATGAACAGTTTTTGGGAGGACGGTAGATGACTGCAACGGTGACTGATTTGGAACCGGGAAGTCTAAAAGCTAGATGTTCAAATGAGGAAATGGTTGGGATGGAGATGGGGCGGAGGGTGGCGTCGCTGCGGTGGATGACTGCGATGCCTCCGCCTTGTCTTTCCAGTCTGGGGTTATAGATGTAGGTGTATCCGGGTGGGGTGGTCTGGTTGAGTGCGATGTCGTCCTCGGGTTTGTATTGTCCATGATGAATTCACTAATGAGCAGGCTTTTATTGTTGAGTGATTTTGCATTGAATAGTGCTGTCTTGAGAGGCTTTTGTTGTGAAATACTTGTGGCGGAAGTTGGAACAGGCAGGAGGTTGTAAGGAGTCACGTGACGAGTGCACGGATGACGTGTGCGGATGTTGTTGTCGTGCCGGTATTATTTTTTTTTTCATTTATTTTTTAAATACAGAGACAATCGCCAGGGGGTGACATACTTTCAAGGACAAGCTTTTAGAATATCATATTACATAAATATATTAAAAAGAGCAAATAAATTCAGAGTTTTACAAGCTTTTGCATTTGTCGAATGTCTAATGGTCCTAATATATTGCTTGACTTCATTTTCAAAAATGCAGAAGAGTGGGTTTTGATTAGTGTAACGACATTTGTGAATGTGCCATTTAGCTAATAGTAAGATAAGATTAATGGTATCAAATTGCTTTTTTTTACAGATGGATAATTAATGAAGCCAAACAATATATGTTCAAAACAAAAAGAAAATTGTGGTACAGTACAATTAGAAATCAAATTACAAATATCATTCCATAGTTTGACAGAGAATGGAAAATTCCAAAATAAATGAAAAATATCTTCAGGGGATTCGTGCCGGTATTCGAAAACAGCACGGTCAGAATAGAATGTTTTCAGAATAGCGGAAATGTTGCTCTCAGATTGCAGAAATTTGTCGAAGCCACAGACACTTCACAACAAGAAACCATCTCCCATCACACTGGTTCTCGTCAACCAAGAGTTCTACGCCTACCAAGAACAGACACAGAATAAAGCTGCATTTACTGGCGCTCGACTACGCAGCTACGACTATGCGACAACGATTATGCCGCAATGACGAAAAATATTTTCGTCGCTCGGTGTGTTTATTGAGATACGACTACACGTGAGAACAAATTTCGGGTTTACGCCTGGGGTCCTCGGGCATTTCCATCATGGCACCAGTCCATTCAACACCAGTACGTTGGATGGCTGAGGACATAATTGCGACTGGAATTGCAGCATTGCTTGCAATGCAATTTTACGGCGTCCCTATGATCAGATCGAGTGAAGTCGTAGATGAAGGTATTTTTATGTACTAATTTGACCAGGCATTCCGCATTTTCAATGCTGAGAGCTCATTTTTAGGGCATTTTCTTGGGTAAATTGCCCAGAAAGCACGCGTTGTTTCACGAAAAGTGACTTTAATTGCTGGGAATCCCGTTTTAGTTGCGCGACGACGATCTGGAATGCCCCATCGAGAAATCGTATTTTTTTGTCGCGTGGTCACGTTGTCGTTGTCGCGCGCTAGTGAATACCCTACAGGAACACGTACATAACGATTAAAAAATTGTTGTAGTCGCACAGTCGAGCGTCAGTAAACGCACCTTAATGCAGTTCATGGACACTCGATAAATTGAGCATGTATGCACGAATCTCAGTGGCACAGCTGTGAACTTGTGCCGTAAAACCAAATCGTACTGTACCCAAAATGACAGCAAATCACCTCGCTGCGCAAAGAACGCGTGAGTCTGTCATCACTCATCAAACCTTCCTGCTGTCCACTAAGAGACCAATGCAGAAAAATTGCAGCATGTCGCTGCATTCACGCACAGCACTGAAATTGCATGAGCTCGTGCATGTCTGCGTGCAGCTTCAACTGCTCTGCTGACAGTCCGAGCTGTATTCCTGCCTCTCATTCAGCAGATGCTGGAATTGGGTCTGGCTCATGGCAGCGCTAATCAGGATTAATCTCAATGCTCAGTGTGTCATGAAAACGCTGAATCTCCATCATATTGTATTGTTCCCCAAATATCTGCGGAATCTGATGACTTGAGGTTCCCAGCACTTCTCTCCCCTAAAACCCATCCTGTTGTTGTAGCGTTAATTATTGTTTTGTCCATCACCTGAAATTCTGTAACAAACCTCTAAGCTCAACAACTTTCCAAATTAATTTTCTAATTATTCGGTGCACTCGCCTGAATCATGTATTTGAATGTTTGAACAAGAATTGAGTTTAAAGATTCTTACTTGTGAAGGATAAAGAAGTTCATTTCAGTTCAGTCTATTTGCACTTGGCTGTATAAGCTTATGTCTATTTTAAGTTCTCGTCTCGTGAGGCGCAACTGATAAATATAACTCCTCTGCCAGATGTTTGTCACCATACTTAATTCTTGTTGTCAGCATACTCATTGAGAACTTGGTGAGGACACTCACCTACGCAGATGGAAGAGCTCAACATTAACCATTAGAGTGCTAAATACAAATAGTGTTGCTCATTGAAGTAAGATATCAAATTCAAAGCTGTTGAAAACGTATCATGTGGCTCCCCTGCAAGTCGCCATATGATAGGTTTTCAACAGCAGAAGATAATGTCTTTTTTTGAAAATTTATTTCAGAGCTCTAAGGGTTAATATAACATCTACAATTTGCTGATCGATTATATATTGCCCACACCTTTAACGACCTTTCATGTTCATGTAGAGGAGAGTTATCGCATTTGCACTTGAACAATCCTTGACAGGAGTAGAATACATAAACTGGCTTGAATGAAAGGAATTTGTTTTCTCACTTTTTGAGAAGAGTGTGGGTGTAGTATTGTTTAGGAGTTCTTGAACAACATTTTGTCATGAAGCGTGTCCTACTTTTATACTTTAGCTACGCTTACAGTTCTACACTTGTCAGTTTCAGAAAAGCCTCAATTAGCGAAAGTGTATGTTTGCACAACGCACATGTAGTTTGAAAAGTATGCTTTTGATGCAGAACTTATCTTGGCAAATTTAACAGCCCATCAAAGATTTTAAAGGGTGTAAATATGAATTGATCATCTGCAGTTGGGGCACATCAAGTTCTCGTCAAACAGGCTGAAATGGCAAAGCTGGTACTTTCATGTTCAGTGCTGTGAGGAAGTATTTGCCTCTTTCCAATTTGCTCTATTTTTGCTTATTTGTCAAATTTAAATGTTTCAGATCATCCAGCTTACTTTAATATAAGACAAACTCTCGGCAACTGAACAGAGAATGCAGCTTTTGAATAATAATTTCATTTATTGTAGAGAGAGTTTTTCAAAACTTATATTGGCCATATGAAAAAAATACTTGTCCCCAAAAACTTAATAACTGGTTGTGCTACCCTTGCTGGCAAAACGGCGATCAGATGTTTGTAATGACTGGCAAAGAACGTTACATCATTGGCCCACTCTTGTTTGAAGAATTGCTTTAATTCAGCCACAGTGGAGGGTTTTCAAGCTTGAGTTCCCTGTTTAAAGTCATGCCACTGTATTTCAATCGCATTCATGTCTAGATTTTACTAGACCACTTCCAAATCTTCATTTTGTTTTTGAACCATTCGGAGGTGGAATGGTTCGTGTGCCCCAGATCTTTGTCATGCTGCATAACTTAACAGTGCTTGAGCTTTAATTCGCAAACTGATGGCCGGACATTCTCTACTGTATTATCCGGTTGAGAACAGAATTCATGATTCCATCGATTTTGGCAAGTTACCCTGGTTTTAAGCAGCAAAGCAGCCCCAGACCATCGTGCTCCCACCACTCTGTTTCTGTGGGTATGATTTTGTTATTGGGGAATGCTGTATCAGCTTTATGCTGGATGAAATGAGACCCATCTTCCAAAAAGTTCCACTTTTGACTCCGTTGTCCACAGAAAATTATCTCAGGAATCTTGGAGGTTATCAAGATATTTTGGCAAATGTGAGTTGAGCCTTTGTGTTTTCACCTTGTAGCTGTCCAATGGATGCCATTTTTGTCCAGTCTCTTTCGTATTGTGGAATCATGAACTCTGACTTCAACTGAGGCAAGTGAAACCAGTACTTTTATTAGATTTTACTCTGGTTCCTTTTGTGACATCCTGGATGAGTCGTTGATCTGTCACTTCAGCGAAGGTTCACCACTGTTCAGAGTTTTCTTCATTTATATATAATTGCTTTCACCAGTGTCCCTGAGCCTAAGAAATAGCTTTGTAACCCTTTCCAGACTGATCAATGTCAACAACTTTTTTCCTCATCTGTTCTTTAATTTCTTTGGACTGCGGTATCATGTGCTGCTTTTTGCCTCCTTCGCATTGTCAGATAGGTTCAGTATAAATGATGTTTAGGTGCATCTGGGCTGGTTGTAATCATGCCTGGCCTGGGTGTTTCTCGTGAAATTGGACTCAGTTATCGATTAAGTGTGCTTAATTGGGATGCCCCGGTTGCACATTGGTCTAAGCATGCGCACCATAAAGGCTGTGTCCTTCTCACGGCGACCCAGCTCGATTGCGGCTCTGGTCATTTGCCGCATGTCATCCCCATTCTTCTCCCCAACTTTCCTGTCTCTCCATCTGTAAATATCGAAAAGTAAAAATCCCCCCCAAAAAATCTTAATAAATAGTGTGCTTAATTGGTTGAGTTAGTAACTAAGGGCCCAGTACTTTTTCATGTTGGGCCAGGTAGTGTCGGATGGCTTCTTTCGTCGATAAATGAAATCAGCATTTAAAAACTTCATTGTCTGTTTACTCAGGTTGTCTTTGTCTAATATTCAAATTACTTTCATGATGTGAAAAAAATTTTAATGTGACTATGCAAAAATGGAAAAAAAAATGGGGAAGCGGGCGAATACTTTCTCACAACACTGTAATCTTGAGGGAGCACTGATGCCGCCCAGGAAAACTCTGAGACAGAAATGTAAATGAGTATTGAGTGTCGCTGTGGTGATGGGCTGTGTTCTGTAAATGATGCTGTTAAAGAAGTTTTACCCGGCCCCAGGCACACATACACTAGCTGTTCAGAAGTGAAAGGGCACCTTCAGGTCGCCAGTGATGGAGTTCAGATGAAAAGTGTTTTGAGAAGAAAGATAAATCCTGGTCTAGTAAGGACACCATGACACTTGCAGTCAATAATGAAGTTGGATATTGATCACTGCGGCTCTATTCTCTGTTGACCCCTCTGTGAGGTTTTTCATTTTTACTGCGATTAAGATGAAGTGAAGTCCGGCCCACTCAAAATCGGATAGGGTTAGTCATAGAGTGTTTGTTGCACTGTAGATTTCAGGCTCTGCACAGGCATTGCAAGCACCCATTTATTATGAAGTCTGACTTTTAGAATCTTCTGGAGTTCAGATAGAATCCTGTGGTAGGATTCAAGCACTTTTAATGCTACTTTTGCCCTAAACTCTGAGTTTTACACAGTGAAATTCTGTTCGGTTTATTTTCTCAAGTTATTATTCACCTCTGCAGGGGAGATGTGTACCTTTTGACATTTTACGATAAATGAGTGCGAGGCAGGGTCACCTGGTGGCCGACCTGCTGGGCTCTGAGAAGTGGGTTCTCAAAATACCATTGTTTGCCTTTTCTAGAATTGTCTTGCCTTAATTTTTTTTTTTAAATACCAGACGAATTTTTTTTTTAGCTCACAGTTTTCCCGTGATCTAGAAAAACCTCGGACATGTGTCACTTTTGGTAGAAACTGAGTTTAACCTTCATTTGCAGTAATTAAGAGCGGTGAAAATCTTAAGACACTAGCTATTAGCGTCGTTTGAACTTTCAAAATCAAGTTTATATCATATTTTTTTTTGTTAGGAAAAGTCCAGAACCTTCCAGAAGTTTCCAGATCACAGGAGAGTTGTAATTTTTTTGTCCAGTTGTGAAAGCAACAAAGTTTATGCCCCCCTTGCCGGTGTGGTGAAGTGCATGCCTGGTTTGAACCGATCACAGTAATTTTACAACTGTCATTTTTCACTCACAGATGCAGTTTTCTTCATAAGTAAATTTGCGTGAAAACCCAACAATTTGAGTAATGAGTGATCTTGGCGGTGAGAGAGGATGACACCGTGTGACACAGCTGCTGCTGTAAGAGGTTTGTCACTTGGCAGCGGGGCAGAGAACTCTGTGTTTTGTCATCAGTGATTTCTTGTTGTGCTGAGCTCTCTGGCAGTTTGCTGTGAATCATTGAGAAAGGGACTCTTGGCACTGGGTAGCGAGCCTGTTGTACAATTACTCTCCATTCACATTTCAACCATGAAATGATTCCTTTCCCTGCGTCATGTTACTTGTGTACCCGTGTAATGTGCGCGCTCATTTACTTGGTATTTGCTCTTTACACCACAGCCCATTATGGACTGATGGGATATTGTGAATGTGGGTTCTTTGTGAGCCATAGGTGTGCAGCAATGTAAGGGTCATTCGTGGATTTGACCTGTGACCTTGGTAGTGTGACCTTGAACTTTAAAATTTTGTCCTGTTTTAACCACTGCAGCTTCAAATTTGATCTGCAGGTTCATTGTGAGGGTTTGCTGTGCCAGGTAAGGGTCATCAATAGATTTCACCTTTGACCTTGGCACAGTCACCCTGAACTTGAAAATTCTGTCTGCACCATATTTCCAAAAGCACTGACCGCAGCAGGTTGAAATTTGAAATGCAAATTTCCTGTGAGGGGTAGGTGAGCAAGATACGGGTGGATTTGACTTTTAACCTCAGCACATGACCTTTGCCTTGCCATTGGTATATGCCGCTATTTATGAAAAATTAGATAAGGGTTGTGCGGGGTTCCCGCGGCGCTCAGCGTCTGCTTGTTTTATGAACTCCCACTGTCGACATCACATCACTGCATCTTTTTCTGCATGAAGTAATCCTACGGACCTGTAATAACACGGATCACTTGATTGCATCCAACAAATGTATCAGGGCTGTGTCTGGTGGGGCAGTCGGCCTGTTCTGCTGTCACTGGATCGGCTGCAGCGGCTTCTGCTTCATTTCTTCCATTCTCCCACGCTCTTTGAACAAAAAAAAGCAGATATGCCGTTTGTTTATTTGGGTTAGCCTGGCTTCTTTTCCGTCGAGACGGCGTCATCCCAGAGGACTGCAGCTTGATTGTATCCGGGCGAGGGCCTATCTGTGACAGTCCAGCCATCCAGTCCAATCATCTGCATTGCATTACTCCAGGATATGGGATCTCAGGAGAGGATGGTTGAGTTTGGACAGCCAAACATAGTCTCACGTGCTGGTGTGTCCCAGTCTTTTTGATATTTGTCCTATTGTTCATTTCAAGTCCCCCCGTCTCTTGACAGGCAAGTCGAATGACTGTTGATTGGGGCTGTGTCCGTCTGTCTGCGCGTGTGTCCGATCTGTGCCGGTGGACTTTGGTGGTCTGACTTTCTGGATTGTAATCAAACAAACATCATCAATGGCGAGGCAAAGACCTCCTCCCAGTTTCTGCACAGCATGCTGAGTTGCATTCTTAACAAATTTGAGAGTCAGGAATTTTTCCTGTCATATTTATTTTGACAGTAAATTAATATTCTAGTTGTCCCACGAAAAAGAGTTTCCTGGTTCATGTGCGAACAGTCTGGATGTGGATTTTTCCCCCCGTGCTTCTTCATTTCCTCTCGTTCTGAGAGACGCCCTGGGAACACCGCTGTCATCGCCCTTGACAGAGGCTTTGGCCTCAGAACTGGAGTTGGTCCCTCGGTGCTGCACTGCGGCTGCCCGCTGCTCCTCGTAACTAGAAAGGGTGAAAAGCAGAGGACGTTTTACCCCGTTTGATAAACTGTCTTTTAGTTTCCACGGATTCCTTTGTGCCTGTTGATGCATGCCTCAACTCAGAACTTAGTGATGCTGTCGCGTTTGTAAGTGAACTTGCTGGGCCTTTTCAACTGAATATATTTGAAGAGCAAGGACACTGGTTTTATTTGCAGTTGGAACTGAGTAAACCTGCTGATAAAGGCATTTAATATGCCACCTCGCACTTGCTCATTTATTTATTTATTCACTTTTAAGTCTCTCCTCTTGGATCCTATCCTTCCCAATGAGAGCCCCAGTAGAAGTAGGTTGCACATAGGAATCTTGTGATCAAACGGAAAAGGGCACGATATCATCTCAGCGCATCTCTGCTTCGTATGCGTTACGCTCCAGCATCTTGTGACTGAAGAGCCTTCCGCCTGAGGCCAAACCTTTATCTGATCGCAGATCTCCGTTCAAGTGGAAATGTGTATTCTGACTGCGTGGCTATCCTGCCAGAACGGTGCATTTTGTCGGCAGCCTTGCGTTTGAGAGCATCTGAGACGATGTGTGTCATTGGAATGGAGAAAATAAATGCTCTGGCCCTTAAAAAAGTGAGCATCTCAGAAGTGAAATGGGAGCTGAGCTGTAATTTGGACCGGGCCCTTTCTCCTTTGAGTTTTTCCAACGATCATCAGATGTGGCGCCTCTGCCGTTTTGTTAATTACTGCGAGGGAATTTGGATGATCGATCTTCAGCTTTTGACACACTTTCCAGGGTGAGTGATTGAATGCAGGTGAGGTCTAGAGGTGTTTTTATTTCATTCTCATTTGTTTTCCCTGGTTTGTGCAAAACTATTGTGGACGGTTAATTTGCTACAGCACGAATGTGTCTGTTGTAAAGGTTTACACATGTAGAAGGTTCAGTGGCCACACCCTTAGTATGAATAATGCAAGCAAAATAATTAAAATTTTGGCCAGTTCCGTTCGTAATAGGTCTTTGTGGGTATTTATTTTTCAAGCTTGCTTGCATTTTAGACACTCTCTTGAGATAAGTTACAACGCCTTCACAAGATTTACTATTACCATTATTATTATTATACTCTGAAAAAT
Organism: Gymnothorax reevesii; assembly: GCA_029721435.1. Lineage (NCBI taxonomy): Eukaryota > Metazoa > Chordata > Actinopteri > Anguilliformes > Muraenidae > Gymnothorax > Gymnothorax reevesii. The sequence continues at coordinate 10,739,700 of CM056580.1, read as the reverse complement.
TGCTTAAAGGAAAAAAAATCACTTTATCAGGAACCTGGGTCTTGGGGAAATATGGGGGGAAGGTCATTTCAAATTTATCAGAGCCATTTCAGCATCATCCCCATTTCATCAATCAGCCGGTATAGCGGTCTTATCTGCCTCTGAATAAACACTGCAAGGCTAAATAAGACCTACCATTCAGTGTTATTCAGTCGCTGCGAGTCGTGGGATTACCCTGCTGCCGCGCTGCTCGAATGTCAGCATTGTGATCCGAGTCACTCTCATCACTCGCTTCATCTGCCTTTGACTGGGGCTCAGACGTGTGGCTGAGTGCCTCAGGGCCACGAGGGCCCTGTGGGATCCCCCTCCCGTCCCTCTCCTGAATTTAAAATTCATGTGAACTTTCAGAAGCCAACAACGCTAAATTTTCTCCTGAACTGCAGCTGCTTGAACGGTACGACGCTGTGGCTCTGCTGAATGGCCTTGGGGAAACTTCCCTTTTGGACGCCAGGCTAATATACAGTGTCGTCCCTCCAGTGAATTTTTTTATTTCCAATTCCCAACCGAGAGGGAGGACGGAAGACTTCCGGTAGAAAGGGCTGGCTGAGGAATTGCAAGGTAGGCTGAACAAAAACGCTCATTTCTTGTCTTCGGAAAGAAGGACCTTGACCTTAATCTAACCACTGACATATTATTTTAGATTAGTTCCTCTCCGATGAGAATAAATGAGTGTTTTTGTTCTGCCTACCTTGGACTTACTCAGCCGGCCTTATCTACCGGAAGCCTTCAGCTCGTCATGTAGGCAGGGAATTGGAAATGACCAAATGAACGATTGCAAATTCTAGCTCGTATTTTGCCAAAACAATGGTAGAATTGGCACAAAACACACAAAATGGGTATTCATTTCCAATTGAGTTGGACACCGGGTATGAAAATTGGCACTTTGATGCGTATTTTGACATTTCTGCAGTTATCACTTCAAATTTTGTTTCCGTTACATCCACTTTGATAGGTAAGAGTCCTGCATACTGCAGCAGACTCAAGCCATGGCACAGAGGTTACAGTTGCAGTGTTTAGTAAGTTATTCTATTTTTTTTGGTTGTTCCATTATTTTTGTAAACTGGTGCATGGATGTAGGCACATGGAAAGAATATGGGCAGAGGTAGTGTGTGTAATTAAGAGAAGTAAACCCTGTTCTCTGGCAATATGTGGGAACCCAATAGGATCCTCTGACTATTTTCTCCCAAGTGTCGATTAAAAAAAATGGAGGACATCGCCTCTGTGTTGATTTAAGGAAGAAAAATGTCAGGAGTGTGTCCAAACTGGGTTGTGTGCTCAGATGATGTTTCTGTATTTATCGTCCATGCCCAAACTGGGCCAACTATATTAAGAATAAGTGGGTTTTTTTTCCGCCAAATTTTATTATTAAAATCATTATTCAAGTGTGTTGTCCAGGGGTTTTGTCAGGATTTGAAAGTGGGTGTCGCCCATCATTGACTTAAAGCAACAACAGATAGTGTGCCCAAAATGGAGTTGAGCTGGGGTGGGGACCGGGGCAGGGCGGGTCTTTAAGCTGCCCTCTACATATTTTTCCTTTTGAAGTATTCTATGGCTTTCACAAAGTAATGAATAAGGTCTGTATAAAATTCAGCCTTCAGCCCCCCCTTTGTGGCTGAAGTGCTTGGAATTGCATCTTCCTGTAAAATGGATAATTACATAATGGAAAATACATTATGAAAATCTGAAAACATTCATGTCCTTAAATGACTAGTAAACTAAAATTTAGAGGCGTACGGAAATTCTGTTCATGTTTAGGCTAGGAGCTTCATCTACAATAAAAAGGTTCTTTTTTAGCTTATGGAATAAAGGCTGCCTGAGCGCTCTTGGCCAACTAATAATACAACTAAATAGCTGGCATTTTCACTTGAAACTGACAGTTTTGACAGGGCAATTTTCTCTTGGGCATAGCTTTTTGCACAGATTGACAAGTAGCTGAGCAACTGTCCCCCCCCCCCCACCCCCATAGGTGCTGTCACTTCGCCTGTTAAGCTTTTGCGCCCAGCATCTCAATCCATGGCGTTATCAATGATAACTGTGAGAGAAAATCCAAAGGAAGTATTGGCTGATTGAATAAAAATTCTGATGTATCAGACCGAAGCGAGATCAAGGACAACAGTATGCATTTTAGGGCGACATTCGCAATATAAATTGTCAGCTGCGTACTGTGCATACAGTTAGCATGGCGTAAAAATAAAGGGAAACGCTCATCATACTCAAATAAATAAATTAATAAGAACAACAAAAGGAACAATAGAGGTATAAAGAATAAAAGAAAGTAAAGAGTAAAATAGAAAGTGGGGGATACAAGAACAACATGCACTAACAACAACAATGTTCTTGCCCAGTAGGGTAAGTCAATACATTGTTTTATGTTAAATTAAACATTACATTTTGGCTTCATTCAGCTTTCATCATATAACAAGGCTATGTTTTTACCCATTGCTAGCAAAACAAAATTATCCTGCTTTTCTGTTTGTTAAAAGCGAGTTAGGATATTCATACTGTGGGTTTGATCTACGATTGGCTCTCACAAAGGCAGGCCAGGAAAACCTAACCACATCCAGCACACTTCCAGGGTGCCACAAAAATTATTTTTCTCACCTGTCCCTTCGGGCGAGTGAGTTTAAAAATGTTTGCTCGAATTCAAAAGTCACGTGCCCGGCGGGGGGGAAACGCAAGACTTTATTCCTCCCATTTCTTTTCCTTTCAGCCCTGGCTGACTGCTGTAATTCACTTTTAATTCAATGCATTTATTCAATAAAAGGAGATCAGTCTTTTTCAGCTCTTAATCCTCACAATGTTTCCCACATTGGAACACATCTCCGAGACGAGCTGCCACATCTTGATTTTGAACATTGCTGCCCGCTGCCCCTCTGTTTTTAGTGAGGGTGGTTTTGCCTGAGTCACTGTGGGTTAGAACGGCTGGTGAAATAGCTGTTGGGTAATGCAACGCTTGCCACTTGACAGGATTAAGAATCGTTTCGGATCACACCCAACTGCAAAGCAATATTCCCATCTGCGCCTAAAGGAACACTGGTACATTTAGCTCATTTGCATTTCCGCTTGCGCGACCATTTCTGAGCAAAAGCTGTATGAATCTGCGCCATAAATTACCAGTGTTGCCTTCAGCCTATATTTGCCTGGAAGATGGTCAATGCACACGAATGAATATGAACTATTTTTTTCCTTTATGTGTCCTTCGCTCCATCAAATGGAACTTAGAGCCATGTGCGCAGGTCACGTACGCCAAATAAACCACTGCAACGTTCGATCTATTCGGCTGACCTGTGTAGCGGTCACAGCGGCATAGACCTGAGCTAAATTCCCTAAAGGTCCCCTGTGATCCAGCCTCTGAGTTCTACTGCAAACTTCATTTTGGGGTGAAAGCACTTCTCTGATCTCTGCGCTTGCTGCAAGGTCATTCTGCTCCCAGTGACGACAGCTCAGCGCAAACTTTCATTGTTGTCCTAAAAATTCTGAAGTAGGGCCCCATTGGACCAGAGCTGCGATGCTAATCTGCTCCTAATCTTCTGTGAATCACCTGCATTTGCATGAAAGTCATTCACAGTGGATCTGAGTGCCGCTGGCCTCGTGCTATCAGCTCTGCTCAGCTGCAGGTACGGCTCTGTTTCGTATCTCAGTCGCTGTTTAAAAAAAAAAGTAGAAATTTTCTTCTCAGTGCAGGAAGTCATGGTATTATTTGCATAGGAACGCATTTAATATGACTTGTGTCCTCCAACCCTCTTTGCAAGTATAATTTCACTGATGTTACATGAGCATTATTAAAATTTTTTAACAACTTGTACTTCAGTTTTTTGTGAGATTTTTGTGAATGCCTCTTCAGCTTGTCCTTAGACCTGCTCCCTGGGATGATATAGCACCCCCTTGTGGTGATCATGCCTCACAGGCACAAGCCAGCAGGAGAGAGGGGGTCTGTTTATCACTTTACTCCATTGGCTGCACATGCAATTCTGCAAACACTTTGTATATTTCTGTGTTCATTTCAGCAAGGATGAATGATTTGGGTGGCTGTTAAGGTTAAGGTCAGGGATGATTTGGTTAAGGTTAGGGTTAGGCCATCCACAATGAATGGAAGTCAATGCAATGTCCTAACAAAGATAGCAGCATGGACATGCGTGTGTGCGTGTGCGTGTGCGTGTGCGTGTGCGTGTGCGTGTGCGTGTGTGTGGGGGTCTGTTGGAAAACTGGCCCTGCTCAGTACTGACAGATTCCAAAATGCATGAGCAAAATGAAATTGAATTTGAAAATCTGTCGTACTGGCGTTTTCTCTTACACTTGAATGTCAAAACAAGCCTTCTGTTCTTCAGCTGGTGGAACAGGCGCTTTCTGCTCCATTTTGGTCCCTGAACGCATTTGCGAGTTCAGATTTCTGGCTTCATAAATATGCAGCTAATTATACAAACTCTTGGAATGCGCCTAAGGGGGGATTATTTGTGAACTGCAAATGGAGAGCGAAGTCCATGTAATTGAAAATGTTCAGAAATTTGTGAATAAGTTGGTAATTTTCAGCCCCCTGTGGTGATAAAAGCAGTTCCAGCCATCAGTTTCTCGAATCTGAGTTTTACTTTGGCTGCTCTCAAAATACTGAAGTTTTATTTGCCTTTTTTGGGGTGGAATATTCAAGTGTCATTTGAATATTGTGTCAGACCAAACTATTTTTGTGATTTTGGTGCCCTAATCTTGCCTTAATGTCCCGAAAAGCCTAGCAGGAGGTATGTGGAGCTCTGCCGTCATTTACACCCTCAGTTCACCTCGGTTCCTCCAACTAACACCAGCCGTAAATGCAGAAGGATCCTCGTCTCCACTGCCGTGGCTGCGTCTCATACACAGGTGCTGCTGACACACTGACAAGCCTTTCATAGGCAGAGCAAAAAAGGCTTTGAAGGGCATTATGGGAATTGTAGTTTTGCCCACCCAACATTCACGGTCTTAAATCCGTTATTTTTAGCTCACCTGACGACGAAGTCAGATGAGCTTATGTCATGGCCTGTTTGTCCGTCGTTCGTCGTCGTTCGTTATCCGTAAACATCTTCTCCTCCGAAACCACTGGCCCTATGAAGCTGAAACTGGACAGGTACCTTCCTACCCATGAGGACACCAAAATTTGTTCAAGGCGTTCCCATCCGAATATCAAACATGGCCACCACCGCGGCCATATTGAAACTCACATAATTGGCCATCTGAAAGCTATTTATGCACATATTCAGCTGAAGTTTGCTATGTACTCAGTACGTGGCAAGATGCATCACATATTATACGGCTCTTTCCGTATTTCGAATTTTGACCTTGCTTTCACCTTCAACTTTATACAACCCCTGTGAGTTACATTGAAATCTTTCTAAATCAGCTACTCCGAAACTACTTGGCCAATGAAGGTGGAACTTGACGGGTACCTTCTTGCCTATGAGGACACTAAGTTTTGTTCAAAATGTTCCAATCCGATTTCAAACATGGCCGCCACGGCGGCCATATTGAAAATCACATAATTGGCCATCTGAAAGCTATGATTGCACATATTCAGCTGAAATTTGCTATGTAGGTAGTAAGTAGCAAGCTACATTACATAAAATACGAGTTTATCCGTATTTTGAATTTTGACCTTGCTTTGACCTTCAACTTTGTACGACCCCTCTAAGTTACAGAAAGAAGAAAGAAACCTTTAAAACTCTTCTTCTCCAAAACTACTTGACCAATGAAGCTGAAACTTCACAAGTATCTTCCCACCCATTAGGACACTAAATTTTTTCAAGGCGTTTCCCTTGAGTGGTCAGGTGAGCTACAGGGCCCGTGGCACTATTTTTTTTATTATTATTTTTTTTTTTTCCGAAGCAAAAATGCCCTTATTTTTTTAATTAATTAAATTTTTTTAAAAGATTTTTAAACCTGGCTTGTTTTTGGACTGCGCTTCACCGATTCCTCTGCAGAACTGCCCCTGAAGGCGAGGCCCGTAGTATGCTCAGGGCCTTCCACAATGCCTCCCCGCGCCTCATCTGGAAGAAAAGATGTCCAGTGTTGAATCAACCCTCACAACTCCTGTGGGACTCCCACTCTGAATTAGTGCTCAGTTAAGACCGGGCATCTTCCCTGGAGACTGCCAGAGAGGGACGCAGGCAGACGAGGGGGGATATTCGATGTCGGTTGGGGCGTTACTTTCCAGATGGAAGATTAAAGTGGATCTCCCGTGTTTGTGCCTGCTAATTCACCAACTGGAAGTGTTTAATGAATAGGTCAAAAATAGCAGGAGGTATTTTGAAAGGTCTCCTGGCACCCACAGCTCCTCCTGTTTTGACTGCCTCAGCTGATCTGCGATTGGGCGGGTACTCTGTTACGCTGGTGTTCACCTCTCTGACTGCACCTTATACTGAATTCTCTCCTGGCTCCTGTAGAACAGGAAGCAAAGCTCTGTCATACTTATAACCTGCTCATACCTCGTGTTACTCATTTTATGTTACTTCACGCAATGTTCTTGTAAAATCATTGTGCTTCACTGTAAGAAATTATTTTTCTTTGGCTTAACTTGACAAAGTTAAGTCCTAAAGTTGATGACAATTTTGTACGCTCACAGAACTTGGGTCAGTCAAAGAAACAAGTGGACTTGACTTTGCCAAGATGAGCGAGCAAATTGTCTTTTACGGTGTTGAATGGGATCAGGAATCGGACACGAAAAACTTCGGTGCATTTAAAGAATGATTTCAAAACCTGAACACAAACTTCAATGAACACTTTAATACAAAATTTGGCAGGGCAAACTAAGGTCAATTTTTGATCCACCTCCTTCCGGTGCTGTTATATAACATGGCGTTGTGAAAAAAGTTACAGAGTGGATTGCTTGGTTTATTTTTTTCTTTTTTAGTTCATTCATTCATTCACTCATTCATGCATTCAATGTGTTGGTTTCTGCAGTGTATTTCATTCAAATGTGTAAAATGTTTTTGCTTTGCTATATTTGTGACCTCCGGGGTGAAATTTTAGTTTGCATTTGGTAGAATTTTTGTTGCGCTTGGCACTCCTGGAATTTTTACCATTGTTCAATGTTATCTCCATTTGAAGATAATGGCTCTAGCCATGGTTTTCTGGAGTCCGAGTGCATTAGAAATACCTTTGTAACCCTTTGCTTTTAGCCTACTTTGCGTTGCCAAACAGAGTTCTGTTTAGATTCAGCAGGGCTGGCAGAAATCATGCCTGGGTGCATCTCATGAAATCAACCCAATTTTCAATAACATTTGTTTGACTGGTTGATTTTTTTTGTCTTAGGAGTCGATTAATTTTTTCCACATATGTCCAGGTGGGGTTGGATATGGTTTTTCCTTCAATAAATGAAATCATTATTTAAAATCTAGATTTGGGTTTAATGGATTATCTTTTCCAAATATTGAAATTGGTTGATGATCTGCAATCTTTTAAGTGTACTAAATATGGAAAAGTAGAAGAAACTGGAAGGGGACCAGTTCTTTTTCTCAGCACTATACGCTGGCTTTGGAAATTAAGTAGCAGAGGCAGAGACCATGAAACACCACCACTAAATTATTGCTAAGAAGAGTTTATTTTATTAAACAACAAAAAATACAGACTCTTAATGGGGGTGTTGATGATTTGAGGATTGTTCTGCCTTGGTGGAGGTTCTGCAATCTCTTGCTTTTGTGTAAAAAATGAATATGGTTTCGTTCTGGTTTTTGAAGTGATTTTCCTGGCTTTTAGTGTCTGTTGTTGTAACAACTGCCATTATCATTATAATTATTTTTTAGTTCCCATCTGAATTGGACAGAGGTTTACAGCGGAGAACATTCCGTGGAAATCATCTGGCCACCTTCATTAGGCCCGCTGCGAGGCACAGATTCTGTTACTAACATGGTGTCCTGCATTTGAACCCATTGCACCTGATGAACATGGTGTTGCTGCACTTCAGACTGTGACCAATTTTCTTCATTTAAGCGCACATTAACCCTTGGAGCGCTTTTAGTCAATGATGTAAGAAATAAAAATCGAAGCTGTTGAACACCTATCATGTGGTGACTTGATAGTCGCCACGGTCGGTGTTCAACAGCACAAGATGGTTAAATTTATATTTTTTAAAAATGTATTTCAGCGCTCTCAGGGATAAGGCTCTGGTGAGTGACCTGCAGTCAGTGGTATTTGTCAACTCTGAGCCACAGTCTCTCCTGCTTTCTGTCAGTTTAATTTGTCTTCCGTTGAACACTTGAGCTGTGTTGTATTGGCATTGAATTCCTCTATATTGTAAATGCAGGTCATTTGTCCTCGACTTCATAAACAAGGCAATCAGAGATAGCAGACCTATCTGACAGACAGACTGACAGAAACACACACACACACACACACACACACACACACACACACACACACACACACACACACACGCGCACACACACGCACACACACACACACACACACACACACGCAGACATGATCATTGCTTAACCTAGCCCCCTAGGGGAGGGGCCAGGCAATACGTTTTGTGCATTGTAACGGTTAAGACCTGACTTATAAATTTCTACTTTTTCTTTGTTGGGCGCCAGGCAGCTGAAGGCAGCTTACCAGCCAGAGTCGCTAAACGATGAAATATTTAAAACCGTTACCATATCCTTTCTGTTCGAAATTAAATGGCAACAACAATAACGACAACAAAAGTAAGAGTTTTGGATTTGAGTGTATTTTTTTTAATTTGTTGTCAGTTCATGGCAGAGTTCAAAACAGGAAATATTCGTGAGAGCACCGCACACATTTTAAGTTCAAACAGTCCCCAGCAATTGTAAATAAATCGAAAATAAAAATAACCTAAATTTCAACCAGCTCAATAAGCTCAAACAGCCAACACAAAATCAGAAGTCAAATAAAAACCAAGCCTTTGTTAGGCGGGGCCAAACAACTTGTACGTGCATGAGTGTGGGTGCGATAGAGACAGAGAGAGAGCTGCAGGGAGATGGCCGTGTAGATGGGCGAGCGAGAGAACGGGTCGGCCGCGTATGACTCGGGAGGAGGGCTGATCGGGAGAGCAACTGAGGGCAGGAGAGTGGAGCCGTTTTGGAAGGTAAACCAGGAAAGCCAGGCAGTCAGATATGCGCATTTCTTGTACCTTACGTATCCATGAAATAGTGAGATCCTCCTGCGGTATTTCCCAAATGCAGTCAAAGTAGCCGGAAAATTCGTTCAGACTTGTCCCCCTTAAACTTCACCGTAGCTCGTTATAATGCTGGTTCCTCAGCCAAACGACATTTCGCCATGCACAACTCGCGCAGAACTCCCATCAACTTCCGCAGTTTGTTAAAAATCCACTTCCTGGTCGTGAACATTTTTGTTGCCGATTGGTTAGACACATAAGTAACGTGACGAGGTGCATTTTCAATTTTAATTTTCAGAGCAAAAAGCCTTTTTTTTTTTTTTTTTTTTTTCTTTTTGAAAACTGGTACACTCCGTTACACTCTCCTCCCCTTGGAAAAAAACACCCTTTGGTAGTTTCTCAAGTTATTCAAACCCAAGGAAGTCTTCATCAGTCAGACCCTTCTTCAAAGATGTCTTGGGGCTTTTGACGCTCACGAGTTTCCAGTTCCTCCGCTGTGGGGTAACATGGTTTCAGATTGACTATGTTGATTTTGCAAAGGTCTTCTCCATTATCCTCACGGACTACCGGGTACACGGTCCTTATACTTAAATGTAACATCTCTGTGACGTTTGTTGTAGTTACGTAATTGATGTTTTCTGGCAAGTTTGCTATTCTCCTGGGCCTTTGCTTTCAAACTTTCAATCAGCTGGACTATGTCATATGGAGCAGAGTCAGGGGTGAGGTCATTCCATTGAATAATTTTATCTAAGGGACCTTTTAACTTTCGACCCATCTGCAGCTCCGCTGGGGAAAGGCCAGTCGTCTCATGGACGGCTGAGTTCAAAGCAAAACGAAACTCCGGGAGATACTTGTCCCATTGACGGTGATTCTCATCAACGTATGAGGAGATCACGTTTTTAAGATTTCTGTTGACCCTTTCTGTCATGTTTGTTTGATGGTGATAGGCGGTGGTGGTTCGAGGTTGCACAGTCCAATTCAATCAAATTTGGATTGCCCTGAACCATGCTTGTTTGCGGACCATTTAATACAGTACGTACAGTTCTTGAGCACATAGCATCGCAAGGTATTCACATTTACCACAGCCCTCAGCTTGCTAACTAACCAAGTTGTCCTCAACTTCCGGCAAGTAAATCCTCCCCAGATGCCAGGAGTGAAATGGCTCAGTCACTCAATTTAAGTTCCTGAAAAATGACGACATCTTAAATCGCAGTAAATTCTAGAGATGCCTTGAACAGTATTTTTGCAAAGTTACATGGCAATCGGAGCAATCACACAGAGGACGACAGACAGGCAGACAGAGGTGGTGCCATTTTTGGTTGTAGGGTTTTCGTTAGGCTTCTGGTGATTTTGAATTGCTTGAGGCGGTGCTTTCTAACCTCAGACTGCTAAAATTCCCTGATGCCTTATACCTGTCCAGGCAAACCCTCCAAGTTGTCAGAGACCTCTGTGAAGAAGTCTAAAAGTGTATTGGAAGGCTACAGAAAGTGATCTTGACACTTCAAACCCCTCTATTTATGGGCTGCTCCTGTTTTTCTGTAGGCCAGCACACTGCTGTAGCTCATTTCTCTTTGAAGCCAGAGCTGCGTATCACACAGGTGTTAGCCTCGCCTCAGCCTCACCTCGGCTGTGTCGGCGAGCCCTCCGCTGTCTCTCAGTCTGCGGAGGACTGCCGGCTGACACAAGGTAAATCTTTAATGCTCTGCCTCCGGACTCTGGTTTAGTGGCGGGTTGCCGTAGAGGGGGCTCCCTGTGAGAGCCACTCCCGTTGGATCTCCTGGTGTTTTCTCCTTGCAGGAGGGGCAATGCTGAGCCTGATCAAGTGTTCCAGCTCTACAAAGAGGGATAATTCCGGCTCTTTCTGCGATGTGTGTACTTGCTCTGTCTACCACCTGCACTCAGGCTTAGGAGATGGTGGTGTTGGGTGGATGGGGGGTCGGGGTACTCAGTAGTCATGGAAACCCACCCCAGCATGTATGAACCCCAGCCCTCGCCTCGCACAAGCGTTTCAGTGCTCGCGCCAGGAAAAAGAGAAGCGCGGGTTGAGCTGCTCGTTAAGAATACGGCGAGCCCTCTGTCCCGCTCTCTCCGCTGCCGAGGCCACCCCGCGTCACCGCGCACCTGTGCTGAAGTAGTGCGTGCTATCAAACTGGCATGTCACCGTCACAGAGGGAGGCGGGGAGTTCGGCTTCTTGTGCGTGTGTGCTTGTGCGTTTGTGCGTCCATGTGCCTGCGTGTGTGTTAGTGTGTGAGCGAGCCTGTGCATACAGGCGTGTTTCAGTGTGTGCGCGTGGGCAGGTGCGTGTGCATGAGAGAGCCCTTCACTGGGCTGCTGTTAGCTTGGCTCCAGCCCGCTGATACTGGAGTCCTGTTGCTGTTGTTGAAAGTGTCCCTGAGTCCTTCCCCTGTTCTGATGGCATCATCTTTTGGCACCATCTAGGTGAATACAAGAAGGACGACCTCCTGGAGGCCGCGCGGTGAGTACATCAGCTCTCTCTTCCCTTCATCTCTCCCTCTTTTTCTTTCTTTCTCTTTTTTTCCTCTGCTTCTCCATCTTTAGCTATCAGCTGAGCTCAGCATGTGGCCCTGTGTTGGTCGGCTTGTGTGTGTCTGTGTGTGTCTGTGTGTGTGTGTGTGTGTGTGTGTGTGTCTGTGTGCGTGTGTCTGTGTGCGTGTGTCTGTGTGCGTGTGTCTGTGTGCGTGTGTCTGTGTCTGTGTCTGTGTGTGTGTCTGTGTGTCTGTGTGTCTGTGTGTCTGTGTCTGTGTGTGTCTGTGTCTGTGTCTGTGTCTGTGTCTGTGTCTGTGTCTGTGTTTGTGTGTCTGTTCATGTATATTCTCTTCATATTTGTATAGATCGGTGACAGATTACAGGAAAATACTTGAATGAATCCGTAGATAAAAATCATAAATTTCCGTTGCTTTTCGTTAGCATACGCCACCGCCTTCGGTCGCCAGATGTCGAACCAACTGAACTCATACTGATTATTTCAGAACCATGAGAGCGCTCTCGGTTATCACCAAACGCCAAATGAGAGAATATTTCCAAAATTTACACGCGTGGACTATGCACAGGCATGTTGAAGCTAATTTGGTAGCTTGTGGAGGCCCAACACCCTCCGAACACTGTTTTTATGGTGAATATATGTATATAATAATATGCTGGACATACTGCACTCACTTGTGGCTTCAAAGAAAAACGGTCTGAACAGGAGGGAGTGACACACGGACCGAAATTGGTCATGTTCACTGGCGAAAATGAACTGTCTCTCATTAGCAAGCATGAACTTGGCCTAAACCAAATAAAAACAGTAATTTCTCCTTTTACTGGACAACTTTACTGAATTTAAACATATCTTTAAGATTTTGGTTTGCTTTTTAAGATTATATGCAATATTTTGTGTACTTTATAACACGCCTGAAAATGATGGAAAAGCTTTATACCGTTGAGCCTGGCTGTAATATCAGTTCCTTTTATTTCTGCCCGAGCAGCCAACTGAGGAACCGTAGTGCTGCTCACAACTCAAGAGTCTTTATTACACACGTGGCCTGTCATGTAACGTGTAGAGAGGTTTGGAGGCTCTAGCTTGTATTTTTCATTTTTGAAAAAAAGGCTTCAGGTTTTCTTATTGAATGTTTTGTGAGGTGTAGAAATCTGCCATCTGGAGTTTAGTGATGACCACAGCTCAAAACCTCCTATCTGCTGAATTTTTCTGATTGGCAGATTTCACTTTGGATGATGAGAACAAGGAAGGCTGCTCATACAAAAAGTGAAATCCGCCAGTCAGAAAAATTCTGCAGATAGGTTTTATTTCCACGGAAGTAGGGTCACATTCTGGAAGTGAACCCAGTAATGCCTCTTACATTTTAATGGACATCCCCCTTGTTTCATTAATGGCTGGTAAATATAAGTGGAAACATTTCAATTCTTTGAGAGGAAACTGCTGTGTTTTCCTGACTAACTGCATCTAAATTAAATTGGAGCCCTCGATTCTTTTTTTTTTTTTTTTTTTTTTTTTTTCCCCCCCTCTCTTCACCTTTCTTTCATTTTTGGTGGCGGCATCTCAAAACCTCCTGAATCAGATCATCTATGACCTCCTGCTTCTCCGTAATATACGACCAGAATTGTGTTCTCCTCGTGCACCCAAGTTCTCAGAACAGGAGGAAATTCACGCTCCGTCCCTGGCGCTGACAGGGGGGAAAGAGGGGGTCAACCGACTTTGGTGGAAACAGACGCTAGAATGCATGCAATCATCGGATGTAAATAAATAACAGAACCCCACTTCCTGCCTTCACCGTGGATTCTTTTAAACTTTGCTGAGGAAATTCACTGGGGCAGTTTAAACTTATCCACACCAGGGCCAAATGGGTCAAAGAGGGCATATGTAGATCCCATTCGGGGTTGTTTGGGTTAAAATCCTTTCGTTTCTGTCTGTTGACAGAAATTGAATCTCACAAGAGTTTTGTCCGAATAACACTTATTATTTTAGTTTTGTCCTTAATAACACAACTATGATGAACAACCTGTTGTGGCAGCCTGTTGTCTGCACTCTGAGTGGTCTTAACCTCTACAATTAATTTGAAACTGTGTGTAATGCCTCCCTGACACTCGCACAATTTTTGTTCCTGCAATACCATGCAATGCGTCCTGACAATGATTAAAGTCTTCGGGAACAAGCGTGAGGAGTGTGTGAAGGGTGCGGGGGTGCATGCCATGTCGTACAGAGAATTCAGCACGCAATGTTCACAGCATGTGCGTGCCACTTGCGTGAACCATGCATGAACACTACGCAAACTCTGCGCAAACACTGCCGGCGGTGGGTGCCAATACGTGTCGTGTTTGCGTGTTGTCACGAGTTGTTCACGTGATAATGGCACCCTCAGCTCACGCATAGTTTGCACACATCACGAACCATTCGCGCATGGCAGGAACTTCTCACGAAGTGTTCACGCATTGTTTGCGCATATTTCAAATTTTTTGGCCGTGCGTTGCGTAGACAGTGCGTAACTTATTACGCATGTGCAGCATGCGAACAGGCCGCAAACAAGGCTCCGCTGCATACCACCGAAATGGCACGCCTTCCCACGAGGCATTGCACGACATTGCGGGGACAAAAATCGTGCATGTGTTAGGGTGGCATTACAGACAGCCTGCCTGGAGATAGTGAAGCCCCTTCAACCCACCACACTGTGTAAAACTAGCTACCACCAAACAAAAAATTAATACATGAAAACTGAATTTAAAAAATTAAGTTAATCTGCTCTCACCTCCAGTCCATTATCATGTCAAGAAGCCAAATAAAATGGGTGAGTACAGAATGACACCTTGGTTAATGTCCATGGAATACTAAATGCGCACAAGGTACATACCTTGCAGTACCATCCAGCTGTGCAAAGAAGAATGTACACACATTCTATTCTGCTTTCTTCAGCTGCCAGCCCTCAGTGGTGGACTGTTAGCGGTGGGGATGAGATTAGCTCATGTAATTCCATTACACAATTCATTACAGGTTAGTGCTGTGAACAAGCATGGCTGCCAGTGAAAAACATGGCCCCTGATTGCTCAGAAGTCAAGAAGACTGCCTCTAACGGGGCTAAAGACTCAATCCAAGGGATCAGCGGATTGTTAATCGACAACAATGGTTGTTTTCAACACTGGAAATTGGATAAATAATTAGATAGTCCTGTTAAACATTGGGTTAGTCATGATGGGTTTGTTTTTTAAAGTCTCCAGAAAAATGCCGCTTTAAGGCTGGATTACAAAGCTTCTGAAATGGATACGATCGTATCGGAGCCCTCATCGAAACAGGGCCACAAAAAGAAGAAAGTAAATCGCTTGCAGCATCTCTGAGATATTTAAAAATTAATAACGGTGTGCTTTGATGTACACGTCATCGTCAACACCAGGGGGTTAAGAGGTCTCGGAACAGTAACGGTGATTTGCGGTTTAGCGGGGTTTGAATGCGGCTGAGTGCGGTTCAGCAGGATCATTTCAGTTGGGGGTCAGAGGGGCTGGATCATTATCGCTCGTCCTGCTGGGCTGCAACTTTGGAAACGCAGCGTCCGTGCGCACTCTGCAGTCTTTCTCACCCTCCTGAATTCCCCCCTCTCTCTCTCTCTCTCTCTCTCTCTTCTTGTTTTATTTGTTCTCTCGCTCACTTTCACTCACAGTTGGCGCACTGACCGCCGCACTTTGTTCTGTTTTGAAAATATTACCTTGCTTCACGAGTTCGGCGAGCTCGCCGCTTCCCCTCAGCTTTCAGAGTTTCGAGTCTCGCGCGCTCTCTCAGGCCGTTCTGTCTCTCGCTGTCCTCCACCTGTTGATTATGCCGTGTGCGGGACGCTTCGCTCGGTCCTTCATGACGTGCTGTTTCACCGCAGGAGTGGCAACGAGGAGAAGCTCATGGCGCTGCTCACGCCGTTAAACGTCAACTGTCACGCGAGCGACGGGCGCAAGGTAAGAGTCCGCCGCTGCCGCCTCCCCTCCTCTGTACATCGCCGTGTGGACCTGTAGTTACTGCTGCTCCCGCCTTCACCATCCTTTTAATGCTGAGAGCTCCTGTGCCCAGTTTACGGGCAGCAGATTTGAAATGATGCAGTATATTCGCAGAGGTTTTCGTCCATTTAATTTTTCCATTCTCATTTAGAACATGATCAGCCAACCTTGACAGTATTTACATGGTCTTAACCCTTCGAGCGCTAAATGCAACTGTTGTTACTCAATGATGTAAGATATCAAAATCAAAGCTGTTGAAAACCTATCACGTGGGCACTCGTTTTAAACGAGGTTTTCAACAGCACAAGATAAATTTTAAAAAATGTATGAATTGAATTATTTCAGCGCTCTGAGGGCTAATAATCTGACTATTGGCAGTTTGACTCATTGGCAATAACCTGGTTAATCTGTATACGTGGGCTGCTGTTAGAACTGTTTTTGCTGTTTACGTGTAATGGGCCATAGCCTTATTTAGCCAGCCTTTGAAGGGTGTTGCGAAGCAGGTGGGTTACCATTAGTGAGCTTGAAGAAGTCAGATAGTATGTCATCGTCTGGCTAAGGTGCACAGTATACGTGAATCAAAAACCAATCAACAACCTAATTTAAGTTGCAGTACTCTACATATTAATCCAAGCTTTGCTTACTCCGACCATGAACTATTTCAGGTAAAAGTGGCAGTAAAATAATGATTACATGACATTTCTTATTTTGAATGATGTCTTCTTTTGGTTAGCTTTGTAATATTGCTGTCCATGTCAACATAATGACTGACACGGGAGAAGGTGGCTGTGTTAGTCATTGAACATTGATCGGTATATTGCAGGCAAACTTCATGGCTGAAATGTTTGAGTCCGCGATGAACCGCTTCTCCTTGACCAAATTTGGCAAATCACATTTTCCAGGCCATTTTATGCCCTGATAACTTACTTTTAAACTTTTTAAGCTTAAACTTACTTTTTTGTGACTTATGCCTTACCCTATGCTTACATGGTCTATGGTTTATATTGTAGTTAGAAATGGCAAATAATATCAGTCACAAGCTGCAGTTGGAAGTGCAAACAAACTATATATGCATTGAAAATCTTACAAATTGGCATGGCAAAATTTAACATAAAGCAAGGTTGAGAGTTTCAATACAACTAAACACAAATTCCGGAAAACGAGTGTCTCATTATGCTATGTTGAATACAAACTGGTTCAATGTTTTCAACAACCATGGAGGCTGGAGAAAGATGCTGAATGTTCTAAGTGTTTTTGCTTAATGTAGCACTCTCTTCCTCAAATAATTATGCGTCCTTAACTGGAACAAATTAGGGGTGACATTTTTAGATAATTCATACTCTGCACAGCTCTGTAACTTGGTGTCTGTGCGCGCAAGCATTTCTAACATCGATTTTAGCTTCAAACAACTCTGCTAGTTAATTAAAAACCTTTAATTAAAAAACGGGTTGCCACTTTGTATGGCATTAGCATTGATAGACTTCTAAAGTTCTGCTTCTGTGTGAGTGAATGAGCTTGTGCTTGTATTTTCTGAAAAGACTCTTTTCAATAATTGTGCAACAAGTCTGTTTATCAGGATTTACCAAGGGACCTGGCTAAGACAAACATTCAGGGTTGCGTTTCCCAAAAGTATAGCTGCTCGCTATTTTAGCAACTTGCGTTGTTTGTCTATTCAATCAGTGGCTCCGACTATGTAAGTTAGCACCTGCGCTTTTGGAAAGCGCACCCCAGCGAATTTGGCTGCCGACGATGTTGATTCCTGCTTCCTTGGTGTTATCTTGACCTGCGGTGTGCCGCTCGCATTGCCTTTTGTTTGGAGTGAACACCAAAGCCAGCCTGCATGAGATTTCGGCAGATCACATTTTATAGGCTGCCAAACCAGCTCCAGGAATGCGTGCCGCGTGCTGAGGGTCCTCACACCGCCACCAGCCAAAGTCTCGTTCGTATTTCATTCATTGTTTAATTCAATTTGGCGCTAAAACGCATCATCATTGTTTTCAGCTCTTTGTCCTGCTCGCTTTGTTTCAATTATGGAAATGAGGGCATTCTGTAAACCAGAAATTGGAAATTTCTTCCTTCCTTCTCAGTCTATTGGCCTTTTCTTTCCGAGCGCAACTGGCTCATTTGCATATTGAGTTCAGCAGAAAGTGTTCTGTTTAAAATGCTGAAGGAGGCGTGGTGAATTCTGAAATGCAGCCTCTGTGCCGCTGACACGCACACAGTACGTTTGCCCTTGGCAAAAAGAGTCCTGCACGATCGATCCGGGGTCTTGGGGAATTTGTGTCTCAACTTTCACGGGGCCCTGTCGTCAGTGGGAACATTAGAGCAGAGTTTGTGCAAATATGCTAAGGCGCGAGCGTTTGTTTACCTGTGGCCATACCTTAAACTGGAGGCGTTTGAATTTCAACTGTGTCAGCAGCGTCTTGGAGCTGTTGGCAACGATGCACTTTTCAGCCAACTTGCTTTTAATTGTTGTTAGGATTGTTGCGTAGGCTAGCTTAATGTTGATTATTTATCATGTTTATTATTGTGCATTATACAGCTTTAGCAAGCTCCTAGAATGTAGCTGAATCAGTGTTGTGTCCTGGCTCTGGCTACAGAGTTTGTGGATATCAGGTTAGTGGTTAACTACTAACCGTACTGCTTGATTATTTCCTGTTGCTGTGTATACTTTCGGATTCCTTTGGAGAAGATTATGTTGTGTTCAATGCGAGAAAATCACTGTCATCATCCAGGTGGAGGTCTGTAACCTTCCAGCATTTTGCAGACACTGCCTCTGGCAACATTTATGCCTGCAGTCTGAGTGGATAAGTCTTTTAACACAACTCTGGAGGATGGCAAGTTGAAAAAGAACATTTTATTTATGTTATAAGGTTGCTGGCTAAATAACCAGGCTTCATTAGGCTGTAAAGATCCTAATGAGAACGGTGTCATAGGAACGATATAAAATTGCTTTATTTCACTTGACGTCACTGGGCAATGAAATGCTGCTTTTTTTCGCCCACAGTGGCAGATTTAGTTGCTGTTGTGTCTTTTGTGGGATATCTTAAGCAGTCTGCGCCTACAGCAGGGCTTCTCAACTGGTCTCACAGTGAGACCCACATTTTCCCATGGTCATTACGTCGCGACCCACTCTCATAGAATCCAAACCAAGCAAATATATTTTTCAAAAACAGCCTTTGAAAACACACATGTCATCTTTTTAAACATACGTACACGTTTATTTGTATGTGCAAAGTGCATTTCAGAGCACATTCAGAAAATGGAGAACATGAAAACTGCATTCGTGAATAAAATGCAACTAAATACCAAAACTGCACAAAATAAATAAGGCCACAAAACTAAAAATTTCACTTCAATGAATATTTCAGCATTCAGAGCACAAAATGAGGAGGAACATGACAACTGCATGAATAAAAGTGAATAAAATAAAATTTCAAAACTGCACAACATAAATAAGGCCGCACAACTAAATATTTTGTGTCTGTCAATCGCTCTGCATTATACACTCAGCATATTACTGCCGACCACAGGTCAGATGTATCATATGATGCATCTCGAATAAAAACCTCCATTTCACACAAACTCGCGCTTTTAGTTCAAACTCCAATCGTCATTTGTTCAAACTCCAATTGACACCTGTGAGCTCAACTCTCCTCGCCTCATCTTCTTCCGCTTAACTCCCCCTCGTCTCTCTCGAACCTCAACACAACACTAATAGTGAATGTCAATCAAATGATGGTTACCAAGGCTCCAGAGTCAGACGTGCATAAAACATTATTCACCCCCGCCAAGGAGGGGTATGTTTTTGCCGACGTTTGTTTGTTTGTCTGTTAGCAGGATATCTAAAAAATGGCCAGATAGATTTTAACCAAACTTTGCAGGATGTTAGAGTAGCACAGGAGGAACAAGTGATTAAATGGCATATCTAGGCCAAAGTACAGCTAGGATATACGCCTAAGTTCAATATTTCATGTCTTTCCAATGGGCCAGATATCCACTCACTGTGCTTTTGGGTTTTGCTGCCACCTGGCGGTGGAATGCAACAATAACCTACATCAGCTAGCAAAAATAACTTGCGCACAGAGTTGCCTTGGTGTGGCGTAGGTGCTACGCTCACTGAGTGCTCTTGTTTATTTGTTTTTTAACCAGCTGTCCGCGACCCACTTTTGGGATGCCACCCACCAGTTGAGAACCACTGGCCTACAGTGTCATGAAAAAGTATTTGCTCCCTTCCCAAATTCTGCTATCGTTGCATATTCGTCACACACGTTTTAAATCAAAGTAATTCTAATATTGGTTTAAAAACATATTGCAGTTTTTTGATGATTTTATTTTTTGAAGGTAAAAATCTATACAAACATTCCTGACCCTATGTGAAAAAGGTGTTGGCCCCTTAGCTAAATCTACCTATTAAATTAATTTAACTGATAATTGGGTTTTATTTCACTTAAAACACCTAGGCGTGATAACCGCCAGCCCTGCTTAATCTAAAAGTCACATAAATAGAATTTCTCTGGCAATGTGAAGTGGGAAAATATGAAATATTTTAAACAAGCAACATGTTTAGCAGTCAGTTTCTGTAAAAAATGTTTTACGATATAATTTTAAGGCCACGTTGAAAGGAATATGCTTGCAGTTGAGCAATTCTTCACGTTATGAAGAATTTTATCATAATGGTTGTGTTCCAGTCTCAGCAACCAGCTGTATTATAATGTATTGTCACTATTGTTACTAGATTAGCTTGGCTGTTTACATACTTGCATATAACTTATTTTATTAGTTAGACTGCCAATCTCGGTGCCCCATCAGTGTTCTTATCACAGGATTTATTTTTAATCGTATTTTAAATATGGCTGCTTTGCTGCTTCAGGACCTGGGGTGACCTGCCATAATTGTGGAACCATGAATCTTGCCAGAAATACCAGAAGGAGAATGTTTTGCCATCAGTTTGTGAACTATAGCTCAAGCACAGCTAGGTTGTGCGGCAGGACAATGATCTGAAGTACTTGAATCAAAATGAAGGTTTTGGAGTGGCCTTGTCAAATCCTGACCTGAATCCGATTAAGATACCGTGGCATGAACTTAAAGTGGCCATTCATGCTTGAAGACTCTTCAGTGTGGCTGAATTGTAGTAAGTTTGCAAAGAAGAGTGGGCCAGAAATCCTCCACATACATGTGTAAGAGTCATTGCCAGTTATCACAAACCTCTGATTGTTGTTTTCGCTAAGAGTGGCACAAGCTGTTTTTAGGTCCGGTGGTTGGCAATTTTTTTTTTTTTTTTTTTTTTTTTTTTCCACATGGCTCATGTTGTTTTTGAAAAACTCTTGCTTTCGGTCATGAAATTATCATTAAAAAGCTGGATTATATGTTTACTCAGGTTGTTTTTGCCTTGGAGTGAGGTTTGCCTGATGATCAGAAGCATTTAAATTTGACAAAGAAGCAGAAGTAGAAAAATTGAAAAGGAGGTGACGATTTTTCTCAGCACTGTGCGCTAAGGGTTCAGATAGCAGATTGGCTAACACCGTGAAACTGTAAGCGCTGTGTGGCGCTCAGTGTCTGATATTACTTGCTGCAACTCTTGCATCCAGCTTTTCTTTTCTTTGGGTGACATGAATTCACACTTTAAAGCAACTTTAGTCAGCCGTAGAGCTGAAAGTCGAAGTTGAGATTTGGCATCGAAATGCTAAACATCATTTTGGTCTTGCAAGGCTCACAAGGCTTAGTCTTACTCTTCCTTTGCCATGTTGTTCCAGCTCAGTTTTGCCTTTTGATAGAAATGAAAAGAAGAAAAAAATAAGTTGGCCTGTTATTTTACAGATGCATTTATAGTAATTGAATTCTCACTTGTTTCAAATGCTTGGTCAAACGCCTGTATTGTAGGAAGAGTATAGTGAAAAGGGGTATTAAAAAGCAGTCGTCATAGACCGATGGAAACTGCGTTTATGTGACCCCTGCACTAAAAGTCTGAGCTGCGTGTGCGCGTGTGTGTGTTTGTGCTTGTCTGAATATTCTGATTCACTGCTGATACGGTCAGCAGCACGAGTGTCGGCACTGATTCTGATTCGTCCACCATGAGCAGGCTCCTCCTACTGACACGGGGTTACTGTATGCTGTGCCGCCATGGCAACGGAAGGCAGCTGGTGATCACTGTTGGCATGGTTACTGGCCACAGTTATGATATTTAAATGGGATGAGAGAGGACAGAAAGATGGTATGATTTGGTGGTGCAGCACTGACTGCACTTCATAATGGGACTTCAAGGTGTGTCTGGGCCTTTCCCCACCCCCCATCACCCCTCATGATCGTTTCCTCCTCTGCCGACTCGAGGGGACAAAATGTCTCACACAAGCCTCATTAATAGGCTCTCCATGTTTACCCTGAATTTGGGATTTGAAACGGCTCTGCCTTTTATAAGTTAGAGGGCTGATTCGCTCTTCTGTGGCTCATAATGCCGTAAACAAAAAAGAGATTGAGAGCTAGATTGGTGGGCTCTGGGTGATGTCATTCAGAGAGCTTGCCAGCTCTCGACAGGAGAGGTTTAGAAGTCAAAAGGACCAAGTGTTGCTGGCAGAACTATTAGCCCGTTTTTGACTTGAGTGCATTTTTTAGAAGTAAATTCTAAATCATGAGGGTCTTGAAACAAACAAGGGGGCCTTGTATACCGAGAGAGAAAATTGTTTTCATTTGCCGCTGACCAGGAGTTAGCCACAATAATGGCCCAGTTACAGAAGCTGTGGTCAAGCAGCTGATGTAATCGATGTAAAATATTCCACTGAGTAATAATGTGCAGTGTTTGAAGGAACAAGGAGGATCAGAAAAAGATTGGGCTGCGTGAAATTACACCGCTTGGACTGAAGGATATTCTTTTCTGAACGGGAACAGCAGTCGAAGAACTGACACCTCCAGGGATCACAAACACACACTCAGACCAACACACGCTCACACACAGTTCTTCGATTGTACCGTAGGGGGTCACTTAGGAAACGCTCATGGTAGTGAGTGAAATGTTTTTTGTGACTGGCTATTTACCATTTAGCAGACTGTGGGAAGGGGGAGTGCAGACAACCGTTTGAGGGCTTGCGGTTTTGTGCAGGAGCCGCGCTAACCTATGAGCTCAGAGTTCCTGGCTGCGTCTCTATTGCATCTCGTCGCGGACCTGCTGTGTGTGTTTCAGTTATACTGAAGGCGGAGAGCAGCTTCCCCCAAAACTCATTCAATCCATCAGCATCCCCTGCAGTAACACTGACCCCTCGTTACCTCATCCCCACTGAGCTTGGGGTGGTTCCAGCGAGGGTAACGTTGTTGATCATGCCGCTGCTTCAGGTGTAAACAGCTCCGTGTGTAGAAATATGTATGAGCACAGGTACAGCTAATGTTAGCCCTCTGCCCACCCTTCCCAAGGCTACTACCATTTCAACTGCCATCTTTAACCCTTAGAGCGCTAAATACAAATAGTGTTGTTCAAGGATGCAAGATATCAAATTCAAAGCTGGTGAAAACCGATCATATGACGACATGTTTAAAAGAGCTCCCCGGGAGCTCTTTTAAACAAGTCGCCACATGATCGGTTTTCAACAGCATCAGATAATTCAAATTATAATTTATTGAAAAGGTATTTCAGTGCTCTAAAGGTTAAACACTGTTTTCAAATGATATGCAGTAATATGTCTACAGAAGATCCACTGATATCTATAGGAAGGCACTGTTGATGAGATAACATGATGCTATCATTGTATCATTTTTTGTTTTGTTTTTTTTTTGTTTTTTTGTTTTTTTTCTGGCAACATTGTCTATCAGTCGACATCCCAAAAAATGCTGGTAAGTTTGTTTTAAGTAACAGCTCTTAGATATTTATGCACTATGGTGATTTTTTTTTTTTTTTTTTTCCCCATTTGATTATTTTTTAAAATTAATTTTCATCCTGAATTTACCCAAGCTGACTTCTGAAAATTCACATTTATGGACCCGGGACACATTTCCTCGAGCCTATCAGCCAATCCTTCTGTCTGCATTGGGTGTGGGTTGGAACGGTTGTTCAAGGCCCTTCCCTCCACAGAGGAATTCCAAATTTCACATTGCCTGCGGTTTATACTACCCCTCTGGCTCCTGTGCTCTATGACCTTTAACCCCTCTGTATCTCCACGCCTTTTCCCCCGGTGACCCCACCCCCAGTCTAAAGCTTGAGCCTTCTCTTTCCTTAGTTATTTCTGTTGTTCTGTCATGCGATGCATGCACCAAAAAGAGCTTGTTTTCTGCATCTTGTTGAGTTTGTCCGACGAAATGTGAGCAGTTTGTATTGCAGTGTGCTGAGAATGCCTGTTCCTTTAGGCAGGTGGCGCTACCTACTAACCCTTTGAGGAGTATGCTTTGGAATGTGATTTAATTTAATTTTTTTTCCAAATATTTTAGAGCTTCCTTGTTTTTGGTTTATTGGTAGTGTTCTTTCGTTAGAACACTTGATTGCTGATGACGTCATATTTACGTTACCCACGGTGAAGCACCTGGCCGCCATATTGATATGCCCAACTTCTTCATCTTTGAAATTAATGGCTTCCTTTGAGGCCATTTTCAAATGAGTTCATATAATCTTTACAATATTGAGATCCGTTGCTGCTTTTTGCAGCAATATTCATTCGAGGGGCTGAAGTAAAATGTTCCACATGTAAGTTATCAAAGGAAATCATATTTAGTACTTGAATGGAGAAAATTGCGTTAATGTGCTAGCTAGTTAATTAGCCATCCCATTGACTGATGTGCACCGGTAATTTAAAGCGAACGCAAGCAATTGTTAATGGTTTTTCCGTTTTGAGTATGTCAAAAAAATCACATTTTAGGGGGAAAAAATGCTGTTCTGCACAGTGATACCGAAATAACGCTGAATCTCACAGAATTGTTTTTGAAAACGACTTTTGCAAGCAGACGAAAATGAAAGGAAATTAGCCTACGTGTGACTTCTACTTCCGGATGTATACACTGCTGGAACAGTTGCTTCAGTTGAGTGTAGTCTGTCAGCAATCTAGTGTTCTATGTATATATCCATGGAACTTTCCAGCTGCATTAGAACGTTCATTCTAGAACGTTCTAATCCCGTATTTGCCATCTCGAGCCTTCAGGGGCAATAGGACAGGGATTAAAAAAAAAAAAAATCATCTCGTGCCGTGCCCTCATCAGGCTGTTTTGGTCCAGCACTCTCGAAGTGCGTCCTTGTTCTCAGAGGAAAGTATCCTTCCTTCGTCCTTCGTCTCCTCCTCCTCCTATCTGGAAGTGTTAGGAGGGAGGAGAGAAGTGGAGGAATGGAGGATAGTGAAGAAGCACATGCAAAATGATCAGAGAAAGTTTTCTGGAATTTTCACCCTGTCTGTATGGTTTCTCTCTCTCAAGAAACCAGCCGCTCTGAGCTTGACATGCTTTTCTCCTTTTAATTTTGATGCTCAGATCTCAAAAGCAGGAATTCTAAATTCCCCTATATGTGTGTATTTCTCATCTCTGCTAGTGCTGCTTATCTGGCTTTTAATTACAAGATTGCTGGGCTTTGGTGTGCCTGGATGCCTTTTTTTTTAACATTCTTGCTTTGATGCCTAGAACGCACAGTATGATTCTCAAAACATGGTCGCAAACACCATGTAGCTGTACATCGGCGGTCGTGTAACTGGAATCTGTTGTAAACATTTATTTTTAAAGTCACCAGAGTCGCTGCTGTTGGGCTGCTCGCTTATAGAAACCATAGCCTTTCAGACTGCATTGCTGATCTCAGGGCAGTTTGGTTATTGACGTTTTCAAGGCCAAAAATGGAATATGGAATATCTCAAGAAAGCGAAAACATGCATTCACCCAGAGCTTGTGTGAATAAAATCCACAACTTTGTTTTGTTTGTACTTTTCT
The DNA here is from genome assembly GCA_029721435.1 of Gymnothorax reevesii. Classification (NCBI taxonomy): domain Eukaryota; kingdom Metazoa; phylum Chordata; class Actinopteri; order Anguilliformes; family Muraenidae; genus Gymnothorax; species Gymnothorax reevesii. The sequence continues at coordinate 10,714,186 of CM056580.1, read as the reverse complement.
GGAGTCGGTCTCTCGCCATTATTATTTGTTTTGTTTCTCCTCGGTGATGGAGTTTTGTTTTGACAGGGCAGGTGCATTAAAGGGAGTGCCGACATGAAGTCCCCTTGCGTTGTGCTCCCACTGTTCTGATTAAACTGGCTGCACTGGTCCCTGGTTGATATTCGCCGTGGGTTGCCTTGTTTATCTTGCCCTTTCTGCTTAAATACACCACAGTGGATGCGCAACATTCCCTTATATCTCAAATTTTTTTCCTGCATAACTCAAGCTGATATCACAGGGTCACTTGTAAAATGGTAGTTTTAAGGTCTTTTTGTCAGAGGTTTGTGCCGAGTGTGCCCCTACAACTGTGGTCTCCGCATGCAGTAGGTTCCCCCATCATGTTAGACACATAGATATACGAAACCCAAAACCTGTGAAGATGGCACGTTGTGTAAATCGTAAATAAAAACCGAATACAATGATTTGCAAATCCTTTTCAACCTATATTTAATTGAATACACTGCAAAGACAAGTTACTTAATGTTCGAACAGGTAAACTTTGTAATTTTTTGCAAATATTAGCTCATTTGGAATTTGATGCCTGCAACATGTTTCAAAAAAGCTGGCACAAGTGGCAAAAAAGACTGAGAGAGTTGAGGAATGCTCATCAAACACTTATTTGGAACATCCCACAGGTGAAGGGGCTAATTGGGAACAGGTGGGTGCCATGATTGGGTATAAAAGTAGCTTCCCTGAAATGCTCAGTCATTCACAAACAAGAATGGGGAGAGGGTCACCACTTAGTGAACAAATGCATGAGCTGATTGTCGAACAGTTTAAAAACGACATTCCTCAACGAGCTATTGCAAGAAATTTAGGGATTTCATCATCTACGGTCCGTAATATTGTCAAAAGGTTCAGAGAATCTGGAGAAATCACTGCACGTAAGCGACAAGGCCGAAAACCAACATTGAATGCCCGTGACCTTCGATCCCTCAGGCGGTACTGCATCAAACACTGACATCAGTGAGTAAAGGACATCACCACATGGGCTCAGGAACACTTTAGAAAACCACTGTCAGTAACTACAGTTCGACGCTACATCTGCAAGTGCGAGTTAAAACTCTACAATGCAAAGCGAAAACCATTTATCAACAGCACCCAGAAACGCCGCTGGCTTCGCTGGGCCCAAGCTCATCTAAGATGGACTGATGCAAAGTGGAAAAGTGTTCTGTGGTCTGACGAGTCCACATTTCAGATTGTTTTTGGAAACTGTGGACGTCGTGTCCTCCAGACCAAAGAGGAAAAGAACCATCCGGACTGTTATAGGCGCAAAGTTCAAAAGCCAGCATCTGTGATGGTATGGGGGTGTATTAGTGCCCAAGGCATGGGCAACTTACACATATGTGAAGGCACCATTAATGCTGAAAGGTACATACAGGTTTTGGAGCAACATATGTTGCCATCCAAGCAACGTCTTTTTCATGGACGGCCCTGCTTATTTCAGCAAGACAAGGCCAAGCCACATTCTGCACGTGTCACAACAGCATGGCTCCGTAGTAAAAGAGTGTGGGTACTAGACTGGCCTGCCTGTAGTCCAGACCTGTCTCCCATTGAAAATGCGTGGCGCATTATGAAGCGTAAAATACGACAACGGAGACCCCGGACTGTTGAACAACTTAAGCTGTGCATCCAGCAAAAATGGGAGAGTTCCTCCTGTAAAGCTTCAAAAATTGATCTCATCAGTTCCCAAACATTTACTGAGTGTTGTTAAAAGGAAAGGCGATGTAACACGGTGGTAAAAAGGCCCCTGTGCCAACTTTTTTGCAATGTGTTGCTGCCTTTAAATTCTAAGTTAATGATTATTTGCAAAAAATAAAAAGTTTCTCAGTTTGAACATTAAACATCTTTCTATTCAATTCAATTCAATTTATTTTGTATAGCGCTTTTTACAGATACACTGTCACAAAGACGCTTTACAGTCAGAGATGGTTACTGAAGGGCAGTGCCTAACCTATTCCCACTACCTATTCCCTATTATTCCCTATCTTGTCTTTGCAGTGTATTCATTTGAATATTAGTTGAAAAGGATTTGCAAATCTTTGTATTCTGTTTTTATCTACGATTTGTATAACGTGCCAACTTCACTGGTTTTGGGTTTTGTAGAATAATTCTTACATGGTCCTTTCTGTACTGGGAAGATTTTAGCTCAGTGGCCTAGACCCTTTTGTACTTGTACTGTCCTGTTATCGTTAGGTATTGGCAGTTGTCAGAAACGTTCGCCGTAATTCTGGTTAATCGAGTGGTATGTTTTCACTGAGTCGTTAGCTGCCAACCCAGATAGCAAGCACCTCCACTCCGGATCTGCCCTGGCTCTGTGCCGACTCCAGCTGATCCGGCTCAGAGCCGGGGCAGATCCGGAGCGGAGGAGCTTGCTATCTGGGAAGTTCTGTGCACCAAAATTCTGTGTAATCCATCCTGAGATTTGAAAACAAAACAAAAAAAAAAAAACAAACGTTTTACTGAAACGGAATCATTGCTTTTCGGTTCATATCGGACACCGGCTAAAGGCAGTGACACAGTTTTATTCTACAATGTATTTCTAATTTAAAAAAAAATTATAGCAGTATCATTTACAGCTTTAATGATTAGTCATACTGTGTGCTCTACGCTTCATGTTTGGCTTGTGTGCAAGAGAGCGGTCTTTACAGGCTGAACCTGCTGTCCTGTGTTTGTCGGAGGACTTTCTCCTGCCCATTTTCCTGTTAATGTTAAATGCCTGACTGTAACTTTCTTGGTCTTTGATGCCAATTCTGAAGCTCCAATAGCTGGGAGCCAACTTTTTTTCATGATAAACCTTGGGTTTTAATTTGAATTTAATTCCTTTCTCAGTCAGGCGGTTTTTGTTTGAAGGGGGTAGTTAATTTTCATTTGAAGATTTAAATGGAATACTTGACGAAGTGGACTAGAGAATGATGGTACGTTTTTAGATCAGTCTTATGACCTGATGCTTTTATTTCTTTCTGAATTTTTGGTCAAGTAATGAGTCGCAGACAGGGATTTGATCCTTTTGAGTGTGTTTAAGGCAAACGTGTCGTTGTATAATCACTGCGGATGGGACTGGTGTCCTGGGAGTCCGAACAGATTGAAGGTTTAGCAGAGCATCAGTATGAACCCAGAGGAAGCGAAGGGCTCAGAAACAGCCAAATGACTCTCAATCCAGGAACAGCAATGTGCTCAGGCCGCCAAATCACCACTGGTTTTAACCTGCCGTAACGCAGCAAGCTGCTTCGCGCTACTTCGAGTCGGCTGGTCCTGCCCCAAGCATGGTGGAGACTCGAGAGGTGACTGAATGTGTTTGCAGAGTCGCTCTTCCCCTGTGGTCCCAGTAAACCCGCTCCCCTCCTCTCTCCAGTCTACTCCCCTGCATCTGGCCGCTGGATACAACCGGGTCAGAATCGTCCAGCTGCTGCTACAGCATGGAGCCGACGTCCACGCCAAGGACAAAGGGTAGGTCATGGGGCTGTCCCCTTAAAAAAAAAAAACAACAACTTCGAACGAATTTCGAATATGACAACGTGATGTTCGAATATATTCAAACCTCCCCAAACCGCCCCGCCCCCCCAACCGCGACCCAACACACGTTTAAAAAGAAAAAAAAACTTCCTTTTAATTAATTTTTATCTGTTTATTAAGCCGCACTCAACAGTAGTACAACACAACGACAGTATCTGTAGAGATTCCAAGTCTCAGGCGTTATTCTATCAAAGCGCACTGAAGAAATTCACTCGCGGAATGTATGTCATTGTGCAGCATTAAGTTAATCAGTTTCACGTGCATTACAGTGAATTTCCTCACTAGTGACACGGAAATCTGTTATGACTCGAATCCTCACCCTTGCCTTTACTGAGGGATTGAAAGCAATGGACTTGCAAAAAGACAATTCAAATGGCCTTATTTCATTTAAATAATTTAAACGATCATGAAACGCATGCATTGTTTCCAATCCCTGAGTAAAGAGAAGCACGAGAAGTCCGGAGTCATAATCGCTTTCCGTGTTACTTGCGGTGACCGTCCACATTTACGCAAGTGACACTGAAACTTCAGTACACAAGGATTTATCTCATTAATAAGTGTTCATTGAATGATTGCTGACTACGGCGAAGAACGACACACGGCTCTAACTTTGTGATTTTACCATCTATGCGGCAAAATCCAAAATACTTTTGTTTTTTGTTTTGGTGTTGTAATTGTCTGCTCGTTGCTCCGCTAGCTAACACTCTCCATTGTAAAATAGCAAATAGTCTTAATGGAGGTCAAGAGGGTTTGCAACGGACAAGTTTCTCTGAGGGCGCCCTCTGCTGGGTTGAATGTCAAACTACCTAAGACTGCATGATGCACTGATAGAGGGTGTATTTTGACTTCGAACGACTCATTTCAGTTTGTATATGAACTTTCACCCTCAAATTATAATGAATGTTAGAATTTCAAATAAAAAGTGACAGCCCTAGTAGGTCATCACCACAAAGTGTGTGGTCCTCAATCACAGTAAAGGTTGGTGGTCACCGAGAACTGTATGGTACTCAATTGCAGGAAGAATAGGTCATCATCGTGTGGTGTGTGTGGTCCTCAATCTGAGTAATGGCGGTCATCACCACGAGGCGTGTCATTATTAATCATCGGAAGAGTAGGTTTTCATTTTGAGTTGTGCCGTCCTTATTCACAGGAAGGGCAGGTCATCACCACGAGATTAGTCATCCTCGCTCAGTAAGAGCTGGTCATTACTGAGAGGTGTGCGGTCCTCTATCACAGTAAGGGTTAGTCATCATGTCAAGGCACCTGGCCCTCAATGACCGGGTTGTTTATCACAGCGAGATGTATGGTCCTCTATAACAGGGTTGGTCGTTGCCTTGAGGTGCGTTGATCTGATTCCCAAGAGGGTCATCAACATGTGCTGTGTGGTCCACGGTGACTGGATAGGTTATTACCGTAAGGTGTTTGGTCCTCAAGCATGGTAAGGATAGCTCATTAGTTTGAGGTGCATGGTTCTTAGTTTCGGTCACATGGTTGCTTGAGGAATTTTGTGGGACAAGACGCATGGAGTTGAACTGCTGAAATGAATGTATATATATTTGATTGATTATTCCCACTGAAAATTGTGATGTTTACTTTTTTCTGTCTAAATATTCTATGTTGCAGGATATATTATGACCATTATCATTGCAGCACCAGCATCATCCACTGGATGTCCCTAGTGGACCATGCAGGTTGTCTAATGAATACAGTCACAATTATGTGAGAAATTTGGAGAGTTCGGGCTTCAATGAAGAAGAAACTACTAAAATATGTACTCCAGAAAGCCAACTCTCGCTCTTAACATGGTTTATCCACCCTCTTCCCCTTTCCTGCAGCGGTCTGGTTCCTCTGCACAACGCCTGCTCCTACGGACACTACGAGGTCACCGAACTGCTGCTCAAGGTAAGCGCTGAGAGGCCGGCTGCCGAACGGAGGCGCATCTCAAAGAGACCCGTCATTTTTCTGCTTTTCTTGCCTTCATGAGTAAGAGCAGGAGGCCTTGATAAAGCAGAGGGCTGGCCTGACGCCTCGTCATCTGCGTTTACGCCAGGCTTGTGCATATGTCCAAAGGCTTGTGAATGTGGCGATATGCCATTCAAGGAAAAACCATGTATTTGACAAAGGAAGACTTTGTGATAGGGGCATAAGAGTTGCTCTGAACTTTATCAACAGGTTGATAAACCTGCCGTATGTGCTGTCAGCAGTGGAAAGACCGCTGCTGTGCTTCTTTCACCCAGTCCATCGACCGCTGACTGGCCAAGCTTTTAACAGCCGATCGAAAGGTTCTTGAGAACCCTCCATCTTTGTCAGACAGCAAATAGAGCATGGGTGGATGTTCACTGGGGTTATGCTTTTAGATGGTCTTTAAAATGAAAGCCCTTTGCAGCACTGCTTAAAACACGGACCCAGCAGTGTTTCTAATGTCACTCTGCATGGGACAGGTGGCCGTTTGTTATGTCAGCCGTGATGAAGTGAAGCAAATCATTTTTTAACGTTTTGGCTTCAAAATCTGTTGGCACCCTAACATTCCAGATCGTTTAATTTTCTTGTTGTTGCTATGGCAGAATTCTGCTTAGAAATTGTTCATTCTGGTCACTATTTCACAATTATTAAAATTTTTATATTGCATTACACTTTGAATTGTGTAAAAACAGATATAATTTGCTTCAGTCCAGTTTCAGTACAGTTTTTTTTATGCTCCCGGAATCGAAGATTCGGGGACATACAGTTTTTCACCAGTCCGTCTGTCTGTGTGTTTGTCTGCCGCGGAAAAAAAACTTTAACCTGCAATACTTTAACCTGCCACCGGGCATGAGTGTTCCACAAACACAGCTTGTTTTCTTGTGCGGTTGTTGCTGTATTTGGCGGCTTTGCTTAGATGAGGGATATTTTTACACATTTCCAGTCATAAATGAGCAGTATTCTTTCTTGCTGTCTCGCTTTGTTACACGTTGACCTTTAGAAGCTGCGGGTGCTATGTGATAATTATAGCAGGGTTAATTTGAAGTTCCTTACACCATTGTGGATCGGAATTACAGAGATGTGGGAGCAGGCAGGGTTAGGCCAGTGTGAGAACAGTGCTTTTATTAGATCAGCGTGTGAGCGCTGTTTAATTAGGTTTACGAGCAGTGTCCTGATGGTCTAATCAAGAACTGTGATTTAATCAGGCCGCAATCAGACTAGTAGGTTTAAATCTTTGTCATTACATGCTTTGCATTGTGCTGCTAGCGACTGCCCCATGGTAGCCTTTTGATATGGACATTTATGGGTGAAGTTTCGAAAGTTTTACTCAATTAAAAGGCATTGGGCTTTTGTAAGCGCAGGGTTTGGGTCAGATTGTGGGCAGTGTTACAAGTATGCTTTTGTGAGCAGAGAGTCGTGTTGAGGTTAGAGTTATAATTGGGAGCAGAGTAATGTGCATTGGCTCAGCTGGGCTTTTATGAAGGCTTTTCCTCCTTTTTAAGGCTGTTAGATCAAGTGAACTGTGGGTAAATCAGATATTTGTACAATTAAAGTTTGGAGGCATACAATGAAAAGAGGTTCGCTTTAGATTTTGTGGGATTGTGCTGCTTTCGCACTAGACGCGAAGCAAATTTTTCGCACGACAGATGATATTCAAAGTCAATGCAAAGATGCGTATACACTCGTTCCGCGTATATTAGCGTCTTTGGATTGACTTTGAATGTCATCTGTCGTACGAAAAATTAGTTTTGCGTCCGGTGTGAAAGTGGCTTCAGTCTTTTGATTGCTTCTCAGTGAGCTGTGGTTTGTCTTCTACCTGGTGGTGTAATGACCTTCTCACAGAGGTCAGACCAGCAGAGACATCGGCCGTCTCCAACCACCGTCCAACAACTCTCCACTTGGCTGCTCCTCTCCCTGTTCGCTAACTCTCCAATTTTACTTTATTGGTTTGTATTTATTATTCCTTGCTTTTGGTCAGAATTGTTTTTGCAGTGCTTTTGGTGCTTTAGTTTGTATGTGGTCATTTCTGGGGCCTGCGACATTGGGCTCTCGGCACGCCTGTACTGGCCTTTGCACTTTGTGTTATACATTACTTTGGAATCGGAGCGTGCTCTGAAAGCTCCTGAGATTTAATGTGAGCTTACGTCCACACTGATGCGTTTTCAACTTGAAATGCCGTTTTAAAACAAAAAAACGATCTCTGTCCGCACTAATACGCAAGCGCAGGGATTTTTTAAACTAAAACATGGTCGGCAACCTTTTCAGAAGGCTCTGTTTTGGGGATTGGAAAATGCCGGGAGTCGTGTGGACCCAGGGCGAAAACCGAGCTAAAGTTATGCGCTTTAGGATGAAAGTGTATCGATGTGGACGTGGCCTGAAACTGCGTTCCCAATAAACGCGAAACAAATCATCTGCGCAGCCGGATTACATGCAAAGTCAATTTGCGAGACGGCGCAAACTCGCGTCTATCTGCATCTTTGCATCGACTTCGAATGTAGTCTGGCTGCGCAAATGTTTTGCGTTTGTTGGGAAAGCAGCTGAAGAGTTATTGAGAGTGGCGCTGTGAGACCAGGACAGCGTGAGCGCGGCGTCCTCAGCCCTCCCTCTGTGGCGTGTCCCGCAGCACGGTGCCTGTGTGAACGCCACGGACCTGTGGCAGTTCACCCCACTGCACGAGGCAGCTTCCAAGAACCGTGTGGAGGTGTGTTCCCTACTGCTCAGCCACGGCGCCGACCCCACCCTCGCCAACTGCCACGGGAAGAGCGCCATCGACATGGCGCCCCCGCCGGAGCTGAAGGAGAGGCTCTCCTGTGAGTGGGTAACACCGTGCGGCGGCTTGCGCTCTCTCTTCGGCGCTAAATTCGGAAAAGCAGCTTTAGCTTGGCCAACTGCGAGAGAGCCACATTGGCTCAGTTCTGTGCCCACTGGAGTACGGGCTATTCCCCGTCAGGTTACATGAACAAACAAGGGTTTGATACCCAGCATCTCAGATGTTGCTTAAACTGTCAGATGGTGCACACTGATGAGAAAAGCATTCTCGAAAAATTAAGAGAAGAAAAATTAACCCTTAAGAAAAATTAACCCTTAAATTATTAATTTCATGAATAATGATCAATTTAAGGGACAAATCGGCCATTTTGATTACAGATGTTCTAAATCATCACTCAGATTCGGACCAGCTTTGGTAGTATAACTGATTTGGGGCCAGGAATCCAAGACAACAGCAAAACACCCCTTATTGGCTTTGAGCCCCACAATTTGAATATTTACCTGAACTATATACAGTGCAAGCCCTCTGCGTGGAACAGGATGTATGAAGCTGCACTTCTAAAATTAATATCTGCGCACTTCGTGGATTATTCTCGTTGAAAATTGCTATGGTTATTTATTTATTTATCGGGGTCAGGTATTTTAACTCTCCAAATCTTTCACGTTATAGATGATTTTATTATCATTGCAGCACCAGCATAGTCCTTTAGATGTCCCTTGTAGGCCTTGCGGGTGCTGTAATGGTCATGGTCATAGTTGTGAATAATTTAGGTGTTGACATCTCCTGACTGAAAAAAGTAAATTTGTTGATTTAAAATAACTACAACAACTTTAAAAGGAACAATCAATCAAGTATACAGAAAGTAATTTGAGAAGTTTGGCTCCATACAGTCCAGTTGAAGATTTAAACTGTGTGGCTCAAAGGCGTAATGAGGGGTGTTTGGTTGTTATTTTGGATTTCGTGTTCCTTTGATCAGTAATACTGCTAAAGCTGACCCAATTCAGTCACAATTTTGAAGTTATTGAGAATTAAAAAACATCTGCTGCCAAAATGGTTGATTTGATCCATATACATTAATTATTATTCCAGAAACCTATGAACGTTGTAACAAAAAAATAAAAAAAAACACTTCCTTAGTCACTTAGCCTCTGATATAGTTTCAGCTACATCTGAGATGATTGCTGTCAGGCCCCATTGAATTGACACAGAATTACTCATAGTGTTTGTTGAGCTGCTTACAAAAGGCCCATATCTACGTTATACAGAGCTGTTGGTACAGAGTGCTTCATTTCGCAATACCGGAATTGGTGTTTATTTGGCCAGGCCTTGCTGAACAATTGGACACTGTGAGACCCTCTGCAAAAAATACTCACTCCTCTATTGCTCTGATGCAGTTGCAGCCAGTTTTAATGCTTTGGTTGTAAATTTTGACCTGATCTATCATTTGTTCATTTGCGTTGCGATCGTAGCCAGCCAGACATTGATTAGCTCAAAGATTTCAGCCAGTTTTTTAAAAAATGTGACTTGTTGTATTTGGCAGGGTGCTTCTATCTTGTGTCAAAACTTTAGTACCACTATGTGGGTCTAATTATGAGATTGAACTTTGCTTTGGAGAAGCTAGATTGCATTTCCTCAAATGTGAGGTATGCTAGGCCAAAGTTGTACATATTGATGTCATTACTAATGAATTGGCGAGTGATATCGTGTGTCCAGACTTCGTTCATATGCTTTTCTGTGACTCTGTGGCGTTGACGTTTCTACACTGTTTGGAACAGGTCATTCTTGGCAAAAGCAACCATAATTCAACCTTCCTCCGTTTCTCCACGCGCAGATGAGTTCAAAGGTCACTCTCTGCTCCAGGCGGCTCGAGAGACGGACGTGGCGAAGGTGAAGAAGACCCTGGCTCTTGAGATCATCAACTTCAAGCACCCGCAGTCTCACGAGACTGCCTTGGTGAGGCTCACCGACGCTCTGAGCTGGCCGTCCGCCCAGTCCTGTGTGTTTCCACACTCCGTCCTGTTCATCCTCTGTTCATCCTGTGGTGTGTCACTGCAACTCAAGCAAATCCCACACTGTCCCACTGCTAGATCTTTTACCTGCTAATTACCAGAATAGTGTTGGACAAGCAAACTTAGTTTTAGGTTGTTCTAACGTGCTTGAGTTATTGAATAAATAAACGTCTGAGCCATGGCTGTCTAACAGAGTTCATGGACCTCTGCTGCCCAGGACGATTTGTAAAGAACGCTGCACTCGGCTGTCGGGTTAGCTCACTCGGTCAAGGCGATGCAGTAGTGACGACGACGACTGCGCGGGTTCGATCCCTGGTCGTACCAACCAGCAGTGGTCGGCAGGTTTTTCAGAACGCATGATTGGCTCAAGCACTGTGGGGATGCAAACTGGGAAGGGACTGCTGGGAAGGGAAATTAAAAATGACTGTTTTGTTCGTTGCTCAAGCGCCTCCTGTTGGCCAGCCGGGCGCTCGTCCGTGAGATTCTGCGCTTGCTCATGTTCGGGGATCCTCCGCCCTCATTCTGAACTTGTGATAGTTTTGACCAATGAGTATAAAGATGCTGGGACTGACAGGCGCTTGTTTCGGAGGAGAGCCGCGAACTGTCTCTCTCTCCTGAGCTGGCAATTGGGGGTTGTATTCGAGCAAGCCTTGTTCATAGTTCTCGGTTTGGGCATTCCAAATTCGGGTAGGATTGGAGATGCCGAATAATAAAAAAAAAAAGAATACTGCACTCTACAGCTATGGAGGAAGTCAGTGCAGTCATGGATTCCAAATTCAGGCCTAAAAGGCTTGGGTTATAGTTGTACAGTTAGGTTAGCATGTTACTTACTGGATTGCGAGTGCTTCAGTGGTTTGCTAACTGATTGGCTGCCTGTATGTTGTTTTGACCGACACTTGTTTGTCTTAGCATTGTGCCGTTGCTTCTACACACCCCAAGCGGAAGCAGGTCACCGAGCTGCTACTACGAAAGGGCGCCAACGTCAACGAGAAGAACAAGGAGTAAGTTTATTCTTCCCCGCTCTGACCTCTCGGTCCCGTACACCAGTGAAAGGCAGCCGGAGCGGATTTCCATACTCCGCGCAGCTCTCATTCAGCGCATTACCGTTTTGCCTGTGGGGCAATTTATCTTATGACAAAAACTAAAATATTATATTGCAACCATGATGCATACACAACAAATGACCAGGTTTCATCGTGGAAGAAAGGCCACTATGTAAATATATGTAAATATATAAAATATGAAGTAGCTGATGATGCAAACCATTGCGAGAAGTGTGAATGCAACAAAAGCACTGTGCTAATTTGCGGAGGTTATCGCTGGGTGTGCAAATGGCCTCTCTCTCTCCTGTTGTTTCCTGTAGCTTCATGACCCCCCTGCATGTGGTCGCTGAGAGAGCCCACAACGACGTCCTGGAGGCGCTGCAGAAACACGGGGCCAAGGTGAGGCCGCGTCATCATCACTGTGCGACATCAGCCTGAGGCCATCACTGTGCGACGGGCCAGTGCCACGTGCTCTTGCACTCTTTTTTTTTTTTTTTTTTTTTTTTTTTTCTAAATCTCTGTTCAAAAAATGTCTCATTATAAGTGATTTTGATTTGTAGTTGAACTCTCTCTTTTTTTTTTCCTCTCAGTCGGATTATATTGCCTTGTTTTATGTTTTTCACTGAGGGCTGTCTGGAATTTTTTTGAGTTTGTTATCGGACAGTTTACCATGGCGTGTCAGCAGTAATGAGTGTTCTTCCGGGTGGCAAAAGCCAGAGTTCTTTGCGAAATTTTAGTCAAATATTAGTTTGCTTGCACTACATTAAAAAAGGCTGCAAGCTTTCAGTGTGTTACAGCTGCTACTTTTGCCAGTACATTGAAACATTTAACTTCATCTTATACTGTGTCAATTGGAAAGCATATCGATGGAGCCACTTCAATATGGTGACAGCTAGTTCTAAGCCATCAGCTGTGTAGCCTAGTTGTGGGTGTTTAAAGCTGGACAAACGCTAGCTAGCATAAGCACTGCCATTTCTCACAGACTCCTATATTTGTGAGTTCAAACTTAGAAGTTTAGCACGGTAGTAAAAACTTCCCAGAATGCGAGGACGCAGTGTGAGACAATTGCGTTCTTGTCTACTTAACAGTTCAGAGTGAGAATTTATTTGTGCACCTTTCTCACAGCCATTTTAATATTGTTAAATATTGTTAAAAATAAACCGTTATGTGCTTTTTTTTCTCGGCGGATGCTGTTGTCGCTGACTGTCACCAGGGGCTCTGCTGTCAGATTAGCTGCAAAAGCCATTGGGCAAAAGCAGGCTACACTTGCCGTTGATAGGCGTTGCGAGCTCATCTCGTAACAGTACTTCGACGGTAGTCTGTTACTAACGCAGGTGGGTGGCTGGTTAATGCATCGTATATCACCACAGATGCATTTTCTGGTTACAAAACCTGTTTTCAGATTTAACAGTCAACATTTCTCGTGTCGTTTCACAAAGTATAAAGTCATAAACCTCGACTTTCCCGGCTGGATCTCTTCAGGTCAGTGACAAGTCGCTCGCCTTCTGCCACCCGGAAGTATCTTAGCGCATATTCTTTACAAACATTCTGAAATGCCCAATATTCCTCCATAATTTTGTAAGTAGAAAAGGTAAATGTTGACACGCCATGGCAACAAAGAGTTTAGTTTTCCTCATAATGTCTACATGTGATGCATATGTATATATCAGCAGGCCTTTCCCTGGCCTCCCCATTGACTGAAAACAGTTGTATCCCTGAGGATTCCAGTTTTGTCTTAGTTGATATGGCCAGGGTTGTTATTTGTTGTTATTATGGGCAAAGGGAGGGGGGCTGTTGATGCGGAAAAGAGTTCATAAAGTGAAGGAACTACTGGGGCTGTAGTCCAAGTACCGATGAGCCAGAACCAACCACTGAGGGAAAGTGGCAACACTTAGAACCTGCAGTTCAAAGGATGCAAACGAACAGACGGTAATTTGCCTAAAATGACAGGAGTTGGTGGGAGAGGAGAAGGCAGGTGAGGGCAAACTGTGGGCTGGAGGATGTAGAGGACATCACACCGAGGAAATGCTCAATGAATTGTATCCCAGAAGTATTGGGGCTGGACGAGGTTGTGTCATGGTCCTCCACGAGGTGCGACCCTTCAGAATACCTGCTCCCATGTTTTCCAGCAGAGTGTAATATTCTTACCCATCTATAACTAATTTAAAAGAGTCAAAGTTTCCTAAAGGCGGAGGGAAACCCACAAATGCGTTAAAATCGCAGATGGATTTAGGCTTTATTGAGCGCAATCTCTGAAACATCATTAATTAATAAAATTAGCATATGCAAATGCTCCTCCCATACACCTGTAATAACGTAAGGTACCTGGACCCCAGCAAATGAGACTGGAGTTTCTACATTTCCCTGGTGGTTTGTTTCTCCTGAAAGATCAGAGCTGAGGTACACGCTGTCAGCTCATCTCCAGCGACAGGCTGCTCTCAGCTCTGCACTCCGGAGCATCAGCAGTTAGAACATGAGCTGCTGAGCAATTTCGCTGTACTATACTCAGCAACAAAAGTTTCTGTGACACCATTTATGTGTATGTCATAAATGACACGCAAAGATCTCAATGCAATCAATATGTTTATTTAACAGGAGAAACACTGACTTTTCAGTGCCAACGTCACTCAAAACGAAAAATGTCATTTTCATGCGTCATGAAGCACTTGTCTGACGTCTAACCAATTGTGACCTTCACACTTCAATACCGGGTGTGACTTCCTCGTGCCATGATGCAAGCAACGCATCTCCGGCGCATGGACCGAATCAGATGTGCCAGAAATTGCTGTGGGATGTCATTCCAAATCTGACGTAGACGTTGTCGCAATTCCTGGAGTGTAGCTGGCGGGTTATCCAACCGCCGCAAACGTCGATCCATCTCGTCCCAAAGATGCTCGATTGGGGACATGTCTGGGGATCTGGCTGGCCATGGCAGGACATAGACATGTTGTTGCATCAGATACTGCTGAACAATCCTTGCAACGTGTGGTCTGGCGTTATCATGTTGCAGCGTTATTCCGGGACCATGTTGCATCAAAAACGGTACCACCAATGGCCGTAGCACTTCATCGCGATATCTTTGACCTGTCAGATTTTCATCAATAACAAGCAAATCTGTTCTGTTTCTCGCCGTGATCCCTCCCCAAATCATGACACTACCACCTCCAAAACGATCAAATTCCTGAACACAGTTGTTGGCATAACGTTCTCCACGTCGACGGTATACACGTAAACGACCATCACATCGGTTAAGCATGAATCTTGATTCATCAGTGAAGAGTACAAGATCCCACTGACGTTGGATCCACCGTCGATGTTGTTGTGCCCACTGTAGACGCAGTCGTCGGTGTTGTACTGTGAGTATTAGACGTCTTGCTGGCCGACGTGGGACAATGCCAAAATGAAGGAGACGGCGACGGATTGTCTGTGCAGACAGTCGCCTCAAACCAGGTATCGTTCTTGCAGTTATGGTTGCAGGTTGGAATCGATTTCGGAGATGGGTTGTTCGAATCCAGTTGTCCTGTCTGGGAGTGGTTACTCGTGGACGGCCGCTGCGAGGACGGTCTCTGACATGTCTTGTCTGCTGCCATAAGTTCCAAATGGTGTTTCGGTGGACATTCAGGCGATGAGCAACTTCCCTCTGCGAGGTTCCGGATTCAATCATCCCAATGGCCCTCCACCGATCATTTTCAGACAGTCTTGGCATTTAGAGGGTAGAGTTCCTGATCCGAAATGGCTGTGTTTTCGATAAGTGATGCTTCCGTCGTTCATCAGGCACAATGTGAACATTCCAAAAATTCTCCTCTTTTATTGCCATCCACAAGCATGATTTACGCACATTTTCACATGCAAAGTCATTTTCTCGCATTTTCATGATTTCCATTTCAATGTTGTGTTTACGTGTACGGTTTCAGTCTGATATCAGCATGTATGACAATTTCATAATTGCGTTATGAAAAATAATTAACAATATTGGTGTCACAGAAACTTTTGTTGCTCAGTATATTATGATGTGATTTCATGGGTTCATGGGCCTGTGCTAATAACACAGTGCTGTGCTATGAGTGTCACCTGTATCCCATCTGAATGTAGTGCTTCCTGTCCCCAGCCTAATCTGATGTTGCCCCGCTGAAATGAGCTGAGCGTCAGAAAGGAGACTCTTGGCGGTCTCGTCGGGCTAGTGGTCTGGCTGGGCTCGGGCAAGATATAATCGGCGTCCTGCTTCAGGATATTTCTGCGGATTTTAGTCAGCAAGATTTAGTGAAAAACTCCTTTAATTAATTTTAATTAATTTAATTAATTAATTAATTAATTTTTAATTTTAATTAAATAATTTTCCTTTAGCAAAACTGCTGTAAGAGTTTATGCTACTCAGCTGAACAACACTTTTTGACTTATTAAAGTGGCAGACTGATGGGAAACTTTAAATGGCCGCTGTACCACATGTACCACAGCTACACCACACCTCTCTGTCTTTGCATCATCTTCAGACATCATCTGACATTGTTGTTGGAAAGTTGAGACAAACATGCACCAGAAACTGTTTTAGTTTAGTGTTCGACCTCCTGTTGCTCCTGCAGCCAGTGCCTGTTTTATGGAAGCAGCTTCTGCTCTCGGAATTGGTGCTCCCCCTGCTGGACACCGCCCTGTACTGACTCCTCTGTGTCTAAGGAGAGCTTCCTGTAGGGACGAGTGAGAGGTGGAATGTTCCAGAAGGAGCCCTGAGCGCCCTGTTCCTTATATGTCTGCAGATGAATGCCCTGGACACGCTGGGGCAGACTCCCCTGCACCGAGCAGCACTCGCCGGGCATCTCCAAACCTGCAGGCTACTGCTGAGCTACGGAGCCGACCCCTCCATCGTATCGCTGCAGGGCTTCACCGCCGCACAGATGGGCAACGAGGCTGTGCAGCAGATCCTCAATGGTACTGAGAGAGAGAGAGGGGGAGAGTGTGTGTGTGTGTGTGTGCGAGAATGCGTGCGCGTGTGTGTGTGAGAGAGTTTGTTTGTGTGTGTGTGTGTGCGCGTGTGTGTGTGTGTGTGTGTGTGTGTGTGTGTGTGAGAGAGAGAGAGAGAGAGGGCGAGAGTTTTTGTCTTTGTGTCTGTGCATGTGTGCGTATGTGTGTGTGTGTCTGTGTGAGAGGGCGAGAGTTTGTCTGCGTTTTTCTATGTGTGTGTGTCTGAGAGCGAGATTTAAGTCTTTGTTTCTGTGCGTGTGTGCGCATGTGCGTGCGTGTGTGTGTGTGTGTGTGAAAGAGGGTGAGAGTTTGTGTCTGTGTGTTTCTGTGCATTTGTGTGTGTGTGTGTGTGTGTGTGTGCGTGTGAGAGAGATTTTTTCTGTGTACATGTGCGAAAGAGTTTGTGTGTGTGTGTGTGTGTGTGTGTGTGTGTGTGTGTGTGTGTGTGTGTGTGCGTGCGTGTGTGTGTGTGAGAAAGACAGAGAGAATTTGTGTGTGTGCGTGTGTGTGTGTGTGCGCATGTTTGTGCTCGTGTGGGTTTTTGCACATCTCTCTGTTATTTATAATCAGGTGCTTGTAGGGTGACGCTGAAGGCTGTGCTGTTGACAGTTCACAGAATAGTTGTCAGTTTTTGTTCTGTGCCGGTAGCAATTAAACTCCTGCTCTGTTTGTACTGATGGAAAACAAATGCCGTCAAAATAATGTGGACAAGGCAAGAGTTTCTGAACGCACTAAATCAGACACTTGCAGGTGCTGTGTCTTGAGTTACCCAATTAACAACTATTTTTATTTTTTACTCTTTTTGAGGAATGGTAATTCTATGTCAAGTGTTTATTTTTCACACTAACGAGGAGTATAAAGGGAACTTGCCTTAAATGAGTGTTTCAGTCTAACCCTTCTTGACAAAGGCTGTGTGCACATTATGGAACATGATGGTTGTGATTCAGAGAGCGATTCGGCATCAGTGAGCTAACAGGCTATACTGAGACTCTGATGTTGACTCCGCCCCCCTCCCCTCACAGAGAACATTCCGGTACACAACTCGGATGTAGATTACCGGCTTCTGGAAGCTGCCAAGGCTGGAGACCTGGACACTGTGAAGGTAAACACCGATTGTTGAAACACTGTGTCGGTTGGTGAGCGAGTGACACGGCTGGCAAGAGATATGGCGAATGAGAGAGTTGTTCAGCTGTTGTGTTGGTGAGTTTGCGTAGGAGAGAGTTGGGAAAGTGAGTCATCGGAGATGAGATGGAAAATGAGAGATTTGGAGTAGTGGTGAAGTGATGAGTTGGAGATCAAGAGCGTTGGAGACAGAGAGTTGGTGACGTAAGTGGATGTACGAGTGAGGTGAAGATTTGAAGGGCGGATGAGTTGGGAAGTGAGTGGGTTCGCAGAGTTGTGAATCGGCAGAAAGTAGTTAATTGGCCGGCAGATAAGTTGCGAGTCGGTGAGCCAGTCAGAGTTGGTGAGCAGTTTTGGGTGGGAATCGGTTGCATACTTGGGCCCTGAGGTCTATCGCGTTTGATGAAGCGGGAGCTGAAATCTGTCTGTGGACACGTTGAGATGGAGGTGAGTGGTGTGAGCTGCGAGCCTCAACAGTGGCAGGTGTTGTAACAGGACTCAGTTTTGAGGTCTTCACACAGTCCTCCGTCTCCACAGCAACTGTGCTCCCCTCAGAATGTGAACTGCAGAGATCTGGAGGGCCGCCACTCCACGCCGCTGCACTTCGCCGCCGGCTACAACCGCGTGTCCGTGGTGGAGTTCCTGCTGCACCACGGGGCCGACGTCCACGCCAAAGACAAGGGGTACGACCCGACCGATCGCGCTTCTTAGGCCTCGCCGCTCCCTGAGCCGCCCAGCGCAGGCTCATAGCGTCCAATCAAATGATCCCTCGGCAACGAAAAGCTTCATCTGTCACTGTTTACATACCTTAGGCCTACTTATTTTGAGGTCACTAAGATTATCGTTCGTACATAAAGCCCTCTTTACTTATTATTATTCAATGGCCTCAAATTCCTGATGTGGCCTTAAAGGGATTGTCTTCAATTCCTCGCAGTGTTTCTAAACTCAGTAGTGTTGGGACCCCAAGTAGAAATTCACTTCTTTCCCCATAAGTGTCAAATACACATAAGTATGACTTGTCTCCGCAGTGGAGGACAGTGTCATTTGAGCTTCTGCTGCCAATCTGCGCTCTTCACCGACAGTTTATGAACTTCTGTAGCAATGTCGCGTTGCCGACATTACATGTAGAGGCTAAAGCCTGACCATCCTCTGTATCAGGTGTCAGTCTGTTCATCAGGGTCTAATCTGCAGGGTTCCTACGGGTGCTGGAAAACCCTCAAAATACTTGAATTTTAATGTGATGTTTTCTAAGAATGAAAAGTGCTTGAGATTGCTTGAAATTTGTGACTCTAATACATTACTTTCATGAAAAATTACCATCTCTTTGAGTTGATTGATAAATGTCTAATTTACCAATGCTTTATGGTGCTAGAAAACCTTGAAAGTGCATAAAGTGCTTTAATTTGTGATTGGAAACTGAATCTGGCCCACCAGCGAGATTCCTCCCCTCCTAGCCTTCTCAGTACTAGATGTGTATCAGTATTAGAGATGCTCCAGTGCACTGGTGCCACCCTGGGGGGGTTCTGCCCGTTGTGCAGACTGCCTGCTGACCCTTGACCCCACTCGGTCTGTCATCCTGCAGAGGCCTGGTCCCGCTGCACAATGCCTGCTCTTACGGGCACTACGAGGTGGCCGAGCTCCTGGTCAGGCATGGGGCCTCCGTCAACGTGGCCGACCTGTGGAAGTTCACGCCACTGCACGAGGCGGCCGCCAAGGGCAAATACGAGATCTGCAAACTGCTGCTGAAGGTAGAGCCATCAATGCCACCGCCGCTATCGCTGGAGTTCTGCACATGTTAAAGGCTCGCCGAAAACACCGCAGCACAACCGTCCTCACGTCTGCGTGTCTGTGTTTACTTCAGCCTGGCAACTCGCTTGTGCAGCTCCATTTACTGTATCTGCAAACCCAGGTAGCTGGGAGTTGTAGCGATTCTGATGCCACTTCAAAGATTTTTTCGTAAACACTCAACAAATATTTCTCCCGGCAGTTTCACAACTGGTGAAATCATACAGTAGACAAAATGGCCAGAAGTGAAGTGATCGCCCGCTCATCAAACATTACATTCAAAACTCAATTAAACTGGTGAAGATTTGGTTCTCCACTTCACTCTGCTGGGAAAGCTTTCTACGAGATGTTAGAACATTGCTGCAAGGTTAAGCTCCATTTCAGCAGCAGAAGAACATTAGTAAGGGTGAGCGGTGTTGTTCAGGACTTTGGCCAGAGTTGCAGTGAGTGTCGGCCGTATTTGATGGGGTTGCGGTAAGGGCACTGAGAGCTGTAGATGTGTGATTAAGCCTTGAGTTATTTTGGCAGTAACACTTGTTTCAAGGGCTGCTGTTCCTGCTCGACTCCCCACAGGCTGTCAGTGTTAATTTGAGGGTATTTGCATCCTTATGGAGTGAACCGCGTTTGAATCGCTGCCCTCTGAAATTGTCACTTTCTTATTACTTGCAGTCCACTCTGTATATATGCTAATAAGGAGTGAATTAGATCTTTTTTTCTAGATGGGAAACCGTTGGTTTAATTCCATTTTCATTTTTTATCAATTGCTTTGATTATGTCCATTGTTCGTTCCTCGCCACCTCAGCACGGGGCGGATCCCACAAAGAAGAATCGTGACGGGAACACGCCGCTGGACATGGTCAAGGAGGGCGACACGGACATCCAAGACCTGCTGAGGGGCGACGCCGCCCTGCTGGACGCTGCCAAGAAGGGCTGCCTGGCTCGTGTGCAGAAACTCTGCAGCCCCGAGAACATCAACTGCAGGGACACGCAGGGCCGCAACTCTACACCACTGCACCTGGCAGGTAAGAGCTACTGACCACACTGCTACTGACCCCACTGCCCTGAACCTACAAACCACACTGCCCTTAACCTGTCGGGACTACAACTCTACCCCACTGCACCTGGCAGGTAAGAGCTACTAACCACACTGCTACTGAACCCACTGCCCTTAACCTACTGACCCCACTGCCCTTTACCTGTCGGGACGACAACTCCACCCCGCTACACCTGGTAGGTAAGAGCGACTGACCACACTGCTACTGACCCCACTGCCCTTAACCTGTCGGGGGTATTACTCTACCTGACTGCTCTTAGCAGGTAAGAGTTACTGACCAGAGCTACTGACCATACTGACCCTCACACTGCGCAGGTAAGTAATGGTGCCCCTGCAGTTTCTAAAACATGATGATTATAATCAGGTATCAATCCACTCAACCTCCCATCGCATTCTTGGCCTGTTTTGCTAAACTTAATGTATCTGATTCAGATGCGCATGACTGAATCCTGGTTGTTGGTGTTTCTGCTTGAATTTCATCAGCTAAGTGATGCGTAATTTGAAGCCTGGGAGCCTTTGATTCGCTTAGATGTTGCAGCCCAGTGTGGCACAGCCAGTGTTTGCGGTAAAAATCATTACTGTTAAAAGTCTAATGTTGTGCTAATGCACTGCTAAATGTTTGTTTGTGCTGACAATTTCCGATCTCTCGAGATGGCTGGTTGTGGAAGATTGCTCAGGGCTGCATCGGTGACTGCATTCGCAGTATTTCTGTGGAGGATTTGCAGCACGGGAACTGCAAATGGCTTCCTGCGTTGGAGTGTCAGGTCTTGCTGTTAATCTGTCAAGAATAGGTTTCTCTGGTCTTTTTTTAGGTGTGGAAGTCAGTCATCTTGAATGACGTTGTTTGTAATTTCCAGAAGTGATTGTTGCCATGTTCAGTGAAGAACATTTCTGAGGACATATTTGTGGTCTTGCCGATTAAAGAGCCAATGCAGCACCTTTTGAAACCGAAGTGGGATTACTCATACTACATGCCTGAGCAAACCATTCTAGGAACATAGTTGCCCATAGCGATTGTAACTTTGGATTTATAATGTTCAGTTGAGAATGTTCCAAATAACATTTCCCAGCTCCATTGTCCCTCGTCTTGTGTGCTCACACCTGTCAGATGGAAAGCGCCCATCACCTTCGTGGTGACCTTTATCTAAATGGCTTCTCAAACTATGTGAAGCTCTGAACCTCGAGGGTTTTATCTCCAAAAGCATGTCTGTATACCTCCTCCTTACAGCAAGTCTTCCCAGGATGTCTTCAGAGGTTACGTTAACGGCTGTTTCTTGACACTCGTGTCCATCCCCAAGCTCGTCTGAGCTCAGAAATTATTCCCACCTCAGCAATCCCTCCTTTTCAAGCCATGGGGTCTTGCCAAAGGCTTGCTTCATCTGAAATTGTGGGATTGGTTCTTTGTCCTGAAAAGTCTGTTTTTTTGGTTGTTTAGACGGAGCAATGCCTGACGGCTGTTTAGGCGAATAAAAGCATCTAGTCATGTGTATGCTAATGCATGCAGAGATATATTTTGTGTTAATTAGTTGAGTTCTGTGTTTTATTTCCTGAGGTCTTTGCTGTGCCGTGATGTCATAATCCTTTAATTAAACAACTCGCCACTGATTACTGAATATCACGCCAGCTCTTAATTAAATTTTTATGAAATAATGCATTAAATTTGAATAGTCCTTGATGTGCTTGCAGTTTTCACAGAAAGAGGAAAAGTTTAATAAGTTATGAAGCACAATGTTGAGCACTTGTGATTAATAAAACGATTGTAATCTATTTACAGTTATACCAGGGAACTTAATGGAGCCTTTGTTTTAAAAATTAATTTGTTCTTGCCTGCAGTAAAAACAGGCAAGTCGTTTTGTTATTCTGAAATCTGATAAACATTCAAAAGTACATAATTTAAATTTAAAGACGAGTGCATAATTTAAAATGGTAATATCCAGCTTTTGGGTGGGGGGAAGGGAAGTTTGTGAGGTAGCGCAGAGTTGCGGACTATTGCGTGGTGAAGGAGGTGTTTGACTGGGTCGCAGAAGTTCGTAGTGTGAACCCAAATTTAGCCACAGTATGATGAGAGCAGCTGCAGACTCCTTGAGCAAAGCCCTCAACCTTAAATTGATCCTGATGGATGGACCCAGCGTAGTGGAACCAACTGGATAATACCATTAGCTAAACTGGGCAAATGCTGTTGCTGAACAACAGCAGGGTATATCCCCAAAACTGTAGCGTTCTCCTGACGGGCAAAATTCATAGATTGGTTCAGTGTTGGCAGTACTGGAAAGGGTGAAAGGTCCAGACAATCAATAGGGGAACTCCCTTGGGCTTCTGGAATGTTCACAGCAAATTTTACCTGATTTTCATAAGGACTGTTTGACCAAATGCATGTTTGAAAAAGTAAAATTTGGCCTTCAAGCGCTGTTACAGAAACAGTCATGGTGTCACCAGAACAGTAGGATGGCCGTTTTATTCTTGAAGATGGTCACAGCAAAGGTTGATCTGATTCCCATTAAATCCCCCTTGCAGATGAGCAGTTACCATTGACTCTGACACCTGAGCTATGCAGTCACTGTCTGTGGAGCTGGAACACCTGACTGTGTGTTGAATATTCATTTACAGCTGTGGTGGCCAAGATTTAAAAAAAAAAAAAAATTATTATTATTATTAATTATTTATTTATTGGTCCCCTACCGGAAACGGAGGGGACTATAGGATTGCACTCCATCTGCCCGTCCGTCCGCATTCGTGTCCGCTCCATAACTTCAATACCGTATGACCTAGGAGCATCAAAGTTGGTGTGTGGATGCATCTTGGGGAGAGGGTGTGTCATGTGCCCTATTCAGGTCGCTTTGACCTACTTTTTCGGAAATATAATATGCATACACCGGTAGGGGACTAGTATTGCGCAGCAATACGACATTCGCCGATAGGCGGTGCACTTGTTTATTTAAATTTAGCATCTCCAATCCCACCTGAAACTGGAACGTCCAATCAGCAAACGGTGTATGAGCATACTCGAATGAGACTCATGCTACCATCTTAGGAGGGTGCTGGCAGTTTGCGGTCCTCTTCTGAAACAGACATCTTAAGCCCTGCTTCTTTTACACTCGCAGCTAGAGACCTCACAAGCTCAGAAGGAGGACGAAGGAAACCAAAACATGCACTTGCTTGCTACCAGGGAACAGTTCATTATATATATACTGGTCATGAAAAATTTGTCTGACCTCCCAGCAACAACATAAATTCGTCCATTATGTGAATGTGAATGCAGTAATGAAAGGCTGCATTGGGAATAACAGAATAAACACTATTCCTGTATTGTCAGTCAACTATCACTTTCATATTAACCCTTAAATGCCCCCTGTAACAAATTTGTCACATGATTCTGGGGGTTGTCAAAACCACTGACCTCACATAAATTTTGCAACCTAATGCCCATAGTGACGTATTTAGACCATCAGTGCTGCCATCTGATGCATAAAAGTGGAACTGACACTACACTGGCTGCACCAGCTAACCTTTCCAATATGGCCGCCCCCATGGTGGAATCCACAGGATAGATCATCACCCATTCATCACTGGATAAAGTAGACAAACAGGTAAGCTAAAATAAGCTATGCCAAATACTTTAGCTATATATCAACTGTTTTATCATTCAAGTCATTTTTGCAATAAGGTCCCCGAAATGCCCATTGTGACATACATGTCACAAAACTAAAATGAGGTCAAAGGTCACCAAAAATTTAAAATTGCTATTGGGTTGTTATTAGCCCCTCTTCAGGACATATTAACAGAATACACAGATTTTTCTTTCAAATTTTACTATGGTTGGGCTTTGAAGGGTTAAAGTATATACAGTGTTTCCATTGCTAACATGTGCAGAGGTCCCTTTTGAAATTCGGCTTTCATTTTTTCTATGATTTGTGAGCCCTCTGAGAAAAAAAAAACTCTGAACATAGTGAACAACCGAGAGTCAGCAAATTCCCTCTCTGAGCGCGTTCCGTCCCTTTTAGTGTTTCTCGCAGCTTTGGTAAGAGTCATGGGTTGAGGCCATATTTGCTTTCAAAAGGAGTATCACTTCAATTAGAAACGATTAAGTGAAGGATTGCAATGTAACGCATGAAGAGAGCCGGTTTAGTGCATTTCTTTCAAATGCATTGTTACATGCAAATAATAGAATTCAAAAGAGATGTAGATTCAATAATTTAGGAATAATTCCCTTATCTCTTTGCCATTTATTTCATTACTATAATGTTGATTTTCGAGTTATTGTGGCATATTGCAACTTCCTGAGCATGAACTATAAAGCCTGGATAGAATGTGTGCAACAGAAGCCAGTGGTATGTTGTACTGCTTGATAGTTGTGAATTGTTTGTGGAATGGTGTATTTACCACATTTGTATGTTCACTACTATTATGAAATGCAACTTACGGCTTTTGCTTGATTAACCGATTTTCCTCGGAATCCAACAAAATTGCACCGATGGCTCCAGAGCGATGCTACAAACTCATGTCCATGAATGTTAATTTGCTCATGGATTGATCGGAAATGGTGACATTTGCAATACTTCATGCCATCACAGTGGAATTTTTGATAATTTGAAGTTTAGCATAATGTACAACAGAGGATGATTTCATGAGCATGTATTGTAAATGGAGACTGTGAGGATGAGTTAATATTATTTTTCATTTTGGGGACAATATTACATCGTAATGGAGGATTTTATAAAGATTTTGTGCCTGAATAACTTTGTTTTCTTTTTTAGTTTGCAAAGCAAATAGATTGGTACTTTTTTATTATCCCACCGGCATGTAATACCGGTGGGATACAGTCATCGCCCGTCTGTCCGTCCGTCCATCCGTCCGTAATCATTTTCATTTCCGGAGCAGAACTCAAAAACTATACCACTTACAAACTTCAAATTTGCTATGGAACTTACTTATATGGTGTAGTTGTGCCTTTTGGGGGTTTCAGCTCCATTCTGCCCAAAACTTTGGATTTTTCACCAAAAACAGCCCAAAAATCACAAATTATGTGGACCCGGTGGGATGTGTCATCTTCTGATGACTCTTGTTTTACTGTGTAAAAGATTTAAAAAATAGTATCCAATTGCATTTGATGTAAAAGTTTGAACCACACGTCAGAACAGTTGGTGGTAAAACACTGAATTCTTTATGATTCACACCAAAGCAGGAGTCTCTCCATTTTTAGTTTCTCTTTTCGCTGTTTCTCTGATAATCAGTTGTACTGCGAATCACCCGCAGATTTAGCACAGTTCTAGTCAGTGAGTTTGTCCTCCAGGAAATGTATTGTTCTACCTCCCTGCTATTTTTCAGTACCGACTTTGAAAGGGTAAGATTTAGGGTGTGTTTGTCCATCATGCATTCATCGGGGTCCACCTCTCTGAAACTATATGCAGCAGCCTTACTCTTTTACCCTAATTGTTGGACCTTTACCAAAGCCTCATATCTGTTTGAAGATTGATCACATTATTTGTGTCCTCTGACCTTGGACCTTTCACAAATGACCTCCATCACAGCTTTTTGTTTCCGGAGCGCATCTCCGACACGGTTGACAGTGGCCTTTCGAAATTACTAGTGAAGGTCGGCCATACCCTCTCGTTGTGCCTTTTGCATGTTTTGTTGACCTGTGACCTTTGACCTTTTTTTCCCCTTTGACCCTGTTCTGCATTTTTCAACTCTCTGAAAGATCTGATATCTTCCAATGTACTGCACCAAACTTATTAAGTTTAGGTCAAGTTAACCAATGCTAGTAATAAAAATAAATCTTGGACCTCTACAGGACTTACACTGCCTGGCCAAAAAAAAGTCACCGTTTGGAAATTAATGAACAAATTCTAGAATTGGATACTAATTGGTTACTAATATGTTTCAGGTGGCAATAATCATATTTCCCCTGACTGATGAAGCGCATCGCTACTCATTTCTCAAAAACTCATGTCGGAAGACACATCCCTTGCTGGTGGAAAAGATGTTACAGTTTTTCAGAACAGGCAAATTATTGGCCTGTATTTAGCAAAGAAACTCATGAATGCAAAAACAAGTATGAGGAATCATTTTCACAAACAAATTTGCCACCACTAAGTCCTGATCTTAGACACATTAAAAGTTATTGGGATGTGCTCAAGAAAGACCACCGAGTGGTTCATCCATTATGTCGATAAGACAAGATCTCGGCCAAAAATTATGGCATGTATGATCGAAAATAAATGTTCTGGCATTGCATGTACAGTTGCAATCAAAATTATTCAACCCCCATTGCAAATTAGGTTTACCGACAAAATTGACAAACTTTCAGCTGTTTACAATTAACAAATCAAACGAGAACAATTAAAATGGCTCAACACAACAAATATTACAAGTGGCTTCTCCAAATTCAACACAAAATGCCACTTTTAATGACTACTGCAGGCTAAAAATTATTCAACCCCTTCATGACAAGCATCTATAATACTTAGTGGAGCACCCTTTTGCCGCTATGACCTGCTGGAAATGTGATGTCAGGCAGATGTCAGCTTTAGGCAGCATTCCCAAGGAATCTTAGCCCTGTCCTCATGGACAATGGCCTCCAGTTCACTAATATTCTAGGGTTTGCGTACTGCAACTGTGTTCTTCAAGTCCTACCAGAGATTTTTTATGGGGTTCAAGTGAGGCGAATGTGATGGGCACTCTAGAATCTTCCTAGACTTCTTCTGAAACCAAGCCTTGGTGGATGATGAGCTATGCTTCGGATCATTGTCCTTTTGGAAGGTCCAATGATGCCCAAGCGTCAGCTTCCCAATAGACAGCATGACATTTTCTCCTTGGATATCCCAGTACTTGACTGAATCCATCTTGTCCTCGACACTTTGCAGGTTTCCAGTGCCCGAGGAAGCAAGGCAGCTGCAGAGCATCAAAAAGCCCCCACAATTCTTCACTGCAGGCAGGATGTACTTTTCAGCATATGCTTCTTTATTCCTCCTGCAGACATACCACTGATTCAAAAGCCCAAAATATTGCAGTTTCATTTCATCACTCCACAGAACAATATACCCAAACTTCTGTGGCTTATTTATATGGTTTTGAGCATATTGGAGCTTGTACTTTTGGATCTGTTGCGGTGTGTGTCTTGGAGACCTTCACTGTTTAGTACACCCTCTACTGTGCAAACTGAGACCTCAGTGCCTCCTGCCTCTAAGTCTTGCTGCGGGTCTCCTGCAGTCACTCGCGGGTTTTTGACCACCTGTCTCCTCAGGAATCTGGTGACAGCCAGTGATAGCTTCCTCTTTCTGCCACATCCTGGTACTGTAGCCACTCTTTCTTTAATTCTGAACTTGCAAACTATGCTTCTAACTGTATCTCTACGAACATTCAGTGCCTGCGCTACCTTTTTATATCCTTTTCCTCATTTGTGCCAGGCAGTGATCTCCTCTATTAGCTTTTTGGACAATTCTTTTGACAGCCATATGTATAATATGCAATCAAATGTCACTGTCAACAAACCCCTAGCGAGTGCAAGTATTTGGTGTGTTCTATCTCAAGGAAACCTGATGCAACTAATTAAGCTCTTGATTAGCTGCATTAGGTGTGCTTTAGACAACACCTGATTTGCAAATAATGCTCTTATCAGGGACTCTATTCAGGGGGTTGAATAATTTTCAGACTGCAGTAGTCATTAAAAATGGCACTCTGTGTTAAATTTGGAAAAACCACTTGTAATATTAGTTGTGTTGAGCTATTTAAAATGTTCTTGTTTAATTGGTTTATCACAAACATTTGAAAGTTTGTAAAGTTTGCTATTAAACCCAATTTGCGCATGGGGTTGAATAATTTTGATCGCAACTGTAGTTGTCAAAACAATGACAAAATGAATTTGCACTGTAATCAAAGCTACAGGGGTTCCAACTAAATATTTGAGTGTGCGACTTTTTTTTGGCCAGGCAGTGTATAATGACTTATTTCACCTTTGACTTGTGACCTTTACCTCATTTCAGTTTTTGAAGAACGTGTCCCATCCATCCAACTCGCTGTGGCCTTTCAAAATAGCTTTTTCTTCGCACCCCAACCTATAGTTTGGTCGAGGGATTTTTGATTTAGGCCATGGCCGTATTGCATTGAAATGTGCCTGACATTCTGGAAACCTGCCCGTGAGGTTTCGGTGACATGTGCGCACTGTGCTCCGGTCAGCCAAATTACTACTGTACAGAAAGTAAACTAGGTTGGAGCTTGCGAGCTTTCTGCGCAACTCCAGCGGAGACTTTTCCTACGAAATTGTCACTGCGTCTTGATGAATGTGACACCTCCCCCTACTACGCTGCCACACCCATCTCGGCGCATGTCCGTCTACCAAATTTCCAAAGTGGCTGCGCACGGTGTTGCTCCGCACAAAATTACCACTGCACGGGCTGCGGCGGAGAAAATTACCACTGCGTGGGCTGCGCCACCATGCGCCGCGCCAAGAGATTAGAGCCCAAGAAGTTTCATATGATTCCCATAAAAAACTGTTCTAATTATCGCACTCACACAAAGGATCTGTGGAGACATCCTGGGTGTGTGTTCTTTTTCGGTGATATAATGACTTTTAGTCATTCTTTTTGTTTAATCTTCTCCCAGAGAACAAAAAAAAAAATCCCCCTTTTGTGTGTTTTAATTCAATCTCTAGACCTCGGTGCTTCCCATTAATGACTTCCTCGGACTGCCTGTGTTGGACTGTCCCCCCCTGTGGACCGCGGGGGTTTGGTCGTGTTTGAGAGCCTGAGCCTGAGGGATTGAAGGACGGTGCTGGCATTTGCTCAGATAGCTGTGAGCGTAAACTGAGCACGACTGACAAACTCAACAAATATTTGAGAGGAAGCTGCAGTTCAGAGAGAAAATTAAGTTGAGGGCAGTGTTTGAGAACGAAGTGCCTCGCCGTGGCGGTGGCGTCTTGGTGCCCTTTCACTTCACATGTTCATGACTGGCCCAGTGGGAATTTTAGCCTGCTTGGCCAAAAGGCCCCAGGGGCTTATGCTTTGCTCGAGGTCTTTTGTGGCAGTTTGTCGGGTGTCCATGTGTGCGTAAACTTTTGGCTTGTCTACGCTCTAGTGTCTTCTGTTTTTGACCGATCCTTTTCATATTTCATATGTGTATATATGGTCAGAAGGTCGAGACCAAGTTCGATTTTGAGCCGAATCGGACCGACACTTTGGCCAATAGGGGGCGCTCCATTTGGGCCATGTTTGGCCAAGCGGGCACAGTGGCTTTGCCACCATTTTTCGTCTGGGGTTTTTTCCTTGGCCTTGTTTCGAACGAGAGTATTTAAATGCTTTGGAGGTTCCTTGGGTGTTTCGTGTCACCCTCCCGTCTGATTCGGTTGCCCAACAGCTCGTCTCCTTTGAGTCATTTGTCCCAGCGTTCCCTCGTAATCCCTCTGTGACAGCAGAATCAGGCTCTTTGTGTGCACAATTCAGCTCAGAAGTTTTCAATCACTTGTCATTTCAGTAGTTTGTGCCGTTTTATTCGATTAGAGCGTCAATTGAATAATATTTCAAATTATTAAGACTATCAAGATTTAATCATAATTTGCTGAACAAAATTAAACTCGCCTCATTTATCTTTCAGGCGATTTAATTTTTTAAGTTCATCTGATTTCACTTCCAGCTGTTCTTGTTTGAATTGATTCATTTATTTTTATCCTGACTGTCTTATCTACCATTTTGTGTTCATTATTATACTACTCTGGCCTTTTTTTATTTTTACTTTTCATTGCCATCGCCCATTGTAACGTTTTTCATCATGACTCTGCTGTCTAGAGTCTTGTTTGTTTACTCGGCTCATATGTTGCAAATGAGGTATTATCTCAATGTATCTCTGAGTTACAATTCAGGTTAAGTGAATGAATGAATATGAAACAAATGTTAGTTTTTTTTTTTTTAATTCCTATTTCTTGTATTTGACTGAAACGGAACTCCGATTGCCATCTTTGTTATTTCTCATCTCCGTATTCACGGTGAGATTTGATCACTGCTTTGAAATTTTAGGCATTTGGGGTATTCATTTTACTTGGATGTCAATCTCAATGACTTTCTCAATTGACCACAGTATTTGCCGCAGGTGTGTTTTGGTCATAAATTCATGATCCCGGTGATCTCACAACCGCTGTGTGGGGATTAAATTGGGTGACTGTACTGACCAGTCCATGGTGTGTAATTTGTTTTAAGACCGTTTCTCCAGAGTTTGAGTAAATATTTTAGCTTGTCTGACTAACACAAAGTTAGTACTCCAGCGATTCCAAAGATTTGAGTTATTGTGTATTTGGCAGTGTCTAGAAGGTTTTCTGATTTATTCAAGTAAGATTTGAATTATTGCTCCATGAAATTAGTGTAAGGGAAATTATTCTCACACCTTGATTAAAATTATCGAAGACACCTTCTCCAAACACAACAGAAAGCTTGAGCCCAGAGCACAGAGGTCATCTTTTTGTTCCTCGCTCTCATCCGCCTATTTCCGATTATATGGCAGAAGCTGCTGTTGGAAATCTCGCTGAAGATGGACGAGGTCAGTTTAGGTCAGACGAACACAGAGGCCGAGCACCTTCAGCATGGCCAATGAGAAACTGCGACAGCGTTGAGCTGTGTGTTTGAAAAGCGTCAGGAAATACTGATAAATGTGTCTGAATGTGTTACTACAGTCTCTCACGGCTCTTCTCTCAGGCAAGCTATTATCTTTATGGACGGTCTATATTGCCTGATCAAGAGACAAAGAAATAACTTCTTTTGAGTGTGAAATCTATCATTTATTAAGGTTTTACGGCAATACAATGACAAGGTTGTGGCTGCTCTCTCACATTGTGGAGACTTTCCCAATTCGCTGAACTCTGTCACTTCAGTTGCCCTCGTTTGCATGGCAAATAAAAAAAAGCATATTTTGCAAAGCATATCCCAAAGTAATAAATAACAGCCATTAGTATGTGACGTAAAGATTTGCTCTCTCCTGATTGGTCCAGGGGAGCCACGCCGGTCATTTTAAACAGTGATATTCACCGTGCGAAAGTGCACGAGGCGAATATTACAATCCAAGCACCTCAAGATAAAAATAGATCAGGCTTCGCCTCCCAGGAGCTCATGACAGTGTCCGTATTTCCTGTCTGTTCGCTGTGAGGAGCTTCACGTTGGAGTCGTCACCCTTCTCTTCTGTATTTTCAAGTAGCATGTAAAAAAAAAAAAAAAGTCATTGACTTCAGTTATTGGTGAATCCAATGATTTATCCACCT
The DNA here is from genome assembly GCA_029721435.1 of Gymnothorax reevesii. Classification (NCBI taxonomy): domain Eukaryota; kingdom Metazoa; phylum Chordata; class Actinopteri; order Anguilliformes; family Muraenidae; genus Gymnothorax; species Gymnothorax reevesii. The sequence goes on along the minus strand of CM056580.1, from coordinate 10,682,691 downwards.
TGAATAAGTGATATTCGTGAATATCACTTGTCCAAGGTCATCGGATTCACTGATAACCAAAGTCAGTAACTGTAAAATAATGAATGAATAACCAGAAAGAAATGGAATTTCGTGGCAAATGCAGAGACAGAATTAAAGCACCCACACGCTATGCATAAAAGCACAGCAGGACCATGAGCGAACAGTCTGTATTCAGTGATTGTTAATCTCCATCAGCAGGGTCGGTTGGTCATAGATTGCGACTTCCCTTCAGTATGGAGCTTGTGATCCTGAATTGCTGCTGCTCGGTTGAGCTGGTCGGATGGCCGCGCGTCCGCAGGTCGCCCTCTCCTGCTGTACGGCGGTCTGGGAAGGAGTGCGGCAGGATGAGGAGCAGCGAGCTCTCGTCAAACGCTGACGTGCTCCGCATGCACATGGAGCGTTTCGCCCACTGCCACATTAATTCTGCACACACGCCTTCGGAGGCTGAGCACCGTTTTCAGGTGGAATGACTCACTCCTCTCACTGCTCTGGTATAACCCCGATATGCCTCATCATCTGCATGGAAAGGTCATGCAAGTGCTTGATGAAGAATATTCAATTAAATTTGTGCTTTTATACACTGCAGAATGTTGCTGGCTAACATTATTGTTCCAGCGTATTCAGGCCACCGTACAGTATTCACCAAAGGCCAGGGCAATGGATTAGTGGGAGGTCCATTTATTTAATCCCTTTGCGCAGGGGAGCAGATCGTTGACGCTTGCGTCTACGGTCCTGCTCAACTGATGCCCTCTAGTGTAGTCTCCTAACATGATGGACCAGACGTGAAATGTGTATTGAATTCATGAGTTAAGCAGTGCCTGTAAACTATTCAGAATCTGGCCTTTTTACCTCCCCTCTACTGTAGCCCAGGAATTGTATGAATTTATGTTCATGAAATATGTGTTCTTGAAAGATATTTTGATTTCCCCACACATGCAGTCCCATCCAGTGAAATATGATTTCAGTTTTTTTTTTTCAATACAGTTAGAAAAACTTGTGTCATGAAACCTCAGTAATTGAAAAATGCTTTCGTTATCCAAAAAAGAAAATGTGGTACAGTTTCGAAATTGACGAATTCACTTTGTCCATGCTCCCTTCCTCACAAGCAGTTCTTTAAGTTCTTAAACTGATTGCTGTGTTTGATGTTGGAAGTTGGAATGTGATGCTGTCCTTGTAACAGGAACTGGTTCTCAAGTAATTTTGAAATTCATGGAATGTAAAATCAGCAGACTTAACGTGAAAAACGTAGGTACTTTTGACCTGTAAAAAAAGGAATGCAATTTCATTATGCCACACATGATGTGGATGTATATTCTCATAAATTAAAGCGGACCGTCTCCTGTTGATTTTAAATTGTTCTTAAACCTGATGTACTCAAGGACTGAGCTGGAAAGCTAAAATTGAGCCGCTGTTCTAATAAAGGTTGTACTGAACAATATTTCAATTCAGATAAGTCTAATAAGTCTGATGAGCAAATTGTGTTCCCCTTTTAAGAAAGGATGGATCTGGAACAGGTAAAACTTGCCTGCCAGTGCTGTCAGGATGCAAATTGTGAACAAAACCGATGACTTTAAACTGATTTGTTTTCTTCCTCTTCAACAGCTGGCTACAACAATCTGGAGGTGGCAGAGTACCTGCTGGAGCACGGGGCCGATGTCAACGCCCAGGACAAAGGAGGACTCATCCCACTCCATAACGCAGCCTCCTATGGGGTGAGTACTGGGGTTCAGTGCTGAGTGGATGTGTGCTGTAGTTTGCAGACCTCAGGAGCCAGAGCTCAGTCATCAGATTTGTTATAAGTGAATATTTTCAATGAACAGTCGAATAGAAAAGTTAAAGCATGAATTATTGCGTTCCTTTTGGGTTAGTGGACATTTGAAATTGGCCCCGTTTGATTTTATTTGTATTTTCCGCGGTGTGCCAACTCATTCAGAATTGGGTTGTCGATGGGAACACTGAGCGAAAGTGCTCTGCTTTCAGTTTTTAATCTACGTCCGAACGGGGCAGGTTTCCAGCAGTATAAAGTCTACGCATCACTTCCTGCCATGTGCTCATTCCACCCATTCGTTCAGCCAACAGATTTAACTAATTAGCACTCACCTCCAGGCTGAAGACTTGCACTTATTAGCGGATCGCGGTAATTGGAGGGAAATAGTGGGGAGGTCTATTAATTTCCGACCTTGGGTTTCCCATCTCTTTAGCTGTCGTCACTGATAAACATGCAAGCTCGCTGTATTTTGCAGAAAATCGAAAGGCTAATTAATGGCCAGAACGCCTGATTTGGACGCGTCACCGTTTAAAAAACGAGCGACCAGCTCTCGTTGGGCTTACTCGCGGGATCGGCGGGTAAAATGGCACAGGCGTCTGTTCTGTCACGCAGGAGCCCGGACTCAGCTCTGGCACTCGGGTCACTGGCCACTGTTCTACATATCAGGTGCTGTGGGGAGGGAGGCGGGTGTTGCCATGGTAACTGGCGGGGACGTTCAGCAGCTCAGCCAGACTTCCCGAACCTCATTGGGCTGCTGGCAAAATGCTGGACTTTGCCGCCTGCGACCGTCCAGCCGCTCTGTTTCAACAGGCTCTTTTGCCGGTTGAAAGACTGCCATTGGCATTGGCTGTGCAAAGAGGCTGTGTTGATGAAGCGTCTGTGGGGGGAGCCGTGCCGAGCGAGGGACAGCTGCTCTGAGTGGGCTTAATCACCACACAGGAGGGCTCAATGCCCTGACTTAATCACCATCATTTTCCATGGTAAAACGTTTTTATGATTTTACGAAAAGGAGAAAAATATTTGTAAAATCTGGGGT